>CM077202.1:36410150-37610150 GCA_039654625.1 Rhinogobio ventralis | reverse complement strand
AATGCTGTCACAAAGCGCACAACAGCGGTCATCTGTTCCGCTCTACTCACGTCAGGTGTGCAGTCTAAGACCAATGAAAAGTATTTGGCCGATTTGAGCATTTTGAGAATTTCCTGTTGAATCTGAGACACAAGCATTCCTATGATTTCATTTTGAATCTCTTTGCCCAAATAGTGAACATGAGTTTCCTTAGACTGTATTCCTCTGATGTGTTCTGCCATAACACTATCAAACAGTCCAATCATCTCTACAAGTTTCAAGAAATTTCCGTTGTTATGTTCATATAGATTATCTGTGCTGCCACGGAATGCCATGTTTTGCATTGCCATTACTCTCACAATGCTCACCAAACGTTCCAACACCTGTAATGTTTCACTTAATATTTTACATTAACATTTTACGCATCAATTGTGTTGTGAGTGGCCAAACGTGTGTCCAGCTCTTTCCATTTATGGAAACAGTCCAGATGTTCACTTGACTTCTCGTGTGAGTTCAGTATGCTTGAGAGATTTTTCCAGTCTTTGACACTGTCTTTAACCAGAGCAGACTTTCTCTCGCTTTCACAAAAAAGTTTACAACAAAGCAAAACGTAGCATCCTTGTTAATCGAATAAACCAGCCATGGTCTCACCATCCTCACCTTCTGAGGGTGATATTACTCCCTGCTGTTCCGTCTGTGACTGTCCCTCATGAGACGAGCTAGTTACGGCTAAGCTGTCTGTCTCCTCCAGTACATTATCGTCCACCCCTTCGCTGTCATTAGCATTGTCGCTGCTGATGCCTACGCTGTCATCTTGACTTTCAGAAGTGATGAATTTCAAAAAGTAGCCTCTTTGTTTCTCCCGTGCTTGCTCCTTTAAAATCTGTCGTCTTTTGTACTCATGCCCGGATAGTTTTATTTGTTTTGACATTTTCGGATATAGGCTACATTAAAGTATTTTGCACGTATAGACAAATTGATGCCGCTCTAAGTGGGGTGGGAGCAGGGCATGGCCGGGAGGGAGTTTTTATTCTAAATCTAAAGTTCAATTACACGTTAAGCATTTCCCTCCCATAAAAAAACATTATAAGAAGACGCTTAACGTGGCTGCATCTTGGCAGCACATCACTGCGCGTCACTCCCGGATAACAGAAAATGGGCAAAGAGGCGGGACGTGTCTGGAGCTGAGGTGACGTCATGACTAACAGACAGCAGACAAACAGAAATCCACCTGTCATTCAAAGTGGCAACGAGTTTTTAAGGCTTTATATAATGTAAACGAATGAGTTATAAAAAAATTCACCCCCCTCACAGTTGTCATGAAGGGCAAAATTAGATATATAGACCAAAATCACAATTTGTACCAGGCTGTAAACATGTTTTTTTCTGCTGTAAAGTTGGGCATTTTAACATGGGGCTCAATGAGATTCTGCTCCCTTTTGAAGCCTGTCTCTAGCGGCCAGTCAAGGAACTGCAGTTTAAGTCACTTCTGTATTGGCTTCAAGAGAAACTGGGGGAGGTTGCCGCTTGACTAGAGTAAGACATCATCGAAACTAAGAGGTCTGTTTTTATTTGTGTACACTCACGACAAAAACTAAAACGATGTGGTTTTGTAAAATAAAGAAAACAGACCTGATGCCGCTTTCCCGGTTTCCTTTCGGTGAAGTTTATGGAACGCGTCACAAAAATGAATCAAAACTCATGCTGTGTTTGAAATCGCCCCTATACCCTCATTCACTATTCCCTACATTACTCCGCTGATATAGTCCACTTGAAGGAGTGAATGAAAACGAGTGAGTGAATTCAGACACTGAGTGCGCCGGAAGAGCTGACGCTTTTGCATAGTTTGTGCTCGCTGTTTAATAATTATTTGAAACAAAGAAAACTGGCAGCTCCAGTGGTAATGGAAAGATTTATCTTGAACTCTGCCATGGAAACTAGCATGTATAAACTGTGAACAATTTAATAATCAATTAAAAAGGAATTTGTAACTATATTGACCAGTGCGGTTTGGAAAATGAATGGATGATTGATTCATCTCTCTCTTCATTCAGCGCGCGACTCTCACAGTGCATTATGGGTATTCTCTAGCTGTTGAGAGTACATCAGTTGTCACTCGTTATTGTGGTGCATTGTGGGATTAAAAGAGTGCACTCAATAGCGTCCACTATGGTTTCGGACACCACTACAATAGCTGTCCCCTCAAATAGTGCCCTATTTAAGGGTATAGGGGGTGATTTCGGACACAGCCCTAGTTTGTCACCATGGTATTTGATTTGACGATCACACCTGTTTGTATTCTGTTCATTATCACTGTGTATTTAAGTCCCTCATTTTGGTTCATTCAGTTGTCTGGTATTGTTTGTGCTATGCACGCTGTTTCGTAGATTCATGCTTTTGGTTGTATCTGAGTGGATTTTATTGAATAAATTTATTTTTGATTCTGAATCATCTTTATCTTCAATGGAACCTAAAATGTTACATTAATGTCATTTCTATTGAAACTTGTTTGTCTTGTAATTACACATTTGTAGACATGAAGCAGCAATTTAGTACATTTAAGACATTGGGCCCTATTTTAACGTTCTGAGTGCATGGCGCCGGTGCACTTTTGCTAGTTTAACGACGGAAAAAACTGCCTTTTAAGTGGCATTTTCTTTTGTTAATATTTTATATTATTTACACTACAAGTCTATTCTTTTTTTCTCCAAAATGGATGTACAAAATCAATGAATAAAAAAATTTTCAGTGCACCGCAGTACTGGACCAAAAAGCAAGTGACAGGTCTGCTAACGGGCCAGAACTCTCTCACACTGGGTCCAGACTAGCAGCTCATCCTTATTACTGAGCCCTAACCTCCCAGTACAATCTGGACACTACATAGCAAACACTTAAAACACCGGTAACACTTTAGCTTAAGGGTCCAGAATTATGAATTAGTTAAGCATAAATACACTAGTAATAAATGATGAACTTAACATAGAGTTAAACCAACAACTTTATAAGACATTAATTGCCACGTCCAGTGTTCTTTAAAATGTTTATTAAGCACACACACACAGTTGTTTTGTTTTCTATTGGTTTCACACAAACACACACACCACGCTCACACACACACACACACACCACAGTCACACACACACACCACACTCTCACATACACACACTCACACACACCACACTCACACACACCGCAGTCACACACACCACAGTCACACACACCACACTCACACACACACACACACTCACACACACACACACACACTCTCACACACACACACTCACACACACTGTGTGTATGTGCTTGGATCTGTAATTGTATAAATGCATCTTTTTCTTCGCACTTGAGGATTCTCTCTGGGTTTCTTCTGTTTCTTGCTCTGCCTCTCATGACGGTGTCTTTACTTTGTATCGGTGCACTTTTTTTTTCTTAACTTTTTTTTCTTTCTTTTCTTCAGGACTTCATTTTGGCTTGCTTGTGTCATTTTGGCTGCCTGCTTGTGTGTCCTGTAGCTGTTGTTTCACTTGCGCACAAGATCCTGATTGAGGACTGCCAGCTGCTTCAGGAACTCTATGTCGGGCTTGATGTATCTCACCTTGATGAGATGATCAATGGCATCCTCCACAGTCATGTTATGGTGGATCATGAGGTATGCCAGGAAAAGTGTAGGGGCGTAGCTGATACCATCTGTGCAGTGAATGAACACCTTATCTGTGGAAATAAAAACAGAGACAAGTCAAAAAAAAGTCCCAAACTGTTTGTCACTCCAGAACACTTGATAAAAGATCTTACTTTCTGGGTTTTTCTTGGCCTTGCAGATGAATTTGGCAGCTTTGTAGAAGTGTTCGCTGATGTCTAAACCGTGCGTTGCAGGCAAGCCACAATAAGAGATGTTCATTCCTCTGTAATAACTCGCCCCTGTATTAACAGCTTCTCTCAGGTCTTTCTCCCACGGCACTCCCAACAACACCCTCAGTTTGGTCTTCACCGCAGCCGCATTCAGGACGTGAGTAATACCCAGCTCCTTCAGTCTCATTCGGTCCCTTGCTATCTCTCTGCACAAGAACACAACAGCCTAGATTAGTCTTTCACTAAAGAGGATTTACAATGTAGAAATATATCCTGTTCATACGTGGTTTATGTTAGTGTAAATGTGTTGTAGACTTACTCATTTCCAATGAAGATGTTGTTCCAGACTGCAGTGACAGGTCTATGACGCTGTGTACAGCCCTTCACACGCTTCTCTAATAGTAAACAATGTTCTTCTGGAGATAGTTCCTGCTCGGGAGTGCTTGAGTAAGGTTTTGGCACAGAACTGCTTGGACCCGGGACACACGAATCATCTGAATCAAACAGATCCAATTCAGGTTCCGTCTCTGGGACACACGAGGGCTCAGCCGAATCCAACGGAAAATACTTTTTGAAGAATGCCCTCATTTTCTTCATCTTCTTCATTTTTTCCGGAGAAGCATCCATGCCATCACTGACGTCAACCTCCTGACCTTCTGCACACACAGGTTCAGTCTCAGGAACGCTTGCATCCGGGACACACGAGGGCTCAGACGGATCCAACGGAAAATACTTTTTGAAGAAAGCACTAATTTTCTTCTCTTTAGTACTTTCTGAAAAAATAAGAAAACAAATAATGTTATTAGAAACATCACTAACCACAGATCAAAAATGAATTATTAGTCCAACTTGAAAGAAATTTCTGTTTGCATCTCATTTGTTCTGCACACACACAGTTCAGTAATTTATGGGAGTGACGACTGCATTTACAAAAACTGTACGCAGTGTGTGCGGAACCGAACTGAACTACTAGTTGTTAATGACGTTAAATGCGGTTGTCACTCCTGAAACTTTACAGTGTGTACATGGCCATTGTAATGTTGCATCTCAAATGCTCTGTTGACTTTCACCTCTTTTTGGGCTGTTCTTTTCGATCCCACTGCCGCTCCCGGGCCAGCCGTCGCTAATCAGATTCACTTCAGGTTCAGGAACTCGATCCGTTTCAGGTGTTGGCTCTGGAACAGCCGGATCTATCCAAAAAAGCATTTGGAAGAGTCCGCTAATTTTTCTCACCATCCACTCTGTGGTACTTTCTGAAAAACAAATAATATGTTATTAGAAACATCTCAAACCACAGATTAGACATGAATAACTTGAAAGACATTTCTGTTTGCATCTCATTCGTTCTGTACACACACAGTTCAATAATTTATGGGAGTGACGACCGCATTTCCAAAAATTCTACGCAGTGTGTCTGAACCGAACTGAACAACTAGTTATGATGTACGATGAGAGATATAAGAGATGACCGATGATGAGACCAGAGATGTATCTCGTCTGTATGTGCGGTGCAGGAAATCACAGGGAAAGTGGTATGAGCCTTGACTTATTCGTGATGCCAGATCTTGCAAGCAAATCAGCAGAAAAGCCCATCAAAAAACGAAATCAATGAAATACTGCGACCCACACCTGTACAGTTTAATAACACCATAAACTCGATCGCTGTATGAGCCAAGCTTAAATAAAAAAAACAAAACTGCTTATAATAAGTGGACATGGCAACACCGCAAGAGTGCGCTCTGTGAAGTTTCAGGAGTGAGTCGTGTTCCGGACACATGGAATGATAATTTTGGGGACTCACTCCTGCATTTAAATGCGGTTGTCACTCCTGAAACTTTACAGTGTGTACATGGCCATTGTAATATTGCATCTCAAATGCTCTGTTGACATTCACCTCTTGGGTCGTTCATTTCAGGGGTTTCCGGAGAAGCATCCATGCCATCCCTGACGTCAACCTCCTGACCTTCTGCAGACACGGGTTCAGTCTCAGGAATGCACGAGGGCTCAGACGGATCCAATGGAAAATACTTTTTAAAGAATGCCCTCATTTTCTTCATCTTCTTCATTTTTTCGGGAGAAGCATCCATGCCACCTTCATCATCCATGCCACCCTGATCATCCATGCCACATTGATCATCCATGACACCCTGATCATCCATGCCACCACTGACGTCAACCTCCTGACTCTCTGCAGACACAGGTTCTGGCTCAGGAACGCTTGGAACTGGGACACATGATTCCTTGGGATCGACCAGATCCAATTCAGGTTCCGTCTCAGGATCACACGAGGGCTCAGCCGGATCGATTGGAAAATACTTTTTGAAGAAAGCACTCATTTTCTTCCTCACTTTAGTAAAAAAAATAAGAAAACAAATAATGTTATTAGAAACATCACTAACCACAGATCAAAAATGAATTATTAGTCCAACTTGAAAGAAATTTCTGTTTGCATCTCATTTGTTCTGCACACACACAGTTCAGTAATTTATGGGAGTGACGACCGCATTTACAAAAACTATACACAGTGTGTCGAAACCGAACTGAACTACTAGTTGTTAATGACGTTAAATGCGGTTGTCACTCCTGAAACTTTACAGTGTGTACATGGCCATTGTAATGTTGCATCTCAAATGCTCTGTTGACTTTCACCTCTTTTTGGGCTGTTCTTTTCGATCCCTGGCTCTTCTGCTGGCCAGCAGACGCTAACCAGATTCACTTCAGGTTCCGGTTCAGGAACTCGATCCGTTTCAGGTGTTGGCTCTGGAACAGCCGGATCCATCCAAAAAAGCATTTGGAAGAATCCACTCATTTTTCTCTTCATCCACTCTGTGGTACTTTCTGAAAAACAAATAATATGTTATTAGAAACATCTCAAACCACAGATTAGACATGAATAATTAGTCTGACGTGAAAGACATTTCTCTATTGCGAGTTTGCATCCGACAATTCTGACTTTTTTCCTCAGAACTGCGAGATTTAAACTCACAATTGCATCTTTTCCCCTCAGAATTGGACATTATAACTCGCAATTACGCGTTTGTTTCACAATTCTCAGAAAAAAGTCAGAATTGTAGGATTGTTTTTATGATCCCAGATCCCTCTTATTTTGTTAAAATTAAAAGGAAATGAATTTTTTCATATTCTGCAAGGAGTATGAAACTTATGAGCAGAACTGTATCTTAGGATGCTTTTGCAGACTGTCAGAGTCTGAGAATCACCAATTGCTTTTTAATAACCAATAACCGCCCATAGACCCTCCTCTCGAAGAAATCAAGACAGAAGTGTTTGAAAGTGGACAAAAGAGATTAAAACACCAGGTGTAAACGGGAATGTGTCTCCCTCGTCTACTTGTGATCCGATCGACCAAACGCATCTTAATACCAGGTGCAAACCGGGCCCAAATAATGCCCATATGTCAGAAATGTACAGTTCTAAGACAATACAAATCATGCATTCATTTAAGCAGAAATAATGATCTCATTAAAACAGTTATTATTGTAAGTTGTGATCATCATAATGATGACAGTAAGTTATATGGGAAAGTTGTGAGTGGTGCATGTTGAGCATCACCTGTCGGGCTGTTCTCAGGGGTTGCACAGGTACAGGTTGGGTGCTTCATGTCAATGTTGATCTGCACATCCTCCCCATCTAAAGCGGCGTGACTGACTGACATGCACTCATCCGTGTCCACCTCCAGCTGTGCGGTTATCTGGCCCGGTGAGCACCCGAGAAGCTCGTAGATGCGATCGGTGACCATAAACTCCACCTGCACATTTTCCTCATCCGGGACCCAGACACTGTCAGTGCAGTACAACTCGCCGTTCACATAGACCTCCACACACACCTCTCTGCAGTTTGAAGACATTGTGTGTTTTGTATGCTGACAAATCCAAAGGAAACTGATAATGTCAGATGTACAAAACTGTATGTGTGATGCACAATGCGAGTCTATAATCTGTGAGTATGAACACGCTGAATATAGACTCTGTATCTGTATGAAATGGCGGTGTTTCTGAAGTTAGTATCGGTAGGTTATTGCTGTAATATATCGGTAGTCAGATGTGTCGCTCAAAATCGCCTCTGCTCGGATTATCGCTGCACTGAAGAAACTGCGGGTCAGAGTCTTTATAGTAAGTGCCGTCTGTGACGCAATCACACGTGACGCTCCATGGTTGCCATAGAAACGGATTGATTGACAGTAGCAGTTTCTCAACGGTTTTTGTTGTTGCTCACTCACTAATGATCTATATATTGTTATTAATATAAAATAAATAATTTAACACAATTTCCTGTACTCAGGTTACATTTACTGACTCGATTTCAATCACCTTAGAGGTGGGTGACAATATATGAGTTACCAGTTTTCCAGTCAGTATTTGCGATGCAGACTCTCCAGAGCCACAATATTTACACACACAAACAAAACATATTTACCAGATGTAATTTTGAAGGCTGAATTAAATGTGGTGATAAAAACATCGCGTTAATGCTTCTGTTGAGTTGTCCTGTCCTCGCGAGCTGAACGCCGAATCAAACAACGCAGTCCGAGTCACGAGCAAATGACTCATTTGAGCAGATTCTTTTCATGACTCATTTTATTTTCTTAACGTTACTGGTTTGAATCAGTCTAACGAACACCAATCCTTCTGAATGAACTGGAGGAATTCGTCAGAGCGGCACTGAATCAACATTTGACTCACTCACTGAACCGCAAGTTGTCGTTGTTTCAACGATGCTCGTTTCGAAACGAGTGTACCGAAGACTCGTGAAACGTTACTTAACGGGCCATTTGCTTGTTGTAACTCTTCAAAATTAAACTTCCTATGTACACTAACTGTGGACCACACAAGAATTCACATACTCAGATTTAGGAACATCTGTTTTCTTTATAAATCAATATTTTCAAACAATGCAGGTTTACAAGGCAGTATATAAAGATATGTGAAAGTATTTAATAGGCTACTCAATCAAAAGAGTAAACACAACTGCAAGCCAAGTATACTTAGAATACTTAATTATACTTTTAAACATCTCGATCAAAAGATTGAGTACAAGTATAGTGTGGTTTTAAGTGTATTTCTCTGAAGTACATAAAAGTGGACTGGAAGTACTTTTCTTATTTTAAAAGAAGTATACTAATTGTACACTTGAATAAACTTTTTTTTTCTACGTGTTGTAGACTTACTCATTTCCTATGAAGACACTGGGCCAGACCTCAGTCACAGGTGTGTGGGACAGTCTGCACTCGTTCACCTGGTTATCCAAATCAAACACATTTGGAGGAACACAATTTTCTGACTCTGAAAGCTTGGTTGTCACTTTCGAAGGCCCTGCTGGGTCGCTCAGATCTTCAGCTCTGATAATGCATCATAGTAGATGATCACTGTTAAAGATGAAGTTCAGGTCAACCTCCACCTGTTCATTTCACTGATATTTATATATCAGTGGTGTGTGGTGGTGTTTTAAAATGAGGAGGCAAAGTCCTCACACATATATATAACAAATCGATAACTTTTGTAACTTCAATAATGATTCATCTTTCATTTATACAGTGAAGATTATAATATGCAATGTTATTATTTTATATTTGATTACTTCGTTCAGTTTCTGTATCATAAAACCACTGTTAGATACCTGAAAAACCTGAAAAGCTCTGTTTATTTTATATGCATCTTTGCTCTATTGTATGTATTTGTGCTGTTGCTTGTAGTTTGATTATATGTTCTTATTTTCTTTGTTTTTATTTGAATATAGCTAATAACTATGTAACAGTCAAACCTGTTAACGTTTTTTTTCATTGTTGTAATTATACTACTCATCATGAGGGGGCAACAAGGAGTAATACTCTCAGGTATTAAACGGGTGTAGAGAGTAGAAGTAGTAGATTTGTAATGGAGGAGTAAGCATGGCTTATGGATCCAAACAATCATTTGTCCTGATTGGGAAAGTTTGATGCCCAATCTGAAGTAAGCATTGTTTCTTTTATTATTTTTATTAAATGTTTACTGGTATGTATGTATATTTATGTTCTACACATTCTGTGGGATTTATCTTTGTTTCACATGCCTGTCTGGTAGTGATGGGCGGACCGGGGGTGCTTTTCAATTCTTATTTGTGCATCCTCGTTTCCTTTCCTCGCGTCTTATCTCCACCCCTTAAGGACACAAGAAAAAGACGTGAGGACGGAGGAATTGAATCAAGTGAAATGATATGTCCTCGCTCCCTTTAGCGTCACTTCAAAGCTTCATCAATTGACGATGACTCCACGCCGCTGGATTTAGCTTGCACATCGGGATTCTTGAACATTACAGATAATCATTTATATTGTAATAGTTTCAACATCCACAAAATACCACATTTGTCCATATTTTATTTAATATTACCAGTTATTATTAACAATGAATTGTATAAGCTAGTAGGCTATTACAGTTTCTTTAATTTTCTTGTGTTTTGATATAATTCTGCAACTGTCCTACAGTTGTTGTTATTTGACATACATTTGTGTCTTGTACATGTAAACATAATAATAATAATAATAATTAATCAACTGTGGCAAGATGTGAAGGGGGAGGAGAATTAATACGCGCGTCACGTTTAGTCGATAAAACACTTCCGCAAAGGATACACCTGTGTATCCTCGCTCATGACTCCTCAGGAAGCCTCCTCACTCCTCGATCCTCGCCTCCTCGCGGTGCAATTAGAGAGTTGAGATGTCCTACAAGATGTCTGAGCTCGATCGGTTTCCGGGTCATAGGATGGAGGACGGAGGAGCGAGGAAACGAGGAGGGATATTGAGAAGCACCCCGAGGCTTCGTGAAACACAGTTGAAGCAAATGTGCCGTATTGTGTCAAAGTTTCGAAACAAACCGACACCCGTCTCCATGGCGACACCTAGTGGTCACTTGCATGTGTTGATCTGAAATAACCTTGACAATGATCCAGGAAAAAAAATAAAAAATGTTTACATCTGTCTGACAACTACATGATCTTGGTTTTGTAACCTGTAACCTCCTCATTATTAATAATAATAATAATAATAGATTTTATTTATAACGCACTTTTCATTCCGAAGAATCTACACAGGAAAATGACTAAAAACAAGGAAAACTACAGAATAATAAAACAATCAACACATAAAAGCCTTTCTGAATAGAAAAGTCTTCAGTTCTGCTTTAAAATGGTCTAGGCTCTGTACTGCTCTCAGCTCACTGGGGAGGTGGTTCCAAAGCCGCGGTGCAGCCGAGCAGAAAGGTCGGTCCCCCATGGTACGGAGCCTGGTGGTGGGGACCTGAAGAAGCAGGTGGCCTGATGATCTGAGGGTGCGGGGGGAGGATTTCAGAGTGATGAGTTCTTGTAGATATGGTGGTGCATGTCCGGTGATGCATTTATGTGTGAGCAGGAGGATTTTGTAGTCGATCCGGGATGAGACGGGGAGCCAGTGCAGTGAGTGTAGAATGGGAGTTATGTGATCATATTTACGGACTCTCATTAGGACTCTGGCAGCGCTGTTCTGGATGTATTGTAGCTTCTGGATATTTCTGCCAGAAAGCCCAATGAAGAGTCCGTTGCAGTAGTCCAGCCTGGTGGAGATAAAGGCATGGACGAGTTTCTCTGCATCTGGAAGGGTTAGAAGGGGGCGGAGTTTGGAGATGTTTCGTAGATGGTGGAAGGAAGTTTTGCAAATGTGTTTAATGTGGTCATTGAAGGTCAGCTGGGGGTCAAACCTAACCCCAAGGTTTGTGACTGAGGAGGAGAAAGTGATGACCTGGCCATCAAAGATGAGCTGGGATAAGGAGTGGATCTGATGAGGGGTGCCAACAAGTAGTGCCTCAGTTTTACTGGAGTTCAGCTGGAGGAAGTTGCTTTTCATCCATGCCTTTATTTCCTCAAGACATGTGGTGAGTCTTGACAGGGCTGTGGAGGGGCTTGGGGCAGTTTTGATATAAAGTTGCGTGTCATCAGCATAACAATGAAAGGATAGTCCATGTCTGCTGATGACAGGACCGAGGGGAAGCATGTAAAGGATGAATAAGATTGGACCGAGAACCGACCCCTGCGGAACACCACATGTAACAGGGAGCAGTCTGGACTCACATTCTCCTAAAATAACACGCTCAGTCCTGCCAGAAAGGTAGGACTGAAACCACTGTAGTGCTGCTCCTGACAGTCCAACTGTGTTGTGGAGACGGTCCAGGAGGATGGTATGGTCCATTGTGTCGAATGCCGCTGTTAGGTCGAGGAGAATGAGCAGTGAGCTGCCATAAGAAGGTCATTGGTCACCCTGAGCAGAGCTGTTTGAAAACCTGATTGAAATATCTCAAATAGGTTGTTGTGTTTTAGATGGTTGTGGAGCTGAGAGGCGGCTTCCTTCTCTAGAACTTTGACAGGAAGGTGAGGTTGGAGATCGGCCTGTAATTTGCAAGGACTTCAGGGTCTAGGGTTGGTTTCTTGAGTATTGGACGGATGACAGCAGCTTTAAGGGCAAGAGGGACGTGACCAGTTTTGAGAGAGAGATTAACAAACTGGGCGATGATTGGGCTAACAATGGGAATGAATGACTTGAGCAGAACAGTCGGGATGGGATCCAAGGTGCAGGTGGACGGCTTCATTTTCCTGATGGTTTCCTCAATGTGGCTCTGCTGAACCGCAGTGAAGTGTGGAAGGGATGGCAATCTCCCAGGTGAGGGGTTGGAGGACGGGGGAGACAGGGAGGAAGAGCCAGATATTGAAGAGCGGATGTTATTGACTTTAGATCTAAAAAAGTCAATGAAGCTGTTGCATCGCTCCACTGTGGTTTCAGTGGATGAAGATGACTTTGGTTTCAGGAGATTGTTTACTGTAGAAAAAAGATGCTTAGAGTTTCCAGTATTTGTATTGATGAGATTGGAATAGAATTGAGAGCGCGCACCCTTCAAGGACTTAAGATATGCCTTTTGATGGTCACGGAAGGCAAGCTTGTGAACAGTTAGACCAGACTGCTTACCGCGGCGTTCCAGGATACGGCCCTCAGTTTTCATTTGCCGCAGTTCCTGTGTGAACCAGGGGGCAGAGCGTTCAAAATTGACTTCCCGTGTCCTGATAGGGGCATGGAGGTCAAAGACACTGCTCAGAGATGTATTATAATGATCCACCAGTCCGTCCACTGTTGCAGAAACTGGGCAGTTGATGTTGTATTGAAGGTCTACAGTAATGGAGGTTGGGTCAATTTGTTTCCAGTTCCGGAAAGATATTTGGCGCTTAGGTCTGATGATAGGCAGCGAAAATGTAAAGACCATAGAGACCAACTTGTGGTCAGACACACCCAGATCGTTTACCTCCAGGCTGTTTATGGGGGGCCGCGTCAGTGATGACCAGATCTAGGGTATGGCCCCTGATGTGCGTAGGAGCCTTCACATGTTGCTGGAGACCAAGACAATCAATCAAACTCAGGAACTCTGTTGCAAGATGGATATTAAAATCACCAAGAATAACAATTCTGGGTGACATGGAACAGAGTGATGTGAGTAGATCATGCATTTCAGGGAGAAATGAGGAGTGTGGTTTGGGGGGACGGTATATGAGAAGCACTGTCATGGAGTATGGGGGTTTACATTTGAAGGCTAAACATTCCATTGAGGTAAAATCAGGCAGTGGCAGGGGAGAAAGTTTCAGTTCATCCCGATGAATGACGGCCAAACCACCCCCACGTCCGGAGCTGCAGGCTTTTTCCATGTAGCTATAGCCCTGGGGGCAGGCTTCATTGAGCACTGAGTGGTCCCCTGTTTTGTGCCAAGTTTCCACTAGGCACATGAAGTCCAGTCCTTTATCCAGAATATAGTCGTGGATGAGCAGGGATTTATTGGTGAGGGATTGTGTGTTGAATAATTCCATAGTGGCAGGAGACAGAGCTGATGGTGCTCCGCAGTACACTGTGGTCCACTCCATGTTTTGTATTTCTCCCAGTGTTAGAAGCTTGCAGAGGGAGGAGGTGGGGTGGAGGGTTGCTACGTATTCCAAGTGCGGCAGTGTCCTGATGACGTCGCTGAGGCGCGACACGTGCAGCTGAAGACCAGATGGAGGGGATCGTCGCTGTACCATGCAGGAGGTAAACAAAGTTTTTCCGGGCACTTCTGTGGCTATACCGGGGTCGGCGCAGAAGTCCAAGTTGTCTTATGGCTGTAATACAAGGTGGAGCAGTGATCCAGTTGAGACTCAGCAGTTGAGAAGTGGAATATTTCAACATCATGCCGGACGCTAGTGACGTTAGCCCGGTGCTAATCGCCACTAATCAACCGGCAATTTCAGGCAGAACCAGCTCACCAGTCAAGTTGAGCTAGGCCAACAGCAGTAGTCCTCTGGCAACAAAGGACACCAGTGACTCGACGGTCTAAATGTTGGCTCACCAACAGCAGGACAAAGACAATCAACTAGCACTGAAAGCGATGGTAGCAAATAAGTTGCTAACGCACCAGGTCAGAAAGTTATTGCAGTACACAGAGGAAACTTGCATGGGGCATGAGAATAGTCTTGAAGAAATCCACTTTACTTGAGACAAATGGTACAATCACCTAATTGAAGTGAAATACGCTAAATTAATGTCAGAAGTGGAGAAGCGGCGAACAAACAACACCAGCGTCCTCTTTTTAAAAAAAATAAAAAGATTGTGAATAACTATAGGGTTTTTTTGGTCATGAAAAATGAAGATAAATAAAAGAAATAAAGCCACAATGTGTCACATTTGTTACATAACATTTTTATAAAAAAATATTAATTGCTCTGCTGTTGAAGGACTTAGCTGACTTCTTTTTTTTACATTGTTTCCAGCCTTTGAAAAAATCCTCTCACAAGGGACACTTGTTGCTGGCATGCACAATTTTTTTTCAGCAAGTACATACAAACGAGGAAAAATGACTGCTATCTCTTTCCAATAAGTTAATGGATCATGTGTTCTGGGCAAAAACGCATCTTTGAGGTACTTTTTCACTTCTACTGTTGCATCAGCTGTAGCACTGTGTGTCGTCTGGGTTTCATGGATACGACTATCAAACAGTTCCCATAAACTGTCCTGGGTTTCTGCTGGTGTTGATGATGATGATGATGATGGGCCTGATGTTGACATTTGTGGCTCTGAATAAGAAAAATTTAAACAATAGGTACAAAGCATAAACTGACAGCATATATGAAGTATAAGTTACATAATTATTCAGATGATATCTCCATGAAGTTAGATGAAGACTGAAACTGCTCACCAGAAGTTGCTGTGTTTGAACGCATCAGCGAAGCGCACTCCAGTGTGAGGCTCTTTTCAGCCTCCTGGGCTTTGGCAGGATTTCCAAAAGCCACATTTTTTAACCTTGGGTCTAGCAGTGTAGCAAGTCCCAAGGCTCTGAACGACTCACACCCCCCCACATCTGGAGTGCAGACCTTCTTGCAGGTATGAGCCTGTTCAAAACAGGAGCAAACCATATGAATTATATTAATGACAACAATATGACATTTATAGCCAATTAGATGTACGGCATCTCTTACATGGAGCCTCCATTTTGATCTATTCTATTAATATATCTATCTATATATCACCTATGAATCTATATCTATATAATTCTATATCTCTAACTTAGCCTAAATATAACTAACCAAAGCGCACTATAAATCTCTCTCTCATCACAAAAACCTATGAGGTGAAGATGCATTAACTTCACTTTTAAACTTTATGGGGAATTAGGTTCATACAGATGTGTGACTGTGGGGTTTGTTCCCGCCCCTTTCAATCAAACGCAGTTTCGACAGGCATCACCTGATGAAACACTTGTGAAACGCGCCGAAGCTTCATTTAGCCATAGTCACGTGACATGGGTGTTTTGAATCACAGTTCAGAGCAGTGTTTCGAAACATCTGCGCTTCGGGATCTCGACACAGCGTCGAAACGTTAGTTTCGCATCAGCCATCCCTACTGTGTGGAATTGTCTGAAAGACAAGGGAGTTTAGAGGCCATGTGGTATACTGATGTGGATCCTGAAACTGGATTACATGCTCACTGCTGTGGATCCTGAAACTGGATTACACGCTCACTGCTGTGGATCCTGAAACTGGATTACACGCTCACTGCTGTGGATCCTGAAACTGGATTACACGCTCACTGCTGTGGATCCTGAAACTGGATTACACGCTCACTGCTGTGGATCCTGAAACTGGATTACACGCTTACTGCTGTGGATCCTGAAACTGGATTACACGCTCACTGCTGTGGATCCTGAAACTGGATTACACGCTCACTGCTGTGGATCCTGAAACTGGATTACACGCTCACTGCTGTGGATCCTGAAACTGGATTACACGCTCACTGCTGTGGATCCTGAAACTGGATTATGCCACACATGTGATTTTGAAGACTTTCTGGTTTGCTGTGATTTGATATCAACACTAAGGTTTGCACTGGGAAACTTTGGGATGTGATTCCTAGAGTGGGGTGAATAAACTTTTAACGTTATTGTCCTTGTCATCATCGTCTTCATCGTCATCATCACCCAAAAACAGATAAGACTTTAATTTCTATGCTGTTGGTTCCAGAGGGGAAAAACATGTAAGATTTGTAAAGATGATGACTCTGACTTAAACTTACCACCACCCCCACCCCCACCACCTGCAGTAGAGAGAGAGAGAGACACTTCCTGAGTCTATTACCAACCTCATAGAACAACTTACTGATAAAGTCAATGCAAGGATGGGTTGCTGAATGTATCAAGACGATGAGTGGCTGTGTTTCACAAGAAGAATTCCAGAACAAATGTAAAGGGATAGAAAATCGGTTGGTGTATCGTATCGAGAGTCAAGAAAGGGGTGGAAAGAGAAAGGATGTGCAGCTTGACGCTAAGTTCAAATCATTGACTCCAATGTCCACACCTGTAACGTCCAAAATTTGTTGTTGTGTTCATGATTTTGGACCAAGTCAGCATCATACCTATGAAGTTCAGCCAAACTCATTGACCAGTCAAGAGAAGACTATGTTAATGCCCTACAATCCTCCAGTAAAGTTAGACTTACCTTGTTTTAGTAATAAGCAAGATGAAGACCCTATTTTGTTTATTGAACGCTGTGAGGAGTACTTTGCAGTTAGGCCTTTGAGTGATCAGGAAGTCCTGGCACTGCTTAACACAGTGCTCAAAGAAACCACTAAAGACTGGTGGCAAGCAGAAAGAAGGAAAGTGAATAGTTGGAGGCAATTCAAAGATGTTTTTTTAAGATCTTTTCTGAGTGAAGATTATGAGGATGTGACATCAAGAAGGTTGGTGGAGAGAAAACAAGGGGCCAAGGAAAGCATAAGAGACTTTGCTTTTCATTATCGAGCTTTGTGTTTGAGATGGAGAAAGAATATGTCGGAGAAGGATATTGTACTGGCCGTAACTGCAATCCTCGCCTGGCTAGTCTGTTAAGAGGTACTGTGGCAAATGTTGGTGAGCTGGGCAGAATTGGAACTCAAATTGAACGTGATTTTGATGAAGCCAAGAAATACTGGAATCAGGTGCATTCCGAAGAGCAAAAGAGAAAACATATTTCTCTTCACTGGTGTGATGAAAACATATACATCACACCAGTTTGCCTACCGTAGCAATAGGAGCACAGAGGATGCAGTCTCCTTGGCACTGCACTCTGTGCTTACACATCTGGACAATAAGAACACGTATGCACGTATGCTGTTTGTTGACTTCAGCTCAGCATTCAACACTGTCATCCCAACCAAGTTAATAGCCAAACTTGGAGACCTGGGCATCAACACCTCAATGTGCAACTGGATATTGGACTTCCTGACCAACAGACCCCAGAATGTTCGATCAGGCTCCACCTACTCCACCTCCACCACACTCAATACTGGCGTACCACAGGGCTGTGTGCTAAGCCCATTTCTCTACTCCCTCTTCACCTCCGATTGCAAGCCTGTGTATGGATCTAATTCCATCATCAAGTTTGCGGACGACACTACGGTGATTGGACTCATCAGCAACAACGATGAGACCGCCTATAGGGAGGAGATCCAGCACCTGGCCACATGGTGCACTGAAAATAATCTGCTCCTCAACACCACCAAAACAAAAGAACTCATCGTGGACTTCAGGAAAGAGGCAAGAGGCACACACGACACCATCCACATCAATGGAACGGCTGTTGAGCGTGTCTCCAGTTTCAAGTTCCTGGGGATCCACATCTCGGCGGACATGTCCTGGACAACCAACACCTCCAGCCTGGTCAAGAAGGCTCACCAGCGTCTTTTCTTCCTGAGGACACTGAGGAAGAATCAGCTATCCTCGGCTATACTGGTGAACTTCTATCGCTGCGCAATAGAAAGCATCCTGACCAACTGTGTTACAGTATGGTATGGGAGCTGCTCTGCTGCAGAGCGCAAGGCACTACAGCGGGTGGTGAAAACCGCCCAGCGCATCACAGGGACTCCACTACCTGCCATCGACCACATCCAGAGGAAACGCTGTCTGCATCGAGCTCGCAGCATCCTTAAGGACTTCTCTCACCCAGCCCACAAACTGTTTTCTCTCCTGCCCTCCGGTAGGCGCTTCAGGTGCCTCCGGACCAGGACCAGCAGACTAAAGAACAGTTTTTTTCCCAGAACTGTCTCCATATTGAACTCTATCCCTCGTTGATCCCACTCCCCCTATATACTGATAACCCTCCTCTCCCCCTCACATCTGCCTTCACTTGTTATTTGCACTACTGGATGCTCATTTGCACTATCGACTGTTTATTACAGTAACCCCTGTACATATATGCATCTTGCACTACTTACCTAACTGGAATATGCTCATTTGCACTATCGACTGTTTATTACAGTAACCCCTGTTCATATATGCATCTTGCACTACTACCTAACTAGAATATGCTCATTTGCACTATATCGTTCATTGCTATACTGCCCATCTTAGCTAACATATCATTATATACATCTATCTGTAAATTCTGCTTATAGTAATAGCCATCTGTATATATATTCAGTACATATCTACCCTGTAAATTCTGTTTATAGTAATATCCATCTGTATATATATTCAGTATATATCTATCTATCTGTAAATTCTGTTTACAATAATAGCCATCTGTATATATATATTCAGTACATATCTATCTGTAAATTCTGTTCAGTATATATCTATCTGCAAACTGTTTATAGCAACATCCATCTGTATATTATATTCAGTACATATCTATCTATCTATCTATCTGTAAATTCTATTTATAGTAATAGCCATCTTTATATTTATTCAGTACATATTCATGTCTGCACTTGCTGCTATTGCACTTCTGGTTAGACCCAAACTGCATTTCGTTGCCTCGTACCTGTACTTGTGTAATGACAATAAAGTTGAATCTAATCTAATCTAATCTAATATGCCAGCAAGTACTAGAGTGGTGCGGTCCATTGAAATGCAGTATCCAACTGTAACAAAGACGGTCAACATACCTATAATCTTACGTGATCGTTTTCTTTTGGCCATGGTGGACACTGGTAGTTCGTTGTCCTTAATCCAAGAATCAATCTGGAAACAAATGAACAAGGGTGAACCAAGTCAGCCAAGTAAGGCCAAACCTTTATGTTGGCTAATGGGCAGAAGCAGGCAGCAACTGGAAAGGTGACATGGCAATGTAAGGTGCAGGGTCAGCCATTTACCTTGACACTGTTTATCCTGAAAGACAGAGATTTAACAGTACCAGTCATTCTAGGAATGGATTTTTTGTCACAGTCTGGGATTGTGTTGGATTTTAGTAAAGCCCAATATGGTTTACCTTCTGCAAACAGCCAGGACGCTAACCAGTTTTTCCCATTTGTGACGCAAGATTCTACGTCTTCAGTCGATTTCTACTTGGCTATACCCACACCTAACATTGATGACACAGTACTCGAATCCATACAACTGCTAACAAGTAAAGCAGAGACTACACCACCATTCAAGGAAAAAATAGAAAATTTGTTGATGGACTGTCCTGTCTGCTCTAAAGAGGTTGGACATACAAAAATAGTTAATCGAATTATAACCACTGATGAACTCCTGGTCAGAAAAAGGGCATATAAACTCTCCAATGACAAACAGAAGTATGTTGACAATGAAATCCAGGAACTGCTGGACAAAAAGATCATACAATCTTCTGTTTCCCCATGGGCATCTCCTGTTGTTGTTGTCCCCAAGAAGGATGGAAGTTCTAGGTTGTGCATTGATTATAGAGGCTTTAATGCCAAAACTCATCTTGATGCGTACCCCATGCCACAAATCCAGGAGATATTGGAGTCGTTCCATGGTGCTACTGTCTTTAGTACACTTGATCTTAAAAGTGGATACTGGCAACTTGAGATGGAGGAGGATAGCGTACAGAAAACCGCATTTGTGACATCTGCAGGCTTATTTGAATTCTTGCGTTTACCTTTTGACCTTTTTTGAGACTTATGGAGACTGTATTGAGACACCTTAAAGGCAAGTGTTGTCTGGTGTATATAGATGATGTAGTAGTGTATTCCAAAAATGAAGAGGAGCACATCTACAATCTCACCCGGGTATTTCAATGCTTACATGATGCTGGACTTACCCTTAACCTTGGAAAATGTAACTTCATGAAACGCAACATCACTTAACTAGGTCACATAATCTCAGCAGAGCGAGTCAAGACGGATCCTAACAAAGTCTCAGCCATCGGCAACTTTCCTGTTCCACAGTCTCTAAAGGATGTGCAGAGATTTTTGGAATTAGCTGGATGGTACTATCGTTTCATTCCACATTTTTCCACAAAAGCAGCACCTTTACATGCCCTCAAGCAGAAAAAATCCATCTGGATGTGGGAAGAAGAACGTCAAAGAGCTTTCAACATCATAAAAAAGGACTTGAGTCAAACACCAGTTCTCTTACCGCCAGACATCAATAAACCATTTCGGGTGCAAACGGATGCAAGCGAGATAGGACTGGGTGCTGTACTTACCCAAGAAATGGAGGATGGAGAAAGAGTCATTTCTTATGCATCCAGATTACTCAGAGAAGTCATATTCGGTATCTGAAAAGGAGTGTTTAGCGGTCGTCTGGGCAGTTGAAAAATGGAGACCGTATCTAGAAGAGAGAACATTTGAGGTCATTACTGATCATAGTGCACTTACTTGGGTATTTCAACATCCAAAGCCTTCATCACGACTTACCCGCTGGACAATACGGCTACAAGGTTACGACTTTACTGTCAAATATCGTAAAGGCCATTGCAATGTAGTGCCTGATGTGCTATCCAGGTCTCCAGAACAGCTAACCTCAGAGATGATTGCAGTGGTAAGAGCTTCAAAACTCAGAAACCTACCAACCAACTTACCAGAGATCCAGGAGCTTATCTTAAAGGTAAAATCACAGCCAGCCCGAGACATTTCTTGTGTACTTTATCTGATTGAGAATGATCTTTTGTTTCGGAGTGTGCTAGACAGACAAACAGGTCCCTGTGTGATAACCCTATGAGTGGACATTTGGGAATAAAACTTAAAACTTTACTCAGACTGCTGGATATGGTATACTGGCCAAGTGTAAGATCTGATGTTTGGAAGCATTGCAAAGAATGTATCACAAACCATCTTTGAGCAAATTATCTGGTCACCTCCAATCTACACCCATCATTGAACCAGGCCATATGATTGAAGTAGATCTCATGAGGCCATGTCCAAAGCATAAGGCAAAATGAACATCTTTAAGTTGTGGTTGACTACTGCTCTAAATGCTAATTTTTGACCGCACTAAATATAAGGTAACTACATGGGTTAAAGTTAGGTTTACGGATAGGTTCAATATCTCATGAGCAATTTTTGAAGGGGACACAAATAATACAGCCAAAATTGTCTACTTGTAAGGATATGTGTACCATTTTTCTGAAAAGTGATCTTATGTCCGTTTTTCTTTTCTCTGTAATTTTCTCTGGCCATCAACACAAATCAATAGTTGTTTAAATATGAGTTATCAGGTTCACCACGTGGTAATATAATTATTAAATTATCTTTCTTCTTCCACATAGCATTGAGCAAAACACAACACAGCGGTAAATCTTCATTAGCCTAATGTCAGTTCACACATAGGCTTATCGCCGTGTTAGTTGTAGTGGGTGACTTACAACCAAACAATAATCATTAAAATATCGGACTTACAACGGTATCATCATTTTTTGTCATTGCCAATTTATTAACAACTCAGCATCGTATGTATTAAAGAGAAATAAAATCACTTCATCCATTTAAAGTGAATAAAATAGCCTTGACTTGACAGACTACTTATTGGAGTTCCACAACTACTGAATATAACTTTGTTCTCTCCCACCGGACTGGTGTGTAGGTGAGGTGCACGGTGGACCAAACCACTGTGAGGCAAGAGAGGGGTTCTAAACTTAAAACGCATTTTTGCCCCGTTTGCGTTTTTATTGTTTTACTACTTTCACAATCATTTTAAGTATATATCATTATATTATTTATAATACACAATGTGGTTTTTAATGATACTTTTAAGAAGGGACAACCCTCAGATAGGGGGGGTCCTGACCCCCCTGCGATTTACGCCTGTGTTAGTACTTAGTTATTACCCAGTTATTGTAATTACTATAATCAGTACATAGTATGTACATGGGGAGCAGGACAGTAAAATAAAGTGCTACCAGTTGATCTCTATAAAGAAAACATTTGCCTGATATGCCTCATTTTTAGTCCTGCCACTATTTCTGTGACTAAGGCCTGGGACACGCGAGTGTCAGAACAGATTTAACACTGTGGGAGACCACAGGCATGAGGGCAGTTCATCGGAGTGGTCCAAAACCCTAGGAATTTTGTCGCACTTGAACCACAAATTGACGGGATTAGAGGAGTTTTTTCTGGTTGAAATTTAAAAAAAGTAACAAATCCTTCCCCTGCGGGTCAATTTGACCCCCAAGGAATGAATGGCAAGCGAGGAACGCTTGAGTACACATAGAAAAACCTAAACATGCTCAAAATACCAAACAATTATTTTACAATGTGTAACTAAATGCATACGGAAGAGAAACTGACTTTAGGACCCAGCGGAACAGCTCATTTGCTCCATATAGAGCTATAAGGCCATCTAGTGGCAAGAGTTATGAAATGTTATCTTTTTTCCACAAAGGAAAGACAAACACACCCAATGTAAGATATTTTGAGCTGAATTAAAAGGGTTATAATATAAAATTACTATTTATTTTTTATTTATTGATAAAATCTAGTAATTTAAAGGTAAATAAAATAAATAACAAAAAATTGAAAAAATAGTATCAAAATAAAATAAAATAAGCTTTTTGGACAAAGAAAAAATTAAGTTTGATTTTAGGGCTTCAGGTCATTTTGACCCGCGGGGGAAGGATGAGGGTTAGGTTAACTTAAACACGAAGATACCACAAATCACGGTCTGTGTTTTAAACCACAGATAACATCACTGGACGCTAAGAGCAGCAGATAACTGTGGAGTCGCATGTGTATTTCTGAGGATCTGAAAGCTTCTTAGCACATATCATACAGTTGATAAAGGCGTTTTATGTATGTTGTGTTGCTTTACCTTGTATGAGTGTAACGGTACACAGAAGTCACAGTTTTTGGGCTCACGGTTCAATACGAGTTCGGTACAACAGGAAAAAGGCAACAAAACCCAATGCTAGGTTTCTTTTCATTTATTTTGAACAGACGGTAGTGCAAATGACAGTTTGTTCCACCTAGCGGCATTTAGTCCTCCTGAGGTAGTTGGTACAGTACAGACTCCTTTAGTGTATGAAGCAGAATGCACTCTTTCATAGGTCATATTTTTTATAGGACTGATAAAAAACAAAAGGACACACACATTTCATCACTGGTCTGTAGTGAGACGTCCACAACACAAATCGGCACAACGCCAAATGATTTTGTCTCATTACAGCGGAAACAACTTAAAATACTCTGTCATTTCTGGTCGTACAGATTAGAGTAAGACATCATCGAAACTAAGAGGTCTGTTTTTATTTGTGTGCACTCACGACAAAAACTAAACGATGTGGTTTTGTAAAATAAAGAAAACAGACAAGATGCCGCTTTCCCGGTTTCCTTTCCGTGAAGTTTGTGGAGCGCGTCACAAAAATGAATCAAAACTCATGCTGTGTTTGAAATCGCCCCTATACCCTCATTCACTATTCCCTACATTACTCCGCTGATATAGTCCACTTGAAGGAGTGAATGAAAACGAGTGAGTGAATTCAGACACTGAGTGCGCCGGAAGAGCTGCCGTATTAAAGTCCCTCAATTTGGTTCATTCAGTTGTCTGGTATTGTTTGTGCTATGCACGCTGTTTCGTAGATTCATGCTTTTGGTTGTATCTGAGTGGATTTTATTGAATACATTTATTTTTGATTCTGAATCATCTTTATTTTCAACCTAAAATGTTACATTAATGTCATTTCTATTTAACCGTGAATGTCTTGTAATTACACATTTGTAGACATGAAGCAGCAATTTAGTACATTTAAGACATTGGGCCCTATTTTAACGTTCTGAGTGCATGGCGCCGGTGCACTTAGGGTGTCCGAATCCACTTTTGCTAGTTTAACGACGGAAAAAACGGCCTTTTAAGTGGCATTTTCTTTCATTAATATTTTATGTTATTTACACTACAAGTCTATTCAATACAGTTGTGCAAAAGTGTGCTTTACATAAATACAAACGTGTGCTTCTTTTTCATAAGGGCACAGAAAAACAGTTGTTTTTTTCCATTCTTTTTTTCTCCAAAATGAATGTACAAAATCAGTGAATAAAAAAATGTTCAGTGCACCGCAGTACTGGACCAAAAAGCAAGTGACAGGTCTGCTAACGGGCCAGAACTCTCTCACACTGGGTCCAGACTAGCAGCTCATCCTTATTACTGAGCCCTAACCTCCCAGTACAATCTGGACACTACATAGCAAACACTTAAAACACCGGTAACACTTTAGCTTAAGGGTCCAGAATTATGCATTAGTTAAGCATAAATACACTAGTAATAAATGATGAACTTAACATAGAGTTAAACCAACAACTTTATAAGACATTAATTGCCACATGTCCAGTGTTCTTTAAAATGTTTATTAAGCACACACACACAGTTGTTTTGTTTTCTATTTGGTTTCACACAAACACACTCACACACACACACATAATAATTAGCTTTATTATTACTACTTGTAATATTTAATTGACTACTAACAGATATGAAGCTGTACTGTAACTGTCAGTCATTTTGATTTGGTTAACTATGTATAAATGTGTTCTTAATCAATTGTCTTAATAATTGTAGCGGTCTCGTCTCGTGCGCTTTCTTCCCCACGCCCTTCACACGCTTCTCTAATAGTAAACAATGTTCTTCTGGAGATAGTTCCTGCTCGGGAGTGCTTGAGTAAGGTTTTGGCACAGAACTGCTTGGACCCGGGACACACGAATCATCTGAATCAAACAGATCCAATTCAGGTTCCGTCTCTGGGACACACGAGGGCTCAGCCGAATCCAACGGAAAATACTTTTTGAAGAATGCCCTCATTTTCTTCATCTTCTTCGTTTTTTCCGGAGAAGCATCCATGCCATCACTGACGTCAACCTCCTGACCTTCTGCACACACAGGTTCAGTCTCAGGAACGCTTGCATCCGGGACACACGAGGGCTCAGACGGATCCAACGGAAAATACTTTTTGAAGAAAGCACTAATTTTCTTCTCTTTAGTACTTTCTGAAAAAAGAAGAAAACAAATAATATGTTATTAGAAACATCACTAACCACAGATCAAAAATGAATTATTAGTCCAACCTGAAAGAAATTTCTGTTTGCATCTCATTTGTTCTGCACACACACAGTTCAGTAATTTATGGGAGTGACGACCGCATTTACAAAAACTGCACGCAGTGTGTGCGGAACCGAACTGAACTACTAGTTGTTAATGACGTTAAATGCGGTTGTCACTCCTGAAACTTTACAGTGTGTACATGGCCATTGTAATGTTGCATCTCAAATGCTCTGTTGACTTTCACCTCTTTTTGGGCTGTTCTTTTTGATCCCACTGCCGCTCCCGGGCCAGCCGTCGCTAACCAGATTTACTTCAGGTTCAGGAACTCGATCCGTTTCAGGTGTTGGCTCTGGAACAGCCGGATCTATCCAAAAAAGCATTTGGAAGAGTCCGCTAATTCTTCTCACCATCCACTCTGTGGTACTTTCTGAAAAACAAATAATATGTTATTAGAAACATCTCAAACCACAGATTAGACATGAATAACTTGAAAGACATTTCTGTTTGCATCTCATTCGTTCTGTACACACACAGTTCAGTAATTTATGGGAGTGACGACCGCATTTACAAAAATTCTACGCAGTGTGTCTGAACCGAACTGAACAACTAGTTATGATGTACGATGAGAGATATAAGAGATGACCGATGATGAGACCAGAGATGTATCTCGTCTGTATGTGCGGTGCAAGAAATCACAGGGAAAGTGGTATGAGCCTTGACTTATTCGTGATGCCAGATCTTGCAAGCAAATCAGCAGAAAAGCCCATCAAAAAACGAAATCAATGAAATACTGCGACCCACACCTGTACACTTTAATAACACCATAAACTCGATCGCTGTATGAGCCAAGCTTAAATAAAAAACCCAAACTGCTTATAATAAGTGGACATGGCAACACCGCAAGAGTGCGCTCTGTGAAGTTTCAGGAGTGAGTCGTGTTCCGGACACATGGAATGATAATTTTGGGGACTCACTCCTGCATTTAAATGCGGTTGTCACTCCTGAAACTTTACAGTGTGTACATGGCCATTGTAATGTTGCATCTCAAATGCTCTGTTGACATTCACCTCTTGGGTCGTTCATTTCAGGGGTTTCCGGAGAAGCATCCATGCCATCCCTGACGTCAACCTCCTGACCTTCTGCAGACACGGGTTCAGTCTCAGGAATGCACGAGGGCTCAGACGGATCCAATGGAAAATACTTTTTGAAGAATGCCCTCATTTTCTTCATCTTCTTCATTTTTTCCGGAGAAGCATCCATGCCACCTTCATCATCCATGCCACCCTGATCATCCATGACACCCTGATCATCCATGCCACATTGATCATCCATGCCACCCTGATCATCCATGCCACCCTGATCATCCATGCCATCACTGACGTCAACCTCCTGACCTTCTGCAGACACAGGTTCAGTCTCAGGAACGCTTGCATCCGGGACACACGAGGGCTCAGACGGATCCAACGGAAAATACTTTTTGAAGAAAGCACTCATTTTCTCCTCTTTAGTACTTTCTGAAAAAAGAAGAAAACAAATAATGTTATTAGAAACATCACTAACCACAGATCAAAAATGAATTATTAGTCCAACTTGAAAGAAATTTATGGGAGTGACAACCACATTTACAAAAATTCTACGCAGTGTGTGAAGTTTCAGGAGTGAGTCGTGTTCCGGACACATGGAATGATAATTTTGGGGACTCACTCCTGCATTTAAATGCGGTTGTCACTCCTGAAACTTTACAGTGTGTACATGGCCATTGTAATATTGCATCTCAAATGCTCTGTTGACATTCACCTCTTGGGTCGTTCATTTCAGGGGTTTCCGGAGAAGCATCCATGCCATCCCTGACGTCAACCTCCTGACCTTCTGCAGACACGGGTTCAGTCTCAGGAATGCACGAGGGCTCAGACGGATCCAATGGAAAATACTTTTTAAAGAATGCCCTCATTTTCTTCATCTTCTTCATTTTTTCGGGAGAAGCATCCATGCCACCTTCATCATCCATGCCACCCTGATCATCCATGCCATCCCTGACGTCAACCTCCTGACTTTCTGCAGACACAGGTTCTGGCTCAGGAACGCTTGGAACTGGGACACATGATTCCTTGGGATCGACCAGATCCAATTCAGGTTCCGTCTCAGGATCACACGAGGGCTCAGCCGGATCGATTGGAAAATACTTTTTGAAGAAAGCACTCATTTTCTTCCTCACTTTAGTAAAAAAAATAAGAAAACAAATAATGTTATTAGAAACATCACTAACCACAGATCAAAAATGAATTATTAGTCCAACTTGAAAGAAATTTCTGTTTGCATCTCATTTGTTCTGCACACACACAGTTCAGTAATTTATGGGAGTGACGACCGCATTTACAAAAACTGTACGCAGTGTGTCGAAACCGAACTGAACTACTAGTTGTTAATGACGTTAAATGCGGTTGTCACTCCTGAAACTTTACAGTGTGTACATGGCCATTGTAATGTTGCATCTCAAATGCTCTGTTGACTTTCACCTCTTTTTGGGCTGTTCTTTTCGATCCCTGGCTCTTCTGCTGGCCAGCAGACGCTAACCAGATTCACTTCAGGTTCCGGTTCAGGAACTCGATCCGTTTCAGGTGTTGGCTCTGGAACAGCCGGATCCATCCAAAAAAGCATTTGGAAGAATCCACTCATTTTTCTCTTCATCCACTCTGTGGTACTTTCTGAAAAACAAATAATATGTTATTAGAAACATCTCAAACCACAGATTAGACATGAATAATTAGTCTGACGTGAAAGACATTTCTCTATTGCGAGTTTGCATCCGACAATTCTGACTTTTTTCCTCAGAACTGCGAGATTTAAACTCACAATTGCATCTTTTCCCCTCAGAATTGGACATTATAACTCGCAATTACGCGTTTGTCTCACAATTCTCAGAAAAAAGTCAGAATTGTAGGATTGTTTTTATGATCCCAGATCCCTCTTATTTTGCTAAAATTAAAAGGAAATGAATTTTTTCATATTCTGCAAGGAGTATGAAACTTATGAGCAGAACTGTATCTTAGGATGCTTTTGCAGACTGTCAGAGTCTGAGAATCACCAATTGCTTTTTAATAACCAATAACCGCCCATAGACCCTCCTCTCGAAGAAATCAAGACAGAAGTGTTTGAAAGTGGACAAAAGAGATTAAAACACCAGGTGTAAACGGGAATGTGTCTCCCTCGTCTACTTGTGATCCGATCGACCAAACGCATCTTAATACCAGGTGCAAACCGGGCCCAAATAATGCCCATATGTCAGAAATGTACAGTTCTAAGACAATACAAATCATGCATTCATTTAAGCAGAAATAATGATCTCATTAAAACAGTTATTATTGTAAGTTGTGATCATCATAATGATGACAGTAAGTTATATGGGAAAGTTGTGAGTGGTGCATGTTGAGCATCACCTGTCGGGCTGTTCTCAGGGGTTGCACAGGTACAGGTTGGGTGCTTCATGTCAATGTTGATCTGCACATCCTCCCCATCTAAAGCGGCGTGACTGACTGACATGCACTCATCCGTGTCCACCTCCAGCTGTGCGGTTATCTGGCCCGGTGAGCACCCGAGAAGCTCGTAGATGCGATCGGTGACCATAAACTCCACCTGCACATTTTCCTCATCCGGGACCCAGACACTGTCAGTGCAGTACAACTCGCCGTTCACATAGACCTCCACACACACCTCTCTGCAGTTTGAAGACATTGTGTGTTTTGTATGCTGACAAATCCAAAGGAAACTGATAATGTCAGATGTACAAAACTGTATGTGTGATGCACAATGCGAGTCTATAATCTGTGAGTATGAACACGCTGAATATAGACTCTGTATCTGTATGAAATGGCGGTGTTTCTGAAGTTAGTATCGGTAGGTTATTGCTGTAATATATCGGTAGTCAGATGTGTCGCTCAAAATCGCCTCTGCTCGGATTATCGCTGCACTGAAGAAACTGCGGGTCAGAGTCTTTATAGTAAGTGCCGTCTGTGACGCAATCACACGTGACGCTCCATGGTTGCCATAGAAACGGATTGATTGACAGTAGCAGTTTCTCAACGGTTTTTGTTGTTGCTCACTCACTAATGATCTATATATTGTTATTAATATAAAATAAATAATTTAACACAATTTCCTGTACTCAGGTTACATTTGTACTCGATTTCAATCACCTTAGAGGTGGGTAACAATATATGAGTTACCAGTTTTCCAGTCAGTATTTGCGATGCAGACTCTCCAGAGCCACAATATTTACACACACAAACAAAACATATTTACCAGATGTAATTTTGAAGGCTGAATTAAATGTGGTGATAAAAACATCGCGTTAATGCTTCTGTTGAGTTGTCCTGTCCTCGCGAGCTGAACGCCGAATCAAACAACGCAGTCCGAGTCACGAGCAAATGACTCATTTGAGCAGATTCTTTTCATGACTCATTTTATTTTCTTAACGTTACTGGTTTGAATCAGTCTAACGAACACCAATCCTTCTGAATGAACTGGAGGAATTCGTCAGAGCGGCACTGAATCAACATTTGACTCACTCACTGAACCGCAAGTTGTCGTTGTTTCAACGATGCTCGTTTCGAAACGAGTGTACCGAAGACTCGTGAAACGTTACTTAACGGGCCATTTGCTTGTTGTAACTCTTCAAAATTAAACTTCCTATGTACACTAACTGTGGACCACACAAGAATTCACATACTCAGATTTAGGAACATCTGTTTTCTTTATAAATCAATATTTTCAAACAATGCAGGTTTACAAGGCAGTATATAAAGATATGTGAAAGTATTTAATAGGCTACTCAATCAAAAGAGTAAACACAACTGCAAGCCAAGTATACTTAGAATACTTAATTATACTTTTAAACATCTCGATCAAAAGATTGAGTACAAGTATAGTGTGGTTTTAAGTGTATTTCTCTGAAGTACATAAAAGTGGACTGGAAGTACTTTTCTTATTTTAAAAGAAGTATACTAATTGTACACTTGAATAAACTTTTTTTTTCTACGTGTTGTAGACTTACTCATTTCCTATGAAGACACTGGGCCAGACCTCAGTCACAGGTGTGTGGGACAGTCTGCACTCGTTCACCTGGTTATCCAAATCAAACACATTTGGAGGAACACAATTTTCTGACTCTGAAAGCTTGGTTGTCACTTTCGAAGGCCCTGCTGGGTCGCTCAGATCTTCAGCTCTGATAATGCATCATAGTAGATGATCACTGTTAAAGATGAAGTTCAGGTCAACCTCCACCTGTTCATTTCACTGATATTTATATATCAGTGGTGTGTGGTGGTGTTTTAAAATGAGGAGGCAAAGTCCTCACACATATATATAACAAATCGATAACTTTTGTAACTTCAATAATGATTCATCTTTCATTTATACAGTGAAGATTATAATATGCAATGTTATTATTTTATACTTGATTACTTCATTCAGTTTCTGTATCATAAAACCACTGTTAGATACCTGAAAAACCTGAAAAGCACTGTTTATTTTATATGCATCTTTGCTCTATTGTATGTATTTGTGCTGTTGCTTGTAGTTTGATTATATGTTCTTATTTTCTTTGTTTTTATTTGAATATAGCTAATAACTATGTAACAGTCAAACCTGTTAACATGTTTTTTTTTTCATTGTTGTAATTATACTACTCATCATGAGGGGGCAACAAGGAGTAATACTCTCAGGTATTAAACGGGTGTAGAGAGTAGAAGTAGTAGATTTGTAATGGAGGAGTAAGCATGGCTTATGGATCCAAACAATCATTTGTCCTGATTGGGAAAGTTTGATGCCCAATCTGAAGTAAGCATTGTTTCTTTTATTATTTTTATTAAATGTTTACTGGTATGTATGTATATTTATGTTCTACACATTCTGTGGGATTTATCTTTGTTTCACATGCCTGTCTGGTAGTAATGGGCGGACCGGGGGTGCTTCTCAATTCTTATTTGTGCATCCTCGTTTCCTTTCCTCGCGCCTTATCTCCACCCCTTAAGGACACAAGAAAAAGACGTGAGGACGGAGGAATTGAATCAAGTGAAATGATATGTCCTCGCTCCCTTTAGCGTCACTTCAAAGCTTCATCAATTGACGATGACTCCACGCCGCTGGATTTAGCTTGCACATCGGGATTCTTGAACATTACAGATAATCATTTATATTGTAATAGTTTCAACATCCACAAAATACCACATTTTATTTAATATTACCAGTTATTATTAACAATGAATTGTATAAGCTAGTAGGCTATTACAGTTTCTTTAATTTTCTTGTGTTTTGATATAATTCTGCAACTGTCCTACAGTTGTTGTTATTTGACATACATTTGTGTCTTGTACATGTAAACATAATAATAATAATAATAATAATTAATCAACTGTGGCAAGATGTGAAGGGGGAAGAGAATTAATACGCACGTCACGTTTAGTCGATAAAACACTTCCGCAAAGGATACACCTGTGTATCCTCGCTCATGACTCCTCAGGAAGCCTCCTCACTCCTCGATCCTCGCCTCCTCGCGGTGCAATTAGAGAGTTGAGATGTCTGAGCTCGATCGGTTTCCGGGTCATAGGATGGAGGACGGAGGAGCGAGGAAACGAGGAGGGATATTGAGAAGCACCCCGAGGCTTCGTGAAACACAGTTGAAGCAAATGTGCCGTATTGTGTCAAAGTTTCGAAACAAACCGACACCCGTCTCCATGGCGACACCTAGTGGTCACTTGCATGTGTTGATCTGAAATAACCTTGACAATGATGTTTACATCTGTCTGACAACTACATGATCTTGGTTTTGTAACCTGTAACCTCCTCATTAATAATAATAATAATAATAGATTTTATTTATAACGCACTTTTCATTCCGAAGAATCTACACAGGAAAATGACTAAAAACAAGGAAAACTACAGAATAATAAAACAATCAACACATAAAAGCCTTTCTGAATAGAAAAGTCTTCAGTTCTGCTTTAAAATGGTCTAGGCTCTGTACTGCTCTCAGCTCACTGGGGAGGTGGTTCCAAAGCCGCGGTGCAGCCGAGCAGAAAGGTTGGTCCCCCATGGTACGGAGCCTGGTGGTGGGGACCTGAAGAAGCAGGTGGCCTGATGATCTGAGGGTGCGGGGGGAGGATTTCAGAGTGATGAGTTCTTGTAGATATGGTGGTGCATGTCCGGTGATGCATTTATGTGTGAGCAGGAGGATTTTGTAGTCGATCCGGGATGAGACGGGGAGCCAGTGCAGTGAGTGTAGAATGGGAGTTATGTGATCATATTTACGGACTCTCATTAGGACTCTGGCAGCGCTGTTCTGGATGTATTGTAGCTTCTGGATATTTCTGCCAGAAAGCCCAATGAAGAGTCCGTTGCAGTAGTCCAGCCTGGTGGAGATAAAGGCATGGACGAGTTTCTCTGCATCTGGAAGGGTTAGAAGGGGGCGGAGTTTGGAGATGTTTCGTAGATGGTGGAAGGAAGTTTTGCAAATGTGTTTAATGTGGTCATTGAAGGTCAGCTGGGGGTCAAACCTAACCCCAAGGTTTGTGACTGAGGAGGAGAAAGTGATGACCTGGCCATCAAAGATGAGCTGGGATAAGGAGTGGATCTGATGAGGGGTGCCAACAAGTAGTGCCTCAGTTTTACTGGAGTTCAGCTGGAGGAAGTTGCTTTTCATCCATGCCTTTATTTCCTCAAGACATGTGGTGAGTCTTGACAGGGCTGTGGAGGGGCTTGGGGCAGTTTTGATATAAAGTTGCGTGTCATCAGCATAACAATGAAAGGATAGTCCATGTCTGCTGATGACAGGACCGAGGGGAAGCATGTAAAGGATGAATAAGATTGGACCGAGAACCGACCCCTGCGGAACACCACATGTAACAGGGAGCAGTCTGGACTCACATTCTCCTAAAATAACACGCTCAGTCCTGCCAGAAAGGTAGGACTGAAACCACTGACAGTCCAACTGTGTTGTGGAGACGGTCCAGGAGGATGGTATGGTCCATTGTGTCGAATGCCGCTGTTAGGTCGAGGAGAATGAGCAGTGAGCTGCCATAAGAAGGTCATTGGTCACCCTGAGCAGAGCTGTTTGAAAACCTGATTGAAATATCTCAAATAGGTTGTTGTGTTTTAGATGGTTGTGGAGCTGAGAGGCGGCTTCCTTCTCTAGAACTTTGACAGGAAGGTGAGGTTGGAGATCGGCCTGTAATTTGCAAGGACTTCAGGGTCTAGGGTTGGTTTCTTGAGTATTGGACGGATGACAGCAGCTTTAAGGGCAAGAGGGACGTGACCAGTTTTGAGAGAGAGATTAACAAACTGGGCGATGATTGGGCTAACAATGGGAATGAATGACTTGAGCAGAACAGTCGGGATGGGATCCAAGGTGCAGGTGGACGGCTTCATTTTCCTGATGGTTTCCTCAATGTGGCTCTGCTGAACCGCAGTGAAGTGTGGAAGGGATGGCAATCTCCCAGGTGAGGGGTTGGAGGACGGGGGAGACAGGGAGGAAGAGCCAGATATTGAAGAGCGGCTGTTATTGACTTTAGATCTAAAAAAGTCAATGAAGCTGTTGCATCGCTCCACTGTGGTTTCAGTGGATGAAGATGACTTTGGTTTCAGGAGATTGTTTACTGTAGAAAAAAGATGCTTAGAGTTTCCAGTATTTGTATTGATGAGATTGGAATAGAATTGAGAGCGCGCACCCTTCAAGGACTTAAGATATGCCTTTTGATGGTCACGGAAGGCAAGCTTGTGAACAGTTAGACCAGACTGCTTACCGCGGCGTTCCAGGATACGGCCCTCAGTTTTCATTTGCCGCAGTTCCTGTGTGAACCAGGGGGCAGAGCGTTCAAAATTGACTTCCCGTGTCCTGATAGGGGCATGGAGGTCAAAGACACTGCTCAGAGATGTATTATAATGATCCACCAGTCAAGTCCACTGTTGCAGAAACTGGGCAGTTGATGTTGTATTGAAGGTCTACAGTAATGGAGGTTGGGTCAATTTGTTTCCAGTTCTGGAAAGATATTTGGCGCTTAGGTCTGATGATAGGCAGCGAAAATGTAAAGACCATAGAGACCAACTTGTGGTCAGACACACCCAGATCGTTTACCTCCAGGCTGTTTATGGGGGGCCGCGTCAGTGATGACCAGATCTAGGGTATGGCCCCTGATGTGCGTAGGAGCCTTCACATGTTGCTGGAGACCAAGACAATCAATCAAACTCAGGAACTCTGTTGCAAGATGGATATTAAAATCACCAAGAATAACAATTCTGGGTGACATGGAACAGAGTGATGTGAGTAGATCATGCATTTCAGGGAGAAATGAGGAGTGTGGTTTGGGGGGACGGTATATGAGAAGCACTGTCATGGAGTATGGGGGTTTACATTTGAAGGCTAAACATTCCATTGAGGTAAAATCAGGCAGTGGCAGGGGAGAAAGTTTCAGTTCATCCCGATGAATGACGGCCAAACCACCCCCACGTCCGGAGCTGCAGGCTTTTTCCATGTAGCTATAGCCCTGGGGGCAGGCTTCATTGAGCACTGAGTGGTCCCCTGTTTTGTGCCAAGTTTCCACTAGGCACATGAAGTCCAGTCCTTTATCCAGAATATAGTCGTGGATGAGCAGGGATTTATTGGTGAGGGATTGTGTGTTGAATAATTCCATAGTGGCAGGAGACAGAGCTGATGGTGCTCCGCAGTACACTGTGGTCCACTCCATGTTTTGTATTTCTCCCAGTGTTAGAAGCTTGCAGAGGGAGGAGGTGGGGTGGAGGGTTGCTACGTATTCCAAGTGCGGCAGTGTCCTGATGACGTCGCTGAGGCGCGACACGTGCAGCTGAAGACCAGATGGAGGGGATCGTCGCTGTACCATGCGGGAGGTAAACAAAGTTTTTCCGGGCACTTCTGTGGCTATACCGGGGTCGGCGCAGAAGTCCAAGTTGTCTTATGGCTGTAATACAAGGTGGAGCAGTGATCCAGTTGAGACTCAGCAGTTGAGAAGTGGAATATTTCAACATCATGCCGGACGCTAGTGACGTTAGCCCGGTGCTAATCGCCACTAATCAACCGGCAATTTCAGGCAGAACCAGCTCACCAGTCAAGTTGAGCTACGCCAACAGCAGTAGTCCTCTGGCAACAAAGGACACCAGTGACTCGACGGTCTAAATGTTGGCTCACCAACAGCAGGACAAAGACAATCAACTAGCACTGAAAGCGATGGTAGCAAATAAGTTGCTAACGCACCAGGTCAGAAAGTTATTGCAGTACACAGAGGAAACTTGCATGGGGCATGAGAATAGTCTTGAAGAAATCCACTTTACTTGAGACAAATGGTACAATCACCTAATTGAAGTGAAATACGCTAAATTAATGTCAGAAGTGGAGAAGCGGCGAACAAACAAAACCAGCGTCCTCTTTTTAAAAAAATAAAAAGATTGTGAATAACTATAGGGTTTTTTTGGTCATGAAAAATGAAGATAAATAAAAGAAATAAAGCCACAATGTGTCACATTTGTTACATAACATTTTTATAAAAAAATATTAATTGCTCTGCTGTTGAAGGACTTAGCTGACTTCTTTTTTTTACATTGTTTCCAGCCTCTCACAAGGGACACTTGTTGCTGGCATGCACAATTTTTTTTCAGCAAGTACATACAAACGAGGAAAAATGACTGCTATCTCTTTCCAATAAGTTAATGGATCATGTGTTCTGGGCAAAAATGCATCTTTGAGGTACTTTTTCACTTCTACTGTTGCATCAGCTGTAGCACTGTGTGTCGTCTGGGTTTCATGGATACGACTATCAAACAGTTCCCATAAACTGTCCTGGGTTTCTGCTGGTGTTGATGATGATGATGATGATGATGGGCCTGATGTTGACATTTGTGGCTCTGAATAAGAAAAATTTAAACAATAGGTACAAAGCATAAACTGACAGCATATATGAAGTATAAGTTACATAATTATTCAGATGATATCTCCATGAAGTTAGATGAAGACTGAAACTGCTCACCAGAAGTTGCTGTGTTTGAACGCATCAGCGAAGCGCACTCCAGTGTGAGGCTCTTTTCAGCCTCCTGGGCTTTGGCAGGATTTCCAAAAGCCACATTTTTTAACCTTGGGTCTAGCAGTGTAGCAAGTCCCAAGGCTCTGAACGACTCACACCCCCCCACATCTGGAGTGCAGACCTTCTTGCAGGTATGAGCCTGTTCAAAACAGGAGCAAACCATATGAATTATATTAATGACAACAATATGACATTTATAGCCAATTAGATGTACGGCATCTCTTACATGGAGCCTCCATTTTGATCTATTCTATTAATATATCTATCTATATATCACCTATGAATCTATATCTATATAATTCTATATCTCTAACTTAGCCTAAATATAACTAACCAAAGCGCACTATAAATCTCTCTCTCATCACAAAAACCTATGAGGTGAAGATGCATTAACTTCACTTTTAAACTTTATGGGGAATTAGGTTCATACAGATGTGTGACTGTGGGGTTTGTTCCCGCCCCTTTCAATCAAACGCAGTTTCGACAGGCATCACCTGATGAAACACTTGTGAAACGCGCCGAAGCTTCATTTAGCCATAGTCACGTGACATGGGTGTTTTGAATCACAGTTCAGAGCAGTGTTTCGAAACATCTGCGCTTCGGGATCTCGACACAGCGTCGAAACGTTAGTTTCGCATCAGCCATCCCTACTGTGTGGAATTGTCTGAAAGACAAGGGAGTTTAGAGGCCATGTGGTATACTGATGTGGATCCTGAAACTGGATTACATGCTCACTGCTGTGGATCCTGAAACTGGATTACACGCTCACTGCTGTGGATCCTGAAACTGGATTACACGCTCACTGCTGTGGATCCTGAAACTGGATTACACGCTCACTGCTGTGGATCCTGAAACTGGATTACACGCTCACTGCTGTGGATCCTGAAACTGGATTACACGCTCACTGCTGTGGATCCTGAAACTGGATTACACGCTCACTGCTGTGGATCCTGAAACTGGATTACACGCTCACTGCTGTGGATCCTGAAACTGGATTACACGCTCACTGCTGTGGATCCTGAAACTGGATTACACGCTCACTGCTGTGGATCCTGAAACTGGATTATGCCACACATGTGATTTTGAAGACTTTCTGGTTTGCTGTGATTTGATATCAACACTAAGGTTTGCACTGGGAAACTTTGGGATGCGATTCCTAGAGTGGGGTGAATAAACTTTTAACGTTATTGTCCTTGTCATCATCGTCTTCATCGTCATCATCACCCAAAAACAGATAAGACTTTAATTTCTATGCTGTTGGTTCCAGAGGGGAAAAACATGTAAGATTTGTAAAGATGATGACTCTGACTTAAACTTACCACCACCCCCACCCCCACCACCTGCAGTAGAGAGAGAGAGACACTTCCTGAGTCTATTACCAACCTCATAGAACAACTTACTGATAAAGTCAATGCAAGGATGGGTTGCTGAATGTATCAAGACGATGAGTGGCTGTGTTTCACAAGAAGAATTCCAGAACAAATGTAAAGGGATAGAAAATCGGTTGGTGTATCGTATCGAGAGTCAAGAAAGGGGTGGAAAGAGAAAGGATGTGCAGCTTGACGCTAAGTTCAAATCATTGACTCCAATGTCCACACCTGTAACGTCCAAAATTTGTTGTGGTGTTCATGATTTTGGACCAAGTCAGCATCATACCTATGAAGTTCAGCAAAACTCATTGACCAGTCAAGAGAAGACTATGTTAATGCCCTACAATCCTCCAGTAAAGTTAGACTTACCTTGTTTTAGTAATAAGCAAGATGAAGACCCTATTCTGTTTATTGAACGCTGTGAGGAGTACTTTGCAGTTAGGCCTTTGAGTGATCAGGAAGTCCTGGCACTGCTTAACACAGTGCTCAAAGAAACCACTAAAGACTGGTGGCAAGCAGAAAGAAGGAAAGCGAATAGTTGGAGGCAATTCAAAGATGTTTTTTTAAGATCTTTTCTGAGTGAAGATTATGAGGATGTGACATCAAGAAGGTTGGTGGAGAGAAAACAAGGGGCCAAGGAAAGCATAAGAGACTTTGCTTTTCATTATCGAGCTTTGTGTTTGAGATGGAGAAAGAATATGTCGGAGAAGGACATTGTACTGGCCGTAACTGCAATCCTCGCCTGGCTAGTCTGTTAAGAGGTACTGTGGCAAATGTTGGTGAGCTGGGCAGAATTGGAACTCAAATTGAACGTGATTTTGATGAAGCCAAGAAATACTGGAATCAGGTGCATTCCGAAGAGCAAAAGAGAAAACATATGCCAGCAAGTACTAGAGTGGTGCGGTCCATTGAAATGCAGTATCCAACTGTAACAAAGACGGTCAACATACCTATAATCTTACGTGATCGTTTTCTTTTGGCCATGGTGGACACTGGTAGTTCGTTGTCCTTAATCTAAGAATCAATCTGGAAACAAATGAACAAGGGTGAACCAAGTCAGCCAAGTAAGGCCAAACCTTTATGTTGGCTAATGGGCAGAAGCAGGCAGCAACTGGAAAGGTGACATGGCAATGTAAGGTGCAGGGTCAGCCATTTACCTTGACACTGTTTATCCTGAAAGACAGAGATTTAACAGTACCAGTCATTCTAGGAATGGATTTTTTGTCACAGTCTGGGATTGTGTTGGATTTTAGTAAAGCCCAATATGGTTTACCTTCTGCAAACAGCCAGGACGCTAACCAGTTTTTCCCATTTGTGACGCAAGATTCTACGTCTTCAGTCGATTTCTACTTGGCTATACCCACACCTAACATTGATGACACAGTACTCGAATCCATACAACTGCTAACAAGTAAAGCAGAGACTACACCACCATTCAAGGAAAAAATAGAAAATTTGTTGATGGACTGTCCTGTCTGCTCTAAAGAGGTTGGACATACAAAAATAGTTAATCGAATTATAACCACTGATGAACTCCTGGTCAGAAAAAGGGCATATGTAAACTCTCCATTGACAAACAGAAGTATGTTGACAATGAAATCCAGGAACTGCTGGACAAAAAGATCATACAATCTTCTGTTTCCCCATGGGCATCTCCTGTTGTTGTTGTCCCCAAGAAGGATGGAAGTTCTAGGTTGTGCATTGATTATAGAGGCTTTAATGCCAAAACTCATCTTGATGCGTACCCCATGCCACAAATCCAGGAGATATTGGAGTCATTCCATGGTGCTACTGTCTTTAGTACACTTGATCTTAAAAGTGGATACTGGCAACTTGAGATGGAGGAGGATAGCGTACAGAAAACCGCATTTGTGACATCTGCAGGCTTATTTGAATTCTTGCGTTTACCTTTTGACCTTTTTTGAGACTTATGGAGACTGTATTGAGACACCTTAAAGGCAAGTGTTGTCTGGTGTATATAGATGATGTAGTAGTGTATTCCAAAAATGAAGAGGAGCACATCTACAATCTCACCCGGGTATTTCAATGCTTACATGATGCTGGACTTACCCTTAACCTTGGAAAATGTAACTTCATGAAACGCAACATCACTTAACTAGGTCACATAATCTCAGCAGAGCGAGTCAAGACGGATCCTAACAAAGTCTCAGCCATCGGCAACTTTCCTGTTCCACAGTCTCTAAAGGATGTGCAGAGATTTTTGGAATTAGCTGGATGGTACTATCGTTTCATTCCACATTTTTCCACAAAAGCAGCACCTTTACATGCCCTCAAGTAGAAAAAATCCATCTGGATGTGGGAAGAAGGACGTCAAAGAGCTTTCAACATCATAAAAAAGGACTTGAGTCAAACACCAGTTCTCTTACCGCCAGACATCAATAAACCATTTCGGGTGCAAACGGATGCAAGCGAGATAGGACTGGGTGCTGTACTTACCCAAGAAATGGAGGATGGAGAAAGAGTCATTTCTTATGCATCCAGATTACTCAGAGAAGTCATATTCGGTATCTGAAAAGGAGTGTTTAGCGGTCGTCTGGGCAGTTGAAAAATGGAGACCGTATCTAGAAGAGAGAACATTTGAGGTCATTACTGATCATAGTGCACTTACTTGGGTATTTCAACATCCAAAGCCTTCATCACGACTTACCCGCTGGACAATACGGCTACAAGGTTACGACTTTACTGTCAAATATCGTAAAGGCCATTGCAATGTAGTGCCTGATGTGCTATCCAGGTCTCCAGGACAGCTAACCTCAGAGATGATTGCAGTGGTAAGAGCTTCAAAACTCAGAAACCTACCAACCAACTTACCAGAGATCCAGGAGCTTATCTTAAAGGTAAAATCACAGCCAGCCCGAGACATTTCTTGTGTACATTATCTGATTGAGAATGATCTTTTGTTTCGGAGTGTGCTAGACAGACAAACAGGTCCCTGTGTGATAACCCTATGAGTGGACATTTGGGAATAAAACTTAAAACTTTACTCAGACTGCTGGATATGGTATACTGGCCAAGTGTAAGATCTGATGTTTGGAAGCATTGCAAAGAATGTATCACAAACCATCTTTGAGCAAATTAATTGCTAATTTTTGACCGCACTAAATATAAGGTAACTACATGGGTTAAAGTTAGGTTTACGGACAGGTTTAATATCTCATGAGCAATTTTTGAAGGGGACACAAATAATACAGCCAAAATTGTCTACTTGTAAGGATATGTGTACCATTTTTCTGAAAAGTGATCTTATGTCCGTTTTTCTTTTCTCTGTAATTTTCTCTGGCCAACAACACAAATCAATAGTTGTTTAAATATGAGTTATCAGGTTCACCACGTGGTAATATAATTATTAAATTATCTTTCTTCTTCCACATAGCATTGAGCAAAACACAACACAGCGGTAAATCTACATTAGCCTAATGTCAGTTCACACATAGGCTTATCGCCGTGTTAGTTGTAGTGGGTGACTTACAACCAAACAATAATCATTAAAATATCGGACTTACAACGGTATCATCATTTTTTGTCATTGCCAATTTATTAACAACTCAGCATCGTATGTATTAAAGAGAAATAAAATCACTTCATCCATTTAAAGTGAATAAAATAGCCTTGACTTGACAGACTACTTATTGGAGTTCCACAACTACTGAATATAACTTTGTTCTCTCCCACCGGACTGGTGTGTAGGTGAGGTGCACGGTGGACCAAACCACTGTGAGGCAAGAGAGGGGTTCTAAACTTAAAACGCATTTTTGCCCCGTTTGCGTTTTTATTGTTTTACTACTTTCACAATCATTTTAAGTATATATCATTATATTATTTATAATACACAATGTGGTTTTTAATGATACTTTTAAGAAGGGACAACCCTCAGATAGGGGGGGTCCTGACCCCCCTGCGATTTACGCCTGTGTTAGTACTTAGTTATTACCCAGTTATTGCAATTACTATAATCAGTACATAGTATGTACATGGGGAGCAGGACAGTAAAATAAAGTGCTACCAGTTGATCTCTATAAAGAAAACATTTGCCTGATATGCCTCATTTTTAGTCCTGCCACTATTTCTGTGACTAAGGCCTGGGACACGCGAGTGTCAGAACAGATTTAACACTGTGGGAGACCACAGGCATGAGGGCAGTTCATCGGAGTGGTCCAAAACCCTAGGAATTTTGTCGCACTTGAACCACAAATTGACGGGATTAGAGGAGTTTTTTCTGGTTGAAATTTAAAAAAGTAACAAATCCTTCCCCTGCGGGTCAATTTGACCCCCAAGGAATGAATGGCATGCGAGGAACGCTTGAGTACACATAGAAAAACCTAAACATGCTCAAAATACCAAAAAATTATTTTACAATGTGTAACTAAATGCATACAGAAGAGAAACTGACTTTAGGACCCAGCGGAACAGCTCATTTGCTCCATATAGAGCTATAAGGCCATCTAGTGGCAAGAGTTATGAAATGTTATCTTTTTTCCACAAAGGAAAGACAAACACACCCAATGTAAGATATTTTGAGCTGAATTAAAAGGGTTATAATATAAAATTACTATTTATTTTTTATTTATTGATAAAATCTAGTAATTTAAAGGTAAATAAAATAAATAACAAAAAATTGAAAAAATATTATCAAAATGAAATAAAATAAGCTTTCTGGACAAAGTAAAAATTAAGTTTGATTTTAGGGCTTCAGGTCATTTTGACCCGCGGGGGAAGGATGAGGGTTAGGTTAACTTAAACACGAAGATACCACAAATCACGGTCTGTGTTTTAAACCACAGATAACATCACTGGACGCTAAGAGCAGCAGATAACTGTGGAGTCGCATGTGTATTTCTGAGGATCTGAAAGCTTCTTAGCACATATCATACAGTTGATAAAGGCGTTTTATGTATGTTGTGTTGCTTTACCTTGTATGAGTGTAACGGTACACAGAAGTCACAGTTTTTGGGCTTACGGTTCAATACGAGTTCGGTACAACAGGAAAAAGGCAACAAAACCCAATGCTAGGTTTCTTTTCATTTATTTTGAACAGACGGCAGTGCAAATGACAGTTTGTTCCACCTAGCGGCATTTAGTCCTCCTGAGGTAGTTGGTACAGTACAGACTCCTTTAGTGTATGAAGCAGAATGCACTCTTTCATAGGTCATATTTTTTATAGGACTGATAAAAAACAAAAGGACACACACATTTCATCACTGGTCTGTAGTGAGACGTCCACAACACAAATCGGCACAACGCCAAATGATTTTGTCTCATTACAGCGGAAACAACTTAAAATACTCTGTCATTTCTGGTCGTACAGACTAGAGTAAGACATCATCGAAACTAAGAGGTCTGTTTTTATTTGTGTGCACTCACGACAAAAACTAAACGATGTGGTTTTGTAAAATAAAGAAAACAGACAAGATGCCGCTTTCCCGGTTTCCTTTCCGTGAAGTTTGTGGAGCGCGTCACAAAAATGAATCAAAACTCATGCTGTGTTTGAAATCGCCCCTATACCCTCATTCACTATTCCCTACATTACTCCGCTGATATAGTCCACTTGAAGGAGTGAATGAAATCGAGTGAGTGAATTCAGACACTGAGTGCGCCGGAAGAGCTGCCGTATTAAAGTCCCTCATTTTGGTTCATTCAGTTGTCTGGTATTGTTTGTGCTATGCACGCTGTTTCGTAGATTCATGCTTTTGGTTGTATCTGAGTGGATTTTATTGAATACATTTATTTTTGATTCTGAATCATCTTTATTTTCAGCCTAAAATGTTACATTAATGTCATTTCTATTGAAACTTGTATGTCTTGTAATTACACATTTGAAGACATGAAGCAGCAATTTAGTACATTTAAGACATTGGGCCCTATTTTAACGTTCTGAGTGCATGGCGCCGGTGCACTTAGGGTGTCCGAATCCACTTTTGCTAGTTTAACGACGGAAAAAACGGCCTTTTAAGTGGCATTTTCTTTCATTAATATTTTATGTTATTTACACTACAAGTCTATTCAATACAGTTGTGCAAAAGTGTGCTTTACATAAATACAAACGTGTGCTTCTTTTTCATAAGGGCACAGAAAAACAGTTGTTTTTTTCCATTCTTTTTTTCTCCAAAATGAATGTACAAAATCAGTGAATAAAAATATGTTCAGTGCACCGCAGTACTGGACCAAAAAGCAAGTGACAGGTCTGCTAACGGGCCAGAACTCTCTCACACTGGGTCCAGACTAGCAGCTCATCCTTATTACTGAGCCCTAACCTCCCAGTACAATCTGGACACTACATAGCAAACACTTAAAACACCGGTAACACTTTAGCTTAAGGGTCCAGAATTATGCATTAGTTAAGCATAAATACACTAGTAATAAATGATGAACTTAACATAGAGTTAAACCAACAACTTTATAAGACATTAATTGCCACATGTCCAGTGTTCTTTCAAATGTTTATTAAGCACACACACACAGTTGTTTTGTTTTCTATTTGGTTTCACACAAACACACTCACACACACACACATAATAATTAGCTTTATTATTACTACTTGTAATATTTAATTGACTACTAACAGATATGAAGCTGTACTGTAACTGTCAGTCATTTTGATTTGGTTAACTATGTATAAATGTGTTCTTAATCAATTGTCTTAATAATTGTAGCGGTCTCGTCTCGTGCGCTTTCTTCCCCACGCCCTTCACACGCTTCTCTAATAGTAAACAATGTTCTTCTGGAGATAGTTCCTGCTCGGGAGTGCTTGAGTAAGGTTTTGGCACAGAACTGCTTGGACCCGGGACACACAAATCATCTGAATCAAACAGATCCAATTCAGGTTCTGTCTCTGGGACACACGAGGGCTCAGCCGAATCCAACGGAAAATACTTTTTGAAGAATGCCCTCATTTTCTTCATCTTCTTCGTTTTTTCCGGAGAAGCATCCATGCCATCACTGACGTCAACCTCCTGACCTTCTGCACACACAGGTTCAGTCTCAGGAACACTTGCATCCGGGACACACGAGGGCTCAGACGGATCCAACGGAAAATACTTTTTGAAGAAAGCACTAATTTTCTTCTCTTTAGTACTTTCTGAAAAAAGAAGAAAACAAATAATATGTTATTAGAAACATCACTAACCACAGATCAAAAATGAATTATTAGTCCAACTTGAAAGAAATTTCTGTTTGCATCTCATTTGTTCTGCACACACACAGTTCAGTAATTTATGGGAGTGACGACCGCATTTACAAAAACTGCACGCAGTGTGTGCGGAACCGAACTGAACTACTAGTTGTTAATGACGTTAAATGCGGTTGTCACTCCTGAAACTTTACAGTGTGTACATGGCCATTGTAATGTTGCATCTCAAATGCTCTGTTGACTTTCACCTCTTTTTGGGCTGTTCTTTTTGATCCCACTGCCGCTCCCGGGCCAGCCGTCGCTAACCAGATTTACTTCAGGTTCAGGAACTCGATCCGTTTCAGGTGTTGGCTCTGGAACAGCCGGATCTATCCAAAAAAGCATTTGGAAGAGTCCGCTAATTTTTCTCACCATCCACTCTGTGGTACTTTCTGAAAAACAAATAATATGTTATTAGAAACATCTCAAACCACAGATTAGACATGAATAACTTGAAAGACATTTCTGCTTGCATCTCATTCGTTCTGTACACACACAGTTCAGTAATTTATGGGAGTGACGACCGCATTTACAAAAATTCTACGCAGTGTGTCTGAACCGAACTGAACAACTAGTTATGATGTACGATGAGAGATATAAGAGATGACCGATGATGAGACCAGAGATGTATCTCGTCTGTATGTGCGGTGCAAGAAATCACAGGGAAAGTGGTATGAGCCTTGACTTATTCGTGATGCCAGATCTTGCAAGCAAATCAGCAGAAAAGCCCATCAAAAAACGAAATCAATGAAATACTGCGACCCACACCTGTACACTTTAATAACACCATAAACTCGATCGCTGTATGAGCCAAGCTTAAATAAAAAACCCAAACTGCTTATAATAAGTGGACATGGCAACACCGCAAGAGTGCGCTCTGTGAAGTTTCAGGAGTGAGTCGTGTTCCGGACACATGGAATGATAATTTTGGGGACTCACTCCTGCATTTAAATGCGGTTGTCACTCCTGAAACTTTACAGTGTGTACATGGCCATTGTAATGTTGCATCTCAAATGCTCTGTTGACATTCACCTCTTGGGTCGTTCATTTCAGGGGTTTCCGGAGAAGCATCCATGCCATCCCTGACGTCAACCTCCTGACCTTCTGCAGACACGGGTTCAGTCTCAGGAATGCACGAGGGCTCAGACGGATCCAATGGAAAATACTTTTTGAAGAATGCCCTCATTTTCTTCATCTTCTTCATTTTTTCCGGAGAAGCATCCATGCCACCTTCATCATCCATGCCACCCTGATCATCCATGCCACCCTGATCATCCATGCCACCCTGATCATCCATGCCACCCTGATCATCCATGCCATCACTGACGTCAACCTCCTGACCTTCTGCAGACACAGGTTCAGTCTCAGGAACGCTTGCATCCGGGACACACGAGGGCTCAGACGGATCCAACGGAAAATACTTTTTGAAGAAAGCACTCATTTTCTCCTCTTTAGTACTTTCTGAAAAAAGAAGAGTACAAATAATACGTTATTAGAAACATCACTAACCACAGATCAAAAATGAATTATTAGTCCAACTTGAAAGAAATTTATGGGAGTGACAACCACATTTACAAAAATTCTACGCAGTGTGTGAAGTTTCAGGAGTGAGTCGTGTTCCGGACACATGGAATGATAATTTTGGGGACTCACTCCTGCATTTAAATGCGGTTGTCACTCCTGAAACTTTACAGTGTGTACATGGCCATTGTAATGTTGGATCTCAAATGCTCTGTTGACATTCACCTCTTGGGTCGTTCATTTCAGGGGTTTCCGGAGAAGCATCCATGCCATCCCTGACGTCAACCTCCTGACTTTCTGCAGACACAGGTTCTGGCTCAGGAACGCTTGGAACTGGGACACATGATTCCTTGGGATCGACCAGATCCAATTCAGGTTCCGTCTCAGGATCACACGAGGGCTCAGCCGGATCGATTGGAAAATACTTTTTGAAGAAAGCACTCATTTTCTTCCTCACTTTAGTAAAAAAAATAAGAAAACAAATAATGTTATTAGAAACATCACTAACCACAGATCAAAAATGAATTATTAGTCCAACTTGAAAGAAATTTCTGTTTGCATCTCATTTGTTCTGCACACACACAGTTCAGTCATTTATGGGAGTGACGACCGCATTTACAAAAACTATACACAGTGTGTCGAAACCGAACTGAACTACTAGTTGTTAATGACGTTAAATGCGGTTGTCACTCCTGAAACTTTACAGTGTGTACATGGCCATTGTAATGTTGCATCTCAAATGCTCTGTTGACTTTCACCTCTTTTTGGGCTGTTCTTTTCGATCCCTGGCTCTTCTGCTGGCCAGCAGACGCTAACCAGATTCACTTCAGGTTCCGGTTCAGGAACTCGATCCGTTTCAGGTGTTGGCTCTGGAACAGCCGGATCCATCCAAAAAAGCATTTGGAAGAATCCACTCATTTTTCTCTTCATCCACTCTGTGGTACTTTCTGAAAAACAAATAATATGTTATTAGAAACATCTCAAACCACAGATTAGACATGAATAATTAGTCTGACGTGAAAGACATTTCTCTATTGCGAGTTTGCATCCGACAATTCTGACTTTTTTCCTCAGAACTGCGAGATTTAAACTCACAATTGCATCTTTTCCCCTCAGAATTGGACATTATAACTCGCAATTACGCGTTTGTCTCACAATTCTCAGAAAAAAGTCAGAATTGTAGGATTGTTTTTATGATCCCAGATCCCTCTTATTTTGCTAAAATTAAAAGGAAATGAATTTTTTCATATTCTGCAAGGAGTATGAAACTTATGAGCAGAACTGTATCTTAGGATGCTTTTGCAGACTGTCAGAGTCTGAGAATCACCAATTGCTTTTTAATAACCAATAACCGCCCATAGACCCTCCTCTCGAAGAAATCAAGACAGAAGTGTTTGAAAGTGGACAAAAGAGATTAAAACACCAGGTGTAAACGGGAATGTGTCTCCCTCGTCTACTTGTGATCCGATCGACCAAACGCATCTTAATACCAGGTGCAAACCGGGCCCAAATAATGCCCATATGTCAGAAATGTACAGTTCTAAGACAATACAAATCATGCATTCATTTAAGCAGAAATAATGATCTCATTAAAACAGTTATTATTGTAAGTTGTGATCATCATAATGATGACAGTAAGTTATATGGGAAAGTTGTGAGTGGTGCATGTTGAGCATCACCTGTCGGGCTGTTCTCAGGGGTTGCACAGGTACAGGTTGGGTGCTTCATGTCAATGTTGATCTGCACATCCTCCCCATCTAAAGCGGCGTGACTGACTGACATGCACTCATCCGTGTCCACCTCCAGCTGTGCGGTTATCTGGCCCGGTGAGCACCCGAGAAGCTCGTAGATGCGATCGGTGACCATAAACTCCACCTGCACATTTTCCTCATCCGGGACCCAGACACTGTCAGTGCAGTACAACTCGCCGTTCACATAGACCTCCACACACACCTCTCTGCAGTTTGAAGACATTGTGTGTTTTGTATGCTGACAAATCCAAAGGAAACTGATAATGTCAGATGTACAAAACTGTATGTGTGATGCACAATGCGAGTCTATAATCTGTGAGTATGAACACGCTGAATATAGACTCTGTATCTGTATGAAATGGCGGTGTTTCTGAAGTTAGTATCGGTAGGTTATTGCTGTAATATATCGGTAGTCAGATGTGTCGCTCAAAATCGCCTCTGCTCGGATTATCGCTGCACTGAAGAAACTGCGGGTCAGAGTCTTTATAGTAAGTGCCGTCTGTGACGCAATCACACGTGACGCTCCATGGTTGCCATAGAAACGGATTGATTGACAGTAGCAGTTTCTCAACGGTTTTTGTTGTTGCTCACTCACTAATGATCTATATATTGTTATTAATATAAAATAAATAATTTAATACAATTTCCTGTACTCAGGTTACATTTACTGACTCGATTTCAATCACCTTAGAGGTGGGTAACAATATATGAGTTACCAGTTTTCCAGTCAGTACTTGCGATGCAGACTCTCCAGAGCCACAATATTTACACACACAAACAAAACATATTTACCAGATGTAATTTTGAAGGCTGAATTAAATGTGGTGATAAAAACATCGCGTTAATGCTTCTGTTGAGTTGTCCTGTCCTCGCGAGCTGAACGCCGAATCAAACAACGCAGTCCGAGTCACGAGCAAATGACTCATTTGAGCAGATTCTTTTCATGACTCATTTTATTTTCTTAACGTTACTGGTTTGAATCAGTCTAACGAACACCAATCCTTCTGAATGAACTGGAGGAATTCGTCAGAGCGGCACTGAATCAACATTTGACTCACTCACTGAACCGCAAGTTGTCGTTGTTTCAACGATGCTCGTTTCGAAACGAGTGTACCGAAGACTCGTGAAACGTTACTTAACGGGCCATTTGCTTGTTGTAACTCTTCAAAATTAAACTTCCTATGTACACTAACTGTGGACCACACAAGAATTCACATACTCAGATTTAGGAACATCTGTTTTCTTTATAAATCAATATTTTCAAACAATGCAGGTTTACAAGGCAGTATATAAAGATATGTGAAAGTATTTAATAGGCTACTCAATCAAAAGAGTAAACACAACTGCAAGCCAAGTATACTTAGAATACTTAATTATACTTTTAAACATCTCGATCAAAAGATTGAGTACAAGTATAGTGTGGTTTTAAGTGTATTTCTCTGAAGTACATAAAAGTGGACTGGAAGTACTTTTCTTATTTTAAAAGAAGTATACTAATTGTACACTTGAATAAACTTTTTTTTTCTACGTGTTGTAGACTTACTCATTTCCTATGAAGACACTGGGCCAGACCTCAGTCACAGGTGTGTGGGACAGTCTGCACTCGTTCACCTGGTTATCCAAATCAAACACATTTGGAGGAACACAATTTTCTGACTCTGAAAGCTTGGTTGTCACTTTCGAAGGCCCTGCTGGGTCGCTCAGATCTTCAGCTCTGATAATGCATCATAGTAGATGATCACTGTTAAAGATGAAGTTCAGGTCAACCTCCACCTGTTCATTTCACTGATATTTATATATCAGTGGTGTGTGGTGGTGTTTTAAAATGAGGAGGCAAAGTCCTCACACATATATATAACAAATCGATAACTTTTGTAACTTCAATAATGATTCATCTTTCATTTATACAGTGAAGATTATAATATGCAATGTTATTATTTTATATTTGATTACTTCATTCAGTTTCTGTATCATAAAACCACTGTTAGATACCTGAAAAACCTGAAAAGCACTGTTTATTTTATATGCATCTTTGCTCTATTGTATGTATTTGTGCTGTTGCTTGTAGTTTGATTATATGTTCTTATTTTCTTTGTTTTTATTTGAATATATCTAATAACTATGTAACAGTCAAACCTGTTAACATGTTTTTTTTCATTGTTGTAATTATACTACTCATCATGAGGGGGCAACAAGGAGTAATACTCTCAGGTATTAAACGGGTGTAGAGAGTAGAAGTAGTAGATTTGTAATGGAGGAGTAAGCATGGCTTATGGATCCAAACAATCATTTGTCCTGATTGGGAAAGTTTGATGCCCAATCTGAAGTAAGCATTGTTTCTTTTATTATTTTTATTAAATGTTTACTGTTATGTATGTATATTTATGTTCTACACATTCTGTGGGATTTATCTTTGTTTCACATGCCTGTCTGGTAGTAATGGGCGGACCGGGGGTGCTTCTCAATTCTTATTTGTGCATCCTCGTTTCCTTTCCTCGCGTCTTATCTCCACCCCTTAAGGACGCAAGAAAAAGACGTGAGGACGGAGGAATTGAATCAAGTGAAATGATATGTCCTCGCTCCCTTTAGCGTCACTTCAAAGCTTCATCAATTGATGATGACTCCACGCCGCTGGATTTAGCTTGCACATCGGGATTCTTGAACATTACAGATAATCATTTATATTGTAATAGTTTCAACATCCACAAAATACCACATTTTATTTAATATTACCAGTTATTATTAACAATGAATTGTATAGGCTAGTAGGCTATTACAGTTTCTTTAATTTTCTTGTGTTTTGATATAATTCTGCAACTGTCCTACAGTTGTTGTTATTTGACATAACAATTTTTGATATATCAAACATATTTAATATATAACTTACTCATCACCATATATTGTTTAATATTGCCTATCACGTTAAAATTGACATTGTTAGCTTTTAATTTAAATCACTAACACAACGTGTTAGCATTTCACAACGCGTTAGCATTTCACTAGCCTGTTAGCCTGCCATTTGTGCATCCGGGTTTTCTGTTTTGTCTCTCGTGCCTTTACTAGTCCATCAAACAACTGTGGTAAGTTGGATTAATCAACAAATACGGTAAGCCATGTCTTCTCCTTTTATTGTTACCTGCACTACATGTTTCATGTTTAGTATATCTGTCTCCGTTGGTGAACAGGGCTTCACATGTGATAAATGTAAGGAGATAGTCAGACTGACGGAGAAGATTTCAGAATTAGAGACACGCATCCAGATTCTATTTGAGAGTAGTGAGAACAAAACAGCTTTAGACACTGCTTTGGATGCGACTAGCTTAGTGAAATCTGTAAATTGTTCGGTTTCGGCTGTAGAGCCCGTGCAGCAGGGCAACTGGGTGACGGCGAGACGGCATAGTCGCGGATCAAAAAACCACTCTTCCGTTCCGATTAGAACATCAAACAGGTTCTCCCCACTCAGTGATGCACCCACTGAGAATCCTGTTGAAAGTGCCCTAGTTATTGGCGATTCTATTACACGGAACGTGAAAATAGAGACACCAGCCACCATAGTCACATGTTTACCGGGAGCCAGAGCGCCTGACATCAAAGCAAATTTAAAAGTGCTGGCTAATGCTAATCGTAAATTCTCTAAGATTATTATTCATGTCGGCACAAATGATGTTCGACTTCGCCAGTCGGAGATCACCAAAATTAACATTAAAGAGCTGTGTGAACTCGCAAGTACGATGGCAAACCGGATTTTTTGCTCTGGTCCCCTCCTCGTTAAAAGGAGTGATGAGATACTTAGCAGACTATCATCACTCAATGGCTGGTTGTCTAAGTGGTGTCCGCAAAATAACATAGGGTTCATAGACAATTGGAAAAGCTTTTGGGGCAGACCTGACCTGTTGAAAAGAGATGGTATCCATCCCTCCTGGGGTGGTGCCGCTCTTCTCTCTAGTAATTTGGCACATAGTCTTAAAGCTAAACCTTGACTAACTAGGGCCCAGGTCAGGAAGCAGACGGACTGGCTTACCCGACCGTCTGCTAGCTGTCTCGCGTCACAGAAGTCAGATAAATCCCAGCACATAGAGACTCTTTCACCTAGCTATTATCACATAGAGACTGTGTCTGTTCCACGAATTAGTAAATACAAAAAACCACCAAAACTATTCAACGGTAAAAATTTAATTGATGTCCAACAAATAAACAACAGATATAATACAGATGAACAAATGATAAAGCTCGGGCTGCTGAATATTCAATCCCTTTCCTCTAAAACGCTTATTTTTAATGATATGATTACAGATAATAATCTAGATGTGCTGTGTTTGACAGAAACCTGGCTAAAACCTGACGACTACATTACTTTAAATGAGTCCACCCCACAAGATTATTGTTATAAACACGAGCCGCGTCTGAAAGGTAAAGGGGGAGGTGTTGCTGTAATTTATAATAATATCTTCAGTATTACTCAGAAGTCTAGTTTCAAATATAATTATTTTGAAGTTTTGCTGCTTTACGTAACGTTATGTAGTGAAATTGATAAATCCTGTTTAACATTTGTGTTGGCTACTGTATACAGGCCACCAGGGCACAATACACACTTTATCAGAGAATTTGCTGATTTTTTATCAGAGTTAGTACTGGCTACAGATAAAGTCCTAATTGTTGGTGATTTTAATATCCATGTAGACAATGAAAAAGACGCATTGGGATTGGCATTTAGAGACATTCTAAACTCTATTGGAGTTAGGCAACACGTATCAGGACCCACTCATTGCCGTAATCATACTCTAGACCTAATATTGTCACATGGAATAAATGTTGATACCGTTGAAATTCTGCAGCAGAGCGATGACATCTCAGATCATTACCTAGTATCATGTATACTTAATTTAGCAAAGTCTGCAAAGCCGTCCCCTCGCTTCAAATATGGCAGGACTATCACTGCTGAGACTAAAGATTTCTTTATAAATAAACTTCCTCATCAGTTTCATCTCCTCAGCATCCCAGATAGCCCAGAGGAACTTGATGTTGCAACAGAAACTATTGACTCTCTCTATTCCAGCACTTTAGACACAGTTGCTCCTCTGCGCTTAAAGAAGATTAAAGAGAATAGTCCAACGCCGTGGTACAACGAGCACACCCGGGCCCTTAAAACAGCAGCCAGAAAAATGGAGCGCAGCTGGAAGAAAACTAAACTGGAAGTTTTTCGCATTTCGTGGAAAGAGAGCATGATTTCATACAGAAAGGCCGTAAAAACTGCTAGATCTGCTTATTTCTCGACTCTCTTAGAAGAAAACAAACACAACCCTAGGTATTTATTCGATACAGTGGCTAAATTAACCAAAAATAAAGCTTCAACTTCTGATGTCTGCCAACAGCACAGCAGTAATGACTTTATGAACTTCTTTACTTGTAAGATTGATAATATTAGGAAAAAAATTATAACCATGCAGCCGTCTACTACTGTATCACATCAGACAGAGCATTGTAGTGTCACTGAGGAAAAATTACATTCATTCACTGCTATAGGAGAAGAAGAATTGGCTAAACTCGTTAAATCATCAAAATCAACAACGTGTATGCTCGACCCTATACCGGCTAAACTACTAAAAGAGATGCTTCCAGAGGTCATAGATCCTCTTCTTAATATCATTAATTCATCCTTGACTTTAGGATATGTACCGAAAACTTTTAAGTTGGCTATTATTAAACCACTTATTAAAAAACCGCAACTTGACCCTATAGAATTAGTCAATTACAGGCCAATCTCAAGTCTACCCTTTCTGTCAAAAATACTAGAAAAGGCAGTGTCCTCACAATTATGCTCCTTTTTAGAAAAAAATGGTATCTGTGAGGTTTTCCAGTCAGGATTTAGACCACATCATAGTACTGAGACTGCTCTCATTAGAGTTACAAATGATTTACTCTTATCATCCGATCGTGGTTGTATCTCTCTGTTAGTGTTACTCGATCTTAGCGCTGCATTCGATACCATCGACCACAACATTCTTTTGAATAGACTCGAAAATTATGTTGGCATTAGTGGAATTGCATTGGCATGGTTTAAATCATACTTATCTGACCGTTTTCAGTTTGTAACAGTAAATGAAGAGATCTCACACCGATCACAAGTTCAGTATGGAGTACCGCAGGGCTCAGTGCTAGGACCGTTGCTTTTCACCCTGTACATGCTACCACTGGGAGATATGGCGTTAGTTTTCATTGTTATGCTGACGATACTCAGCTCTATATTTCTTCACGCCCTGACGAAACTTACCAATTCACAAGATTAACGGAATGCATAGCTGATATAAAAAATTGGATGACTAGTAATTTCCTGCAACTTAATTCAGAAAAAACAGAATTTTTAATTATTGGACAAAAAAACTCCACATGTAGTAACCGAGAATACTGTCTAACACTTGATGGCTGCTCTGTCAAGTCCTCGTCGTCAGTTAGGAACCTGGGTGTGCTCTTTGATACCAATCTCTCATTTGAAAGCCACGTTTCTAGCATCTGTAAAACTGCATTCTACCATCTTAAAAATATATCTAAATTACGGCATATGCTTTCAATGCAAAATGCTGAACAGTTAGTTCATGCATTCATGACCTCAAGGCTAGATTATTGTAATGCTCTACTGGGTGGTTGCCCTGCTCGCTTAATAAATAAACTGCAGCTGGTCCAAAACGCAGCAGCTCGAGTTCTTACTAGAACCAGGAAGTATGACCATATTAGCCCGGTTCTGTCAACACTGCACTGGCTCCCTATTAAACATTGCATACATTTTAAAATCTTGCTAATTACTTACAAATCACTAAATGGTTTAGCTCCCCAGTACTTGAGCGAGCTCTTAACGCATTATACTCCATCACGTCTATTGCGGTCTCAAAACTCTGGCCAGTTGACAATACCTAGAATATCAAAATCAACTGCAGGCGGTCGATCCTTTTCCTATTTAGCACCCAAACTCTGGAACAGCCTTCCTAGCATTGTTCGGGAAGCAGACACACTCTGTCAGTTTAAATCCAGACTAAAAACGCATCTCTTTACTATGGCATACACATAAAACATTTTAATTTATATTTTATTCAAATTGTTAGGCTGCATTAACTAGGTCAGCCGGAACCGGGAACACTTCCCATAACACCTGATGTACTCGTTACATCATAATGAGGAATGGCATCTACGCTACTGTTAGTCTCTCTGTTTATCCCGAGGTTTACTGCAGTCAGCCGGATCCGGGCTGTATCCAGATCAGATGGTGGACCAGCGCCCAGACATTACCAACGCATCCCTGAAGTGTCTGCAGAGACCGTGTCAATTAGTCTACCCTCTGAAATTGCTCATCGACATGGCATCCTCAATGGATCTATCTCCGGCGTGATGACTCCGATATTTCGAATATTCCTATTTAATAATTGTTTAATTGACACGCCATCCTCAATAAACCCGGTGTGATGCCTCCGATCTTTCGAATAATCCGATCTAATATTACTTCTGACCTATAAGGCTGCCAAAATAATAAACATACACTGTTTGTTAATTGGCCAGAGGAGAACTGGCACCCGACTGAGCCTGGTTTCTCCCAAGGTTTATTTTTCTCCATTAGGACACCTGATGGAGTTTTGGTTCCTTGCCACTGTCGCCTCTGGCTTGCTCAGTTGGGGACACAACATTTTCAAATAAATATCCAAATAAATTTAATTACTAAACTAAATTATATCAACTACATTACTTGAATATATATGATAATTGAAATGAGCTGATGACATCAGTGTTTTCTCCAGAGCGGCTGTACAGCCGAATCAAATTCTGTTCATTATTTTCCTGTTTAACACTGTGAAGCTGCTTTGAAACAATCTGCATTGTAAAAAGCACTATATAAATAAAGTTGACTTGACTTGACTTGACATATATTTGTGTCTTGTACATGTAAACATAATAATAATAATAATTAATCAACTGTGGCAAGATGTGAAGGGGGAGGAGAATTAATACGTGCGTCACGTTTAGTCGATAAAACACTTCCGCAAAGGATACACCTGTGTATCCTCGCTCATGACTCCTCAGGAAGCCTCCTCACTCCTCGATCCTCGCCTCCTCGCGGTGCAATTAGAGGATTTGAGATGTCCTACAAGATGTCTGAGCTCGATTGGTTTCCGGGTCATAGGATGGAGGACGGAGGAGCGAGGAAACGAGGAGGGATATTGAGAAGCACCCAGAGGCTTCGTGCAAATGTGCCGTATTGTGTCAAAGTTTCGAAACAATCCGACATCCGTCTCCATGGCGACACCTAGTGGTCACTTGCATGTGTTGATCTGAAATAACCTTGACAATGATCCAGGTAAGAAAAAAAAAAAAAACATTTGTCTGACAACTACATGATCTTGGTTTTGTAACCTGTAACCTCCTCATTGTGAATAACTATAGGGTTTTTTTGGTCATGGAAAATGAAGATAAATAAAAGAAATAAAGCCACAATGTGTCACATTTGTTACATAACATTTTTATAAAAAAATATGAATTGCTCTGCTGTTGAAGGACTTAGCTGACTTCTTTTTTTTACATTGTTTCCAGCCTTTGAAAAAATCCTCTCACAAGGGACACTTGTTGCTGGCATGCACAAATATTTTTTAGCAAGTACATACAAACGAGGAAAAATGACTGCTCTCTCTTTCCAATAAGTTAATGGATCATGTGTTCTGGGCAAAAACGCATCTTTGAGGTACTTTTTCACTTCTACTGTTGCATCAGCTGTAGCACTGTGTGTCGTCTGGGTTTCATGGATACGACTATCAAACAGTTCCCATAAACTGTCCTGGGTTTCTGCTGGTGTTGATGATGATGATGATGATGGGCCTGATGTTGACATTTGTGGCTCTGAATGAAAATTAAAACAATTAGTTACAAAGCATAAACTGACAGCATATATGAAGTATAAGTTACATAATTATTCAGATGATATCTCCATAAAGTTAGATGAAGACTGAAACTGCTCACCAGGAGTTGCTGTGTTTGAACGCATCAGCGAAGCGCACTCCAGTGTGAGGCTCTTTTCAGCCTCCTGGGCTTTGGCAGGATTTCCAAAAGCCACATTTTTTAACCTTGGGTCCAGCAGTGTAGCAAGTCCCAAGGCTCTGAACGACTCATACCCCCCAAATCTGGAGTGCAGACCTTCTTGCAGGTGTGAGCCTGTTCAAAACAGGAGCAAACCATATGAATTATATTAATGACAACAATATGACATTTATAGCCAATTAGATTTACGGCATCTCTTACATGGAGCCTCCATTTTTATCTATTCTATTAATATATCTATCTATACACTCACCTAAAGGATTATTAGGAACACCTGTTCAATTTCTCATTAATGCAATTATCTAATCAACCAATCACATGGCAGTTGCTTCAATGCATTTAGGGGTGTGGTCCTGGTCAAGACAATCTCCTGAACTCCAAACTGAATGTCAGAATGGGAAAGAAAGGTGATTTAAGCAATTTTGAGCGTGGCATGGTTGTTGGTGCCAGACGGGCCTGTCTGAGTATTTCACAATCTGCTCAGTTACTGGGATTTTCACGCACAACCATTTCTAGAGTTTACAAAGAATGGTGTGAAAAGGGAAAAACATCCAGTATGCGGCAGTCCTGTGGGCGAAAATGCCTTGTTGATGCTAGAGGTCAGAGGAGAATGGGCCGACTGATTCAAGCTGATAGAAGAGCAACTTTGACTTAAAAATAACCACTCGTTACAACCGAGGTATGCAGCAAAGCATTTGTGAAGCCACAACACGCACAACCTTGAGGCGGATGGGATGCAACAGCAGAAGACCCCACCGGGTACCACTCATCTACACTACAAATAGGAAAAAGAGGCTACAATTTGCACAAGCTCACCAGAATTGGACAGTTGAAGACTGGAAAAATGTTGCCTGGTCTGATGAGTCTCGATTTCCGTTGAGACATTCAGATGGTAGAGTCAGAATTTGGCGTAAACAGAATGAGAACATGGATCCATCATGCCTTGTTACCACTGTGCAGGCTGGTGGTGGTGGTGTAATGGTGTGGGGGATGTTTTCTTGGCACACTTTAGGCCCCTTAGTGCCAATTGGGCATCGTTTAAATGCCACGGCCTACCTGAGCATTGTTTCTGACCATGTCCATCCCTTTATGACCACCATGTACCCATCCTCTGATGGCTACTTCCAGCAGGATAATGCACCATGTCACAAAGCTCGAATCATTTCAAATTGGTTTCTTGAACATGACAATGAGTTCACTGTACTAAAATGGCCCCCACAGTCACCAGATCTCAACCCAATAGAGCATCTTTGGGATGTGGTGGAACGGGAGCTTCGTGCCCTGGATGTGCATCCCACAAATCTCCATCAACTGCAAGATGCTATCCTATCAATATGGGCCAACATTTCTAAAGAATGCTTTCAGCACCTTGTTGAATCAATGCCACGTAGAATTAAGGCAGTTCTGAAGGTGAAAGGGGGTCAAACACAGTATTAGTATGGTGTTCCTAATAATCCTTTAGGTGAGTGTATATCAGCTATGAATCTATATCTATATAACTCTATATCTCTAACTTATGCTGTGCTATCTGTCACTATCTAACTTAGTCTATATGAATGTGTCACTATAGCTATCCTAATCTGTCACTGTCTATACCTATCAGTCAATATATCTAATTTAAATCTAGCCTAAATATAACTAACCAAAGCGCACTATAAATCTCACTTATATCACAAAATCACTGCTATCACAGAATCTCTCTCATCACAAAAACCCATGAGGTGAAGATGCATTAACTTCACTTTTAAACTTTGTGGGGAATTAGGTTCATACAGATGTGTGACTGTGGCGTTTGTTCCCGCCCCTTTCAATCAAACGCAGTTTCGACAGGCACCACCTGATGAAACACTTGTGAAACGCGCCGAAGCTTCATTTAGCCATAGTCACGTGACATGGGTGTTTTGAATCACAGTTCAGAGCAGTGTTTCGAAACATTTGCGCTTCGGGATCTCGACACAGCGTCAAACCGTTAGTTTCGCATCAGCCATCCCTACTGTGTGGAATTGTCTGAAAAATGTCTATGAAGTGAGTTTAGAGGCCATGTGGTATACTGATGTGGATCCTGAAACTGGATTACACGCTCACTGCTGTGGATCCTGAAACTGGATTACACGCTCACTGATGTGGATCCTGAAACTGGATTACACGCTCACTGATGTGGATCCTGAAACTGGATTACAAACTCACTGCTGTGGATCCTAAAACTGAATTACACGCTCACTGCTGTGGATCCTGAAACTGAATTACACGCTCACTGCTGTGGATCCTGAAACTGGATTACACGCTCACTGCTGTGGATCCTGAAACTGGATTACAAACTCACTGCTGTGGATCCTAAAACTGAATTACACGCTCACTGCTGTGGATCCTGAAACTGGATTACACGCTCACTGATGTGGATCCTGAAACTGGATTACACGCTCACTGATGTGGATCCTGAAACTGGATTACACGCTCACTGCTGTGGATCCTGAAACTGGATTACACGCTCACTGATGTGGATCCTGAAACTGGATTACACGCTCACTGCTGTGGATCCTGAAACTGGATTATGCCACACATGTGATTTTAAAGACTTTCTGGTTTGCTGTGATTTGATATCAACACTAAGGTTTGCACTGGGAAACTTTGGGATGTGATTCCTAGAGTGGGGTGAATAAACTTTCAACGTTATTGTCCTTGTCATCATCGTCTTCATCGTCATCATCATCCAAAAACAGATAAGACTTTAATTTCTATGCTGTTGGTTCCAGAGGGGAAAAACATGTAAGATTTGTAAAGATGATGACTCTGACTTAAACTTACCACCACCCCCACCCCCACCCCCACCACCTGCAGTAGAGAGAGAGAGACACTTCCTGAGTCTATTACCAACCTCATAGAACAACTTACTGATAAAGTCAATGCACTGGAAGGACGGGTTGCTGAATGTATCAAGACGATGAGTGGCTGTGTTTCACAAGAAGAATTCCAGAACAAATGTAAAGGGATAGAAAATCGGTTGGTGTATCGTATCGAGAGTCAAGAAAGTGGTGGAAAGAGAAAGGATGTGCAGCTTGACGCCAAGTTCAAATCATTGACTCCAATGTCCACACCTGTAACGTCCAAAATTTGTTGTGGTGTTCATGATTCTGGACCAAGTCAGCATCATACCTATGAAGTTCAGCAAAACTCATTGACCAGTCAAGAGAAGACTATGTTAATGCCCTACAATCCTCCAGTAAAGTTAGACTTACCTTGTTTTAGTAATAAGCAAGATGAAGACCCTATTCTGTTTATTGAACGCTGTGAGGAGTACTTTGCAGTTAGGCCTTTGAGTGATCAGGAAGTCCTGGCGCTGCTTAACACAGTGCTCAAAGAAACCACTAAAGACTGGTGGCAAGCAGAAAGAAGGAAAGTGAATAGTTGGAGGCAATTCAAAGATGTTTTTTTAAGATCTTTTCTGAGTGAAGATTATGAGGATGTGGCATCAAGAAGGTTGGTGGAGAGAAAACAAGGGGCCAAGGAAAGCATAAGAGACTTTGCTTTTCATTATCGAGCTTTGTGTTTGAGATGGAGAAAGAATATGTCGGAGAAGGACATTGTACTGGCCGTAACTGCAATCCTCGTCTGGCTAGTCTGTTAAGAGGTACTGTGGCAAATGTTGGTGAGCTGGGCAGAATTGGAACTCAAATTGAACGTGATTTTGATGAAGCCAAGAAATATTGGAATCAGGTGCATTCCGAAGAGCAAAAGAGAAAACATATGCCAGCAAGTACTAGAGTGGTGTGGTCCATTGAAATGCAGTATACAACTGTAACAAAGACGGTCAACATACCTATAATCTTACGTGATCGTTTTCTTTTGGCCATGGTGGACACTGGTAGTTCGTTGTCCTTAATCCAAGAATCAATCTGGAAACAAATGAACAAGGGTGAACCAAGTCAGCCAAGTAAGGCCAAACCTTTATGTTGGCTAATGGGCAGAAGCAGGCAGCAACTGGAAAGGTGACATGGCAATGTAAGGTGCAGGGTCAGCCATTTACCTTGACACTGTTTATCCTGAAAGACAGAGATTTAACAATACCAGTCATTCTAGGAATGGATTTTTTGTCACAGTCTGGGATTGTGTTGGATTTTAGTAAAGCCCAATATGGTTTACCTTCTGCAAACAGCCAGGACGCTAACCAGTTTTTCCCATTTGTGACGCAAGATTCTACGTCTTCAGTCTATTTCTACTTGGCTATACCCACACCTAACATTGATGACACAGTACTCGAATCCATACAACTGCTAACAAGTAAAGCAGAGACTACATCACCATTCAAGGAAAAAAATTAAAATTTGTTGATGGACTGTCCTGTCTGCTCTAAAGAGGTTGGACATACAAAAATAGTTAATCGAATTATAACCACTGATGAACTCCTGGTCAGAAAAAGGGCATATAAACTCTCCATTGACAAACAGAAGTATGTTGACAATGAAATCCAGGAACTGCTGGACAAAAAGATCATACAATCTTCTGTTTCCCCATGGGCATCTCCTGTTGTTGTTGTCCCCAAGAAGGATGGAAGTTCTAGGTTGTGCATTGATTATAGAGGCTTTAATGCCAAAACTCATCTTGATGTGTACCCCATGCCACAAATCCAGGAGATATTGGAGTCGTTCCATGGTGCTACTGTCTTTAGTACACTTGATCTTAAAAGTGGATACTGGCAACTTGAGATGGAGGAGGATAGCGTACAGAAAACCGCATTTGTGACATCTGCAGGCTTATTTGAATTCTTGCGTTTACCTTTTGACCTTTTTTGAGACTTATGGAGACTGTATTGAGACACCTTAAAGGCAAGTGTTGTCTGGTGTATATAGATGATGTAGTAGTGTATTCCAAAAATGAAGAGGAGCACATCTACAATCTCACCCGGGTATTTCAGTGCTTACATGATGCTGGACTTACCCTTAACCTTGGAAAATGTAACTTCATGAAACGCAACATCACTTAACTAGGTCACATAATCTCAGCAGAGCGAGTCAAGACGGATCCTAACAAAGTCTCAGCCATCGGCAACTTTCCTGTTCCACAGTCTCTAAAGGATGTGCAGAGATTTTTGGAATTAGCTGGATGGTACTATCGTTTCATTCCACAAAAGCAGCACCTTTACATGCCCTCAAGCAGAAAAAATCCATCTGGATGTGGGAAGAAGGATGTCAAAGAGCTTTCAACATCATAAAAAAGGACTTAAGTCAAATACCAGTTCTCTTACCGCCAGACATCAATAAACCATTTCGGGTGCAAACGCATGTAAGCGAGATAGGACTGGATGCTGTACTTACCCAAGAAATGGAGGATGGAGAAAGAGTCATTTCTTATGCATCCAGATTACTCAGAGAAGTCATATTCGGTATCTGAAAAGGAGTGTTTAGCGGTCGTCTGGGCAGTTGAAAAATGGAGACCGTATCTAGAAGAGAGAACATTTGAGGTCATTACTGATCATAGTGCACTTACTTGGGTATTTCAACATCCAAAGCCTTCATCACGACTTACCCGCTGGACAATACGGCTACAAGGTTACGACTTTACTGTCAAATATCGTAAAGGCCATTGCAATGTAGTGCCTGATGTGCTATCCAGGTCTCCAGAACAGCTAACCTCAGAGATGATTGCAGTGGTAAGAGCTTCAAAACTCAGAAACCTACCAACCAACTTACCAGAGATCCAGGAGCTTATCTTAAAGGTAAAATCACAGCCAGCCCGAGACATTTCTCGTGTACATTATCTGATTGAGAATGATCTTTTGTTTCGGAGTGTGCTAGACAGACAAACAGGTCCCTGTGTAATAACCCTATGAGTGGACATTTGCGGATAAAACTTAAAACTTTACTCAGACTGCTGGATATGGTATACTGGCAAAGTGTAAGATCTGATGTTTGGAAGCATTGCAAAGAATGTATCACAAACCATCTTTGAGCAAATTATCTGGTCACCTCCAATCTACACCCATCATTGAACCAGGCCATATGATTGGAGTAGATCTCATGAGGCCATGTCCAAAGCATAAGGCAAAATGAACATCTTTAAGTTGTGGTTGACTACTGCTCTAAATGCTCATTTTTGACCGCACTAAATATAAGGTAACTACATGGGTTAAAGTTTACGGATAGGTTTAATATCTCATGAGCAATTTTTGAAGGGGACACAAATAATACAGCCAAAATTGTCTACTTGTAAGGATATGTGTACCATTTTTCTGAAAAGTGATCTTATGTCCGTTTTTCTTTTCTCTGTAATTTTATCTGGCCAACAACACAAATCAATAGTTGTTTAAATATGAGTTATCAGGTTCACCACGTGGTAATATAATTATTAAATTATCTTTCTTCTTCCACATAGCATTGAGCAAAACACAACACAGCGGTAAATCTACATTAGCCTAATGTCAGTTCACACATAGGCTTATCGCCGTGTTAGTTGTAGTGGGTGACTTACAACCAAACAATAATCATTAAAATATCGGACTTACATCGGTATCATCATTTTTTGTCATTGCCAATTTATTAACAACTCAGCATCGTCTGTATTAAAGAGAAATAAAATCACTTCATCCATTTAAAGTGAATAAAATAGCCTTGACTTGACAGACTACTTATTGGAGTTCCACAACTACTGAATATAACTTTGTTCTCTCCCACCGGACTGGTGTGTAGGTGAGGTGCACGGTGGACCAAACCACTGTGAGGCAAGAGAGGGGTTCTAAACTTAAAACGCATTTTTGCCCCGTTTGCGTTTTTATTGTTTTACTACTTACACAATCATTTTAAGTATATATCATTATATTATTTATAATACACAATGTGGTTTTTAATGATACTTTTAAGAAGGGACAACCCTCAGATAGGGGGAGTCCTGACCCCCCTGCGATTTACGCCTGTGTTAGTACTTAGTTATTACCCAGTTATTGTAATTACTATAATCAGTACATAGTATGTACATGGGGAGCAGGACAGTAAAATAAAGTACTACCAGTTGATCTCTATAAAGAAAACATTTGCCTGATATGCCTCATTTTTAGTCCTGCCACTATTTCTGTGACTAAGGCCTGGGACACGCGAGTGTCAGAACAGATTTAACACTGTGGGAGACCACAGGCATGAGGGCAGTTCATCGGAGTGGTCCAAAACCCTAGGAATTTTGTCGCACTTGAACCACAAATTGACGGGATTAGAGGAGTTTTTTCTGGTTGAAATTTAAAAAAGTAACAAATCCTTCCCCTGCGGGTCAATTTGACCCCCAAGGAATGAATGGCATGCGAGGAACGCTTGAGTACACATAGAAAAACCTAAACATGCTCAAAATACCAAACAATTATTTTACAATGTGTAACTAAATGCATACGGAAGAGAAACTGACTTTAGGACCCAGCGGAACAGCTCATTTGCTCCATATAGAGCTATAAGGCCATCTAGTGGCAAGAGTTATGAAATGTTATCTTTTTTCCACAAAGGAAAGACAAACACACCCAATGTAAGATATTTTGAGCTGAATTAAAAGGGTTATAATATAAAATTACTATTTATTTTTTATTTATTGATAAAATCTAGTAATTTAAAGGTAAATAAAATAAATAACAAAAAATTGAAAAAATATTATCAAAATTAAATAAAATAAGCTTTCTGGACAAAGAAAAAATTAAGTTTGATTTTAGGGCTTCAGGTCATTTTGACCCGCGAGGGAAGGATGAGGGTTAGGTTAACTTAAACACGAAGATACCACAAATCACGGTCTGTGTTTTAAACCACAGATAACATCACTGGACGCTAAGAGCAGCAGATAACTGTGGAGTCGCATGTGTATTTCTGAGGATCTGAAAGCTTCTTAGCACATATCATACAGTTGATAAAGGCGTTTTATGTATGTTGTGTTGCTTTACCTTGTATGAGTGTAACGGTACACAGAAGTCACAGTTTTGGGGTCACGGTTCAATACGAGTTCGGTACAACAGGAAAAAGGCAACAAAACCCAATGCTAGGTTTCTTTTCATTTATTTTGAACAGACGGTAGTGCAAATGACAGTTTGTTCCACCTAGCGGCATTTAGTCCTCCTGAGGTAGTTGGTACAGTACAGACTCCTTTAGTGTATGAAGCAGAATGCACTCTTTCATAGGTCATATTTTTTATAGGACTGATAAAAAACAAAAGGACACACACATTTCATCACTGGTCTGTAGTGAGACGTCCACAACACAAATCGGCACAATGCCAAATGATTTTGTCTCATTACAGCGGAAACAACTTAAAATACTCTGTCATTTCTGGTCGTACAGACTAGAGTAAGACATCATCGAAACTAAGAGGTCTGTTTTTATTTGTGTACACTCACGACAAAAACTAAACGATGTGGTTTTGTAAAATAAAGAAAACAGACAAGATGCCGCTTTCCCGGTTTCCTTTCCGTGAAGTTTGTGGAGCGCGTCACAAAAATGAATCAAAACTCATGCTGTGTTTGAAATCGCCCCTATACCCTCATTCACTATTCCCTACATTACTCCGCTGATATAGTCCACTTGAAGGAGTGAATGAAAACGAGTGAGTGAATTCAGACACTGAGTGCGCCGGAAGAGCTGACGCTTTTGCATAGTTTGTGCTCGCTGTTTAATAATTATTTGAAACAAAGAAAACTGGCAGCTCCAGTGGTAATGGAAAGATTTATCTTGAACTCTGCCATGGAAACTAGCATGTATAAACTGTGAACAATTTAATAATCAATTAAAAAGGAATTTGTAACTATATTGACCAGTGCGGTTTGGAAAATGAATGGATGATTGATTCATCTCTCTCTTCATTCAGCGCGCGACTCTCACAGTGCATTATGGGTATTCTCTAGCTGTTGAGAGTACATCAGTTGTCACTCGTTATTGTGGTGCATTGTGGGATTAAAAGAGTGCACTCAATAGCGTCCACTATGGTTTCGGACACCACTACAATAGCTGTCCCCTCAAATAGTGCCCTATTTAAGGGTATAGGGGGTGATTTCGGACACAGCCCTAGTTTGTCACCATGGTATTTGATTTGACGATCACACCTGTTGGTATTCTGTTCATTATCACTGTGTATTTAAGTCCCTCATTTTGGTTCATTCAGTTGTCTGGTATTGTTTGTGCTATGCACGCTGTTTCGTAGATTCATGCTTTTGGTTGTATCTGAGTGGATTTTATTGAATACATTTATTTTTGATTCTGAATCATCTTTATCTTCAACCTAAAATGTTACATTAATGTCATTTCTATTTAACCGTGAATGTCTTGTAATTACACATTTGTAGACATGAAGCAGCAATTTAGTACATTTAAGACATTGGGCCCTATTTTAACGTTCTGAGTGCATGGCGCCGGTGCACTTAGGGTGTCCGAATCCACTTTTGCTAGTTTAACGACGGAAAAAACGGCCTTTTAAGTGAAATTTTCTTTCATTCATATTTTATGTTATTTACACTACAAGTCTATTCAATACAGTTGTGCAAAAGTGTGCTTTACATAAATACAAACGTGTGCTTCTTTTTCATAAGGGCACAGAAAAACAGTTGTTTTTTTCCATTCTTTTTTTCTCCAAAATGGATGTACAAAATCAGTGAATAAAAATATGTTCAGTGCACCGCAGTACTGGACCAAAAAGCAAGTGACAGGTCTGCTAACGGGCCAGAACTCTCTCACACTGGGTCCAGACTAGCAGCTCATCCTTATTACTGAGCCCTAACCTCCCAGTACAATCTGGACACTACATAGCAAACACTTAAAACACCGGTAACACTTTAGCTTAAGGGTCCAGAATTATGCATTAGTTAAGCATAAATACACTAGTAATAAATGATGAACTTAACATAGAGTTAAACCAACAACTTTATAAGACATTAATTGCCACATGTCCAGTGTTCTTTAAAATGTTTATTAAGCACACACACACAGTTGTTTTGTTTTCTATTTGGTTTCACACAAACACACTCACACACACACACATAATAATTAGCTTTATTATTACTACTTGTAATATTTAATTGACTACTAACAGATATGAAGCTGTACTGTAACTGTCAGTCATTTTGATTTGGTTAACTATGTATAAATGTGTTCTTAATCAATTGTCTTAATAATTGTAGCGGTCTCGTCTCGTGCGCTTTCTTCCCCACGCCCTTCACACGCTTCTCTAATAGTAAACAATGTTCTTCTGGAGATAGTTCCTGCTCGGGAGTGCTTGAGTAAGGTTTTGGCACAGAACTGCTTGGACCCGGGACACACAAATCATCTGAATCAAACAGATCCAATTCAGGTTCTGTCTCTGGGACACACGAGGGCTCAGCCGAATCCAACGGAAAATACTTTTTGAAGAATGCCCTCATTTTCTTCATCTTCTTCATTTTTTCCGGAGAAGCATCCATGCCATCACTGACGTCAACCTCCTGACCTTCTGCACACACAGGTTCAGTTTCAGGAACACTTGCATCCGGGACACACGAGGGCTCAGACGGATCCAACGGAAAATACTTTTTGAAGAAAGCACTAATTTTCTTCTCTTTAGTACTTTCTGAAAAAAGAAGAAAACAAATAATATGTTATTAGAAACATCACTAACCACAGATCAAAAATGAATTATTAGTCTAACTTGAAAGAAATTTCTGTTTGCATCTCATTTGTTCTGCACACACACAGTTCAGTAATTTATGGGAGTGACGACCGCATTTACAAAAACTGTACGCAGTGTGTGCGGAACCGAACTGAACTACTAGTTGTTAATGACGTTAAATGCGGTTGTCACTCCTGAAACTTTACAGTGTGTACATGGCCATTGTAATGTTGCCTCTCAAATGCTCTGTTGACTTTCACCTCTTTTTGGGCTGTTCTTTTTGATCCCACTGCCGCTCCCGGGCCAGCCGTCGCTAACCAGATTTACTTCAGGTTCAGGAACTCGATCCGTTTCAGGTGTTGGCTCTGAAACAGCCGGATCTATCCAAAAAAGCATTTGGAAGAGTCCGCTAATTTTTCTCACCATCCACTCTGTGGTACTTTCTGAAAAACAAATAATATGTTATTAGAAACATCTCAAACCACAGATTAGACATGAATAACTTGAAAGACATTTCTGTTTGCATCTCATTCGTTCTGTACACACACAGTTCAGTAATTTATGGGAGTGACGACCGCATTTACAAAAATTCTACGCAGTGTGTCTGAACCGAACTGAACAACTAGTTATGATGTACGATGAGAGATATAAGAGATGACCGATGATGAGACCAGAGATGTATCTCGTCTGTATGTGCGGTGCAAGAAATCACAGGGAAAGTGGTATGAGCCTTGACTTATTCGTGATGCCAGATCTTGCAAGCAAATCAGCAGAAAAGCCCATCAAAAAACGAAATCAATGAAATACTGCGACCCACACCTGTACACTTTAATAACACCCTAAACTCGATCGCTGTATGAGCCAAGCTTAAATAAAAAACCCAAACTGCTTATAATAAGTGGACATGGCAACACCGCAAGAGTGCGCTCTGTGAAGTTTCAGGAGTGAGTCGTGTTCCGGACACATGGAATGATAATTTTGGGGACTCACTCCTGCATTTAAATGCGGTTGTCACTCCTGAAACTTTACAGTGTGTACATGGCCATTGTAATGTTGCATCTCAAATGCTCTGTTGACATTCACCTCTTGGGTCGTTCATTTCAGGGGTTTCCGGAGAAGCATCCATGCCATCCCTGACGTCAACCTCCTGACCTTCTGCAGACACGGGTTCAGTCTCAGGAATGCACGAGGGCTCAGACGGATCCAATGGAAAATACTTTTTGAAGAATGCCCTCATTTTCTTCATCTTCTTCATTTTTTCCGGAGAAGCATCCATGCCACCTTCATCATCCATGCCACCCTGATCATCCATGCCACCCTGATCATCCATGCCACCCTGATCATCCATGCCATCACTGACGTCAACCTCCTGACCTTCTGCAGACACAGGTTCAGTCTCAGGAACGCTTGCATCCGGGACACACGAGGGCTCAGACGGATCCAATGGAAAATACTTTTTGAAGAATGCCCTCATTTTCTTCATCTTCTTCATTTTTTCCGGAGAAGCATCCATGCCACCTTCATCATCCATGCCACCCTGATCATCCATGCCACCTTCATCATCCATGACACCCTGATCATCCATGACACCCTGATCATCCATGCCACCCTGATCATCCATGCCACCACTGACGTCAACCTCCTGACTTTCTGCAGACACAGGTTCTGGCTCAGGAACGCTTGGAACTGGGACACATGATTCCTTGGGATCGACCAGATCCAATTCAGGTTCCGTCTCAGGATCACACGAGGGCTCAGCCGGATCGATTGGAAAATACTTTTTGAAGAAAGCACTCATTTTCTTCCTCACTTTAGTAAAAAAAACAAGAAAACAAATAATGTTATTAGAAACATCACTAACCACAGATCAAAAATTAATTATTAGTCCAACTTGAAAGAAATTTCTGTTTGCATCTCATTTGTTCTGCACACACACAGTTCAGTCATTTATGGGAGTGACGACCGCATTTACAAAAACTATACGCAGTGTGTCGAAACCGAACTGAACTACTAGTTGTTAATGACGTTAAATGCGGTTGTCACTCCTGAAACTTTACAGTGTGTACATGGCCATTGTAATGTTGCATCTCAAATGCTCTGTTGACTTTCACCTCTTTTTGGGCTGTTCTTTTCGATCCCTGGCTCTTCTGCTGGCCAGCAGACGCTAACCAGATTCACTTCAGGTTCCGGTTCAGGAACTCGATCCGTTTCAGGTGTTGGCTCTGGAACAGCCGGATCCATCCAAAAAAGCATTTGGAAGAATCCACTCATTTTTCTCTTCATCCACTCTGTGGTACTTTCTGAAAAACAAATAATATGTTATTAGAAACATCTCAAACCACAGATTAGACATGAATAATTAGTCTGACGTGAAAGACATTTCTCTATTGCGAGTTTGCATCCGACAATTCTGACTTTTTTCCTCAGAACTGCGAGATTTAAACTCACAATTGCATCTTTTCCCCTCAGAATTGGACATTATAACTCGCAATTACGCGTTTGTCTCACAATTCTCAGAAAAAAGTCAGAATTGTAGGATTGTTTTTATGATCCCAGATCCCTCTTATTTTGCTAAAATTAAAAGGAAATGAATTTTTTCATATTCTGCAAGGAGTATGAAACTTATGAGCAGAACTGTATCTTAGGATGCTTTTGCAGACTGTCAGAGTCTGAGAATCACCAATTGCTTTTTAATAACCAATAACCGCCCATAGACCCTCCTCTCGAAGAAATCAAGACAGAAGTGTTTGAAAGTGGACAAAAGAGATTAAAACACCAGGTGTAAACGGGAATGTGTCTCCCTCGTCTACTTGTGATCCGATCGACCAAACGCATCTTAATACCAGGTGCAAACCGGGCCCAAATAATGCCCATATGTCAGAAATGTACAGTTCTAAGACAATACAAATCATGCATTCATTTAAGCAGAAATAATGATCTCATTAAAACAGTTATTATTGTAAGTTGTGATCATCATAATGATGACAGTAAGTTATATGGGAAAGTTGTGAGTGGTGCATGTTGAGCATCACCTGTCGGGCTGTTCTCAGGGGTTGCACAGGTACAGGTTGGGTGCTTCATGTCAATGTTGATCTGCACATCCTCCCCATCTAAAGCGGCGTGACTGACTGACATGCACTCATCCGTGTCCACCTCCAGCTGTGCGGTTATCTGGCCCGGTGAGCACCCGAGAAGCTCGTAGATGCGATCGGTGACCATAAACTCCACCTGCACATTTTCCTCATCCGGGACCCAGACACTGTCAGTGCAGTACAACTCGCCGTTCACATAGACCTCCACACACACCTCTCTGCAGTTTGAAGACATTGTGTGTTTTGTATGCTGACAAATCCAAAGGAAACTGATAATGTCAGATGTACAAAACTGTATGTGTGATGCACAATGCGAGTCTATAATCTGTGAGTATGAACACGCTGAATATAGACTCTGTATCTGTATGAAATGGCGGTGTTTCTGAAGTTAGTATCGGTAGGTTATTGCTGTAATATATCGGTAGTCAGATGTGTCGCTCAAAATCGCCTCTGCTCGGATTATCGCTGCACTGAAGAAACTGCGGGTCAGAGTCTTTATAGTAAGTGCCGTCTGTGACGCAATCACACGTGACGCTCCATGGTTGCCATAGAAACGGATTGATTGACAGTAGCAGTTTCTCAACGGTTTTTGTTGTTGCTCACTCACTAATGATCTATATATTGTTATTAATATAAAATAAATAATTTAACACAATTTCCTGTACTCAGGTTACATTTACTGACTCGATTTCAATCACCTTAGAGGTGGGTAACAATATATGACTTACCAGTTTTCCAGTCAGTATTTGCGATGCAGACTCTCCAGAGCCACAATATTTACACACACAAACAAAACATATTTACCAGATGTAATTTTGAAGGCTGAATTAAATGTGGTGATAAAAACATCGCGTTAATGCTTCTGTTGAGTTGTCCTGTCCTCGCGAGCTGAACGCCGAATCAAACAACGCAGTCCGAGTCACGAGCAAATGACTCATTTGAGCAGATTCTTTTCATGACTCATTTTATTTTCTTAACGTTACTGGTTTGAATCAGTCTAACGAACACCAATCCTTCTGAATGAACTGGAGGAATTGACTCGGTTCCCTAAGAGAGGGGAACGAGTATTGCGTAAGTTTAGCTTACGCTATGGGAAATTCCTATTTCTTGAGAATATGAAGCCAAAAATTATCCTTATAATTTATATAATGTAAAACGCATGCACAGCAGACCCAGGCAGAGCGTACTGGAGCGCTGATTGGCTGTGCTGCGGCAACCTATGGCGAGGCGGCTGATGCTTACACCAATCAGGTCGCTTCGCGCCCAAAGGCACGTCTAGACACTGCTAAATTTAGCATATTTAAGCTATAAAAACCCATGTAACATAGGATTCAGGTAAAATCGACTCAAGCGATCCCCTGATCTAAGCACAATAACACGGCGGGTTACGCAATACTCGTTCCCTACTCTCAGGGAACCGAGGTTACGTTAGTAACCGAGAAGTTCCCTTTTGAGAGTACTCTCGTATTGCATAAGTTTAGCTTACGCTATGGGAAACCAATTTAAAATGCCGTGTGTGCGAAAGGCCATGTTCAAGTTAAAATTAGTTCATTATAATAGTTGTACAGTGTTCTGTGTAAGTGTTCCGACTGCCGAGTAGAATCACGAATTCTGTGACGGCAGTGAAGGAAAAGGAAGAATTGTGGTGCGTGTAATCATTGTAAATAAATGAAGCCAAGTGGATTAAGGCCATTAAGCTATAGATTGATCATAGAACACTCAGATGTTGAGCAGTTTGGCATTTTCAGATGTGATGGGCGGTCAATGTTGTGTGATTGCTCCAGTGGTTGGTGGAATTGTATGGTAAATGAATACCATTAAGTGCATCATTGCAGACTGTAAGTGTTCTATTTCGTTATTCAGTCTAATAATCACTGTCTGAAATGCTGTTTCAATAAGATATTTCATGAGTTGTAAAAGAACAGCTGCTATATTATGCATTTGTCATATGTTTGCATGTTATTCACGTGAAGTGATAATGACGTAGCACGGATCGTATCATGAAACTAATTGAGATTTGTCTGTTTCATTGTAGAACCACGTTTATGTTTATCCAGCTGACCATGCTCTGCACATATCACACACCCATCACTTGGGACTTGCTAAGACTGAGTACACTTATTTCCACCACGCCACTGCCTGAGTGATATCATCATATCATTGTATCTTTTGAATCAAAGCACACTGTTATATTGTTTGGTTATTTCCGTAGGCCTACGGTGTTTTATTTATTTGCATTTTGTTGACATTGTGAGCAAATAATTGACATTGTGAGCAAATAATTGCATACTACAGTCTTCATTACACCGGGCGTGCTTTAAAACTTCGCCCTACACTACGGCCTGAGGGCGAGAGCCCAAGGCCCATAGAAGAGTAAAGTATGAGACCCAATAAGAGGCCAACGGGCAGTGAGCCTCACATAAGGGTATATGCAGGAAATATTCCTGTGTCATATGATTATAGGAACTAGACCGGACAGAGTCGGGCCTTATGTTATAGAATGATATACTTTGTATATGGACTTAGATAAACTAGACCAGATATAATCAGGCCTTATAGTATAGAATATGTTAGAACATATGTTTATGTTGTACATGCTCCTTATGGTATAGGATTTAACACCAGACTGGATAAATCGGGCCATATGGTGTTGTAAAATGCATTAAGCATTTGTTTATATGGAAAGAACCAAAGCTTGTAACGCAGGAACTTCTAAATTATAGAATTTGATAAATGTGGACGGAGAGAGGCCCAGCCTGCCACCGCACAGACATCTTCAAGTGGTATTCCACTGGACCAAGCCCATGACGAGGCCATGCCTCTGGTGGAATGAGCTCTGACGCCTAAGGGGCAGCAGAGACCCTTTGACTCATAAGCCAGCGAGATAGCATCTACTATCCGTCGCGACAATCTCTGCTTCGTGATTGCGCACCCTCTGGTGCGGCCGCCAAAGCATATGAAGAGCTGTTCCGACTGTCTAGAAGCGGCGGAACGCTCTAGGTAAACTCTAAGAGCCCTGACGGGACAGAGTAGATTCGCGTTTCTTTCATCCTCAGACGAGGGCAGAGATGATAGCGAAATGACCTGTGCTCTGAACGGAGTAGAGAGCACTTTGGGTACATATCCGTGTCTTGGTTTGGGGACGACTCTGGAGTCGTTAGGCCCAAACTCAAAGCAGGAAGCACTCACTGAGAGTGCATGTAAATCACCAATTCGCTTGACTGAAGCTAGTTCCCGCAGGAGAGCAGTCTTTAGCGAAAGGTGCTTCAGGCTCACAGAGCCTGTGCAGCTGTCTCTCCGGGCTTGACCAAAGCCAGAGACGGGCCTGCCCTTGTGAAGTGCACCCCAACCTAAGTTGGATGCATCTGTCGAGATCACTTTCCATTTCGAGATCGTGCCCATACTCACACCCGACTGAAACCAATCGGCCTCTTTCCAAGGAGCCAAGGCTTTGATACAGCCGTGGTTCACTTTGATGCGTAAGTGGCCTGACTGCCATGCATGGGCCGGGATGCAAGGTTTTAACCAGCGCTGAAGTGGGCGTGAAAAACCAGTCTCCCGGGCGAATTTGCACGAGGATTTGTTTTGTCGTCAACATTCTGAACGATCTCGTCATAAGCGCTTTGTTCAGAGATCTAGGATCATTCTGAGACCGCCATCCTTCTTTGGAACGAGGAAGTAGCGACTGTAAAAGCCTGACTCGCTTGTTGCTACGGGGACTGTTTCCACAGCTCCCTTTTTTATGAGCTTCGAGACTTTGAGCCATCAAGCGAGTCAACAGGGGGAATCTGTGTGATTGTGTGTCACTGTTTGAACAGTGCTTATGTGTAGGGGTGCGTACTGTATAGTGGGCACACTGCCTACAGTCAGGACAGGGGAAAATCTCTTTTTGTGATTTATTTGGGTCTCTGTTAAAACGGTGTTTGTGTACAGGCGATTGTGCTTTGCAGCAGGCTCGTTGGCTGTGAAAAAGACATCTCCAGTCACCTGAGTAGAGGGGGCTGGGAGAAGCGAGATGAGAGTTTGTGGTAGTCCAGCCTTGGCGGGACTTAACCACTTCCTCTTTCTTCCTGTGGTTAGGCTTGGGGTTTAGCACGATCTTGGGCCGCGGTCCCCTTCCCTCTGACAATCATGGCGGTTCGCGGAGTGCGAACGAGGGGGCGGAGCTTTGGAATGGCGGCCCGAAGCAGAGCTGGAGCGTTTTGGCAGAAAATGGCGCATAGCCTGCGATGCCTTCTGTGCTTCGGTGAAGCGCTCAGCGAACCCTTTCACAGCTGGGCCAAACAGGCCGGTGGAGGAGACGGGAGAATCCAAGAAGGCGGTTTTATCCACGTCCTTCATGTCCTTCAGGGTTAACCGGCTCCAGTACCGTCAGGTTCGACATGTTCCTGCTAATCACCTGGGCGGTGGTTTTCGTTGCGCGCAGGGCCAGGTCAGTGGCGCTGCGCAGCTCCTTAAACGCTTCCGGATCAGGGACAGACTCATGCAGAGAGCTGAGAAGTTTGGCCTGAAACACTTGGAGCACCGCCATAGTGTGAAGGGCCGAGGCAGCCTGGCCGGCGGAGGCGTATGCTCGACCGGCAAGGACTGACCTGGTGCGGCAGGGCTTCGAGGGGTGGGCCGCTTTAGCCTGCCATCCCTTAGCAGAGTGGTGACAAAGATGTGCGGCGACAGCTTCCTCCAGAGGGGGAAGACCCTCATAACCTCTCTCCTTCGCTCCGTCGATTACAGAGAGCGCTGAAGAAGATGAGGATTTTAAACGAGCTGAATATGGCGCCTTCCACGATTTCGTCAGCTCGCCGTGTACCTCAGGGAAGAAGGGGGCGGGCCTTTGCGGGGCGGCCTGACGGTGGCCTTGCAAAAACCACTCATCCAGCCTGCTTCGTGTGGGTTCCTCAGGATGAGACCACTCGAGCCTGAGGTCGTCCACGGCCCTGGTCAGCAGGCGAATTCAGAGTCGATGTTGGCTCTGACACCACTGGAACTAGCAAAGGTAGAGGGAGCGGGGTCCGCGATCGAGCCCGACCAGTCATCACTACCGGATGCAGCGAGGGAAAGGCTGTCATCCTCGTCCTCTTCTGCTTCTGGACCACCAAAGGACACAGTACCGGCCACCAACTCAGCGGGGCGCTGATCGTCCTTGACGAACAAGACAGGAGAGGGAGAATCAGAGGGAGTTTTCCGGCGTGGGCTAGCTTATCTGTACTGGCGCAGTCTGCTCCAGCATTCTCTGCGCGTGGTGCTTCTTCTTGCGCAGCCCGACAGGGAGAACGGAGTGAGCAGGGTTCTCATTGAAGCTGGCAAGCCGAGCCCTCAGAGTCGGCAGTGCCATCTTGTCACACTCTGGGCAGCCGCTCTTACAGAGTGCCACTTTGGCATGTTCACAGCCCAGGCACACGGTGCACAGGATGAGCCGATCTTCGCCGAAGAGGGGGCCTCTACAGGAGGCACAGGAAATACGAGGCATTTTCAACAACGCCTGGCACTTTTTGTGAGTGTGAGTGCAGCGGCAACACACACACGGCTTAAAAGGATATTGGCTCACCGGAAGGCCTAGTGGAAACAGCGGCTGAAGGCGAAGTCCAGCGAAGGCAGGATCCGGCTTCCTCAGACTGCGAAGCAGGTGCTGGATGCACTGAAGGCCTTATCAACGGCGGCGACTTCTGGATCCGGAGTTCAGTGAAGGGTAAGTCCGCTGAAGGAGATTAAATCTGAATCCTATGGCATTACATGGGCTTTTATAGCTTAAATATGCTAAATTTAGTAGTGTCTAGACGTGCTTTTCGGTGCGAAGCGGACCACCTCGCCATAGGTTTGTGCAGGTGCCGCAGCACAGCCAATCAGCGCTCCAGTACGCTCTGCCTGGGTCTGCTGTGCAGTGGCACTGCGTTTTACAATTATATAAATTATAAGGATAATTTTTGGCTTCATATTCTCGAGAAATAGGAATTTCCCATAGTGTAAGCTAAATTTATGCAGTACGAGAGTACTCTCGAAAGGAAACCGCAAGTTATCGTTGTTTCAACGATACTCGTTTCGAAACGAGTGTGCCAAAGACTGGGTGCACCATTTGGTGCATGACGTGTTTGTTGTAACCTGTTTTCCTGTTACCAAAACTCATGTGCTATTTTAAAAGCCAATTCATTCCTTTGTTTTCCCTTTAAGATGTTTATTTTAAAGAATGTTTTGGTTATATGTTCAGATAATTAATATTTGGGACAAAAACACTCCATATGAAGACAAGGTGTATTTTAATAAAAACACAAAACCATTTTTCATTTTAAAGAAGGCTGAAGCGTCAAGTAAGTGTATATATATATTTTATAATTTTATTTATTAAACAATTGTATAAATGATGGACCAAACAAAACTGATAAAAACAGAGAAATTAGAAAAATTTAGTAACAGGAATGAGTGTCAATATTTGTATGCATGTGTGTGTAAGAGAGAGTGCATGTATGGAAACCGCAAGTTATCGTTGTTTCAACGATACTCGTTTCGAAACGAGTGTGCCAAAGACTGGGGGCACCATTTGGTGCATGACGTGTTTGTTGTAACTCTTCAAAATTAAACTTTATTTTTTATTTTATTTTTTAAACACTGAATCTAATACTGCACATATTTAACTATTCAAAATGTGTATTGGTCGATCTCAGGTAACTATGGCAAGCCATTTGGACTTTTATTCATTCACAGGATATGAACTCTTGATATCAACAATTCAATTTTCATCAGTTAAAATGCTAATTCTTGATATCAGTAATTCACTAGTGAAATGTCACCATAGGCTGCCATTCAAATTGAATTGTTGATATCAACAATTAGCATTTCTGATATCAAGAATTTAATTGTTGATATTTCAATTCCTGATATCAATATATTTTCAGATATCTAAAATGGCTTTCTTACTAGTAACAATCACATTCATGATATCAGAAATTAACATTGTCACTAGTGGCAATTGAATTGTTGATATCAAAAATGAACAGTTTTACTAGTAGCAATTCAATTCCTGATATCAACAATCGAATTTGAAAGGAAGCCTATGGTGACATTTCACTAGTGAAAATACAATTACTGATATCAAGAATTAGAGTTTTTACTAGTTGAAATTCAATTGTTGATACAAGAATTCAAATCCTGTGAATGAATAAAAGTCAAAACGGCTTGCCATTTAAGGTTTCTAAGCAGAAGATAGATGCATGTTTTCTCCTGTTACCAAAACTCATGTGCTATTTTAAAAGCAAGTCAATTAATTCCTTTGTTTTCCCTTTAAGAAAGATGTTTATTTTAAAAAAAATTTTGCTTATATGTTCAGATAATTAATATTTGGGACAAAAACACTCAATATGAAGACAAGGTGTATTTTAATAAAAACACAAAACCATTTTTCATTTTAAAGAAGGCTGAAGCGTCAAGTAAGTGTATATATATATTTAATAATTTTATTTATTAAACAATTGTATAAATGATGGACCAAACAAAACTGATAAAAACAGAGAAATTAGAAATATTTAGTAACAGGAATGAGTGTCAATATTTGTATGCATGTGTGTGTAAGAGAGAGTGCATGTATGGCCGTGCGTGCATTTATTTGTCTTAACGTCTCATCTCATCTTATGCCTGGTAAACTGTGAATGAACTATTATGTGAATGTTGCCATACTTTATTGAGGGAGGACACTATTTGGGTCGAGTTCTCACACTTATGGGTTTCAAACTGGGGTCCAGGAAACTTTAGAGTAAAAATAAATAAATAAGATTACACTTGGTCAGTCTTGACCCAGAGGCAGTACATAAAAATCTCTTTCAAATCCATATGCAAATGGGTTAAGACCATTTACAAAATACACATAATTTATTTTTGTGATTGATTTTATTTAAATGTATTTTTAAATTTAATTAAATATAAAATTATTCAAATGATAAAAATAAATAAATAGATTGAAATCAATCAAAAAATCAATAATACAATGTAAATAAACAGTCCAGTACACTATAGTGAGTAAAGATGTGGTTTTTCTGTAAGGGCATTTGTAGGAGCATCGCTCAATGGATCTGGGGCAGAAATTATGACTTTCTCCACAAAATGAAAGGTGAGAACCTGCTGTTATATATTATATAATATATGGACTCATTTCAGGCTGTGATCCACCAGATAAATCAGTGCCCTCTGCTCTTCTAGAAAGTGTGACGAGAGACTATAAAGATGCCGGACCGTGTCTCAACTCATTACTTCAGTGCTGAGAAAAGAGAGAGACATTGAGCCTGTCATTTTCATGGATTTCAGTGACGATGATCCTTTCAAGGTATTAGATGCATATATGACTCTCTATATAATAATGCATACAGAAGCTCATTTAAAGGAATAGGTCCCCTAAAAATTGAAATGTTTTATATTACTTCCTTCAGTGAAAATAAAAGATCTTTCTGCTCGTGACTTTCATAGTGACCAGCAGAGGACGCACTATCCTAAAATATACAGGGTTTAAAAACACTGATAGATAATTACAATGATGTGTATCATTTAAACAGATAAATACATGACAGGAAACCATTTTAAACATAGTTTTACCATCTTCATGAGCTCTATAACAGCAGAAGAGATCATTCCCATTCATCTCAAGGGTTTCTCCGATCATGAATAAACCCAACCTGAAGGAGAAGATTTCATTGAATAACTTTATTTCAACTGAAATGTCTGTCTAATCCTTTTAATGAAGTGATATGGATAATACATCCATAGTATGACCTATATTATGACGGTCTTCCATAATATAGGCTCCATGTTTGAACATGATGTGATAGCCTACTGTATAAAACATAATTATTACTCTTGTAGTGCTGTTTAAATCTTTTAAATGAGCCAATCATTCTCATTCACTTTCATGCACTGACTTATATTGTTCGTTCACTGAAGTCTGTCTCTTTTAAAGTGCTTGACTGCTTTCCCGGAGTCTGACTGGATCAAATATCAATCATATCAAGTGACACAAGCGCTGTCAGTCATTGCCAATGTTTTACTGCCTGGTTTATTTTATCTATATGTATTTATTTGGCTATTGACTGGCTGATTGATTCCATGTTCTTGCCATGAAACTAACCGTCAGCTCTGACATAGCATTCATCAATCCTACAGGCTTATAATAACCAAATCATCTCACTAACAACTCAATAGTTTTAAGATAAACTTCAACCCCAGGTCATGTTAGATAGTGAAACAAAAGCTACATCAGTTCTGATGTTACAGATCATGTGATCTTGACTGTTCTTCTGTGTGTCTGTAGATTATCTGGCTGGATATATCTAAAGATCGTACAACGGTCCGTGGGCATGACATCTGAGGTTGAGACTAAGTTTAGTTTAATTATTATATATAATATTATATTATAACTTATGTTGTATATATATTATATTATAGCTCATTGTAGTCCCTACCAGCCGTTTGTTGTAGTCCCTAAAAAGCGATTTCTGTAAAACAAAATATCTCCCTTGCTTTAAACTTTGAGCGTCGTAACTTTGCAGATGTTGTTTATGCTCAAACAGCAACATTACACACTACCTACAGTTAAAAAAGTGAAATCATAATCAACTGCCCCTTTAAGCTGCACTATGACACTATTTTCTTCTAGATCTGCTATACATTCGAAACCAACTTTGTTGCATTAATTTCCAGTTATCACTGTAAATCTGCTTTGAAACTATCTGTATTGTAAACAGCGCTATATAAATAAAGGTGACTTGACTTGACTACATTCCTGCAGTCCTCTGCCCAGTTAGTGCTGTAGTTTCTGGTCTCACCAGAACATACCGGTCAATGGACTGCCCATCCCAGTGCTGTCTCTCACTCTTGTCACTGGTTCTGGTTGTTGGAATATCCCTCGGCACTGATTGGTACTGATTTGCCCTGTTTATGCTGCTGTTCGCCTCATAATGACCTTCTCGCATGTCTGACTCCTCTATTGTCTTCTTGGATCCTTCCTGGATCTGATCACTATACAGACTGTGTCTCTGGTTTGACCCTTCCCCTGTCTGAAGCCACTTTTGGATTTGGCTCATCTCTAGTCTTTTCTGTTTGAAGTGCTAATAAACACTGAGTTAAGCATCTATCTGCTTTTGTGCCCATCCTTCCAGTAAACCTGACATTTTTGGTCTTGCCATGCATAGATACAACACTAGTGAATGATGCTCACATTCCTGATATCCATCATGCAGCAGTTCCGTAAGTATCATGGGTGAGATCCCATCCATAATGGCTCAGAGTTGAACACCTTGACCATTTCCATCAGGGCCCACTCAGATCTGTTGCAGAGAGTGTTGTCATGTGATAACCCTGGCATTTTGCAGATTCATATATCATAAGGTGCCAAGAAGTGAAAGCAAAACTGTTGTTGTTTGGTGACTTTACTGGAAGTTCAAACAGAACAACACAAGATGTGACATGTTTTGTCTAAGTTGATGAGAATGACAGATGATTTATAACAGATGAGACTGTCATTGGAGATATGCATCTCTTTAATCCTCTGTATGTTCCTTTCACTTATGATTCAAATAAAGTTTTGTCCTGGTGCTCTCAGAAAGAGACTAAAAATGAGCCGGATATTTCATACAAAAAAAAAAATGATGTTGAAGAACCTGTCTGTGTTATGCTAACATGTTGTGAATGGTCACACATCATCTTGTTAGAGTTCCATACAAAGTATATAGTAGCATTTAACACAATAGCCAATAAAAGCACTGATCCAGAAGGTATTGTAAACTATTAGACATGCAGTCTAAACTATCTTTATGTCTACATTTCAGTGGCATAACACTTATAAAATATCCATCATTGCCTGTTTGCATCGTGTCATAGCATGCATTAAGTAAATCAACAACATCAGCTTTTAAATCTAAGTGGTATTTTATAATACAAGCAATATTTATTAAAGGACAATGATATACTACTTGGGAAGTTGGGAGTGTGCGTTAATTAATTTAAAAATATATATGAATAATCAGAAATATTGATTCTTAAAGACGCCAAGCAATAATATCTTGTATAGGCTTAAACTCTCTACATTACTGCATTCTGAACTCCTTGCATATAATTATAGTTGCCTCTGGCTATATTACTGTTGTAATGCATTTCATAATCATAACCATATATCATAAAGAGTATACTTTTCTTTTAGTCTTTTAATGATAAACAATTCCGAATAAACTATGAATTGTTGATCTAGCAGACTAAATATCTTGTGATCTTGTATTTCTTGCATTGAAGGTATGTTTAATTTTATTTAAAAATGGTTTCATTAAGCTGTTGAAAGCCATAACAACTTTGGGGCTTTCCTGATAACATTTTGATATCTGCTTACGGAAACAGAGCCAATGTAATCTGTGATGTGCGCTGTTCACTTTGCCAAAGCTTTTAGGTGCATACCATTACCTTTTATAGAAATGTTCTTTGGGAATTTTGCTGTGTTATGGACATTATATCAGGGCCTCCCATGAAGGTGTCCTCTAGTCTCATGGTTAGTGGAATGCAATGAAAAACACCTGTACATATAGCCCGCTGGCTGCTGCTTTACTTTCTGTAGATATTTGGTGCAGATCATCCTCTCCATTTATCTTTCCATAAAATCTGCATTTGATCAATCTGTGATCAAACATGCTCTAATGAAAGTTTTAAAGATGAAAGATTTATAAACCGATGATACGCCCTGAGTTATTCCTACTTCTGTGGGATTTTGGAGGGTGCTCGACTATTTCACCCAGCTGCTATTCTAACCTCAGCGAGTTCAGATTTAGCTGTCCTGGGTAGGCTGGGACATCCAGCACAGCCTCTGGCGCTGGAGAGCAGCGGGTCTGCCTCTGGAGCCCACAGCATGATGCTAACCACCCTAAATACAGAGTAAAAATAGAGAGCGCTGGTTAGCAGGCCCACAGACAATGCCAACTCTCTCTCTCTCTCTCTCTCTCTCTCGCTCTAAGAGTTTGGGAGGAATCTAGAGGGATGGACAGAGAGCTGAAAAGCAGGGGCGATTCTAGGATTTCAACATTAGGGGGGCAAAGCCCCCAATGAGGGTATGATTAAAAAAACATTTAAGTCCCACTGAAGTGCCTTGAAATGCACAGTGTTATTCAATGTGTTGACGTAATTTCCACTGAAACAGGAAGACAGGGCTGGACATATTGAACAGCTCCTCCTATGTTTTAAAATAGCAATAGCGTTTATTTTATATCACAGCTCAGAGCCGTTGAGCTCAGTAAAGCCACAGTTTCCTCCTAATCTCTAACCGTTTCTCCTCCTAATCTCCTCCATATCTCTTTAAAATACAGCATTCTGTGCAGAATTCAAATGGGTCTGATACGTTTTCTGGTCTGCGGCAACAGTCTGTGCTGTCGTGTCTCTGGACCGACTCAATCACATGATCCGCTCTGTGCTATCGTGTCTCTGGACCGACTCGATCACATGATCCGCTCTGTGCTTTCGTGTCTCTGGACCAACTCGATCACATGATCCGCTCTGTGCTGTCGTGTCTCTGGACCGACTCGATCACATGATCCGCTCTGTGCTTTCGTGTCTCTGGACCGACTCGATCACATGATCCGCTCTGTGCTGTCGTGTCTCTGGACCGACTCGATCACATGATCCGCTCTGTGCTATCGTGTCTCTGGACCGACTCGATCACATGATCCGCTCTGTGCTGTCGTGTCTCTGGACCGACTCGATCACATGATCCGCTCTGTGCTGTCGTGTCTCTGGACCGACTCGATCACATGATCCGCTCTGTGCTGTCGTGTCTCTGGACCGACTCGATCACATGATCCGCTCTGTGCTATCGTGTCTCTGGACTGACCCGATAGTGCACTATCGGTGTGCACTGTCTGATCGTTCCCTATCCTCTATATAGTGCATTCTATAGTGTGCCATTCACCATGTAGAAAACCGTAAATGTGTGAACAAGTGAACGATTTCAGCCGCAGCTTCAGTGTCTGTTTATAATGTAGGGGGCGGGGCTTCAGATTCTAGAGAGCATTTGATTGGACAGAAAATCTGATGAGAGCTGAAGTGCAGCGTGGTCATCAAAATCATTGATCCATATTGGCGGAAGTAAGAGACTGTAAGTTTTAAATGCTTATATCTTCTAAATGCAAATTTTGTCATTGTTTTGGAGCAACACTAGCTTATAGATAACAGTAAGGCTAATATATTTATACTAAAAGCCAAAAAACTTCCAATTTGATTTCATGGTGACTTTAATATATTGTTTGTATACTAGGGTCAGGGCCGTGCAGACCACAAAAAGCCTCAATATCATCTTTGACAACGCAGTGATTAATTATTTAAAAAATACACAGTTTTTTCCCGAAAAGTTGCCGTCCGAGGCCTGACAGCAACGAACTGTAAGTTTTAGTGCATAATAATACATTTTAACTAGCAGAATAATACAGCATCATGAGTCTCACTATCAGCTATTATAGTCTTTCAAAAGACAAATACATGAACTTTAGCTCTCCTCCTGGGAATAGACCTTTGTCCACTGTAGTGGACATTATATTTTAGTGAATTTCTCTGAGAGCATACATGTCACAGTTTTAAGTCTCAATGTCACGTAAAGAGCACATTCAGGGCTTTTCAGAAATACCAAATGTTTATACCATTTAATTCTGACAAATTTACAAAATTGTTTGTCATAAATTAACATCTCAGGTTTCTAATCAAAATATGACTTTCAGTTACAAAACAGGGCGTTGATTTCATACATGTCCACTGTAGAGGACACCAGGACTTAAAGCATGTTTATCAGGCATTTTGGGAGACACAACAAGTAAATAGTTAAAGAAATTATATAGCAATATTCCTATGAAATATTAGATATTATTATGAAAATGTTACCAATTATTTCTCCCATTATTACACTTCTTTTTTCATTACATGTTGCCCGAAGAACACATTAATATGCATTTAGAGATACATTGTATTGGCCATTTTACCCACATATTGCATAAAGTAAAATGGTATATCAATAATAATTCCGTTAGCCTATATCTTTCATAACATAGTTGAGAATCATCTTTATATACCAAATAAGAGCAGTAACCAATAAACCAATAAACCAAGTCTCATCTCCCATTCCCTTTAAAAGCCAAGTGCGCTTGCACCATGGCGGATTCACTATTTAGTACATGGCGGAATTTGTGAGCGGAAAGACTGAACACTTCTCCAGAGAGGAATTATTTTATTTTTAATATTTAAAAATGTGTGTGTGCTGCTGTCCTGTGTGTGTGTAATAACTAAGCATAGTATACGCGCATTGTGCACCCGCCTATAGGTGCATATTACTAACACTCCCTTTAAATAACACAAAAAATACTGCGCTATTGACTTTAGAGCAGGTTTTTGTTGGTCAATGGCGCAGTCGATTTCATTTCGCCTGAACCAAGCGGCAACCTCCCCCAGTTTCTCTTGAAGCCAATATGGAAGTGACTTAAACTGCAGTTCATCGACTGGCCGCTAGAGACAGGCTCCAAAAGGGAGCAGAATCTCATTGAGCCCCATGTTAAAATGCCCAACTTTACAGCAGAAAAAAACATGTTTACAGCCTGGTGCAAATTGGGGTTTTGGTCTATACGGCTAATTTTGCCCTTCATGACAACTGTGAGGGGGGTGAATTGTTTTATAACTCATTTGTTTACATTATATAAAGCCTTAAAGTTCTGCATAATTAAGGGCGTGGCCACTTTGAGTGACAGGTGGATTGCCGTTTGTCTGCTGTCTGTTAATCATCACGCCACCTCAGCTCCACCCACGTCCTGCCTCTTTGCCCATGTTCTGTTATCCGGGAGTGACGCCAAGATGGGAACGGCCCGACTTTGAGGCTTCAAAACTGACACAACGTCCATATTTTTTTACAGTCTATGGCCTGAACACACCTGGTTTTCAGACCAGCAAGCCCATGGGCGAACAGATGGGCGCGAGTCGTGAGATAACGGGCTGAAACTACCCCAAAAAAACACTTGCGTCGCGCCTGCCGTTGCATTGCGCCCCTGGTGTCCACTACAGAGGGCATAGCATGACATATAAAAAACTTTTCTGAGTCTTAGGAGGATATAACTATTGGCTTTACATCAAGTCAGTTGTGGCTTTATTTCACACTTGGTGGTTCTAGTGTGCCAGGTGATTTGGTTGTAGGCACGACAGACAGGATTGCTGATGGAACTGTGTCTTTAAGAGAGACTTGTAGTAGGCGTGTGCAGCGCTTGGACTGATGGTGAGGCTCTTCGTGCCACTTCTGAAGTCACAACGCGGCATCAACACAAACGGATTACAATTTGGACAGCGCCTTTCTCTCAGATATGAAGATATACGGTAAGTAAACAAGCCCTGCTGATTTGTGCCAGCCGTGTAATGCTTTCTCATGATGATTGCTCTGCTAACATTGCAGACATTATATATCTCACAGCATCCCGGTTAAATTTAGACCTATCCTGTTTACTTCTTTAGATATGAACCTTAAATAAAATGCACATCAGAATTTCCCTTTTTTTTTTTTTTTTTTTTTTTTTTTTTTTTTTGCAGCCTAATATTAAAGGCTGATATCTGTTTTTCCCATTGCAAATCCCTGCAGCGTTTTGGGAATGATACATGTGGAATTCCAGATGACACTCAGCGTTCATGGCAGTCATGATTGATTGTTTTTGTGAATAAGAGCGTTGTTCTTTCACTTCTACATTTGTGTATCCGAAATGTGATTACAAACACTATGTTTTACAGTTAGATTTCAATAAAAAAAATCCAATTGCCGGGGTTGTAAAGTGTAGTAGTCCATGGCTGTATTATTTTCATGGCGAGTAGAGGGCGCTGTTTCCCTCTTTCCACATTAGGAAAAATTACAAATCATAAAACATACTAAAAACATACACACAGTTTGTCTGTGTATGTTTTAACGTTCTTGTCACATGGTCTCTTTTATTGTATCTGACCAAATACACTAATTTATGTACAATACTCATGTAATATCCTTTTGTTTGTTACCATAATTCTGTCCATATGTTGGCAACTGATGAATAAAGTCAAGTGGCTTTGTAGTTTGTAAAAAAAAAGAAAGAAGAAAAGTATACTAAAGGGCAGATTTTAATTGTCATGCAAAGTTTTGTTTTTACATAGGACGTTGGTGGGTCTCTTAGGGCTTAGTCCCCATCAGGTAGCTGTAAATTATTACAAAATACCAATGCCAACTCATTTTTTCCCCCCGTACTTAATAATTGGGCCAGCTTGCAGCATACTTATACGCGTGATTCTATAATTGGAGAGTTCACTATAAGAAATTCTTTCCAGTATCTTATTGAAAACATTAAACTTTAATAATTTAGTGTTTGCCAAACACAAGTTACTTTGTTTTTAACTTTGAATGAAAAAAACTAACAAACTAAATGTTTTCTCTTTCTTTTCTAGTGTTATTTGTCAACTCTGTTACTGTCAATTCTGTTACATACTGTCAACATTGGTAACAGAATGGACCATTTTAAACTTTTTAGCCAAACACTCCACTTGCTAGCATAAATGCATTCCTTTCAGCGCTTCAGATCTTATCAGTGAGGCAAAGTGACATCATTTCCTGTATCTTACATGGTTGTGGGAGATAATTCCACCAATTTAAAGGCAAAGCATGATACAGTAACAGAGTTGACACAATATTTATGGACACAATTTTGTAAGATAAAAGTTATTTTTTAAACAATTTAATGTGCTAGAATTAGAATTAGGACTTTTATAAATAAAATAAATGAAATATTACCCAAGTTTATTTATATAGCACATTTCATACACTAATGGTAATTCAAAGTGCTTTACACAGAAAAGGGAATTAAAATAATCCCAAAATAAAAAGCAAAGAAAATTAGAACAGTTATAAAAGGAATTAAAAGAGAAAGAATAAAAATATAACCGTTTGAAAAAAATCTGAAATAATGACTTTGGACACCAAATGTACTGTACCTGCAATTATAGAAACACCCCTATACACCAAAATTGTTCAGAGTTTTCTTTGTGTCAGATGCCCATCAGCGGCTGTATTCTTCTGACCACGTGAGGGTTTTTTTTTGGAGGAAAAAGTCCCAGGGAGGTTAAATCACGTCCATGCATTTGGGCATTGTGCACACATGTATGCTTACCCAGTGAGCGAGATGGAAGTCACTGATGTCAGCTGCTCAGACTCTTGTGTTGTGGTTGGCAGGGCTTCTGGCTGGGATACAAGTAAAGTGAGAATGTAGGTGTTCTGCCGGCTGCTTCCGTATGGGTCTGCAGCTTCTGGAAACATATGCAGGGTGTCTCCAGATGTTGATTGACATTAGCGCCAACACGCCAAAACTAATAGAAAGTAAACATGCGCTACTTATGCAAGGAATATGGGGTATCTTTCTTCAATGGCTTTTGGCACTAGAGGAACTGCTAAATTCCTTTAAAAAAGACCAGATTTCATTTTACAAATTCTTAAAAGCGAATGAATGGAGCTTGCCTGTGCTTGCCATGATGTTGGAGTTGGCCTGACAACTTGCCCAGTTCTTGGTGGTTTGTAGGGCATTGGGTTTTGTTTTGGGTGGTTGCTAGGTGTTTCCTTACTGGTCCAAGCCAAAACAGCCCATTTTAAAGGATTAGTTCACTTCAAAATGAAAATTTCCTGATATTTTACTCACCCCCATCTCATCCAAGATGTTCATGTCTTTCTTTCTTCAGTCGAAAAGAAATTAAGTTTTTTGAGGAAAATATTCCCAGATTTTTCTCCCCATCACAGACTTCCATGGCAACCAAAATGTTGAAGTCAAAATCAATGCAGTTTCACAGGAAGAGCTTCAGAGGCTCTGCACGATCCCAGACGAGGAATAAGGTCTTATGTAGCCAAACCATCGGTCATTTAAAAAAATAAATATACTTTTTAACCTAAATTGCTCATCTTGCGCTGCTCTGCGACGTGCCAAGGAGTGCGCAATCATGGCGGAAAGGTCACACCAGACGTAGGCAGAAGTACCGCCCCAAGTGAGTGTGCGAAGACTAATACAAACATCCTTTAGCAAAAACACTTCATTTTCAACTTCAAAATCGTCCGACATCATTGTTTTATTTTTTTCTGTTTGTATTAGTCATCGCATGTGCGCTTTGTAAACATGGGGGCGGTACTTATGCCTACGTCTGGCGTGACCTTTCCGACGTGATTGCGCAATCATTGGCACATCGCAGAGCAGCGCAAGATGAGCAATTTAGGTTAAAAAGTATATTCCTTTTTTTTTTTTTTTTTTTTTTTTAATGACCGATGGTTTGGCTACATAAGACCTTATTCCTCGTCTGGGATCGTGCAGAGCCTCTGAAGCCCTTCCTTTGAAACTGCATTGATTTGGACCTTCAACCTGTTGGTTGCCATGGAAGTCTGTGATGGGGAGAAAAACCCTGGAACGTTTTCCTAAAAAAACGTAATTTCTTTTCGGCTGAAGAAAGAAATACATGAACATCTTTTTAGATGATGAGATGGGGGTGAGTAAAATATCATTTTGAAGTGAACTAATCCTTTAAGTCTGATTCATGTGTCTGGTGACAATTATGAATCAAGTTATGATTCATATGATTCAATCCCCTTTGTTTCCTTTTCACATGTGACAATACATCTGATTGCTTAGCAACTCTTCTCAATAAGCCACACAAATTTCAATATCATTCACTTCCGGATATATGTCCATTTATTCATTCATTCATTCACATATCACAGTGCAGGACAGGTTACAAGCTAACATTTTAATAAAATATAAAGAGAATAAGTGTGAAAAATAGTAATGCTATTTTACTATAAGATTTTGATTGGACACCTTACACGGCTCCAGACTAACATTTGAGTGGCAGTGGTGGTGCCAGAATGTTTGTTTATTGGAAATTTAACAGTGAAGCACTGATCTTGAATTGATATGCAGATAAAAGTAACTTTTATTAACAACATATGCAAAAACCTCATTTTTATAGGGAAAATATAAATCTACTCTTATTAAATGCACCATTGTTCTTCTATAGTATAACACTGAACTGACCGACAGCTTCAGTGATTATAAACGAAGTACACATAAGTGCAATAAGTGCTCCTCTGCCGCCAGCTACTGGTTATAGTGGTCATTTCATGTAAGTGTTTGTTTGCCACAAAGTGTTAGTTTTCCTACACCTACATATCATCACATAAACAAAAACATTACAATTGGATAATATTTAGAGATTTGAAGTGCTGGAAAAAGTGTTAAGCCCTTGAAAGTCCTTTAAAAGTGCTTGAATTTTACTCTCAAAAGGTTGTACGAAAGAGTTTCAGCCACAATAGCATGTGGTGTTACTACATTAAATCCATGGTGAATGTTGGTGATTTGTGGACTGAAACCTCTGAACTTCGTTCATGGCACAATGTTGCTCCGGGTTTCCCCGTCAGCGCTGTTTGATCTGATATCTATGGTTTATAACAGAGCGCTTCGCACTAGATCTCGCAGTAGCGATGTTATTAATTCTGTGCCGAATTCAAACACTTTCTCACTGGATCTCCCAGCGCTGTGTAGTAACGGGTTCGTGTGATTGAGCTCAGCTCAAACGAGTAGCGCGGTTCCTTTCCGCTTTCGTTTGCCATTTGATGTTTCTCATATGTAACAGAAATGGCAGCCCTTATCAGTTGGATACCGTGGTGGATGTACCAGTGCAACCTCTAACAAAATTCAGTCGCACCAGCACAAAATTTGGTTGCAGTCTGGAGCCCTGCCTTAGGCACTAACTGGTTCAGTAATATGTAAGTTACATTTCTTCTTGTTTATTAAACCTTCTCTCAGTCATTCTGCTGGACAGCTCTCTAGTTCAGTGAAGTGTAGTGGCTCTGTGGACGTTGTTGACACTGCTCCTCTGAGGTCTGTCAATAATTAGCAACTCGGCACAATATACAGTATCTCTACAGCCCTCTCTGCCAATCACAGCCTGTAGTTACAACCCCCTGTGCCCAGCTGGTGTGTGTTAGCCAAAGAGAGTTGACTGCAGGAAAATCTGGAAGCATTTATTAATAGCATCCAAGCGTCTGTGCTAGAAACACACTGGATGCCTTTGTCTCCTCGCCACTGGTCGCCTGCCTGCTTTACACAGGCCTGTTCTTGTGTTAGTGGTAGCCGTTCTTGGCATGTTATGGTTGCAGTGAGCAAAGCGAGTGGTCCTAGTGTTTGTAACTCTGACTGCCCCGTCTGGTGCTGTGTTTATATACACTGAACACGCCACTTTCTAGTGTTTGCACAAGTAATAGAAATAAAGAATAAAGAAGTGCTGTCTCAACATCAAGAGAAAGTCAGTCTGGTGTTTTTAACAAATTATTTAGAAAAACACTGAATGCACTTTATGAGTGCTTTATAAGAGGTAAACAGTGATGATGCATGATCCAGGAACCAAACGTGTGTAATGTATGAATCGATTTTTCACTAATAATAAAAGCTTGTTGAAGGAAAGCATAGTATAACTTTCCTAAATGATCATACCTTTAATTCTCAGATGTTTGCATAGACAAAAATCCCATAAATTTACTCTGAAGGAGTGGTGCAATTTCATCCATCCATCCATTTTTTGAAGTGCAATATAAAGCACTTTAATGTGTAGGATGCTATATTTCAGATTCCATCCATCCATCCAGCTAAAGCATTGTAATGTCTAATATAATTTTGTCCATCCGTCCGTCCATCCATCCCAAATATCTAATATAATTTTATCCATCCATCCATCCATCCATCCATCCATCCCACTCTGTGTAGGATGCTGTATTTCAGATTCCATCCATCCATCCATCCATCCCACTCTGTGTAGGATGCTATATTTAGGATTACATCCATCCATCCATCCATTCCACTCTGTGTAGGATGCTATATTTCAGATTCCATCCATCCATCCATCTATCCATCCATCCATCCATCCCACTCTGTGTAGGATGCTATATTTCAGATTCCATCCATCCATCCATCCATCCATCCATCCCACTCTGTAGGATGCTATATTTCAGATTCCATCCATCCATCCATCCATCCATCCATCCATCCCACTCTGTGTAGGATGCTATATTTCAGATTCCATCCATCCATCCATCCATCCATCCCACTCTGTAGGATGCTATATTTCAGATTCCATCCATCCATCCATCCATCCATCCATCCATCCATCCATCCATCCATCCATCCATCCATCCATCCATCCATCCATCCATCCATCCATCCATCCATCCATCCATCCATAATTTTTTTGAAAGGCAATATAAAGCATTCTAATGTCTAATATAATTTTTTTGATCGGTCCATCCAAGCTATATTGATCCGTCCATCCATCCATCCATGAAGTGCAATATAAAGCATTCTAATCCATCCATCTCTCCGTCCATCCTTCCAACCATCCAAGCTATATTGATCCGTCCGTCCATCCATCCGTACATCCATCTATGAAGTGCAATATAAAGCATTCTAATGTCTAATATAATTTTTTTGATCCGTCCATCCAAGCTGTATTGATCCGTCCGTCCATCCATCCATGAAGTGCAATATAAAGCATTCTGACCGTCCATAAAGTGATGTGACTGGCAGATGTTTTCTGTGCACAGCGCGCAGGAGTGTCTAATCGATAATCAAATTAATTGTCCATAATTTTCATTATCGATTATTACTGATTTTATTGATTACTTGTTGGTAGCCCTTGTTGGCTTGCTAATACTTTATTTATACTTTGTCTGAATCTGATCAGATGCCCCCTAATGAGTTGGGAAAAGGTGTTGAGTTACACATGGATTGTGAGATGAGTTGGCACGAGTGAGCGTTCCAACACACTGGATGTACTGTATGCTCAGTGGTGCGAACAAGCACTTCCAATGAGAATGAAGGGTTAAACCATGAATGCTTTCTGTTTTCATGTTTCAACATGAGATATTTTCTGGGTTTTGGCCAAGTTGAAGGGCAGAAAGTGGTGTCTAAATAGTTGATCTAATATTTAATGTTTTTCTTTTTAAATGTTATAGATTAACTGTCTGTAGCAAATGAGAATTAATACAATTATTGAATGTAGTTTGAGACGAAGGTCTTATCTTTTTCCGTTTTTTTTCATGATATCTTCAAATTAACATATGATATTTTTCATGCCATAACAAATTTTATTAGTATGTCTAACAAATGTAAAAAAAAAAAACATTAAAATACTACAAACTTTGCTTAAGTGATTGTTATGAACGAGTTATGAACAAGTATTTGTATTAATACTGAGTGTCTTTCTCCCCTGCTGGTGAACTTTCGACCCGGTGGGGTAAAAGGCCCTCCTCGCCACCTCATACATTTATAAGATAACAAAACAAACCACTTTTATGATTTATTTTCCCACAAAAATGTGTTGCTCCGTCACTGTGTTCAATAAAAACATATTTCTGCAGTCATACACTACGGGGGTTGTGTTCATAGTGATTTTTTTTAATAAAATACAATTAATTTATACCATGGCACATATCTGATTCAATCACTGTATCATGGCTCCACCACCGTACTTTTTTTGTCAGGGATCAGCTGTGTTTAGTTATTTATTATTTTTTTTTATAGCTGTGACAGCCCTCCCCCTTTACAGAGAGGGGTTGTGGGAAAATTCCTGCTCTGTCCGTGAGAGAAACCACCCCTCTCCCAGATTTCCCAGGGGCTCAGTGTGCAAAGCCAGAGGTCCAACTTCTCCCAGTAGCTCCTTTGGGTTACAGGGGGTTCCAAAATTCAGCGTCTCTGGTCCCATCAACACAACCCCTTTATTATACCCTTCTTGCCACACTATACAACAATGTGGCCATTGGGGTCATTAATGGGGTCATTAAGGAACAAAGAGGAAGTTGACCATTTAGTCACTGGCTTGATTTACAGAAAACATCATAGACTGAAAGATCAATTTTTTAAATTAAGACTCTATATTGGTTCATCAAAATGAAGATGATTTATATCTTACTACAGTGAACATGAGAAAGTCCCTCTCAGCCGGTTCTGCTTCAGAACCCAGATTTTACATTGTACATTGCGCAAGTGGCAACTTCTCATACAGTAGCACCACAGTACCCTAGAAGCTGAGGTAGATGGCCAAACCTTTTATATTGCCTGTGTAATGATGTAAACTGCAGAAGAATGAAACAAACAAGCTCATTGGTTACTTAATGGTGCACCTTTTCTTTCATTTTTGATTTGGTGTTTTCGGGATTTTCCATTTTAGCACCAGTATTCCTTGAGAAGTGTGAATGATTGTCACCTAGTTGGTTTTCCTTTTCACATAGAATGGACAAATGCACTATTGATAGGATTGGATTGATAAAGCCAAATGCACACTATAAAACAGAGGACTGTCACCCTGTGCAAATCTAAAGGCAAAATATAATAGTGTCTTGTTAATGCATATTTTACACAACCGTTGCAGATAGGTGTGTCATTTACCAAGATCATTCTACTGTATAGTGTGGTTAAGAAGAACAGACGAGAATGTTTTTGGGGAGATGTTGGCACCTCTTGTGCTTGCCTCGTTTCATTTATCTGTTGTGAGTTTGCTACAAGTTGCTTTTTGTATGAAGCTGAAGAAACAACTGGTTAAACTAGCAGCAGTTTCGATGCTGTAACATCTAAAGGGACAAGTAGAGCTAACCTGATCTGTCTCTTGATAGAGTTGGATGTTGCAGTTGTGTGGTATAGACCTACTGTGACTTTGTGACCAATAGGATTGGGCATCATTTGAATTTTAGCAGTTCCGATTTTGCTTATGGATTCCCAGTTTCGATTCCAGTAAGGTAGTAACATTTATATAAAATGTATTTATTCTTTTAGCAAAATGTATTTGTTTTTTTTTTGGCAGCTGATTTCCATGAACAAAAATCAGCAGCCTAAAGAACACTAACATTTTAATTTTACTAACGTTTCGAAAAAATACCACAGCAAAAACAACTGGACTAACTAATATAAATGTATACATTATTAAAGACAAGTAAACTGGAGCCATTAATTTGTGGTTGTTTTTTTTAGAAAGTCCTACCTCTTAATAACTCTTTCCCCGCCAAACACTGAATTTTCCGTGTTTCCGTGTTTTCACTGTTATGCGCTAGGGGGCTTTTTGTTCAAAATGTTGCTTTTTTTTATGAAACTTACCCATATTCAAGTGTTGATAAAAAGGGAATACATGAAGCTAGAATAAAACGTTTTTTTTTTTTTGTTTAAAATAAGAGGGTCTGCTTTTTCTGTTGATATATTGCATGCTCAGATATTCATACAACAAAATATTATATGGGCTATCAAATTTTTGTGAAAATGATCAAAAACCCTGGCGGTGGCTGGCCACTTTTTTTTTTTTTTTTTAAACGCTGGCGGGGAAAGAGTTAACTATCAGTGCAATGACCAATTCATAAAAAAAGAACAAAACCTCCAAAAATCCAGCATGATGTTCTTGATGTGGGTGTGCTTTGTCTTACCGTGGATGCACATCATGTTTGCAGCATGAATCTTTATGATTAGTTGCTTCCTCAATAATATTCAAGTTAAATTTTGCCCTTGAAATATGGAGTACAAGTACTTGTGTGACCTCTTAAGCCTGCAGTGGTTGAGGCCTATCGGGCCAGAACTTCCCTGACTGCTGTTTACTTCTCTTCCAGGAAGAATAAACATAGGAGAGATATATTATCTGCATCCAGGAAGTGTAGAGCTAAACAATGTTCTGGGGCAGAAATTGGACATAATTGATCTCCTAGTTTGTGTTTTAGAGACTAGGCAATGCTTCTATCTGTTTGTTTGGGAGTGAGTGGAAAAAATCAACCAAAACACCAACAACTTTTATTCCTTTTCACACAAATTATGATTACAGGAGCAGATTAATGAATCCATTAATAAAGACTATTATGTAGGGCTGGAACGATTTGACCTAAAATCAAAATACATTTTACCTCGATTACGATTAATGAACGATTATTTTGCTCTTTTTTTTTTTTGCTATCCATTTTTTGCCCTCATGATTCACTGATAAGGTTTGTACTGTAAATAAACTATTAAAGCTAATGAAAAAGTGCATTTCTTTGTGATTTTGAAATACTTGAAGGAAACCGTTCACTTTCAGCAGTTATTGTCTATGGGTCGTAACATTTCTTACAGATTTCTGTTTGTTGTACATCAGATACAGATAAATTAGCACAGTAGGCCTACATTACATTTATTTGAATGCATTAATGAGAGAGTGATTGTGTGTGTGAATTAGTCATACCGTCTCTGTTAATTATGAAGCTGTGGTTTGTAGCTACTTCAAAGGTAGACAAATCTATGCTATAATGGTTGAGTTTCTAAGCTACTTTAGTCATCAATCACAGGACAGCGTTGACAATGAGTTTCTGCTCCTCTTCTGATCTTCACGTGATGTGCGAGCTATTGTCTGTATGAGTGTTCGTGTGTCACAATATATCAGGCATTAGTTCAACATAATACACATCCGATGGTCTAAAATGGCTACAATGTTCAAACGGGCAGGCCTTAAAACACATACAAGTTTTGTGAGGACGCAAGTGAAAGTGATCTGGCTTCAGGGCGCTCACGTTGTCAGAGACACGACACAACTCGGCTCTCTGTGTCACAGAAAACAGCTCACGAGCACTGAACGGAGATGTTTGCCATATTGTTCTTGAATAGTGTAAAATCGCTTGAATGTTCAAGCTGACAAGGCTTTAAACGCATTTAATTGGCAAACTTCATGAGGACGCAAGTGAAAGTGATCTGGCTTCGGGGCTTGCGCGCGCCGTCTGTGTGTGCGTGTAGCAGTGCAAATAAGAACGGCGATTAACTTACCTGTATAAACTGTGTAAAACATGCAATTACCATAGTAATTTCTCAGCATCCAGATTGTATAAACAAAGATAACTGATCCTGAATTTTTCCATGTGCCTGCAAACTGCACTTGATGTGACTGAAGGGGCGGAGTCACGTGACTTAAACCGAAAATTACGTCGGTTAGATGTTCTGATTTCGGTTTCGATTAATCGTCCAGCCCTACTATTATGTTATGATCTCAAAACACTTTTAACATTTGAGTTCTAACAATGCATGAACGTGAACAAACGTGATTAACGCTCAGGACAGTTGATGGGCCAGCGCTGCATAGTCATGAAAGTTTTAAGCCTTGACAAATTTAAATATTCAAGCATAAGAAGGCGCAATAGGGAGCTCAATTTGTTACTCGCATGCTGTGTGGAAAGCTTTCCGCACAAACATCCGAAGCACACGCCCAAAAAGTTGTTTCAGACAGCGCACAAATACTAAGCTGAGCTCTGATTTACCTCTTCTTGCACTTGAGCAGAATATTTCAAAAAATAGTGAGTATCCTAGTAAACATAGTCGGTTATATCTTAAGTGAACGTAAATAGTTGAGAAAGTAAACGCATGTGTGTCAGTAGTATTAGATCTGTGAATTCGCTCTTAAAGTGACAGCAGCCTAATATTCCCGTTTTTTAATGTTAATCAAACAACAAAGGGCAAAAAAAAATCACTCACTGCTCTTGACTGAGTAACTTTTAATAAGGGTTAATTAATAAGGATGTTTAATTTACACGGTGAAGACTATGCAGTGTTATTTTACATTTGCTTACTTTATTCAATTTCTGTACTTGAAAAGCACTGATTATTTCATTTGTATCTTTGTTATATTGTATATATTTGTACTTTTGCTTGTAATTTATATAATAATTTGTTCTTATTTTATTACTAACTGTAATTCTTTAATAATGTTTTAAATTTATATTAGTTGGGCTGGTAGTTTTAGCTGAGGTTTCGAAGTCACTGGCCATTGGCAGGTGTGGTAAAAAGTTAGTTTTAGGCTCTGTGTATGGGTTTTTTAAGTTCCCCTGAAACACGAGACATGATAATAGAGCTCAAAGACTTGAAGAAGCAAGCTAAAATAACATAGCTGCTTCAGCAAATTGTGTTTTACGTTTGCTTTTTTTTAACACTATCAATTAGGCTTAGGTTAAAGTTTGGTGTAGGTGGTATGCACTGCCGCGATTTGCACAACAGTCAGTGTAAACCTACATGGCCAGATTCACATTCATCTGTTTCAGATCAAACTGAATGCGCTTTTAGCACCAATCACTAGAGATTTCACCTTTGAAGGTGTTGCGAAATATATGGAAAAATTAAAAAAATCTAGTTTATAGAGTGTCACTGAGCTTTAAGATAGTCTTGCATCTCTTTTTCTCCCCAGAAACACTGTGTTCTGGTGTGAGGCCTTGATTCATTGCCAGGTTGCCAGGGTAATTTGCTGCAGTATATAAACGGTGAGATGTTTTGGGAGCTGTGGGCTTTGGAGCAGGAAGTCTTACGCATTCTTTATCTCCAAGCCTTTGGATGTCACTCAGGCAGCACATGGAGCAAATTCAGCACGGCATTTCCTCTTTCCACTTCACCTTCAGGAGAAAGAGAGCTTTCAGGAGAAACCATTCAAATGACCCTCAAACCGCCGTATACGACTCTTTATTCATGTTAAATCAAAGAGAGAGAGAGAGAGAGAGAGGGAGACAATTGCAGGAAAATGTTCTTTCCTAATTTCATCTCCAATAAGTATAGAGTGCCTTTACAACTGTAGATCCAAGTAACGACCATTGAATAATGAGTCCGGGCAGGATGTGATGAATGAATCTGACTCGGGGTCAACTTGGCTTGGTTTCTGACTGAGCCACAAAGCTATAATGAAGCACTGAGCTTTGTGATGTACCTCTGGTTTCAAAAACTGCTAGTTTTAAATGTGCTGTAGTAGTCACCTAGTTCAGGGGTTTTTCAAACTTTTTGGAGTCAGGGTCCTCTTATAGGGTAGGACATTTTCCAACGACCCCCTCATAATTATAACTGCGATTAGACCTATTTTGTGTTTGCAAACAGCAATTACTTTTTTTGTGGGCGGAGCCTACCTGGTTGCAGAAAATGACAGTTCTGCCGTAGCAATCTGTGGAAGCCACAGAATAAAAGACTATTTCGAGTTTATATCTCACAATTCTGACTTTTTTCTCTCGCAAATCCGAGTTTATATTCCACAATTCTGACTCTTTTCTCCTCAGAATTGATATAAACTCACATTTGCGAGTTATAAAGTCCGAACTGGGAGATAAAAACACAAAAATGCAAGAAAAAGAGTCAAGAATTGTCACACAGACATATCTATAGATACACTCACCTAAAGGATTATTAGGAACACCTGTTCAATCTAATCAACCAATCACATGGCAGTTGCTTCAATGCATTTAGGGGTGTGGTCCTGGTCAAGACAATCTCCTGAACTCCAAACTGAATGTCAGAATGGGAAAGAAAGGTGATTTAAGCAATTTTGAGCGTGGTATGGTTGTTGGTGCCAGACGGGCCAGTCTGAGTATTTCACAATCTGCTCAGTTACTGGGATTTTCACGCGCAACCTTTTCTAGAGTTTACAAAGAATGGTGTGAAAAGGGAAAAACATCCAGTATGTGGCAGTCCTGTGGGCGAAAATGCCTTGTTGATGCTATAGGTCAGAGGAGAATGGGTCGACTGATTCAAGCTGATAGAAGAGCAACTTTGACTGAAATAACCACTCGTTACAACCGAGGTATGCAGCAAAGCATTTGTGAAGCCACAACACGCACAACCTTGAGGCGGATGGGCTACAACAGCAGAAGACCCCACCGGGTACCACTCATCTCCACTACAAATAGGAAAAAGAGGCTACAATTTGCACGAGCTCACCAAAATTGGACAGTTGAAGACTGGAAAAATGTTGCCTGGTCTGATGAGTCTCGATTTCTGTTGAGACATTCAGATGGTAGAGTCAGAATTTGGCGTAAACAGAGTGAGAACATGGATCCATCATGCCTTGTTACCACTGTGCAGGCTGGTGGTGGTGGTGTAATGGTGTGGGGGATGTTTTCTTGGCACACTTTTGGCCCCTTAGTGCCAATTGGGCACCGTTTAAATGCCACGGCCTACCTGAGCATTGTTTCTGACCATGTCAATCCCTTTATGACCACCATGTACCCATCCTCTGATGAGATGTGGTGGAACGGGAGCTTCGTGCCCTGGATGTGCATCCCACAAATCTCCATCAACTGCAAGATGCTATCCTATCAATACGGGCCAACATTTCTAAAGAATGCTTTCAGCACCTTGTTGAATCAATGCCACATAGAATTAAGGCAGTTCTGAAGGCGAAAGGGGGTCAAACACAGTATTAGTATGGTGTTCCTAATAATCCTTTAGGTGAGTGTATATCTATAGAAACTTGAAATGGCTACTTTTAAGTGTCTACATTTTGCTTATTTGACATTAAATGCATTGTATAAGTTACTTTGCAATATAAATCGTAGCACGATTTGCACCAAAGCACTTTGTGACAAACGGGTACATAGGCACGCTGCACCATTAATCATTAAAAGATTGTGATCTTGATTCAAACACCCACAAAATCTAAAATGAAAATTTTCCTTCCTGGAAAATTCAAATCTGCGTTGGCGCTGCCGCTGAGCCAAAGAGAGCAGTTGTCATGTATACGGCATTTCAGAATGTTTGTAAACAATAGGCACCACGATACTTCCGGGTGGCAGAACGCGAGCGGCTTCTACTGACCAACTGAAGAGATTCAGCCGGCTACTGTAAACGGTTACATAGTTAAAAACGTTGTTGCTCAAAGTTGAAACTATGACGAAAACGTGTTGTGTTTGGGGTTGCGCCGCCAGATATACAGCAAAAGATGTAGGATTTTATCGATTTCCTTCAGAAAAAAGTAAATATATCCAGCGGAACCTGTGGGTGAGGAGGTTAAGCGAGTGGACTTCGTCAAAACTGTCCATCTACAAAATCATAGCAGAGCATAATTATCTTCAGCTGGGGAAATTCGAGAGTAATATTTTTGAACTTAAGGTCTCTTTTGAAGATCAAACTCATTGCCAGTCCTTGCCTGAAGTAAAAGTATTATACAAGGAAGACAGAACTTCTAGTGTCATGTAGGCTACTGATCAAATGTCAATGGAAGAAATAGGAAAAGCAAAACATAGTTGTAGGCTACTGCTGATGGATGGTTGATGCGTGTACCACATTGGTTTCATCATCACCGTGAGTTTAGTTTGAGTGAATGCCTAGCTGAGTAGCGCTAGTCTACAGCGTGCTATCCTTTTCACCGTCAAAAGCTCACGTCTGTGCCATCTGATCCGAGCAACAGACACTACATCTACTAGACCAAGGTTTCATGTATTGCTATCTCCTGAATTAGTTAATCAGTCCCTCAATGATCATGTTAACTATGTCTGAATTTCCACCACGTCTGTTTTTGAAGAATCAACTGTTGAAATGTAGCTTAGGCTACTGCCGAGTGCTGACGGTGGGTCTCCCTTCCAAGCAATTTACTAGCGTTGCCATAGGAACGCTTCGGCCACCCGGAAGAACGGTTATTATTGTTGTGACGTCATGGTGAATTGTCGTATAGGTATGAAACTGCTTCACAGACAGACTTTTCAACCACACAGTACTGTTATTTCTGTTAAAATATTCATATCACAGAAGTACTGGGATAAAAGTTTATAGTTCAGATATAAACACTGATGTCTACAGTAGCAATCAAAATAGAGCAAATCACCTGTTGAAAGTAACAGCGCTTTAAATAATGATTGTATTGATTACAGCGTTACACCACTATGTGGCGACAAGTGACTATTAAAAAATGTATTTGTCATTGAATCATTCATTCAAGCGATTAGTTCAAAAACGCTGATTCATAATAATGAAACGAGTGAATTCTTTTTGAGTCATTGAATTATTCATTCAACCCGTTTTCAAATGAGCAGCATATCCTCTCTCTGGTTTGAGGCATGATCACATGTTACTATATTGCTCTCTTTCTGATGGTGTGCTTTTGGCAGGAACACACCGGTAACGGCGCGTCAAACTGGGAAAGTTAACCTGGTGCTGTTTCTACCAGGCCAGTGGATCCTCTTCTCTTCTCCATCATTTTCTGGTGCAGTTAAGAAGCTGTTCAGCTCTGCTTCCACCACATGATTAAAACGAGGAGGTTCTTCTGGAGACACAGAGGAAATCTTGAAATAGCTGCTAAGTGTCTTTGCTTTCAGAGATGAGGCTGCTGCTAAAACCACTGACTGTGACGCTTGTTTTTTTCTCCTGTAACATTCAAAATACATCACAGCCAAGTTACTTCAATCTTAACACATTTTCAGAACAGAAATGAATGCTCAATATATTTCTTAATATAGAAATCAAGTGCCATTTTTCTTACCTTCTTCTTGCATCTTTCATTCTTGTGGCTGGGATGTTGTTTTGACTGATGTAGTTGTTGTGATGCAAGGATCTAAGATGAAACATAAGTGGCTGGGTCATCATATTTTTTCAAAAGTTGGAGTACCGGCCTATAAGATAGGAGACAGACACTAACATATCCCTCTCCAGAAAGCACATCTGTAAACTCCTGGAGTGGATGCAGAGCTTTGTGGATGTATGTCTTGCCAGGTCAGTGTTAGATGTCTTGTTTTCCTGTCTGCAGACAGTATGATTCAAGGCTTTACATTGCTCCAGTAATCTTGCAATCATTTTTTCTTTGGTTCCCCATCTTGTAGTGAACTCTGTAATCTACTGTGGCCGCGAGGTGCAAAACAAATCACAATCACAAAATAACAAATCCAAGAACCTAACAACAAAAAGGACATTTAAAGCTGAAGCATTATGATTGGATGAGAATAAATAAGTGATGTAAATTTAATGTCAGCAGGCCATCCCAAAGCCAGTGTACTGTAGAGTCACGTTGCAAGAGCCGGAGAACCCAACAGGCACAGCTGGTTTCAATCAGCACTCCCAAAAAAAGCACAAAGAGCTCCCTCATCTGCATTTGCACTCTCTCTCACTGTTATTCACCCTCTGTGACTCTCCGTCTCCTTCTCCTCTCAACCGCTACTCATATCCTTTACTGAAAGTTTGGTTCTGGTCAGAGATGCCAGGTCCATCTACGCGCACACACACGCTTCTTCATACTGAACTTTTTTCTCTACATTACAGAATCCCACAGCATTAACCTAGTTGGAACTTTTAGTGCATAGCATTTAGCATAGTGATTCCCTGTCAGTTTTTTTTTTTCTATGGCTCCTGAGTGTAGGGTTGCCAATATATTTTTATAATTTAACAATTTAATTATGGAAAATAAGACGCATAACATTGTGTAGGTTAACAGAACACATGCTAGACATGATATTTCAGACATGATGCACCTTGAGTCTTCTCAAACCATTGCTGTTTCTGTTAGCATATCAATGGCTAGTCAAACCAAAGTGTATTTACTGACGGTTAAGGGTTTTGTTTTATACGCTGACCTTTCTAGTTCGACAGTTGGACTGTCTAAAATGAGAGCAATACTTAAGAGCTTAGAATCGCAGTTGACAGTGGATGAATTTCAAAGCCTTTGAGGAGCAAGAAGATCGTAAAACTGTGTGAGCTATGAAATGAACTAGAGAGCTAAGTTTTCTAAACTACATACAGTATCATAATAGTTGAATAGTATCATAATTGTAAATGCCACAAAGCATTTTAGTGAGGTTAACTGGTGTTATTTAAACTGAACTCTTGAAGGGTTTGAATCTCTTGAGACAATGACACTCTGGAAACAGTAACAGCTCTTGTTATTTTGTAAGATAAACAGGAAGTAAGGGTTTGTTTAATTTTGAAGAAAGTTGGTGCATGTTGAGTGAATTCGGTGGAGTTTAAAGCGTACAAATCATACATGTGTTTAAAGAAAGTGCTAGTGTTTGTCATGATACCAAAATGTCAGTAGTCTGTACCAATAACCGTACTATTTCAAGGTCCTCTGTACTAATTTCTCTACCATAGCAAAAACTATTTTATTAATTTTAAACACAACTTTCATGGCCCCCAGAATATTTTGTTGTATGAATACATGATTTGGTGAGGATTTGGTCTCTTTTGGGATTATGATTGGTGTGATTTTATGATTCCAGGCTGGATCACAAGTCATGCGTGAAGAGAGAGCCACATGATAAGAAATCTCTTTAGATCTCATAGATTAAAATCTGTGTAATGGTTCAATAAAGTGATTTGTAGTAATAAAATGCATAGAAATCCATAGTTTAATATAATCAGTTTGCAAAGACATCTGCAATCTCCAAAATGCTTATGGATCATTTATATTTATCCTAATGATTTTGAAAACTTTTGTTTAAAACTGAATGTACTGCGGTCCAATTAAAAAAAGAGAAAATTGTCATTTAATATAATGCATAGAAAAATACTTCTATAAAGAGAAACTTAAAGACTTATACTGCATTTAAAAAGAGACATGACCATTGCATAACTGTACTGTCTACATGTGCCATTTTTGTGGCTATATTTAAAATTTTAAATGGCTTTTTCCACACCCTCTTAAATGAGCTTACGCATTCTTTCCTGTCAAATGCTCAGTGTTTTAAATGCACCCTAAAGCGGTCAGGGCACAATACACAGTGAAAATATATTTGTGCTGAACTTATTCTTAGCAACTTATTCTGGGCAATTCCAATCAGAAATGAGCATCCCTATGCCCTATCCCTATTGGAGGAGAATGCATACATCCAAAGAGTTGTCATGACTGCACTTGATTTATTCTGTTTATATGTTAACTCCAACTCTCACCCTGGGTCACATGACCATAAATGATTACATTACTTCCTTGAAGTGACCATTGCATGTTCCCTTTGCCAACGGACTTGTGGAAGGGCCCTTCGTGAAGGGATTCATTTGTTCACTTTCGTTTGGAGCGCCTCTTCCTGAAGTGCCGTTCAAGGGTGCAAAAACGCTGTTTGGATTTCACCCTCTAACTCAATCACTGGCAAGTGAAATCTAACAATTTAGCATTAATTGAGTGGCACAATCTGTAATGCCACAAGCCCGAACCTTTCAGGTCGTGGGTTCAAATCCTGTTTGGGGTTCCAGTTGTGGCCTAATGGATAGAGTTGGACTTGTAACCTGAAGGTCTCGGTTTGACTCTCAATACCAGCAGGTAATGTATGTGGGAGGAGTGAATGAACAGCGCTCTCTTCTACCCTTATTAACTGAGGTACCCTTGAGCAAAGCACCAAACCCCCAATCGCTCCCCTGGGCGGCGCAGCAAAAATGGCTGCCCACTGCTCTGTGTGTTCAGTACTCACTGCTGTGTGTGCACTTGGATGGGTGAAATGCAGAGCACACATGTTGAGTACCTGGCTACACGTCACAACACTTTCACTTTCAATTTATAGCCAATGTCTAAGGATAGACATTATTAAGTTGCCTAGTGTAAAATTAAGTCACAAATGCAAGTGATCTACTTGCAATGTTGACATACATAATAAGGATGTAACGGTGTGAACTTGACATGTTTAGCTGAGATTTGGTGGGTCATGCACCCCATTTACATCAGATTTTATAAATCCTAATGTTGCTGTCATGCAGGTGAGGAAATGCATGAATATAGTTCCGCATATCTCCAGCTTTTTTCTGTAACAGCCTGGGTTGGGAATGTGAAGATCGGCAAGACTCATTCCTTCTCACTTCATCTCTTCTCATGCTGGTTTACAGATATACACATGCATGCTGTCATGTGCTAAACCCGGATTCCAGAGAAGGGGAAAGGGAGGGGAGTGAGTGAGTGAGTGAGAGAGAAGAGAGTGATGTGAGGGAGGGAGGGAGCAATGTCAACAGCTTTGATTCCAGCACAGTCAGCTGAAATCCAGGCTCTGGCGCAGTCGCTCTCTGGTCGCTCTGGGTTGGAAGGATCACTTTAAAGCGCAGATTCAACAACGGTTTTAAATAAAAGAAAAGAAGCGTGTCTGAGAGGACTTGGATGCACAGATTTAAAGGGCACTAGGAAACATTCTGGCTTACAGTGAGTTGGGCAAGGATGGTATATCTGAAAGGGCTGGTCTCTGAAGTGGGTGAGTACTTGCATCCTTTCATTCTGGTGCATTTTATGACTAAAGACCTTTTTACAAGAACAAATACTCATCTTTAGTGCATCAAAGGCATTTTAAATAAGAAGCAGGACCATTTAAATGGCTGTCTTTCAAAAAAGAAAGTGTGTGGTTCTTTTCATGTCTGTGACAGCACCATCCATATTTGATCCGGGAAAGGGGGCATGTTGAGAAACGAAGGATGAGAATTGAAGTGTTATTCATTTAGAAGGATATAAAACTCCTGATTCATACTTTCTCCAGCGTCTGATCATCTATCACAGAGCAAAATAAAACCTGCTAATGACAGACAAAGTCCCGTTGTTGGGACATGCTGTCATCCACTGGTTTCTGACGATGGGAGAATCTCCCAAGTTTCTGGTTTCTGTTGAAGTGTCTCTGAACAGTGTGTCTGTTCCCTTGTGATAATGTTTGGTCAGTCGTAAATGTTTGAGATGGTAAAGAAGACAGAGTTGAGCACTCTCATCTGGAAAAGGCTATAACAAGCATGGTTGCACTTTATTCTACAGTACGTGCACTTTCAATGTGCTTACAGTGTACTTACCCACAAAAGTACTGAGTAGTTTAAGGTAACTACATGGGTTAAGTTAAGGTTTAGGGGTAGATTTCAGGGTTAGTACCTAGTTAGTGTCATTACTACAGTAAGTATAGTATGTGAAACAGGACTGCAAAAAAAAAAGTGCACTTAATTGATTTCAAGGTAATGATATATGCTTGTAGAAGCAGTCTCTCACAGAGATGCTCCTACTGCTCTGTTGTTCTTGTTCTTCAACCATGCAAATGGCTTTTCCCGGCACAGCATGTTTACGATTCACACGAGTGGACATATGGAGCGAACTGTGAACGTACATAAGGTCATTAAAGGGGTCGTGAACTGCATTTTATTTTTCGTCTCGTGTTTCCTGAGGTTCACTTATAATGTTAATAGGATTTTTAAATCAAAACTGTTATCATTTAGAAATTATAGGTCACTTTAACCCCCTAACTTAAACACTCAATGTCCCCTTTAAGACTTCAATATAAACGTCCACTGGTATGTTTGTGTAGCATCCTTGCATGATATTGATAAAAGGATCAAGACAAAAATGACTGCTTATTACTGCTCTCAACTGCATCAAACTCTGATAGTGAAAAAAGTTAACTTCGCAAAATAAATTACACTCAGTTGATGCCTATTTGAGAGCATGAGCGCAACACCTGTCATTTAGTGGTGAGCGATTAGAGAAAAATCTTATTTCACGATAACAACGTATATATCTAAATATAGTTATTTTTGTTTTTGATATAAAAAAAATAAAAATAATTCCAATTACAAACATTAGGACGTTTAAGAGTAGCATGCAAGTAAGAAATACTACAGAAATTGAATAATCAAATGTGAAAATATAACACTAAATAGTCGTCACTGTATGAATTAAAGATACATTGATCCTTATTAAAGCTAAATAATTATTCAGTCAAGCGCAATGAGTTATTCTCTTGTTTCCTTTTGCTGTTTGATTAACATTAATGCAGCAGCAGGTATATTAGGCTACTGTCACTTTAAGGCCTAATGCACGTATCCAACATACTGATGCACATTTGATTTTCTCTCAGCGGTTTACATTCACTTAAAGGGATAGTTCACCAACTACCCCATGATTTACTCCATTATAAAAGTAATCCACACAGCTCCGAGGGGTTAATAAAGGCCTTCTGAAGGGAGCAGATGGGTTTTTGTAAGAAAAATCTCCATATTTAACATGTTATTCGCTTCCGGCGGACCGCCTTCCGTATTCAACTTACGAAAAAAGCAAAACTGCCATCGCGTTTTGAACCGCGCGAGGCGTTACACTTTCTTTGTGAGTTGAACACGGAAGGTGGTCCACCGGAAGCTAGATATTTTACCTTTTAACGTGTTAAATATGGATGTTTTTCTTACACAAACCCATCGATTCGCTTCAGAAGGCCTTTATTAACCCCCTGGAGCCGTGTGGAGTACGTTATGATGGATGGATGCACTTTTTTGGGGTCTTCAAATTTTGGGCTCTCATTCACTGCCGCCATAATGCTTGGAAGAGCCAGGATTTTTTTTTTTATATAACTCCGATTGTATTCATCTGAAAGAACAATGTCATATACACCTAGGATGACTTAAGGGTGAGTAAATTATGGGGTAATTTTTTGGTTGAACTATCCCTTTAAGAACATACCGACTGTGTTTATGTGAATACTCGCCAATGTGGGCATTTCAACTTTATTCTGAGTGTATTTGACCAGTTCTCTTTTGCGCTTATTGTAGTGTCGGGGTTGCAAATCATTGCATTCTCTGGCGGCTTTCTGCCACTTCGGGTGCAGTATTTGTGCCATGGATGGGATTTGGACTAAATAAGAAAAGTTTGATGTCCACACTACAGGATGCTCAGGAATTTGACTGTGTGATCAGGTTTCTCTCACAGCCCCAGTGACACATGGGAAATGCCCTGTACAGTCTAATGGAATGTTAAACATCTAACAGCTAACCAGTGACTCTGGGTATAAATAGTGTCCAGTTTAGATCAGTCAATGACCTTTTTGTGGGAGTCTTAGCGATGGCTGCTTGAGAAGAAGTGTCTCAGTAGTACAACATGCTTGAGAGTATCCTGAATTCCACCTCATGTCCGTATACTGTAAACATCTTTACTGTTTTTGGCAGGCTGACTTTATAAACAGCTTGTTTATTGCAAGGCGTTTAAGGACAGATACCTCCGGGAAACCTGGAGTGTGGAACGCTAAAGATCTGGAAAAATGTTCTGGATGGTATTGGAGGACATGAGGGAATGTTTAAGTTAATTTACACCACCAGTTCTAGTTGGCAACTTTTCACTTCTGAATGTATTTTTAACATGTAAAAATGCTTGGAATATAATAGTCTCTTTCAACCAAGAGTATGTTTTAAATTAATTACACAGCTCAAAATATTAGGAATTTCTGTATTTCAGCATGGCAGGGCTGCAGGTAAAGAAAAGTGTGTACCGTACTTATTAGTCAAGTCAAATCCCATTTATTTATATAGCGCCAGAGGCCAGTTTCAAAGAAACCGTTGTATATCAGCATAGCAGACATCTTTGTTCTATTATTAAGGTCTGTTTTCGAATCCATGCTCTGGGTTTGTTTGGTTATGCCTGTTTTGCTTAGAAGCTTCTGTTGAGTAAAGTTTGATGTGAGTTTGCATATCTTGTCTTGTGTTTCTATCATGCATCATATGGTGGGCATTACAGAAACCCCATTAGAAAAAAGACATGATATGCAATGCTTAATAGTCTATAATAGGGCTGCACGATTAATCGTAATTAAACCACATGCGATTTGGCAAAGGCTGCGATTATTTTATGCACACCTCAGTGAAGCACGACTCTGTGATAGTAAATGTGTATATAGTAATGCTGCTCCATCTGCAAGCCAGAGGGCGCTCTCGTGCAGAAACTCCAAATATGCACCGCAGAAGTACAATAGGGCACGTCATTCCAGGAAATCCCTAGGAACTGAATAGGAACAGTGAGCGGAATAAACAAAGGATTAAAACGCTTTGCTTGATTAAACATGACTCATTTACTACTGATCACAGAGCCGTCCTGCACTGCGCATAAAAAATAATCGCAGCCGTTGCGATTTCATAAGCGCGTTTTAATGTTAATTGCGATTAATCGTGCAGCCCACACATTCTATCTAGAAATATCCACACTCTTTAAGCAGAACTATTGTTACAATCACGACCAAAAACCTGCGTCACTGTCACCCCTCAGCTAAATTAAATTATTTTTAAATATAAAACTAAAACCGTCAGTAGATGGCGGCAAATCATTGTCTGAGGGTACGTTTACATGACAGAAAATGGAAACGTTTTTCCTTTGCATTTTTTTGTGTACAGACGACACCGCGATCTGTTCACAAAGATCTGCGAAAACCATTAAAAACACTGTATTATGCATGCTAGGCCAGTTGTTGGTGGTGTCATTGTTTTAAAGAAAATCTACGCGCCTATAGACTGAAACATGTAATATGTATGCACATGATGTCACTGTTTTTGCATTTTTGTACTTTACATGGAGACGTTAATGGTATCGTTTTCAAAAACTTGCACATTGAGGCCCCTTAAATGCCATTGTTGTGTAAATGAAGGGCCAAAATGCATAAAAAGTGTTCTGTTTTTAGTTGAAAACGGTGTTGCGTAAACAGCCCATTAATGAACAAGTCATTGAATTATTCGGGTAAATGATTCAATCAGGGAAAAAGCAAGTTACTAGGGATGCTTCTCATTTTTTATTTGTTTATCCTCGTTTCCTATCCTCATGTCTCATTTCCACCCACGTTAGGATGCAAGGAAGGGAAGCAAGGAAAGTAAATGAGGACGGAGGAATCGAAGGAACTAACATGAGCGTCACTTCAAAGCGTTATCAGCTAAGCTTGAGGGATCTGCTCTTATGTTACTGAAGTCTAGCTATTTAAAGTGCCCCTATTATGAATTTTTGAAAATTACCTTTCACATAGTTCTAAGTGAATGAAAACATCCTGCAAAGTTTTAAATCTGAAAGTGCACTGTATATAAAGTTATTGTCTCTCAAAAGTAAGTCGAGTCAATTAAACAAATCGTTTTTTAAACAAATCGCAAGCCGTTTCGTTGTGACGTCAAGATGAAACATTAGCATATGACGCTGTGCTCTACAGTGTGTTTATTGCGTTTCATATGGTCTATTAATGCAGATTGTCTGTCATTCTTATTACTTTGAGTAAAGATAAGGGATGAAGCAAGATTTGTTTTGCAAACTTTAATGTTACATCAGTCATTCACGTTAGTACTCGGCTAACATATGTGCTGTTACTGATACAGTTCCCGCATGTGCACCGCAATAAATTAGAAACACACACACATACACACGGGTTTGTTGATGGACGTACACCTGTTAATGCTGATGGTGAGGAATTACAGTTAAAACATCTCATAATGTACCTCAAACTGAGTAGCATCACGTCCTGCTCAAGTTTTGGGTTGAATAACTAGTTCTTCCGATGTTTCATCGTCGATTCTGACTCGCGCTGGGATTGGTGTAAAATCGACATCATCGTTACTGTCTTTACAGTGTGTACATTAATCACTGAGCTTTAGGAAGCCTCCGGACGGAGCTGAAAGACAGTTTATGGTAATAGGCATTTGTTCCTGAAATATGCGCTGTACGCGGTAGACCAATCACAACAGACTGGGCCATCTGACCAATCAGAGCAGAGTAGGCTCGCGGAAAGGAGGGATTTAGAGAGACTGATTCATCCATCATTTGAGAATCATTGAACATTGTGGTGATGTGCAATGCATATTATGAGAAAATTAAACTGTTTTTTTGACCTTTGATGCATGTAAACCTGTTGTTGGAGACCTCCAAAACTTTGAAATAGCATAATAGGGGCACTTTAAGAAATTCATTATAAATGATTGTGGCAAGCAGTGAGGCGAGGGACCGTGAGAGCGGGCCGGTGGCGAGTGATAATGAGCTCCAGCTGCGCGCCACACCGGTCTCGTCTCACGGAGGAGTGACGGGAGCATAAAAAGAGGAGCGACGACAGTGCAAGACGAGAGAGGACCAGGCCTGGATTTACGTTGTGTTTTGTTTACGTTTTGTTATGTGTGTGCGCGGCAGTCATCCGTGAGGGGCTGCCCGCGGTTTACTTTCAGTTTGTATTTATTTATTTGATTAAAGTCTTTAAATGTTCGCCGGTTCCCGCCTCCTTCTTCCCGGAACATACAAACTCACGTTACATTGGTGCCGAAACCCGGGAGGAAGGAGGGACATGCTGTCGAAGAGCCCTCGCTGTTGAGGGGGATCGCAGTGCTGAGGAGGTCGGGCAGCACGGATGAATGAAGACCGCGAGGGGCTGCCCGAGGCGGTGGTGCTGGAGCGAGTGAAGATCCGGTGGGACGGAGAGCTCGCTGCCATGCTCCTGGGTCGAGGTGGGGTGGCTGCCGTCGAGAGGGAGCGGAGGAGTCGCCGGCGTTCGCCGTGTGCCGGAGCCTGCTGCCATCCACCATGAAGGGGAGGAGCAGGGAGCGTGGGACTCGCTGCCGGCTTCCTCAGTAGGAGGAGCCACCACCGGCCGCCAGGGGGCGGAGGAGGATCGAGCCGTCCACCAAACGTCCAGTGCCATCGCATGGCACCGCGAGGAAGAGCCTCTCTGCTGGCTGAGGACCGAGCGGCAGTGTGTCGGGGAACCGAACCCTTTTTTTTCCCTTCTCTTTTCGTTTCTCCTCTCTCCCCTCTCTCGTTTTGTCGCTCCTCATGCTCCTGGCTCCGTTTCTCTCGCCTCTCTGTCCTTACCCCCAGGTACCGCAGCCGCCGTGATCGCCCCCCCCAGAGGGGGGGGGGGGGGGGGGGGGGGAGTAGAGCGCAGGGGGAGTAGAGCGCAGCCTCGGGAGTGCCCCCCAGCCTGCGAAGGACGTTGGGGGTATGTGGCAAGCAGTTAGGCGAGGGACCGTGAGAGCGGGCCGGTGGCGCGTGATAATGAGCATAAAAGGAGGAGCGACGACAGTGCAAGACGAGAGAGGACCAGGCCTGGTTTTACGTTGTGTTTTGTTTACGTTTTGTTATGTGTGTGCACGGAGGTCGTCTGTGAGGGGCTGCCGCGGTTACTTTCGTTTTGTTTATTTATTTTTATTAAAGTATTTAAAATGTTCGCCGGTTCCCGCCTCCTTCTTCCCGGAACATACAAACTACGTTACAATGATAATAAAGCAAGATGCCCCATTAAAATACATGAGATGTAAACTGCAAAAGTAACATGTTGATTCAATTCAGTTCAATAACAGTGTCAATGTTGCAAAGTTCATCAATTATGAAATGAGTTCTTAAGGCAGAAGATAATAGTGTCTCTATCTACATCATTTCAGGTCAAGTTTTTGTTCTCATCTGATAGTGTACAGTCAGATCGATTAATATTGTTTTTCTATTAAGGCAAAATGAGCAAGCCAATGCTGACAGTGGCATCATGGAACCAAAACTCCATCAGGGGACAGCAGTGGGAAAACAATAATCTTGGGAGAAACCCGGGGGGCATTTCTCTTCTGGTATTAAGCATTGTGTGTTTCTTTGTAAACACTGGATTACTCTGCACGTCTGTGTTAAAAATGGAGACCACTGTGTTTGACATGTTACTCCTTCAGACAGTGAAGCTTGGATGATTTTTTTTCTTGAATGTAAATCCATCACATCCTTGACCTCTGATTTCTTTAATGCTCTCTGAAGTCTTCGTTAAAGGAGAGAAACACGACAGCTGCATTGTAAACTGCACTGTCAAACTGACGTATTGCAATTTGTAGCCTTCTGTTTAAATCGTAAGAGTCCTAGTTAAAGTGAATGAGTTCACAGTGACCAGAAGCAGATGTGGACATGGTTTGAATTTATGAGAGAGAATGAATGAAACAGGGTTTATCTACATTCTTTGCGGATACTTGCTTTCTAGTAGTTTAGCAGAGCTGTTGAAACGTTCAGAAAGGCACATTCAGAAGCTCGATTAGCAATAGGCCAGTTGTTTGTTGGGTTGTCATCTGCAAGAAAACAAAAGTACCAGAAGGGTGGATGTTAATGTATATAGTTCTGTGCAGTTGACAGAGTAGCTGTCCACATAATAACTGAAAAATTGCCAAATTAATCAATACCATATTGAGTCAGGGCCTTGTGAGTCAGGAAATCTGTATTGATCATCAGCCCTAAAAAAGGTTATACTTCTTTAAATCGAATTATAATGTCTATTTTACCCAATAATTGTGTTTTTATGCTTAATACAATATCGGATAACAACATGATTAATGTTACTCTCAGTCAGAGGAGAACGAGTCCGACCCATTTCAATTCAACAACAATGATGTCAAGTTGTTTGGATGTAAATGAATGTAGTCAGGAGCTTTGAGATGTTGCAGTGATTTATTTAGCTGCCAGTGTATTGAATACGGGAATCTGCATCCTAAAGCCCTATTCGGACAGTAATTGTTTCTCACGTGGACGTCCATAAAAACAAAAAGTGCATGCCACCTCAGTGATAACTCGTGCATTCGGATGGTGATTTATTCACGGTGGAGGAGCGAGTTTTGGGATCGGGAACGCGCTGCTCACGTGGTCAATAACATGACTGTATGCTGTAAATAAAATGTCATAAGCTTGGTATAATAAGAATAAATGCATATTTAATGTAATAATAGGAAAATAATATCCTAATTATTATTTAATTATTTAAATCTGTTTATAAATAGGAAGATATATAGACGCACATTATAGTTAAAATGGTTTTCTGTCTTGTATTTTATCTCAAAATAAAGGATGTCATTTTATTCCACATGGAAATGAGCGGAAATAAGTTAATACAGCCTCTTATTTCCATGAGGTAAACATAATGCTGCTTGGTTATTTTAACATACACTCACCTAAAGGATTATTAGGAACACCATACTAATACTGTGTTTGACCCCCTTTCGCCTTCAGAACTGCCTTAATTCTACGTGGCATTGATTCAGCAAGGTGCTGAAAGCATTCTTTAGAAATGTTGGCCCATATTGATAGGATAGCATCTTGCAGTTGATGGAGATTTGTGGGATGCACATCCAGGGCACGAAGCTCCCGTTCCACCACATCCCAAAGATGCTCTATTGGGTTGAGATCTGGTGACTGTGGGGGCCATGTTAGTACAGTGAACTCATTGTCATGTTCAAGAAACCAATTTGAAATGATTCGAGCTTTATGACATGGTGCATTATCCTGCTGGAAGTAACCATCAGAGGATGGGTACATGGTGGTCATAAAGAGATGGACATGGTCAGAAACAATGCTCAGGTAGGCCGTGGCATTTAAACAATGCCCAATTGGCACTAAGGGGCCTAAAGTGTGCCAAGAAAACATCCCCCACACCATTACACCACCACCACCAGCCTGCACAGTGGTAACAAGGCATGATGGATCCATGTTCTCATTCTGTTTACGCCAAATTCTGACTCTACCATCTGAATGTCTCAACAGAAATCGAGACTCATCAGACCAGGCAACATTTTTCCAGTCTTCAACTGTCCAATTTTGGTGAGCTCGTGTAAATTTTAGCCTCTTTCTCCTATTTGTAGTGGAGATGAATGGTACCCGGTGGGGTCTTCTGCTGTTGTAGCCCATCCGCCTCAAGGTTGTGCGTGTTGTGGCTTCACAAATGCTTTGCTGCATACCTCGGTTGTAACAAGTGGTTATTTCAGTCAAAGTTGCTCTTCTATCAGCTTGAATCAGTCGGCCCATTCTCCTCTGACCTCTAGCATCAACAAGGCATTTTCGCCCACAGGACTGCCGCATACTGGATGTTTTTCCCTTTTCACACCATTCTCTGTAAACTCTAGAAATGGTTGTGCGTGAAAATCCCAGTAACTGAGCAGATTGTGAAATACTCAGACCGGCCCGTCTGGCACCAACAACCATGCCACGCTCAAAATAGCTTAAATCACCTTTCTTTCACATTCAGTTTGGAGTTCAGGAGATTGTCTTGACCAGGACCACACCCCTAAATGCATTGAAGCAACTGCCATGTGATTGGTTGATTAGATAATTGCATTAATGAGAAATTGAACAGGTGTTCCTAATAATCCTTTAGGTGAGTGTATATAATCGATGCCAAAATAACGGCCCATTTCAAATGTTTACGTGCTGATTGAGCAGTGATTTAAATCTATTGCTCTTGTAAATACTTGACAGCATTTCAGTAATAAAAGTCTAGATCTTTAAAGATCTTTAAACTACATCCAAATTACAGCGGAGTGCAACCGTACGGTGCTCTGCAGTGGTCAAAAAGGATATAAACAGTGAATTTTGAAGTGATATATTCTTGAAAACTCAAGAGATGTGGATTCGGACGGCAATTAAATTACCACACAATTAAATTAGGTAATTCTAACACTGACATTCTGTATTCGGACGGCAATAAAATCACTGACCAGCCCGTCAATGATGAAAATACCTTATGACCCTACGAGAAACAATTACCGTCTGAATATGCCCTTAAAGCTACATACATATTACAAAAATATGCATTGACACAGTGATTAATGCAGCATATAGGTGGCAAAAGATGTGATTTTACAATTACAAAAATATGAAATAATGGATAAATAAAAATTATAAAAACATATTTGTTATACAGCATTTTAGGGGCCATTCACAAAGCATTCTCTTCCCCGTCTATACTATATTCATTAATTTATTTCATAGCTAGTCATAACTAGCAAGCAGGAAACTGTTTTGGCTATGTGTAACAGCTTGGCTCAAGTTTTTACTGTGAAATTTTTTAATTGCTGCTTCCCCAAAGGATGTAGTCTTTCTCTTATCTTACGAGAGGAGAGAGGGGAAGTGATTTGGATAGAATAGAGGAGAGATAGGATGGGTTGGGTTTGCTCATCATCTCTGTTGCACGTAGGCATTTAAAGGTCCTCCTTCATAGATGTGATATACTTACTTTGCCTTGATAACTCAGATCATGCCACTGGTCAAAGACCTTTCTGTACTCCTGTAACTCAAACAGTAAGTTATGGTACTGTATACCTTCAATGTGGTATAAGTCACTTTGTATAAAATCATCTGCCAAATGCATGCATGTAAACTTCCCCTTTATAGATTTATCCTCCCCAGTCCCCTTGTTTTTCATTGGCTTGAAATATGGTCATCTATCAGTTTTGAATATAATTTACATAACTGTGTGTAGTTTTAGTAAGGCGGTTTTGTGCATGTGTTATACTAAAATGTCTCTGTGTATGCATGTGATTATGTGAGTCAAAGCAGATGAGATAAATCAACCCATGTTTGCATGCAGTCAGCCAGCAGTTTAGCCTTGTTATTTATGCAGTCGCCTCTGTTCTTCCATATTCAACTCCCCTCTGCACGCACACATCTGCACGCACACATGTACACACATGCCAAAAGACACACACAATTGACATACAACAGCAGTCAATGACCTGAATGCTATATTGACCATTGCATTGTCCCATTATGGTCCCATTGTCCCAGATACAAACTATAAAGCAGCAAAGAAAACATGTTGGTCACATTCTTAATAAATGTTGAACCAATTATAACACTGTGTTGCTTTCTTGATATCTGGTGTGATGTATTTGACAGTTTAAGAGAGATTTCACATGGTAACATGGTTAAAAAATCATGCCCATGCCATCTTGAAGCATTCACTTCAATGGATATCAATGCATTATATCAAACTCATTGAAACAATCATGTTTTAAAGTGAGCTGCAATGCCATTTAAGGTATAAAGTGACATCTAATCAAATGATGTAGAGAAAATTAGCTTAAAATCTTAAAATCTCTTTCAGTGTGTCCAAATACAGAATCTCTCCAAACAGAATTGCTTTCTGTTTGAAATTTTACAGACTTTAACCAAAACAGCAGAGAAAGCCTAAGTTTGTATTGCAGTTGAAGTGTCAATGGTGAAAGATGTAAAACATCACATGAGTGCAGTGAAGGGACTCTACTTGCTTTGATAAATGGATACTATGTTTGACAGCAGAAGGAGTATCAAGTCATATCTAAGAAAGGTAGAAAAAAAGATTGGTGTACAAGATATGCAAGATAGGGAGGAGAAGACAAATACTAGGGATCACTTAGGGAAAATACAGTAAAGTTCAACATGTGCAGCGCAAGTATGTCTTATAGGCTACATAAAATTATACATTATATGCAATATACATAATAAACGTTATAATTGTGTGCTTGGGACATGGCTTTTAATAGTGAGACATTTGTTTTTGTAATCAGGCTCTCAAAAATTATATAAAAATGTAGATTTATCGGCCAATATATCTGTTATCGGCTTTCATGTATAAAGAATTACCAGTTATTGGTATTGGAAAAAGTTTTCATATCGGTGCATCCCTAAAAAATACAGATTTTTGTAGTTAATATGGAGTCAAAGGCAAGCTACATGCATAATAATTACTTTAAATTAAAAAAAATTTTTTTAATTATAATATTGTACTCTCTCTTGTACAACTCAAAGCTGGTCATAATATCAAAACAGCTCTTTTGCATACAATGAAAAAAGGCATGTAAATGTAAAATTCAATGTAAAAACTTTTACATATGTGCAGGAGGTTGATGCACTCACAGACACAAATTATACAAGAGTGCTGCAAAATGCATTGACAAGTGTAATCATCAGTTTCCATTGAAGTAATGCTGAAGTGAACTGGGCCCCTCGAGTCATGAGAGGAGCAGAGATGACCTTGATTGTGAGATTCTGGTTTGATATTGTCTTTACACCATCCTCCACTTTGGCTGACATAAGAATGCATAATCGCAGTCAATAACACTCATGCTGAAGGGCAAAATCAATACACACAGTACATTCACACAGTGCATAATGCATGTAAAGTATGAGCGCAGTGTCTTTTATTTTTGAGTGCACATCAAATTAAAATATGCTGTATAAATAATAAGCAAAGTGAACCTTTTCAGTTGAAGAAAAGTTCAGTGCAGTGAACATCACACAGCTGTTTTTAAACATATAAACATAAAGGTTAAGTAATGAATTTAGTTATTATAAGTTCAGTTTCAGTTACTGAATTTAGCTGTAGTACAATTTTATGACACGGAGTAGGTTATGTCCTGATGCTACCGTACTGTATTGCTTTACTCAAAAGTAAGCAAGCAAGCAAAGTGCATACTTTCAATGTGTAGTATATGAATTGGCCCAGTTGTCTTGTTCGTACGTAATTAAAAACTATTCCTCATTTCTTACTCCCATAACGTTATACATTTATTCCATTTGGTCTTTTGTTGCTTTATTTTTTCCTCAGACACTGGGAACGAGTGGCTATACTGGATTTGAAGATCAGATAGGGGCCCTCATGAAAGGGCAACCTCTGATATTACTTGTAAAAACAGGGAGAGAGAGAGAGAGAGAGAGAGAGTGATAGAAAGAAAATGAAAAGATTCAATTTGGCCACTGTGACAGAGGCGGTTTGGAATGCCAAAGATTCCTTGGAGTTCCCTTGGGTTTATTGTGAGAACATCATGGAATGAATTCTGGGGGAACGTGTGGGGAGAGAAGTTTATTTGCATTACATAAGGCCCAGGCTCTGTCTTAGAGAGAACAAACAATTATGAGGAGGAGAAATGAGGATTATGTGAAGAGAGTGAGGCTTCTGCATGTGTATGTAACAGCAGCAGAAGGACATTGTGCAAAACTTATCGCCACAATGCTGTTTTTGGTACATTGCTATGTGGTTGCTGGAGTGTATTCTGGTTGGTTGTTTAATGGTCCTAGTCAAAAGATCCTTCATCCATGTCTCTATTATATTTTTGTCCCTTAATTATGGCTGAGGTCGTCTATGAATGCCTCCCTGGTTCCCTGAATAGGGAATGAGATGTTTCCTTCCATAGGGTTCACTCAGTGCTGTGTCTTACCCAATGTAACATATTTTAGTTTTGTAGCCATGAGCCCTTTGCTGCGGGTGGCCACCAAAACAAATAACGCCTGATCCGATTTATACCACTGGATCGTGTGGTCGACGTAAATCTTCAATCCCCTCAAAAGACAACGGCTGTGCAGTCTCTCATCCTCCTGTGACTTTAAAGTAGATGAGAAACTGACTGCAACTCCACAACTTGAGAGCAGAAGACCCTTAGGGACATACTCTATAGGTCACAAAAAGACTTTTACTGAACCAGGAACGAAATCCATACAGGATGCACTCACCGACAAGGCCTGCAAATTACAAATACATTTTAGGGATGTTAAGGCCATCAACCAACTTTAGAGTCAGAACTCTCTAGGGGGCTTTAACGACATAAACGGAGGCCCTGTGAAGCCTTCCAGGAGCGCAGATATGTCCCAGGAAGGTACACAAATGGGACAGAAAGTTCTCATCCATCTTGTCCCACACATAAAATAGAAGACAAGTGAATGTCTCTCCAAAGAAACACCCTTAACATATACACTCACCTAAAGGATTATTAGGAACACCTGTTCAATTTCTCATTAATGCAATTATCTAATCAACCAATCACATGGCAGTTGCTTCAATGCATTTAGGGGTGTGGTCTTGGTCAAGACAATCTCCTGAACTCCAAACTGAATGTCAGAATGGGAAAGAAAGGTGATTTAAGCAATTTTGAGCGTGGCATGGTTGTTGGTGCCAGACGGGCCGGTCTGAGTATTTCACAATCTGCTCAGTTACTGGGATTTTCACGCACAACCATTTCTAGAGTTTACAAAGAATGGTGTGAAAAGGGAAAAACATCCAGTATGCGGCAGTCCTGTTGGCGAAAATGCCTTGTTGATGCTAGAGGTCAGAGGAGAATGGGCCGACTGATTCAAGCTGATAGAAGAGCAACTTTGACTGAAATAACCACTCGTTACAACCGAGGTATGCAGCAAAGCATTTGTGAAGCCACAACAAGCACAACCTTGAGGCGGATGGGCTACAACAGCAGAAGACCCCACCGGGTACCACTCATCTCCACTACAAATAGCAAAAAGAGGCTACAATTTGCACGAGCTCACCAAAATTGGACAGTTGAAGACTGGAAAATTGTTGCCAGGTCTGATGAGTCTGGATTTCTGTTGAGACATTCAGATGGTAGAGTCAGAATTTGGCGTAAACAGAATGAGAACATGGATCCATCATGCCTTGTTACCACTGTGCAGGCTGGTGGTGGTGGTGTAATGGTGTGGGGGATGTTTTCTTGGCACACTTTAGGCCCCTTAGTGCCAATTGGGCATCGTTTAAATGCCACGGCCTACCTGAGCATTGTTTCTGACCATGTCCATCCCTTTATGACCACCATGTACCCATCCTCTGATGGCTACTTCCAGCAGGATAATGCACCATGTCACAAAGCTCCAATCATTTCAAATTGGTTTCTTGAACATGACAATGAGTTCACTGTACTAAAATGGCCCCCACAGTCACCAGTTCTCAACCCAATAGAGCATCTTTGGGATGTGGTGGAACGGGAGCTTCGTGTCCTGGATGTGTATCCCACAAATCTCCATCAACTGCAAGATGCTATCCTATCAATATGGGCCAACATTTCTAAAGAATGCTTTCAGCACCTTGTTGAATCAATGCCACGTAGAATTAAGGTAGTTCTGAAGGCGAAAGGGGGTCAAACACAGTATTAGTATGGTGTTCCTAATAATCCTTTAGGTGAGTGTATGTGTTCACTTTGAGTCGCCAGGCCGTACCCGGTCTCGCAGAGAAACGTTCTTGTAGGAGCTCCAGCACTGGTCCAAATTAAGATTTACTCCTGCATCAGGACACAAACAGATTCAACTTGAGAACATACAACTTCGTAGTTGAGGGAGTCCTCGCATTCAAAATGGTGTCCCTCACTTCAGGTGAGAGACCACTAAAGTCCACTAAAGAGCCCCGTTCACAGGCCAAACCCAAAGTTTCCTCATACTCAGACAAGGATGCCATACTTCTCCCTGAACCTGAGATAACAGATCAGCTCTGATCAGGCGCCACATGAGGCACGAACACATCCCCCTAAAGGGTTCATGACACAAGGAATCAAATTTTCTTTGATCTTTTGACATATAAGAGGTCATTATACTACAAACAAATACTGTATGTTTCAGACCTCAAAAAAAAATCCTCCTTACAGCAAACTAATTTTGAAGCCAAGCTGCCAGAAGGACTGACTCATGCTGAGAATGGCTGATTTCAAGATATCGAAAACTCATTATTAAAATCTGTAAAGATCAAAAGCAGGGAAATCAATCATGAAGAATGTTTCTATGGCCCTGTTTACACCTGGTATTAAGATGCGTTTTGGTCGATCGGATCAAAAGTGGACGACGCTGAATACAGGTGTAAACAGGGTCTAAAAAGACCGCCTAATCTCCAACCACTGACCTAATGAGTAAACATTATGGGACGTACGTTAGCCAGATGGGATTTAAATTTTGTCTGCTGGAGACCCAAGTTTGGTTTGAAGATGAAAAACACACCAGCACAATGTTCTCTCAACATTCCTGATTTTTAACACACACTCAAAGCGTTTGTCGTGGTCTTGCGGCTGTCAGAGCAGAAACGAAAGCTGATGCTGTCCGTGTGTTTTTCCGTTGTCTCCGGGTGCGTTCATATGTAAATTGCGTGAGCTTATTTTGTCAATTAGAACGAAAGATCTGAACAAACTCATACATTTACCCGCCCATACACCCTCCCCTCAAAGAAATCAGGACAGAAGTGTTTGAAAGTGGACAAAAGAGACAATTAAAACACCAGGTGTAAACGGGAATGCGTCTCCCTCGTCTACTTGTGATCCGATCGACCAAAACGCATCTTAATACCAGATGCAAACCGGGCCTATATGGGCTTCAGACAACTGTCTCATCTAGGGTCTGTTCCCAAAGCGTCAGCTACTGACACAGCGTCAAGTGAACCTATGAAAGGGAGCCTTCTTTTTTTAATGTAAGTATTTGAGAATGTTTTGCTTTTTAGTATATGGCAAATAAAAGCATAAGTCTGATCGCTTGGAAAAAGTTATAGTACTATATACTGTAGTATTTGAGGTATAATTTGTCTGTAGCATAAATGGTGTAGGATAGGATATGTACCAAAGTTAAAGGTACTAATCCGAAGTATGAACAAAAATGATAGTAATGGTTACCTTAGCAAACACCACTAAGTAAATACTGACCTAGTCCATCTACTCAGTGTTGTTGAAAGCAGAAAAAATTTCATTTGTATTTATCTGTACACAATTTTTAAAGCAGGTCAGTTGAAATAGTCATTTCACTAACTAGATAATTTTAGTATTAATATGGAGGTATGTTATTGAGAGGAAAAGCTGAAAAAGGAAAGGGAAGATTTGTGATTTAGCAAAAAAAAAACTGCCCGAGACAGATGCTGTTGATCACACAAGCAAGAAATAATAAGGCAGGAGATAGAAACCAGTGGAGCAGTGTGTGTGTGTGTGTGTGAGAGGGAAACGCTCCTCCCTCTCTCCTCCACTGACCTACTTCCAGCAGCACACAGGATGATGTTGATGTAGTCATGAGCTGAATGAGAAATGGCAACAGCCAACATCACCCCCCCGACTCTTTCCCTGTCTCACTTTAAACACCACTGCCCACACAGTTTACCCATCATGCCTTACCTTGTGGCATAAATGCATAAGAGACAGCATGAACGTTATTATGTGACTGCTGCTGGAGGAGGAGACAGACTACTCGTTGAAAAATGGAATGCTGTAGAAATGGAAGTCCTGTCTTTCATTTGCAAGAGCCAGTCACCTTTTCTTTTGCCCAAAGAGTTGCCTTTCTACTGCATGTGTAGGCAGTATCTCAACTGCAATTGAACCTCATAATATAAATGATTTAGAATGTTTTGCACAAATATCTCTCCTCATCATTACGAGCATCTGAGACTTGACATCACACTAAATTATTGAAGTAAATTCACCTCAATGGTAAAGTTAAAAGTAGTGTTTATCTTTGCTGCGATTATGTATTCAGAATGTTGTCTGCTTTATTAAGAAAAGGGTTCATATCCTTCAAGTACATTGGCAAAACACCTCTAATAGATGTTTAACATGTTTAGAGACAGATCTTCAGTCTCTGCTTCCTTTAAAGTATGCAGATGAAAGCCTTTACTGCTGTTCTACCCTGCACTAAAATAAGCATTTATTTGAGAGCTGTACAAGCAAACTGCAAGGGTTTATGTAGAAGCTATAAAAAAATAACTGTTTATGGTTATGCAGTGATGTGAATGATACATTATTAATGGTCTTTAGGGGAGCTTGATTATATATTTCCTAGGGATAAAAAACGTAAGGAATTTAATGATTTTGGTTCTGATTTTAATTGGTTAATTGTTCTCAATTGTTGTATGTAACCAGTGACAATCTAGAAGATGAGATTTTAATTGAATTTGTATTATTTAGTGGCAACTACCGTAGTCTTTCTTTAAGTCCTTCTCTCTCATCACATTCAAGCTGCAAGCTTAACTAAAACACAAACAAAAACACCCAGTATCATTTTTCCCTTGTTACATTTTTTTGCTGTGTACATTAGGTGCAAAGTAGGAAACACTATCTGAGTATATTAGTAGTATTAGTAGTATTCATATTAATAGTATTGTGTTCTGTCTGCATCAACCTGCTTTGGTTAACATGTTTTTTAGCTAATTTGGGCTGGTCTAGATGGTTGATCAGCTCAAGCAGATCATCTTGGACAAGCTTGTTAGAGCTACTAGACCATCTTGGACTAAAAAGCCAGCTACCATATTATGTCATACTGTGTTGGTTTTTGTGAGTTGTACTTGTCTTGTAGGGTTTAAGAAGTAATCTGAAATAAACGAGGCTGACACTTTTATTTCCTTGACACAATTTTTTGGTAAGCTCAATGGAAACCACTACCATTCTGAATATGGTGGACGTACTTGTGAGAACAGTGAGTCTAAGAACGCTGGGCTTGTTTCCCTCTTGTGTTTTCTCCGTTCCGGTGAGTGTGATGGGTACGGCCGCCTCTTATGGCAATTACTCATGCCCTCCCTCGCTTTCCTTCTCTTTTACCATTGGCGATCATTGTAGCCTGGAAACAGAGAGGTCTTTGTAGCGCCCTGGGGGTTATGCCAGCACATCCAGAGAGGTGCCAGGAGGTTCCATTCTCTGTGCCCACATGGACCGAAGAAGCGTTGGAGAGGGATGAGAGTTGTTGCTTTTCAGAGTCCCAGCTCCTTCATGGTCACTCCACACAGCTGAGGGGTTTCAGCCTGTAAAACAACAGTCTCTGTCTTTCATTGATGTTCCCATTCTGATGTTGAGCAATTAAAGCTGCCGGACGGCTGTGAAACTGCTTTAGATTCAACATCAGTGAGGTACATCAATGCAGGGTAGAACATATGGGGCACTATGGAGGGCTACTCTCAACTCTCAACATGACGCTTCAACTTTGCTTGAGAGTTGTTTTTTGGTTCCATTTCTGTGGTTGAATGCTGGACAAATTTATTCAGTTTCTTAATGTTTGTCTTAATGTTTTTAAATGCATTTAGTTTGTGATGTATGATAACAGGTATTTAATGAATGAAAAGGAAAATTCTGTCATTACTCACCCTCATGTCATTCCAAACCCGTAAGACTTTCGTTCATCTTTGGAACACAAATGAAGGTTTTTTTGATGAAATCTGAGAGCTGTCTGTCCCATTGACAGCTAGGCAACTACCACTTTGATGCCTCAAAAAGTTCATAAAGAGATTGTAAAACTAATCTGTATGAATTGAGTGGTTTAGTCCAAATGTTCTAAAGAGACACGATCGGTTTATATGATGAACAGATTGAATTTAGGCTTTTATTCACATTTAAACATTCATCAACTCACACATCCGTTGTGGTAAACGGAAGCTCAAGTAAATGGATGAGGTTCCAACCAATGAGGTTCATTCTCGAGTTACGCAGCATGTTTGAGCTTCAGCGAGAACCAATGAGGTTCATTCTCGTGTTACGCAGCACGTTTGAGCTTCAGCAAGAACCAATGAGGTTCATTCTTGTGTTACGCAGCACGTTTGAGCTTCAGCGAGAACCAATGAGGTTCATTCTCGTGTTACGCAGCACGTTTGAGCTTCTGCGAGAACCAATGAGGTTCATTCTCGTGTTACGCAGCACGTTTGAGCTTCTGCAAGAACCGATGAGGTTCATTCTTGTGTTACGCAGCACGTTTGAGCTTCAGGAACCAATGAGGTTCATTCTTGTGTTACGCAGCACGTTTGAGCTTCAGGAACCAATGAGGTTTATTCTCGTGTTACGCAGCACGTTTGAGCTTCTGCGAGAACCAATGAGGTTCATTCTCGTGTTACGCAGCACGTTTGAGCTTCTGCAAGAACCGATGAGGTTCATTCTTGTGTTACGCAGCACGTTTGAGCTTCAGGAACCAATGAGGTTCATTCTTGTGTTACGCAGCAGGTTTGAGCTTCAGCGAGAACCAATGAGCTTCTGTTTACGTTCGCTGATCAATGTTTTTTTGTTACTGTGTTGATGTTAAATTTGGACTAAACCGCTTGAATTAATATGGATTAGTTTTATAATCTCTTTATGAACTTTTTGAAGCGTCAGTAGCTGCATAGATTGTCAGTGGAGAGACAGAAAGCTCTCAGATTTCATCAAAAAGATTTTCATTTGTGTTCCGAAGATGAATGAAAGTCTTACAGGTTTGGACCGACATGAGTACTCAACTAACCCTTTAACATGTAGTCATTTTGTGTGGTCCAAATAAATCCTGATTGGCTCTTTTTTTTCTCTTTCAGATCATGCCCCCTAGATAGCAGACTCTTCACCCCTCTGGTTGTCGGCTCCTCCTGATCGGAGAGGATGCCTCCCCGGAAGCGCACGCGGCCCGCCCTGGGCTTCCTGTGCTGCTTCAGCAGCAGTGAACCCCCTGAGATCAACCTGAAAGACAGTGTCCCGCTGCAGCTGCTGGAGTTCAGTGCCCCCATGCCCCCAGAGGAAGAACTGCATGCCCGCTTCTCTGAATTAGTGGTTAGTATCTGCTGGCTAGTCTGGTGGTCATGGTTTATGCCATGAAATCGGTTTAATTTACCCCTAGATTCATTCAAGGAATCCATAATGTAACACACAAGTGGAAAATTTGAGAGGCTGACAGGGCGCAATCTGTGTCTCAGTGACTTTGCATAGTTTCCTAAAATTTATAATCAGCTTTTGTACTACAAGTGTTCCAAACTGATGTTAGAAATTGGATGCTGTCTTGCATTATTGAGGTTCGGGCAATCGTACAATACTGATCTCCGCTGCTGCCAAACAACAGTGGTTTTGGAGCATCTTGAATAATACAGTTTGACGAACAAAGTAGGGCATGTAATCTTTAAATGACTTAAATATCCCGTTAAAGGGATAGTTCACCCTAAAATGAAAAAAGTCATAATTTACTCATCCTGGTGTGTTTTTCTAATGCCATATGCCCTTCTTTCTTTTATGGACCACAAAAAGGAGAATTTTTAATAATGTCCCACTCACGCTCATCAATATAATGGCAGTGAATAGCAACCAGCATAAAAGATGCAGAAGTATCACAGAATGATTCCATACGACACGTGTTGTATTTTTCAAGTGTTCTAGGGTTATACAATAGGAAATTCAATATATTATTTAACGAAAATCCTGACCTTGGCCGTTGGTCTTCTGTGCATGGCTACACGACATGTGCGTTTGTGACTCTATTAGCATCACAGTTCAGTCCGTCTCACCCAGAAAAAGCACACAAGTTGTGAGAAATCAAACAAAAACGTGACACGAAATAAAATCCTTGTACAGTACATGATCTTCTCTGAGGTATATATATCCGTTGTGTTCGGCGTAACAAAGAGTTATCGCATTCACATCTGTCAACTCATTCTCTGTCATCAGACAAACGGGGTTCCATTCCGGAGATATTCAACTCAGTGAAGAAAGTACATGGATATTATTTTGCCGTTTCTAGGTGTTGTATTTCGTGTCGTTCTATATTTCTCACAACTTGTGTGCTTTTTCTGGGCGAGACGGAGTAAACTGTGGTGTGACTCTGTTAGCACCAATGTGCACGTTCCGTAGGTCAGGATCTTCATTAAAGGGGTGGTTGATTTATGATTTCACTTTTTTAACTGTAGGTAGTGTGTAATGTTGCTGTTTGAGCATAAACAACATCTGCAAAGTTACGACGCTCAAGTTCAAAGCAAAGGGAGATATTTTCTTTTAAAGAAATCGCTTTTTAAGGTGTACAACAAACGGCTGGTAGGGACTACACAAGCTTCCTCCCAGGTTAGTGACATCACTAACCCTGAAATTTACATAAACCCCGCCCCCGGGAACACACAACAAAGGGGGTGAGGCCATGTTGAGTTGTTGTAGTCGAGCACATTTGGGAGTCTTTTCACATTTATTGCAAAACAGTACATAACACAAGTGCAATAGCATGTCATAAAAGCAAGATGACAACATAAGTTATAACCGTAATTAAACTAAACCATTGTTCTATCTTCATGCAGCATTCTCTGGCGCTGTGCATCTTACAACAGTTCCTACACAAGCGATTTATAGATTATCATGACAGAATATGCTAATCAATGACTTGAAGATAGTTAACTCCACATCAGCTACATAAATTCATCAACTAACCATTCAGAAACGTCCTGTTTCATTCTACATGTTGTCAATTCTTCTTGAGTCTCTCCATCATTGTCCGACTCCGGTTTGAACATGAAGGCTGAACAGTTTCTGACATTTTCAGTGTGTCTACATGAGGTAATGGGAGCTGCTAACACAAGCTCTTGAAGCTCTGCCCTCTTCATGAAAGGGGGCGGGGAGCAGCAGCTCATTTGCATTTAAAGGGACACACACCAAAACGGCATATCTTTGCTCACCCTCAAAAAGTGACAATTTTAACAAGCTATAAAAAATGAATTTTGAGCTAAAACTTCACATACACACTCTGGGGACATCAGAGACTTATTTTACATCTTGTAAAAAGGGCCATTATAGGACCCCTTCAAATAATACATTAAGTTTCAGATCATATATCCTTTCCACTGCCATTATATGGACGAGTGCGAGCGGGACATGTAAAAAAAAAAATTCTCCTTTTGTGGTCCATAAAAGAAAGAAGGGCATATGTTCATTAGAGCAACACCAGGGTGAGTAAATGATGACTTAATTTTCATTTTAGGGTGAACTATCCCTTTAAGAGAAAATTAAATATTTTCGCAACTCAGTTTTCTTTTTCTGTCTGTCTCTCTTTTTCTGTCTGGCTCTTTTTCTGTCTTTCTCCACCCTGTATTTGAGCTAAAAACAGATTGTGGAAAGGAAAAAATGAATAAATAAAGCTGCTCATCATTTGGAGTCAAAACATGCCCAACATATGGGAGCTGTTAGTTAAATCACAGCAGCCTCATGCTTGATAAAGAAAGAAAAAAATATAATATAATATAATAGGTTTAACTGAAAAAAGACTGCTGCCATGCACCATTTTTTTTCACTATGGATTAGCCCTCTCCATTTAAACAAACAAACAAACATGCCCTTGTTACTGCTCTGCCAAACATTTAAACACTGCACCACATGTGGAGTAAGACTTTTCCATGTTCTGCAAAGACCAAACAAATACCCAAGTGACAGTTTTCCATTTATATGGAATATGTCAAATCATGCACTTGTTGCAAATAATATGATAAATATTCTCTCACAAGAAGCTAGAAGAAACCTGACAGAACTGGGTCACTGTTGACAGGATTAACAGTTTTTTGGAATATTATACGAGTTTGAAACATGCCAACAGAGGCCACCTCCGCTCGGTGATGAAGTTGTGCACAGACGTGAATGTATTTTGGTTTATATTCAATATATTGCAGATTGGTGGTAATATAAATAGCCAGTGGCTATTTACACTGAGTGCAAATAGAGTTAGATGCTATTTACACTAAGTGCAAATAGTAGTATTTTCTTTGCACTAAATGTAAATAGTAGTTAGATACTATTTACACTTAGTGCAAATAGTGGCAGATACTGTTTGCACCTCAGATTATTAAAGCTCTTCCGTACACCTACTCCTTACCTTACCTGTTATAACCGTTAGGCACTTTATTTCCACTTTTCAAACTATTTCTCAACTTACTCTCCATTCCACTACTCTTGTTATTAGCAGGATTTATTTTGTACTTTTGTCTGGCTTAGTCAGACTATGGTGGGCGGAGTTACTTTTTGAATTTCCATCATAATTTCAGATGTTCGTTCTATTTATTTAATTTAACACAGAAAAACAACTCTCCCACCCCATAACATTAATGTAGGCCTTGTGCGCAACAAGAACACAAAAACAAATCAACAAAAAATGTTGCTTTTAAAAGTAGTTATCTAACACAACTACCATCCGTTTCATAACTTCAGCATGTTAAGATACGTTTACTAGTCATTTAAGAATTCTTTTACAACTTAAGGCTTGAACACAATCTTTTGCCTCTCTATCGCCATCTCTGTTTGAAACATAACATTTCAAGTTACTTGGAGAGTTATTTTTTTACATGAGTTGTGCTTCGATACGGCTCCTCTGTGCGATGAATGTACAGTTCATTGTACAGTCAAACCAAAAAAATTATTCAGACACCAGATATAATTTTTTATATTTTTTTACTAGTGTGTGCAGGACACTATAGTTCATTTATGTAAGTGAGGATAGCTAAATAAAGTAAACTGTGACATAATATATCAATCATTTCTTCCTACAGTGACTACCTGTAAAATTGATAAATATTATCCAGACACTTTGACCTGACCATGTTTTGCTTCAGTGTTTCTTTAATTGCTAATGTGACCTTTGACACCACAGACTGAACACAATGAAGCATTGCTTGGTCATTGGTTGAGCTAAATTGGTATTATCTAATTGTGTACTTAAATTTAACAGCTGATTGGTTGATTGTAATCCATTACACGCCTTTCTATCAAAGTTATCGACATTATCAAGATGAATTTGTTCTGACACAGTTTAACTTCTTGTCATAACATGGCTGTTAATGGTGAGACTTTTGTTTTTGTAATCAGGCTCTCAAAAAGTATATAAAAATTTGTATTTAGAGTTATCGGCCAATATTGGTTATCAGCTTTCAAATATAAAGAATTATCGGTATCGGGCCAAAATGTTCATATCGGTGCATCCCTAGTTCAGTCATATTAGCTAGCTATCTATTGAGCCACGGAAATGTCCATCTATTCAGATCTCACCACCTCTCAAAAGCCATGCCGATATTTACTGTATTCTCTTTTTAGCACGGGTGCTGTCGCTTTCCCTTTTTTCATAGACAAAAGTTTGGGAAACACTGATTTAGATGATAAGTTTTAAATTCTAAGCAACTGCATCCTCCGCATACGCCATATAGTAGCCAGGTCTTCTTTCTGTTTATGGACATGTCGTAATGAAAAAACCTCAAACTGACATTTCCCATGAAATCGAACCCGACAGCTCAAATTATAAATCAATTTTATAAGCACTGCGAATCGGGATATAAGGTATGGAGACGGTTTTGAACACTGATCACTGTCTTATGTTCTTGCTTAATAACAGATTTTTGTTATTTTTTAACCAAAAAAGTTACATACTGCAGCTTTATTTTCAGCTGACTTGTATATCTGTTGTCTATTTTCACAATAGCTCTCTAGTCTGAGGATTTGAGAGCCATTTGCTGCAGAATCAGGTTTGAAAAGAAGAAAATCTTCCAACTGTTAACAGCTTTGGTCAATTCAAACAGTCATTGTGTCTGACTGCACTATAGAGTAAACGTGCAAGCAACTCTTCCATGCACATATGAGCTGTAAGCGTGACTGGAGTAATTAGCTCCTTCTGATTGAGCGTTTCATGATGGCGATAGATCATATGACAGGGTTGAGTGGATGCAATCAATCAGCAACATGTGTAACACAACCTCACATCAATTTGCTGTTGTGTATCTTTATAATTTTGGGGGTTTTTTGACACGTGGCCGTGCGCGTTCAGACAAATATGATAATGATCATGTTTTACTCTCCAGCTTAATGGCTCACACATTTGGATACAGCGGCCTATTTGCAAACACATGGAATTTATCGGAAAGTTGTGTGTTGTGGTTGTATCTTGTATCTATTTGTGTGTGTGGGTTCTGTTGTTGGCGCATTGTCTTGTGTTTGAGTGTACTGTGCTTGTGTGCATGTGTGTTTATTCACTCATGCGTGTTTACTTTTAAAAATATTGGCTTTTTTGGTGAAATGGGCATGTGGGCCAGCTGTAGTAATGAGTTATGTGAGGACATGAAACAGGTCGGCTTATGCCTGAGGTAGATTGACATTAAAGGTGAAAGCAGAAATGAGCAGATGCATGAACAGATGAATGAACAGATGAAGAGTGTGTCCCTGCCATCAGAGAAAAAGAGAAACCTGAGAAGTCACAAAGTTTTTGAGGGAGGAAAAACATGAAGCACAGAGAAAGATTGTATTTAGTCTGAAGAGGCTGTCAATAACAGGATGCAGTTAGCAAGTAACTTGCTGCATTAATATAGAATTCAACTGATGTGCCGTCATTTAAAGGGCAATTTCTTCACTGGGAAAATGGGCTTTCAATAAAACTTGGGTGCCTATGCAGTAGAAAGGCAGAAAAAAATGTAATTGGTTCTACCTGACTAGAGAATACAAACAAAAAAGGCTTTTGTGTGTTTCATGTTTCATGTCTTCCCTTGTGCCAAATACTTAGGAAAACTTCAACACCCATAATGCACTGGGCATGTTGCCGTCCAAGGCCACTCCCACCAGGATACGCTTACCAGAATCAAATACCGCCTTGCTTTAGTAGGAAATACTTCTTAGCAAACTTTTAGGGTACGTTTACACAATAACAATGTACTAAAAACATTTTTTTTTGCGCACAGATAACAACGCTGTCAAAATTATCCCCGATCACACAGATCTGCAAAAACGGTTAAAAATGCTGTATTATGCTGCCAGGCCAGTAGTTGGCGATGTCATTTTGTAAAGAAACACTACACGCCTATAGACTGAACATATAATACACATGCGCATGACGTCACAATTTTCACAAATTCACATTTTTGTAGTTTGCACGAAGACAATAACAGTATTGTTTTTAAAAACTTGTACTTTGAATCCCGTTTTCAAAAGTTTGCATTTTCAGGCCCCCAAAATGCCGTTGTCGTGTTAATGAATGTCCAAAATGCATAAAAAGTTTTTTGTTTTCAGTTGAAAATGATTTTGTGCAAACGGCCCCTCTGTCATAGTGGTGTCGACTTGCATTGTTCCCAGCTGCAAGAATTCAGAGTAAACGTTTAGCCGGAGTGAGAAAAACCTCTGTGTTTGAGGTCAACATTTCAAACTAAATGTCCATGAGAACATTGTTTTATGCCTATGCCTAACTGTTCTGTTGATGGCCCTCTGTCGATCGGACTGTCCGTGGGAAGGGAAACAAAAATGCGGAAGTATAAGCCCTGGAGCTGTCAAAAATCACGTTTATTTGTCAGCAAAAGTCTTAAACATGATTTTCTCGATCCAGGTAACACAGAGGAGGAGTAAACATTGTTCATTTTCATATATTACTGACACTGTAACAATACAAAAGCGATTTGAAAACAAAGTTACACTTTAAGGCATTCAAGCCACACTTGAAATGCCTGAATGTTGTTTTGATACCTTTTTTTCAGAACTAACACAATTTTTTCTTATCCATTTTTTTTGCATTATTTTTAACCTGCTGGTCTTAACCTACTGATTTTTAGTGTATGTATGAAGTCAGTTTCCCTGAAGTTCACACAGTCCTATGAGCCACAAGTGTAGTTCATTTCATTGACTATGAACAAGTTCCACAAATAAAAAAAAATAAAAAAACACTATTTTAACGATCTGAGCTCATGATCTGAAGCGCATGGCGCAGGTGCACTTTTGCTAGTTTAACGACAGAACAAACGGTCGGCGCGCCAGGCACATGGTCCAAAAGGGTTGTACCTAGTCTCTTACTGAGTCATGGGTGTGTTTTGGGTGTAACGTGCAATAAACCAATCAGAGTCTCATCTCCCATTCCCTTTAAAAGCCAGTTGTGCTTGCACCATGGCGGATTCGCTATTTACATGGCGGAATTTGCGAGCGGAAAAACTGAACGCTTCTCGAGCTTGCGAGGAAACGGATCTGCTCGTCCATTGACGCCTGCTTGCTCGTAATTACTGCAAATAAGTAGGCTAATACTGATACATGCAATGACTATCCACTATGACATGTAGGCATTTTTATATATATGTACACAATAATAATCTTTTAAATGTAAAATTTTTAATAATTAAAAATTTTTGTATGCTGCATTTCTTTCCCTTTGTGTGTAATAAGCAGAGTGTACGCGCGTTGTGTACCCGCCTAGAGGCGCATATTACTAACACGTCCTTTAAATTACACAAAAAATACTGCGCTATTGACTTTAGTCCAGGTTTTTGTTGGTCAGTGACGCAGTCGTTTTCAGTTCCTCAAAATAGCAACAGTGCGTCTGAACACACCTCGTTTTCAGACCAGCACGCCCATGGGCCCACAAATGGGCGCAAATGCATTTGCTATTTAAACAATGTGGCGCAGGATGTGAAAATGATAACTGCGTCAGGCTGAAACTAGCAAAAAACACTTGTCGCGCATGGCGTCGCATTGCGCCGTGTGTATGATAGGGCCCTTAATTTAAATGACCCGCCTTAAATGACCTTCCTGCTTTGGTTTTGCTGGGAAATGTAGTCATGATTATCGAGGTGATGGGGCGTTTACAGGTTTGTGTGGCTCACATGGGTGATTACCGCATGAATAGGCTGCGCTGCACGGGGGTGTGGTCACATTACAGATAATCAGCAGAGACGCGAGAAACTGTACTTCTCGTTGGTTTCAAATGGATTACATAAACAGAATATTTACTAATATTACTACTTACTTACTTACAGAACTTACTTCATTTAGCCTTCCTGTTACAATCAAATCTGATAACATTTATTTCCCACTGGGGTCATTTGGACCCCAGCAATTTAAACCTCCAGAATACTTTACAAAGGTTATGTTGTTGGTCCTAATATGGCCGTGCTGATATTCAGAACAACAGAGCTCTTATTAATATTGCAATATTGCTTAGTTAATTCTTGCATACGCAGCCTTTGCAGATGCCTGATTAGTCAGACAGTTTTTTCAAATAAAATAATGAGTGAAGATTACAGAATAACATGGCATAATAACAGTACAGCCCTTTCCCTCCTTTCGGATGCCCAGCCTTCCTGGAGTGGATAGGTCAGAGATGTGTCTCTTCCTCATTTCCATGGCTGAGAGCTCTGGGTGTGGTGGTATCGACCAATGAACTTCCTGACTACTGCTGCCACCTCAGTGTCCTCAGTCAACCTCTCTGTCCTCGCACCGTGAATCAGCTGATTAGATCTGGATGAGAAGGGAGTGGAACAGTAGAGGAAATGTGTGACGAATTAGGTTTGGTTTGTGCTGTCATTGTGAGAGATTTGTTTAGGAATGTCTGATTTACTTGAGTGGAGGTGAGACCCATCCTTATGGAGTAATAATTTAAAGGTAAAACTGCATATTACTGAGGGCGTTTTTTTTTTTTTTTTAGAGCCCTTATAGGAAAAGCGTACCCAAAAATACCAAAATCCATCATCACTAAGCCTTGTGTTGACCAAGCCCTGAATCAATCATTACTTTTCACTGTATTGCTACTCTTCAAAAGCCTTCGTCATAGCTTCGTCATGTAATTTAAATATTGTACAGATACAATTAAAGTTTTGTTGCCAAGAATGAGACGCACAAGAAACAATTAGGTTTAATATCAGGCCTGCTTTTATGTACTTTTCATATTCAGATGAACTATTCCTCTAAGTTGTTCGTCCTTCATTTTTTGTCTTGCTTGTTTATGAAGCATGATGCTCCCTGCTTGGTAACTACTGGCTGGAACAGTTTCCTGTCAGTCCTCTGTGGGCCACATATGACTTCCTTCCATTTTGACCATCTCTAAATCTTTCCCTCACGAAGTCTTTCCTGCACCTCCCTCATTTTTCCTTGTTCCCTCTCTCACTGGTATTGTATGCCCATGGCTCTATAGAGAACCTGCACAATTGTGAATTGAATGGCCAGTGCCTTTTAAACTCAATTCCTGAAGCATAATCTAGAGTTCTAGTGGACAAATAAAATGAATAGAATGAAATTTATTTCATTAAGTGTAATTATTTACAATAAATAAAATTTTTAGTATAAATTACCCATAAGTGTGATCATATTTAACTTTATAAAATTGTATTTATATGATTTAAATTATATTAATAATAAATAAATGTTCCTTTTCACGGACCATTATGAAAGAGCCCTTATTTTTCCAGAACTATACAATTTGCTCAGTATATTGTATAATCAATTGAGTTAACTTTTTAATATTTAAATATTTCTGTCATGGCAACTCTCTGAGTGTTTGGCATGGTAATGAATATGACAATGTTGATATGTTTGGTCTTGGCGGAAAGGATCTGCTACAATGCTGCTACTACAGAGCAAGTAGGGGACTTATACTGCCAATAAATACATGACACACTGCTGTGAGCAAATAAGATATGCTGCTGCTGCTGTACAATGGCATATGTGAATTACATGTAGCAGATCTATACAGGTGGAGCTGGGGAAGGTGGAGGGTTTCTGAAAGCGTGCTGCAAACTGCTACGGAGATGCTGAGCTGCAAGCTCATTGGCTACTGTTACAGCAGGAACCAATCAGCTGTGCCCTATAGAGAATGATGTGATTGCAAGCAGATTGAGTAATGGACCTATCAGCCTGCGCCATCTAGAGTTTCATGACAGAACTTTGTATTTATTTAAAAAAGTTATCTGAAAACGGATGACATTTTGTGGTAATTTGTTGGAAAAAAAAGAGATAGATTTAGAGATACTTCGTTAGGGATGCATGATATATTGGCCACCATATTGGTATCGGCCGATATACACTCACCTAAAGGATTATTAGGAACACCATACTAATACTGTGTTTGACCCCCTTTCGCCTTCAGAACTGCCTTAATTCTACGTGGCATTGATTCAACAAGGTGCTGAAAGCATTCTTTAGAAATGTTGGCCCATATTGATAGGATAGCATCTTGCAGTTGATGGAGATTTGTGGGATGCACATCCAGGGCACGAAGCTCCCGTTCCACCACATCCCAAAGATGCTCTATTGGGTTGAGATCTGGTGACTGTGGGGGCCATTTTAGTACAGTGAACTCATTGTCATGTTCAAGAAACCAATTTGAAATGATTCAAGCTTTGTGACATGGTGCATTATCCTGCTGGAAGTAGCCATCAGAGGATGGGTACATGGTGGTCATAAAGGGATGGACATGGTCAGAAACAATGCTCAGGTAGCATTTAAACGATGCCCAATTGGCACTAAGGGGCCTAAAGTGTGCCAAGAAAACATCCCCCACACCATTACACCACCACCACCAGCCTGCACAGTGGTAACAAGGCATGATGGATCCATGTTCTCATTCTGTTTACGCCAAATTCTGACTCTACCATCTGAATGTCTCAACAGAAATCGAGACTCATCAGACCAGGCAACATTTTTCCAGTCTTCAACTGTCCAATTTTGATGAGCTCGTGCAAATTGTAGCCTCTTTTTCCTATTTGTAGTGGAGATGAGTGGTACCCGGTGGGGTCTTCTGCTGTTGTAGCCCATCCGCCTCAAGGTTGTGCGTGTTGTGGCTTCACAAATGCTTTGCTGCATACCTCGGTTGTAACGAGTGGTTATTTCAGTCAAAGTTGCTCTTCTATCAGCTTGAATCAGTCGGCCCATTCTCCTCTGACCTCTAGCATCAACAAGGCATTTTCGCCCACAGGACTGCCGCATACTGGATGTTTTTCCCTTTTCACACCATTCTTTGTAAACTCTAGAAATGGTTGTGCGTGAAAATCCCAGTAACTGAGCAGATTGTGAAATACTCAGACCGGCCCGTCTGGCACCAACAACCATGCCACGCTCAAAATTGCTTAAATCACCTTTCTTTCCCATTCTGACATTCAGTTTGGAGTTCAGGAGATTGTCTTGACCAGGACCACACCCCTAAATGCATTGAAGCAACTGCCATGTGATTGGTTGATTAGATAATTGCATTAATGAGAAATTGAACAGGTGTTCCTAATAATCCTTTAGGTGAGTGTATGTTCATTTTTAATGTTATCGTTATTGGCCTGAAAAGAAAATTTGGCCAATAATGGATTATTTCCTTCCGGCTTCCACTGAGACACTTCATGACTGTTCGCCATGATGGTTTTGAAATGCTTGAAATATGATTGGAATCACTTCGAAAAGGAAAATACAGTTAAGCAACATGTGCAGCGCCTGTCAGTCTGTCATATAGGCTACATAAAATTATAATGAGAACATTTTAATTGTGTGCTTGGGACTTTTTGTTTTTGTAATCAGGCTCTCAAAAATTACATAAAAATTTGGATTTGGATTTATCGGCCAATATATCGGTTATCGGCATTCAAATATGAATTGTTATCGGTATCGAGCAAAATTTTCATATCGGTGCATCCCTAATACTTGGGAATGTAAATTCCCAACAATGTTGCTGATTTATTATATAGCTGTACTATTAGAGTAACAGATATAGTTCATGACATAGTTCATGATATCCTATGGTCATATTCCACTAAATCTGGCAACCAGTAAATATCAATGTTTTGTCTCTATTTTTATTCATTTTATTAACATATGAAACCTAGTAAATCTTTTAATGTGAATAAGTTTCACAGCTTGTGCTGTCTTTTACTTCATTAATATGATTAGATATTTTGGTTTCACTTTATTTTGATGGTCCCTTTAACACATTCTGTTGACTATAAGTAACTTTAGACCTACATGTCTACTAACTCTCATTAGAGTATTAGTAGACTGGTAGGGTTAGGGTTAGAATAAGTTGACATGTAGTTGCAAAGTTAATTATATTCAGTTGAATGTCTGTTTGGGGACCATAAAAATAAAGTGTCCGTAGATATTCAGCAGACAGTCTACTAATACTCTAATGAGAGTTAGTTGACATGTAGTTACTTAAAGTCAACAGAATGTTCAAAAGGGACCATCAAAATATAGATTTTTTAAATTTATTCTAATTTAATGACATTCACACACTTCAAGAGAGCTTTGATTATACTTCAAGCAAAACCGAAGAACGAACTGATGTGACGTCATTTCGAACAAAATCAGGCCAAAACGAAGTTCGGAAACAGTTTGCCAAAGCAAACTTTCTGGAAAAGCTCGCTCCGGCCGGTAAACATCTTTGTACTCCAATTGGTCCGTGGCGATTTACTTAATAGGTAGGTGTGTGCGGAGGCACGCCTTCTTTCACGTGGAAATCTCCTCTGGTTCATTTCTTCTGTTCAGTCCGCCGAGGTCAGACGTCCGCAATTAAAATTACGAACATACTGGAGAGCCGATTTACGGTAAACTATTGTATAATGTGACATAAATAAACTTGACGTGACTTTACTAGAGTGCTGAATTGCAAAGCTTTTATTCAAATGCTTTTCTTATGTTTTATTAAAAAAATGCTTGTTGTTTTCTCAATTTTGTTGTGCTTGTTTTATTGAGAGGAAAGCGTGCAGCACATATTTACATATTTATTTACAGTATTCCGCTGGTCACATATTTCAAGCTTCTTTTTACCCCAAAGCAAAGAACGAAAAAGAACATTGCTGTGAGTATATCGGATCCTTAAGTGTCCAAATGCTTTTTGGGGTCATTATGTGAGTTTCATAGCAGTTAAAACGTAACCCAGGGCTCTTTGGATTGGAAATGTATGGCAAGTGACATGAGCACAAATCTTAAGGTTTGTTACAATATGTAAAGTTGAGGTTGTACACGCTTTCTCTTTATCTCACACACACTACACATACACCTGAACATACTACAAATACACATTAACTACACTGTTTTATTTGAAGACTGTAATGATTACAACACACACACAGACAAATTCATATGGATGTCATATCTTTTCGGCATGCTTTTTAAGATATATGAGGTTAAGTGTGGCTCAGTTGTTGTGTCTTCTCCTTTTCTCAGGATGAATTGGATCTCACGGACAAGAACAGGGAAGCCATGTTTGCTTTGCCTGATGAGAAGAAATGGCAGATCTATTGCAGCAAGAAGAAGGTGAGTCCTTCACAACAGAACGAATCATTTAAGGTTTTCTTTAGCAGTTTGCTTAAAAGACTGAATGTCTCTGGCTACGGTTTTCTTTTGTTAGTCACTGACTATAGAAAGGGCTAGCGTTCTCTGCAAGGAAGTGCATTATTTTTTTCACAGATTCAGAACTGTAAACATTTCATTGTGAGACTAAGCCTTTGAAATGGATGTCGGGAAACTACAGCTTCTTTGAATCCTCGGGCCAAAACATCTACCGCACTTATCACACACACACAGCCTCTCCCTTCCTCCTCTGGACACCATCCTTTTGAAACCCATGTCTGTGGTCAGCCACTTTCAGGATATTACTCCCTTTCTCGCTGATTACAGAGAGAGAGAGAAGACGTTGACTGCTTTCAGAAACCTCAGTGGAATACAGATTTAAATGAATTGGCTTTAGCCATTTCCAGGTTATGTTTTTATGGAAGTGCTATTGTTTTGAAAGGGCCTGCGGAGTGAACGACAACCACTGTAGCTCCGGTCTGGCAATGTTGTCTTCATTGACTGTTACAGTTTAGTTTCCATTGTATCTACAAAGCCTTGTAGAAAGTTTGGATCCATGCTTGCACCTGGAGCTCTGGACACTTGGCCTGGGTTTTAGGAGGTGGAATTATTGGTAAAGTGGGATGCAGCTATGTGAGGATTTGTAGTTACTGTAACAAAGTTTCTGGAACAAAACTGTCAGCAGTCGATGTTCTCTCAGTGCTGCTGCGCTCAAAAATTACTTCCTCTCAGAACTGAAGGTTAGAAAAGGGAGGGGGGACGGGGACGTTCAAACCAAATCCAGGAAACAGGAACCAGAACTAAGCAACAGACGTCTTGGAAAACAAGTTGTGAGATCAAACAAAAAGCTCATTCATGTCTGCAGTAATGGAGGATTGCCATAGAAGCCCACCACATGGCCTGCTTAAAATGCACAGCAATGTAAATGGAACAAGCAAGGCTATGTGTTTAGAGAAAGAGAGGCTTGAATGAATCAAGATGGGAGAGAGACGTTGAAGCTGTTCCTCTGAGGTTCCCTGCACTTAAAAACGATCAAGTAAATATATGTGCACACTGGAAACAATTCCCCGTATATTTACACAGTTACTGGCAGCAGAGATGCCAGCAAATTGATGCATTTTGGTTTACAGTAATTGTACTGTAATGCAATTTAGAGTTGTAAAAGGAATCTTCTATATTTTTCAACCTGGACATTGTTTTCCCATGTTTGTCTAAACGACTAATTGAAATTGGTTCAGTGTTGACTGCAGCCGCTACAGCTGTAATCTTTTTGAGCCTTCGCCATCAGTGTATGTCTACAAAAAATGCTTGTTTTTGCCACTGACAGGCTTAGATCGGACAGCATTATGGAAAGGATCTTTACAGAGATAGACCTTTTTGTTTAAACACCAATTGCCATTTATCGCTCTCCTCAAACCCACCAGACTCCAATGAGGAATAAAGTAATCGTAAAACACACTTCATTAAAACTTGACAGAAACAAAATAAAACTCACCAAAACCATCTTGGTCTAAATAAACCCTTAGATAATTCATTTGTTTGTGATAAAAGTAACTGATAATCATGATAAAAGTTACTGAACTTTCAGAAATCCACCAGCAAGGCGGAATTATCAAAATATTGCAAATGTACATATCGCATATCGCAGCGGCTTGCGATACTTTATGATTTTAATACTCCAAAAGATTACAAAAAGTTCAAGTTTTAGGTAGGGCTGGGTGATATGGCCATGATTTTTTTTTTTTTTTTTTTTTCAGAACGATTGACCGAATCACGATTTCGATTTTTTTTTTTTTTTTTTATGTTTAACTAGTCAACTTAAAAATGTAACTACAACAGGATTCAGGTAACATTCTCTTGATTAACCATCCTGTTAAAAAAAAGTTATATTCCAAGTGCACACATCTAAAGTGATCATCAAGGTGTAAATGTAAAACAAATGACTTGTTATTTGTTAAATATCTTTGCAGAAAATATGCAAATATTGTACAAACTGATCTTAAACATATCCTATATACTCAGAAACAATATAAAATAAAAAAAATGCTAAATATTTCTTAGCCAAAAAGTAATAGCAATAAATAACACCAGTAATAGGCTATTATTAACCGCAAATGCTTTGCAAAAACAGAAAATAACAGCACCTTTCAGCCTGTCACCATCATGCAAACATGAAATATCAAACATACAGTAGTAGTTATTTACAGTTATTTTTCTATTGTTTTTATGTTTGGCTGACGTGTTTGGCTGGTGCACTCGCGTCTTTAACAGCGTCTCGCCCATGAAACGGTATTCTAAAAACGCGGCGCTCAAGTTAGTAAGGAAATTCAACTTGCGTCTAATATCTTTGCTATTTTTCCCATTCCACTGCCCACTCCACTTAAGATATAACTGACTGTATTTGCGTGAATACTTAACAAAGATGGGTATTTTGACATAATTTTGTGTGTATATGGCCATATAAGCTGGGGAAGAGAACTGTAATCGGGATCACGCACTGTCCGAGTGACGGCTTCCTGTGTGTGTGAGTACTTCACTTATTGTGCCTAATAACATTAAGCATGTCACACATATGTAACAGTCATGTGTCCAGTCTACTTTCTGTGTCAACCTAAAACTAGGGCTGGGCGATTTTTGTCGATTAATTCGAATTTAATGTTTTGCCGAGATTTTTTTTTTTTTTTTTTCAACGCAATATCGCATTCTGTGTGGACAGCCGCTTAAGACGTGATGTGTTCTACGTTCATAGTGCGTGACACACGAGAGCGATTAATCAGGCGCACCGTCATGTGGTCGGATCATTTTCTTCTCTTAACTGTTAACATGGCTGTATTGTCAACATGTCTGTAACGTTTGCTAACATTTTTATTCAAAACCGCGATTTCTCTATTTAAAAATAATAAAATCTCGACAAAACATTAAATTCGAATTAATCAACAAAAATCGTCCAGTCCTAGTTTTAGGTTGACACAGAAAGTAGACTGGACACATGACTGTTACATATGTGTGACATGCTTAATGTTATTAGGCACAATAAGTGAAGTACTCACACTCACAGGAAGCCGTCTCTCGGACAGTGCGTGATCCCAATTACAGTTCTCTTCCCCAGCTTATATGGCCATATACACACAAAATTATGTCAAAATACCCATCTTTGTTAGGTATTCACGCAAATACAGTCAGTTATACCTTAAGTGGAGTAAACAGTTGAGAAAGAAAGTGTGCGTGTATCAATATATTGGATCCGTGCAGCTCTTAAAGTGACAGCAGCCTAATAATCCTGCTTCCGTCTGTGTGCTTAATGTTAATCAAACAGCAATAGACAGAAAATCTCTCACTGCTTTTGACTGAATAACTTTTGTAGCTTTATGACCTAATGGAGGCCTACCTAAAACCCTAAACCCCCTGGTTTAAACTGATAAAATGACACTTACTTTATGTAATGCTACACTAAAACACTGCTCTTCACTTTCAGAAGTTATAGAAATGCTTTCTTCTCACAAAAATAATCTTTCAGTTTTTTTTTTATAATTTATTTTACATACTTAAAGCATTATTGTATCACATATGTAATATAGCATTATTTAACAAGTTATCGCATTTCGCATTTTTCTTCAATATCATCTATTGTAAAATAATCTTGCTCAATCGAAATGACCCAGAATGCAATATAAACTAAGGTATGTTACTTTAATGTAGAAATGTGTTATTGTACTGTAGGTTTTTACAGTACCGTGCTAAATCTACAGTGACATATAACATCTAACCCTAACAGTGCAGCCTTGAGAAATCACACTGTTCTCACCACCAAGATGTCTAATTCTGCTGCTTATCAAGATGATAATGCACGTTCACTCATGCCATTCATGCAGATGGCTCAAGCGCCCTTTAGTTTCTTTATTATACCACGGTCAGTAAGCCCACTGCTTTCAATGAGAAATATCTCAGTTACATATGTCAACTTGGTTCCCTGAGTAGGGAATGAGATGCTGACGCTTTGGGAACACTATACCACAGCACCATAATACAAAGTGACTGCCAGTTTATCAGCCTGTGAAAAGTATATTTGCACCGACTGACAAAAATGAAGAACCAGGAGTTAGATAAACATCCAGATTGTAAATTCTAATAATGCAGAGAGGCTCAGACTGCTGCCACACAAATATCTTTCAAAGACGCACACTTAGATAACACCTGAGAAGAAGCAACGCCTCTAGTAAAGTGTGCTTGAATACCAAAAGGCAAATATAACCTATGTACCTCATGGGAAAACAAAGAAGCATTTTGTGACTTCCCAATTGCTGCAGCCTCCAAAACAGCTCATGCAGTCAACGTAAATTCTCAGTGCCCTAACTAGGCAAAGCCTATACAATCTCTGTCCTGGGACTCAAAGATTTTGTTGTCTTCATGACAACTTTGAAGTGGAGTAACCTTTGTTACATCCTAGCCTTGGTCACGCTAAAATCTAAACCAGGCCAGGAGCAAAATCCTTGTATAGAAGGTAGTCTTCTATAGGAGACTGCACTGTAAAATCTAATTAGTTAACCTTACTTAAAAACAAACAAACATGCAAACCAAAAAACCAGTGAAATAAGTACAGTGTGTTGTACCAAAGACTTTATATTTAGAAAAATGGTGCCCTCTGATTGCTTAGGAATGGGAGAAAGTGCAACGCCCAACATGGCGAATAAGCCCCGCCTTCTAAATGAAAGAGCCAATCATTGATTAGTAAAGTCATCGCGTTAGAAGCTCCGGTTGCTATAGAAACATGCAGTATTCTGAGGCGCGTGTTTAGGACTGCGCATGTGCATTAGCTTTGTCCGGGCTGAAAAATGCAGTTTTTTTGTCATGATTCAAGCGTTTAGAATAGTTTTCAGATTTCATTGGTGATTTCACATATGAAATTTAATCGTAAGCTTGGCGAACAGGAGAATTTTATGTTTCCCCATTCAAAGAGGTAGGAGCTGCACTTGCATGCCCGAGAGGCGTTTCAAAGATGGCCGCCGAGTGAAGTGACTTTGGTTGTACTAACAAATACTTATTTGTGCACTAAGTAACTAGAAAAGAACTATAGAGTGTACTTGATAAATTACTATAGATTTACAATTGACGGCTCAGAATTACTATTTTCAACAGCTAAAAACTTATAAAATAAACTTTACTATGCTGACATAAATTAAGCAATTTGGCTTTTTTGCCAATTTTATATACTGTATTTGTTGTCAGATCAAATGTTGTGTAATATTCAGTGTCTTATCAGAATGAATTTGTTTTGCATGCTGAATATCGTGACACAAGCAAGGTCAACTGCAAGATGTCACAACTAGAGGGGGTTACATCAATCCCATTAAAACTTTGGCGTTTCATAATAGTATGGTATTTATGATATACACTCACCTAAAGGATTATTAGGAACACCTGTTCAATTTCTCATTAATGCAATTATCTAATCAACCAATCACATGGCAGTTGATTCAATGCATTTAGGGGTGTGGTCCTGGTCAAGACAATCTCCTGAACTCCAAACTGAATGTCAGAATGAGAAAAAAAGGTGATTTAAGCAATTTTGAGCGTAGCATGGTTGTTGGTGCCAGACGGGCCGATCTGAGTATTTCACAATCTGCTCAGTTACTGGGATTTTCACGCACAACCATTTCTAGAGTTTACAAAGAATGGTGTGAAAAGGGAAAAACATATGCGGCAGTCCTGTGGACGAAAATGCCTTGTTGATGCTAGAGGTCAGAGGAGAATGGGCCGACTGATTCAAGCTGATAGAAGAGCAACTTTGACTGAAATAACCACTCGTTACAACCGAGGTATGCAGCAAAGCATTTGTGAAGCCACAACACGCACAACCTTGAGGCGGATGGGCTACAACAGCAGAAGACCCCACCGGGTACCACTCATCTCCACTACAAATAGGAAAAAGAGGCTACAATTTGCACGAGCTCACCAAAATTGGACATTTGAAGACTGGAAAAATGTTGCCTGGTCTGATGAGTCTCGATTTCTGTTGAGACATTCAGATGGTAGAGTCAGAATTTGGCGTAAACAGAATGAGAACATGGATCCATCATGCCTTGTTACCACTGTGCAGGCTGGTGGTGGTGGTGTAATGGTGTGGGGGATGTTTTCTTGGCACACTTTAGGCCCCTTAGTGCCAAATGGGCATCGTTTAAATGCCACGGCCTACCTGAGCATTGTTTCTGACCATGTCCATCCCTTTATGACCACCATGTACCCATCCTCTGATGGCTACTTCCAGCAGGATAATGCACCATGTCACAAAGCTCGAATCATTTCAAATTGGTTTCTTGAACATGACAATGAGTTCACTGTACTAAAATGGCCCCCACAGTCACCAGATCTCAACCCAATAGAGCATCTTTGGGATGTGGTGGAACGGGAGCTTCGTGCCCTGGATGTGCATCCCACAAATCTCCATCAACTGCAAGATGCTATCCTATCAATATGGGCCAACATTTCTAAAGAATGCTTTCAGCACCTTGTTGAATCAATGCCACGTAGAATTAAGGCAGTTCTGAAGGCGAAAGGGGGTCAAACACAGTATTAGTATGGTGTTCCTAATAATCCTTTAGGTGAGTGTAGGTGTTAACAATACAATACAATTTGAATACATCTTAATTCTACATTTCAAAGTCAAATGTAAATTAGTTAATGATCTATGTTGTAAGCTAAGTCACTTTTCAGAAGCAAACTGTTTACTTCGCTTCCTTTAAAAACACAAATAACTGTGATTCTTGTAACACCACCGCACTGATGGGAAGAAATTGGGAAGAAGTTCCAAGTAACAAACCAAAGGAAACACTAATCACCATAATGGGGACTTAAAACAAAACCATTTTAGGAAATCAATTTATGAAGTTAACTTATGTGATGTTCTCTCAAAATATTCAGCATTCAAGATGACTTTGGAAAATGAGTGAATGCAACTTAGGGAAAAGATAAATGCAGAAGATTAGTGAAAATTTGATCCTCTTCTAGAGCTTTTTTATTGCTTGACAAAATGGTAATCGAAGAAATAATTTTTTCTTTGCTTAATCCTTTTGGATAAAATCCCGTTCTACTTTTGTTTTTCTTGTTAAGTAAGCCATTTCACTCTGAAATGCATTACTATATGATAATAAACTCGGTCACAACATTAGTTTTAGGTTGACCTTAAACATCCTCGACTGGAATTTAACTTGAGAGAAGCAGATCTGGATAAATCATTGTAAAAATACAACAAATTATTTTTTGCATTGAAATTGAATCTCTGTATTTTGGCAGGGTAGAAGAGAGGACAACCCATTGAGATGTTGGATTCTGGAAAGATGTTTGTCAAGATCTGAAATGCAAGGCCAATTACTGCACTGGCTTTAGGACAGGCCGAAATCTGTTTGCTAATGTGATTTAGCTGGGGGATTCTGGAGAGGCAAACTGTTATTGAAGGAACAGATACTTGTTTGGCTCACAAATATAGTTCCATTCTCAAGTCATATAACATACCGTTGAGCTTGTGCAGACTGTTCGAACTGTGTCGGAGCTCCTGAGGAAATGTTGTGTCTGAGTAGCAGATCAAATACACATCACAAAATTAAAACTTCATTAACGCACAACTTTGCTTATTCCTAAATGTTAACGCACCACCAGACATGTACATTTATAGTTGGGTCAGACTATGTAGAATGACAAGTGTTAACTTCAATGGATTTCTATGTCCGTAGGAAACAAAGTTTCTAAAAGCCATACGCAGACAGGGTTTAGAAAGAGAGACACTGCACGATTTTAGCCCCGATTTTGACTCGCTGACAGGTTTTGCGGAAATCACAGACAAATAAGAAGTTTTATTTATATAGCGCCTTTCCATAGCTCAAGGTCGCTTTACATAGTGCAATACAGTACACTTACACCCCCACATACACAATACAAGCACAGATACGTCTTTAGCTGAGTCTTGAAGGTAGACAGAAATGATATATTACGTAATGGTTCCATAATTTAGGAGCATTAACACTAAATGACCTACCACAAGTTACCTACCACCCCCCAAATGCCTGAAATCATAGGAAAACCGTTGCTCGTTCACGTGAGTAACAATCGTGCAGTGTGAATTATCAAAGACGCAATCTCAGAGAATCAATATTTGGCATGCTAAATATCTGGAGCTGTCGGCGATTTAAAATCCTGCTGTGTGAAATGTGTTCTGACTGAATTACATCAGCGATGACCTACAGCCAATGAGAGAGCAAGAAACAGGGCAGCGGGAGGTTCAGACCAGAATATCAGTATTTACAATTACATCAAACAGAAACAAAGCACAAACATTTGCTTGACCAGCCGCAACAGCAGCACATTGCACAATTTTTTATTCACCTCCAACTCTCTTTGCAGAACACAATCCTTGCTCCCCGTCGTCTCCCCAACGTCTCCCCAACCATTTCCTCCAGCATAATCTTTTTTCTTTTTCTCCTTCGCTTCAAATCAGCACACAGACAATTTGGATCGCAAGCGGGCTATAATTTTTAATATCAATTCCAATCTCTGGTCTGATGCACACTTGCGTTGTTTCCTTGTCACATCTCCTGCGTGTTTGGTAGTGAAACGTAGTTTACGGACCAGACAGAGTTGTCAGTGATTCTTCCTATTGTAAAGTCATGCAGTGTGAAACCCCCTGTCGCCGATCCATCGTGCAGTGTGAACACAGCAGACACTGAATGCTACCCCAGATAGTCACGCAGTGTGAAAAGAGCAGTGATCCGACGAGTTTGAAAATCGTGATAAGACAATAGACATAAACTCATTGCGATGCCTTTAGGCAGCTGCTTTCAGTCACTAAAATGGAACTTGAAGTAGAACCGTATAAGAAATTGTTTACATAAGCAACTGTCTTCATGCCACACAAATAGAGCACATCACCTGAAGCGTATGGTAGAATTGACTTTCAGTTGATCTCAATAGTTTTATGTTAACATGTTGCTAAGCATACAATAAGGCATAGAATGCAATTCAGGTTGAGTAATAATCACCATTGCTCAGCTTGCTCTGGTTTCCCCTACAGTATAAAGACATGCAGCATGGGTGAATTCACAGTGAAATCTGTGATTGTCTTATTAATGAAGGATACAGATTTTAGTAATATGCTGAACGTTGAGTCAATACATTTTCTACCTCCAGTGTTTATCCTTACTTAGTGGATATAAAAAGTTTACAGCTGTTTTTTGTGATGTGAAAAATGACAAAGATAAATCATATCAGAACTTTTGCTCGTTTCTTCAGCTGGAACTGGGGCTTTAGTGAAGGTGGAGGGGATCATGAATAGCTCCAAGTACTAGTCGATTTGGGCACAGAACATTCTGGCGTCTGCTAGAAAGCTGAAAATGAAAAGAACTTTCTCCTTTCAGCATGACCATGATCAACAAAAGAATGGCATCAGCAAAGAAAGATTTTGGAATGGCCCAGTTACAGTCCAGATATGAATCCTATATCTGATATAAAATCTGTGGGGGACCTGAAGAGGGCAGTGCACAGGAGATGTCCTCGCAATTTAACAGATCTGGAATGTTTTTGCAAAGAAAATATAAGAAGTCAAGAAGTGCCAAGCTGACTCCTATCCAAACAGACGGAGTGCTGTAATGGAATCAATGGGTGCTTTAACTAAGTGTTCGTGCACACTTAGGCAGTTAGTTATTTCACGTTTTTTTGTATTTTTTTTTCTCTGAAATTGTACACTTTAGTTTTCAGCGGCATTGCATAGGTTACTTATAATTCTTACATTAAACACGCAAAAATTCTGATACAACTTCATTTTTTACATTACAAAAACCATCTGTTTAACAGGGATATGTGGGGATTTTTTTAATATCCTCCGTTATTGTATTATATGTAGGCTAGAACAGCCAATGCTGTACCTGCCTGAGGTTCTAAGGAACGCATTTGCAAATGTCCATTTCATCTCTACATCTTTTTGAGCTCATGCCCTGAGCTGTCACTCTTCTGAGATAATAAGGAACAGATCCACCATATAATATAGCTAATATCAAGTTTAAAGGTTAAACATGTGTTTGCGTTGTTCTCAAACTCGCATAATCTTTTCTACCTTGAGGATACATTCCGATTATGCAATCTATAAAAATTCAATATCCTGTATATTTTTTCCACCTGACTTGGAGGTTTTTTCCACACTAATAAAGGGACCTGAGTGCCAGGGGCGTCACTAGGCCCGTTTTTGGAGGGCTTTAGACCCCCTAAATCCCCACTCCAGCCCCCCTAAAAATGTGTACACAAATATGTACACTAATTCATCTCAGTCCCCTTTAAAACTCATATGAAACCGGCGGCAGGCTTCGGTTCATCAGTATTTTAACCTGTGTTATTCCGTGTGTTCTTCAATCCGTAGCAGCGCAACGTCAGAAGCCGAGGACAACGTGTGTGCATTTATTGATAAATTGTCATGATATCTGCACCTATATAGTTCTTTGTCATAAATGCAGTTTACATAATATAATGCAGGAGCAATTCAAGACCGTTTTCCCATCCACTGTAAAATCTGGGATTATTATTTTGTTTTTTAAATGTTCCTTCATCTAAATGACATGAGACTTTGTGACTTTTCCTACTCTTGCTATACTTCTTACTTCAGTACAATAAAATTGCTAAAATTGATAGGGATGCTCCGATCGATTGGCCGTAGATGACTTGATCGGTACTCACTAAACTTGGCCGATCTCATGAACCGATCGCAATTTGATGACGTCAGCGTGTGAGGACGTACATGATGCGTGAGGACGTACATGATGCGTGGGGTAGTAGCAAATATTCAAACGAGAGCTTCGAAGGCCGAAGTGAAGAAGGGTTCCATGTGAACAGCAGTGGGTCAGTCGGTCCTAAGGGATGGGCGAACGAAAGGGAGGGGCGATGGCCTCCGTCACCCCTGACTGATCGAAAGGGAGTTGGGTTCAGATCCCCGAACCCGGAGTGGCGGAGACGTGCGGTAACGCAAACGAACCTGGAGAAGCTGGCGAGAGCCCCGGGAAGAGTTCTCTTTTCTTTGTGAAGGGCAGGGCACCCTGGAATGGGTTCTCCCCGAGAGAGGGGCCTGCGCCCTGGGAAGCGTAGTGGTTCCAGCGGCGTCCAGTGAGCTCTCGTCAGCCTATGACGCGTGGGGACTTAAATGATTGGCGCCGCAGTCATGTCATCGCCGGTGTGGAATTACTGTGACGTTTCGAGAAACAATGAAAAATTTGCTATTTGCCGTGTATGTTCCAAAAAAATCTTGCGTGGAGTAGCATTGTATTGGACAATGTTTAAGTTACATCAGACTTCTCCATTTTAGGAGATTAAATGTTTATTTTGTCCACAACATTTTACTATTGGACAATTGGTTTAAATAAACCTTGTGGGCTGCATCAGACTGCTCCATTTAAAAAAAAAAAAAAATTGTATATTAAGTATCCTGATATGCATAGTATTATGCAGAAACCCCATTTTAAAGGCATATTAAAATATTCACTGTATAATAAATAATTTTTGTGATTATTTAGTACCCTATTAAACAATAGTTACATTACATTACATAATTACCATAAAAATGAATAAAGACAACATCTATAGTATTTTTATTTTTTTTATCTGGAAAAAGGTTAATGGTGATTAGAGAGCTTACAAATCAGTGAAGCATTGGAATCGGGATCGCTATCGGCTGATCACCATGACAAGAAATCGGTACTCGGTATCGGCTGCAAAAATCCTGATCGGAGCATCCCTAAAAATGTATCACAATATTAATTTATAATAAATACAAAATTAAAACATGTGAAAAGAACTGTAAAAGGGAGTGGAAATGGCTTTTGAGCCAATGAGTGGTCCTCTGCAGCCATCTACTGGTTATAGTGGTAATTTCATGTCATTTTCGTGTTAAGTATTTGTTTTCCACCAGATGACAAATGTAGAGTTTAAATGAATTATAGTGTTTTAAACATCACGTTGGGAAAAAAATATTTAAAATATATTAGCTGTTTATTTAAAATGTTTAGAAATTAAATCAACTTTTAATAGGCATTGTCTTGATAGGTAGTGTAGAGCCTACTGTATTGTTCATGCCTACCCTAGTATACAAACAATATATTATTATTTTTTATTTTTTATTTTTTTAAATAATACCCTCATTAGGGACTGAGCCCACCTAATTTTAAAATCCTTTTAGATCCATTGCACTAACCATAGAAGTATATCTATAGAAGTATCTGTCCTCTTTTTCTTCGATTCATCATGAAGCACTTCTTAATTGCCGGCATCACAACCAAACTTTCCGATTTGTACAGAGATGTCAGGTTTACATTCAGTTCAGCAGTATAACAGACACCCAGGAACAGATAAAAAAACCAAAAAAAAAAAAAACCCTTTGAGATGTCTTTTACATGGCAATTTGGCACAGATTCAACACTTTCGAGAGCGATGATTTGTAAACAGCATGCCAGTTGTTTGTGTATAAGGTTGCAGAGTGCACACCCTTCACAAACATGTATCTGTTTCCTGTTTGGATTACTGTGTCATCATATTTGCATTTTGACAGCTTGACCCTCAAAGAAGTCTGTGAGTTCAGCCAGAAATGCTCCAAATCTCCATAAACACTCGTGAGCGCACAGCGTTCAAACAAAACCACAGAAATCGGAGAGATGGAGAAACATGACAGCAGACGCACAAACCCAGAGGTCACCCCGGTCATGGTGGGATTGAATTTTACACTGAGAGAATGAGCTTCTTGAGTAAAGGCAGCCAAACGTATTCATTATCGCAATGGAACACTGTGTGGAAACAAATTCCAGTGAGGCTGGTTCTGTGCCGATTAACAAAACAAAAGAAAATCATTCTAGACTTTGTATTTGGGTTTCTTCTCTAAACTGTGTTTGACCCATACTGGGAATCTGCTGGCAAAGATAATGTTTATTATCGTTACCTCCTCTGTTGCTCCTTTTTATTGATAGTGCAAATATTGACACACAGGAGGAGCAGTTCACTACTGTGCTGACCTTAAGCCAAGTATGCCCCATCTCTCTATGGCTTTTTATTTGTACCAGAGAGGGAAATTAGGGCGTTCTAATAACCCTCTTGAGCTGGTCGATGTAAATGATCCAAGCAACGTGACATGATTGAGACTGTGAGTGGTAAGAAATTGAGGGGTGAAGAATGTGAAAACTCATTAAACTGTATAATCTGGTTGTCACAATCATTTTGGCTGCAACTGACATCTCGGTACAAATCGGAAAAACACAACACGGGATCGAGCTCCAGGCCAAGCAGTTGTGCTGCGTTCCAGCATTGTTTCGCTCTGATGTTGAACACTTACTGCTGAGAGGAAAGAAGCGAGTTGCTTAAATCTGACTGCAAGTTATACATCCTAGGTTGCTGTTGTTTTGTCTGGCTTGTGTAGTACACAACGCTCTGTTCTTCAGATACTTAATTGCCATCTTAGGCATGTCATGTCCCTCTGATGTACAAGAAATCACATTTCGTGTGAAATTTTTAAAAGGTTAAAAGGTAAAACTCCTGCAAGATATAAACAAACAGCATAGGAAAATTGAATTTAAAAAGAATACTTTTGCAGCCAACCATCACAGAATACAACCCACACTTAGGAAGGCAGCAGGGAAAGCCAGTTCATGTTCAGCATAGCAATTATATTACCTGATAAACATTTACTAAGATAAGATGGACTTAGATTAACCCTTATATTAGAACCTGAGCTGTATGATATGATCTGTGGTGATTTAAAGCTAAAATATTTGAACTAAAAAACAACCAGAACGTCATGCACAAAGAAGTCAGAAGAAAACCAAAACTAATCCCAGACCTCGGGCTCCAAAGCACCATGACTCCCTTTCATTGCAGTTTTTCAGTCTGCTATGTAAACACTGATCTAGTCACTTTACTTGTTTGGCAATAAACAATTTCAGTTGTCATGGCCTGGTTAATATTGATATATTGACATAAGCGTCCTCTAAGGGGGGATTGCAATGCAAAGTTGATTTAGATAATTAATACAATGTGGAATCTGGTGTTCTTCTCTTAGGAACAAGAGGACCCCAACAAGCTTGCTACCAGTTGGCCTGATTACTACATAGACCGCATCAACTCCATGGCAGCTGTAAGTATTTACTCTGTTACCTTTACATTACATACATGCACAAACACATTTGTGATAAAACCCGATTTTGACACCAGTTAAGGTGGGGGGAAACTTATCCTGAATCAAGTTCTAATGGTTTAAGGTTCATGTGGAATAACATGAAGATTAGCTTCTAAAATGTGAGCCTTTTTTACATTTTGTCTGCACACAGTGTGTGTTTTGGTTGGACACACTGCAGTCAAAGCTTCATCTGATTTCATTGAGTTTGAGTTTGACGAGTTTAATGATTTTAGTGATTCTGATCTGCTGCTGGGAATTTGTCTGGCATTTGTCTCGTGTTGGGCATATATAGTACCCGAGTTTGCGGTCTTAATTACATGAATAATTCACAAAATAATGCAATTAGTCAAATTTTCAAACTGATTGTTCCTCATTCAACATGGAACACAATGAGCGGGTTCTTTTAACTAAACTGACCAAAAAGACTCACAAGCCCACAAGTTATCCATTTGAATTAGCCTAAAGAATTTGGAAACCTAAATTATGTCTGAGAATTCTGCCAAGAATGTTCCACCACTGCAAAAACACTGTGTTGACTGTTTGTGACCATCACCTAAGACTACTAGTTTTTCAGTGGATTCATGCTAGCAAAATAGACTGCAAAAATGCAATCATCTTAATGTTCTTTATAGCACTGTAATATATGTTATTAAGCAGCCTTGCAGATGTAAGTTGCCACACATTATTTACAGGTCTACTGATTTTGCAGATGTTTATTGTTTATCGTCTTGGTTTCAGAAAATAATCTCTCCTCTAACAGTGAAGTCCCAGGCGGCTTTGGAGTTTAAATGTGGAATACAAATTGTCTTAATTATTTTCATCTTAAATGCTTTAATAATAAAAAGGCTTTGATTAGAGAAAAGCGAAAGCTGTTTTTAGCAAAATAACAACTATTAATTCAGATTAATGGTTCGGATAGGCCTATACTATATACATCGCTCAGGCATAACATTATGACCACCTTCCTAATATTGTGTTGGTCCCCCTTTTGCTGCCAAAACAGCCCTGACCCGTCGAGGCATGGACTCCACTAGACCCCTGAAGGTGTGCTGTGGTATCTGGCACCAAGATATTAGCAGCAGATCCTTTAATCCTGTAAGTTGCGAGGTGGGGCCTCCATGGATCGGACTTGTTTGTTCAGCACATCCCACAGATGCTCGATTGGATTGAGATCTGGTGAAATTTGGAGGCCAAGTCAACACCTCAAACTCGTTGTTGTGCTGCTCAAACCATTCCTGAACCATTTTTGCTTTGTGGCAGGGCACATTATCCTGCTGAAAGAGCCACAGCCACCAGGGAATACCGTTTCCATGAAAGGGTGTACATGGTCTGCAACAATGCTTAGGTAGGTGGTACGTGTCAAATCCACATGGATGGCAGGACCCCAGGTTTCCCAGCAGAACATTGCCCAAAGATCACACTACATCCGCCGGCTTGCCTTCTTCCCATAGTGCATCCTGATGCCATGTGTTCCCCAGGTAAGTAATGCACACGCACCCGGCCATCCACGTGATGTAAAAGAAAATGTGATTCATCAGACCAGGCCACCTTCTTCCATTGTGCCGTGCTCCAGTTCTGATGCTCGCATGTTGGCGTTTTTGGCAGTGGACAGGGGTCAGCATGGGCATCCTGACTGGTCTGTGGCTATGCAGCCCCATACGCAACAAACTGAGATGCACTGTGTATTCTGACACCTTTCTATTAGAACCAGCATTAACTTCTTGAGCAATTTGAGCTACAGTAGCTCGTCTGTTTGATCGGGCCACACGGTCCAGCCTTCGCTCCCCACGTGCATCAATGAGCCTTGGCCGCCCATGACCCTGTCGCCGGTTCTCCACTGTTCCTTCCTTGGAGCACTTTTGATAGATCCTGACCACTGCAGACTGGGAACACCCCACAAGAGCTGCAGTTTTGGAGATGCTCTGACCCAGTCGTCTAGCCAGCCATCACAATTTGGCCCTTGTCAAACTCACTCAAATCCTTACGCTTGCCCATTTTTCCTGCTTCTAACACATCAACTTTGAGGACAAAATGTTCACTTGCTGCCTAATATATCCCAGCCACTAACAGATGCTGTGATGAAGAGATAATCAGCGTTCACTTCACCTGTCAGTGGTCATAATGTTATGCATGATCGGTGTGTGTGTATGTATGTATATATATGTGTGTGTATATATATGCTAAAACAAAGACAATGTGTCCAAATAAACAGTGCTAACAGTGGTCGCAAATTATTCTTAGTGCTTAAGAATATATATATATATATATATATATATATATATATATATATAATTTGCAAAGAAAGGAGGCATGTGGCATGTTTGCCCATAAAAGAATGTCTGGTGCATTATTGTAGAAATTTAGGTTGGGCTGCAAAGGGTGTGGGATAAGATGTAGTTTTTCTTTTTCTACCTTTCCTACCCATACGCGACATGTACATAGTTCATATGATGCAGCATATACTGTAAAAAAAAATTCTGTCTTACTATGTATTACGATGATGGAAAAAGACTGACTAATGATTGGAAATGAAATACCTGTCATGGACATCCGTAACAATAATTAGAGAATATGTTTTTACATATTATACATTTTGGCCATTATATGTAAAATCATAATTGATGTATTTATCAAATAAGGAAAATGGAGTCAGACAATGCTCTCTCTGTTTCTCTATACTTGAATATTGATGGATTCTGTCTGACTTTGCACCATTTTATGTGGATGAGTGCAGCTGAATTGTGGGATGAATCTGGTAGCTGTTAGTTATTAGATGAGCTCATTTTGGTAGTGCTGAGTCCACACATTGAAATTACACTCGCTCCCGGCAGCCATTCATAAAACACTGTTAAGACTCATGTGGTCACATGCAATAGGGCAACTGAGCTTTCCCTCTGCGTTCAATTTGAAAATGTTACTGTCATAGATCAGAACGGATATATCACTAAACAGTAAATCAAATGGTGTTAAACATATTAAAAAAGGCTTTACCAAGACTAGGCAAACGATGATGCACAGAATTATCAGAATTAAAGTTAATGAGATCTTGAGAACTTGAACAACGAGAGCTTGAACTAAGCCTAATTAATTGATGCTTATCTTAATAACCTAATTTTCCAAAGCTGTACATCTGGGTATATTCAAACAATGTTCATGTATGAGTTCTAACAATGTATGATCACCATGCTAAAATAGAGTTGCTGTTAGATTGGACTTGGTTTTTTTTTAAGAATACTTGAACTGCTATGATTTTCAGTGATGATGATCAGTGTCGTTGTTTAAAACTAAAAGTAACAGTTTGACAAAAATCACCTTTATTTCAGATGCAGACACTTTTTGCCTTTGATGAAGAGGAAATGGATATGAGAAACAAGGTGGTAGAGGATCTAAAGACAGCCCTCCGCACTCAGCCAATGAGGTAAGAGAACTATGATTCTTGTCATTGTCATGTTAAATCATAATTCTGCTCTCCGGTTGAAGGAGTCAGGAGTAAATACCTTGAATTAAGAGTGCTGCTCTCAGCAGGCAGTTTTTTTATGGCAACTAATTTAGGCTTGGATTATGTGGGATCCACGGATCAAGAAGCCTCAGGGTACCTACCATCTGTGAGGATTAGGACGTGAACTTAACTGCATCCCTCCTCGTCTGTGACTGTCTGGCATGGGCTGATCACTATGTTTGAACACATTCAGTTGCTGTGTATCATTCATTCAGCTAAAACAGTCACTAGGGATATTTTGGGATATCGCATAAAAAACAGCTGGATGGAAAACGCAAGATGCGCATACATAAAAAAAAAAAATGCACATATGCACTCGTTTGAATATGCGCATAAACCACTTTTACTGAATAAATTCCTCGAAGTGCATCAAAAAACCATGTGACTGTGCACAATGGGATGGTATAATTGGACTGACCAGTGGACCGATCGCGATGCACAGAATCTGAAATGCCTGAGCAAAGACTGTCGTCAAAGTGCTTCAGTATAATTCCCAGTAGTCTTACACGACTGCGTTCCCAAACAGCAGCATCCGCCTCCGAATGCAAGATAACATGACCGAGTTCATTGCGTTTCGTCTGTGTGCTCTGAGGTGCAAGTAATTTATTATTAAATACGAAAATTATACAGTGGCTTCTCCTACTTTTCTTATCAGGAAGTGACTTTTCTTATCATTTTGTTCCCTTCGACTCTATTTGCAGATGTTTTATACAATATTCCAATTTTGCACATAAGTTAAACTTAATTTGCAACTTTTGGATGGAAACAGCTACTGACTCCTTAAATAAAACCACATTATTTTTAATCCTTGAAGATTATTTATCTTGTTCACATATTGCATTGCTGAGTCCATGCTGTCCTTAGAAGTTTCAGATTAGACTAGCAGTCTGGAGTCTCTTTCATCACTGCAGGCAAACAGAAACAGATCTGCTTCTCCGAGTCACAAAGCAAAAAGTCTGAGCTGCCAGTCATATTGGACTGTTGTCTAGACATGCAGGGTGGCTTGAATGGGACTGTAAACAAAGTTCATTTCAGGGAAGAAGGAAGTGGGAACCGGGTAACAAAATAAAGCATAAACAACAAAGCGAAACAAGCGGCAGTGGCCTTTCTGCCGACTGCCACCTATAACATAATAAACCAACAACCTAAAGCAGGGTTCCTCAAACTCGGTCCTGGACGGCCACTGTCCTGCAGAGTTTAGCTCCAACCCTGATCAAACACACCTACCTGTGATTTTCTAGTGATCCTGAATACCTTGATTAGCTTGCTCAGGTGTGCAGGACCGAGTTTGAGGACCCCTGACCTAAAGGGTTACTTCGCCCCGAAAATTCTGTCAATGAGGTTCATTCTCGTGTTACGCAGCACGTTTGAGCTTCTGCAAGAACCAATGAGGTTCATTCTCGTGTTACGCAGCACGTTTGAGCTTCAGCAAGAACCAATGAGGTTCATTCTCGTGTTACGCAGCACGTTTGAGCTTCTGCAAGAACCAATGAGGTTCATTCTCGTGTTACGCAGCACGTTTGAGCTTCAGCAAGAACCAATGAGGTTCATTCTCGTGTTACGCAGCACGTTTGAGCTTCAGCAAGAACCAATGAGGTTCATTCTCGTGTTACGCAGCACGTTTGAGCTTCAGCAAGAACCAATGAGGTTCATTCTTGTGTTACGCATCACATTTGAGCTTCAGCAAGAACCAATGAGGTTCATTCTCGTGTTACGCAGCACGTTTGAGCTTCTGAGAGAACTAATGACGTTTGTTCTTGCGTGTCAAGCAGTTTCGGTTGAGCTTCTGTTTATGCTCGCTGATCAATATTTAGATGTGAATAAAAGCCTAAATTCAATCTGTTCATCATATAAAGTGACCGTGTCTCTTTAGAAAATTTGATCATTCATATGGATTAGTTTTACGATCTCTTTATGAACTTTTTGCAGTGTCAAAGTTGTAGTTGCGTAGACTGTCAACATATGGACAGAAATCTCTCAGATTTCATCATAAAGATCTTCATTTGTGTTCTGAAGATGAACGAAAGTCTCATGAGTTTGGAACGACAAGGGTGAGTAATCAATGACAGAATTTCTGGCTGAACTAACCCTTTAAAATGTCCCAGGCCAGGTGCTCTCTCACCCTTCACTGTCATCCCTCCTCCTTATATCCTTGTGGAGCTCCGCAGTGGGACTTGAGAGCGGTGTGTCGCGCAGGTGTCTCTCATTAGCATTTGCTCCACGGCTCTTGGCCCGCTCAGCTTCACAGTACAGTGACATGCTGTTGAGTTCTCTCTGCTCTCACATTGCCATTTATTAGGGATCATCTGGACCATGTCTATATTTTGTGGTCCGTTTTGTCAGTTTTGTTTAATGTTGGACGGTTTATTTTTTTGGTCTTGGTTAAAAAGGTGATTTAAAAGTGATTTTAAACTTATTTAGCTATTATCAGTTGTAATTCATGAATTTATGAAGAGTTTATTGAGAGCAGCAAGCCGTGCCTTTGGATGTAATCTGCTAATGGATGCTTTGAGGTTTTAAGGTCTTTATTGCACCTCCTTAATGCCATTGCAGGGATTACATTAAATAAGAAGGAAATTAAAATATTGAATATCCAATTTAATGTAGTGAAAAGTGTTGAATACCTACAATGCTTTAAAGAAAAAAGTAAATTCACAAAACTTACAACTCAGCACATTCTTGCAAACATTAGCTGTGTTGTTCTAATGGACCAGAAAAGGGTTTACAAGCCAGCCTGAGTGCTTTTTAAATCTAGCACAACTTCCTTTCATACAGTCTGTGTGATTTTTATTCCAGTAATGCTATTTTTGAGTTTTTGCTTTGAGACTCATTTTAGAAATCCAACCAGTGCCACAATTAGATGATGTAACATCCACAGCAGTCATACAGTAACTAGCTGGTAAAGAAAGCGGTGCACACACTGCCCACTGCTTTTCTATGAAGAGTAATTAAAGCCTTCTGAAAAACAGATCTTTTACAACAATCTGATGTTCAGAAACCCAGACCAGTAAAGAGAGTTGAACGCTTACAGGTTGAAAAAGGTAACCGTTGTTAACACTGTACAGCTGATTACTTTTTGTCAAATAATTTTCTGGTACAGTGTCACTAACAATCTCCTCACAGATTTTTACAAATATTTTCATCTTATCAAAGTGAGTGCACACTACTCTTTTGAGTATTATTTGGTTTCCGGACTGAGACATAGTTGCATCATCAGCATATGATGTACTTGTAAGCAGCTTTTGATTTGAAAAGGTTAAATGGTCCTGAAAAAAATAGTCACACTTGTATTGTTCACGGTCAAAAATGGACGCATTGGAAATGAATGGGAACGATCTAGTTGAAACTTTTGGTACTGCACCCAAACAAATTCGTACTGAAAGCTCATTTTCTGAGATGTCAAGCTCAGATTTGGAACACAACTTGTTTAGATTTCTCACAGTTTTAGAGTAAAACATGTTTTGGAAAATATGTATTTCATATAAAAATTTAAAATAGTATTTTTGTTTTAATACTTTTTTTATTTTAAACTTAACAACTACCTTACTAACTATTAATAAGCAGTACTTAGGAGTTTATTAAGGCAAAAGTCATAGTTCAGAGTTAGTTAGTAGTGCGAATTGGACCCTAAACTTAAGTGTGACCAAAAATTCATTTTTCAATAGAAATGCATCAACACAGGGATGAAAAAAACATGCCAATGTCTGTGTTAATGCATGTTTATACTATTCCAATGTCTCAGTTTATCATTGATTTATGATCCAGCACTGTTCCTCTATACACTTACAATCTTTGACGGTAAGCCTACTGAGACAAAAGAACCATTCATTATTCAGTGCAAACAATCTGCCACCCCTTGTTAACACTGGAAGCAGGAAAATAAATGCGCCATTGTGATGTTTTGGCTCTGACAGTAATGTAAAGTATGATTGCGGCAATGAGTTTAGAATGTCACCAACAATTAAGACTTTATCTTTAGCCAGTACTAACTCGGATAGAAAATCAGCAAATTCTTTGATTAAGTCTATATAAGTCTATATAAGCAAATTCTTATATAAAGCACCATCACTTCAAAATAATTATACTTGAAACCAGACCTTTGAGAAATGCCTTTTAGACGCGGCTCGTGTTTATAACAGTAATCTTGGGGCATAGACTAGTAATGTAATGTAATCGTCTGCTTTAGCCAGGTTTCTGTCAAACACAGCACATCTAGTTTTATGATCTGTGATCATATCATTTACAAAAGGTGCTTTTGTAGAAAGGGATCCAGCAAGCCAAGCTTTATCATTTGTTTATCTGTATTATATATGTTTTTAATTTGTTGGACATCAATTGAATTATTATTACCCTTAAATGGGTTTGGGAGTTTTTTGTATTTACTACTTTGGGGAACAGACGCCGTCTCTATGTGATGATATCTAGGTGAAAGAGTCTCTGTGTACTAAGATATATGTTACTTCTGTGATGTGAGGTGGCTAGCAGACAGTCGGTTTAGCCAGTCTGTCTGCTTCCTGACCTGGGCCCCAGTTAGTCAAGTAACAACTCTAAGACTAGAAGAGCGGCACCACTCCAGGAGCGATGGAGACCATCTCTTTTCAACAGGTCAGGTCTGCCCCAAAAACTTTTCCAATTGTCTCTAAACCCTATGTTATTCTGCGGACACCACTTAGACAACCAGCCATTGAGTAAGGCGAGTCTGCTATATAACTCATCACTCCGGCGAACAGGGAGGGGGCCAGAGCATATTATAGTGTCTGACATCATACTTGCGAGTTCACACACCTCTTTAATGTTATTTTAGTGATTTCTGACTGACGAAGTTGGACATCATTAGTGCCATGTGAATAAAAATCGTAGATTATTTACGCTTAACATAAGCCAGCACTTTTAACCCGCTGGTGTTGTTCGGCCATTTTTGACAAAAAAAAATTTACGTTTTGCTTTTTTCGTATTTGTTACTTCATTGGAATGGTACGGAAATTGGTAAAGGTTTTGGCACTTGTTTTGTGAACACACACAAAATCATGGACATGGATTCAAAAAGGTTAAATGGTCCTAAAAATATAGTCACACTTAGAGTTTAAGTTTAACTTGTATTGTCCTTTTCAGGAAATTAGACTCAAAGCTGCAATAGTACACAACATACAACTCATGACAACATTATGAAGGGGGAAAAAGTCATTAAAAAAATTCATAACAATTTCTACATCTTACTATTTAAAATACTAATAGATATAAGTATAAATGATTTTTTGTAACGGTTGCTTTTACATAGTGGGACTCTATAACGCTTCCCTGATGGCAGTAGTTAATACATTGGGAATAAAACATAGCTTGAATCACTCACTGTTGCCTGTGCATTCTTAAGAACCAACGACTCACAAATTAATTGAAGTGATGTGTATTATTTTACACCCATGACTGTCATTGCAGTTTTAACAAAACGTGCAAGCTGTGATTTTGATTGGACCGAAAGATTGCCATACCAAACTTGCATCCCATAATTTAACAAACTACCTAAAACAGCTTGATAAAATAATTGCATAATCCTATGATTTACACCAAACAACCTGTACTATTAGGTTAGAGAGTTTTTCTCTAATAGAGTTTTCTTCTATTATTAGGTGTCCTTTGACATCTGCTGGATAGCACGATTGATCACAGTATAAATGAATAATTAATTAACAGTGTGTCTGACAGTTGTCTTTGTGCAAGTAAAGTCAGACAGAGAAAGATACATATTTTATTTTATACCCAGGCAATGGACTAATGTCTGCTCAGGTCATTGGCTCAGGATTAATGGATTAGTCTGCTATTTCTTTGCACAGTAGCTAGGTGTCACTAGTGAGCAATGATTAATGACGCTTCGGGTAATGAACCTTTTAGTGAAGCAGTGGGCTGCGAGGTCTCAATGGTTCAGGAAGCCTCATTTTGCCATCACTAACGAAGGCTGAGAATCCAAACGCAGCTTTATTAAAGGATAATCCACAATCATAGTCAAAAGTCCAGGCAAGGTCAAAACACAGGCAGGCAGTCCAAACAAACACAACAAGGCAGGGAACACAAAGGGCAATAGAGTTATCCAGGAAACAGGCAAGAAATCCAAAGAACCAGGAGACATGAAACCGGGGCGAACACTCAGAATTGCAGTGTTACCCTAAACAAGACTTCACAGTGAATGACAAGGTGAACGTGGTTTATATAGGCAGAGGAAATGAGGTACAGGTGTAAACAATGAGTGGTGATGAGTATGGGGAAAGGATTATGGGTAATGTAGTCCTTGAAGGAGTGACAGTCCGGGGTGGACTGCCCTCTGGTGGTAATTAGGGGCACTCTCACTGGTGAATCGTGACACAACCAAAGTCTTCTTAAAAAATACAACTGTTGCTGGAATTTTGAACAGAGATAATCAATGTGGATAATCAAACAGATAATCAGTAATCATTGCTTTCCAAGTAAATTAACAATCAATGACCACCCCTAGATACATATAGGTATCCACCTGCTCAATGATATTATCATGAATGATTACTGGACTGTAATCACCTAATCTTACACTTATACACTTGTGGTAAAAAATGGCCGCATTGTAAATTAATGGGAAACGAATCTCTAATTTTTTGAGATATAAACCTTAAATTTGGAACACAACACAACAAGATTTATGGCTTTCATTTTCTTACAGTTTTAGAGTAAAACGTGTTTACGAAAATGGAAAATATGTATTTCATATAGAGTAAAATGTAAAAATAGTATTTTTGTGCATTTTTCCTAACAATAAACCTAAAATTCTATAACTTTTTTTAAGTTTATTTAGCAATAATCTTCTAAGTGTCATCTTTAAAAAGAGACCAAACTTAACTCTGTGCTCCAAAGCATTCAAGATTTATGACGGTTTAAGTTGGACATTTAATTTTCAGGTCTATGCTTAAAAAGTGAATAAATAGATTATAAATACTGCATAAATATAATTCAGTACCTCTAAAAATACAAAATATTAATGAAAAAACATTATTGAACTAAAATATAGTACATTCATTTAATTGAAATAAAAAAAACTATTAGGTCACTTTTGACTGCCACACAAATAGCACCAGAGGGTTAAATTTCCTTCGATCTCAGGCGCTCCGGCTCTCAGCAAATATTTGACTATGGTGGCTGGTGCCCAATAACTAGGGCACTTTCAACAGGTTTCTCAGTGGGTGCGTCGAGCGGGGAGAACCTGCTTATTTTTGTGTGTGTGTGTGTGTAATATATGGAGGAATCTGTGGTTAGCCAATTTGAATGGAGGGATAGGATAGTATTTCTATCTTAGTAACTAAGTCTGGTGTGTACTACTTTGTGGAATGACATACTTGTGAGTTTAGCATGTTGAGCTAAATATGTAGTAAGACCATTATGTATATAGTCAATAATGTTGAAAAGTGCCTTCATACCTTTTCACCACACACATCTTTGCATGTAAACGTTACCATCTAATTGAATGCATTCATCTTGCGTTGTCTGCAATTTTAAACCAAAAAGCATGCACAGATACAAACGTTATAAATTCCCCGAAAATAGTATCATCCAGGCACCTTTGTCAAATTAACAGTAATAATATTTAGAGCAGACTAATCCTCATCTTTCGTATAGTATAGATAGTATCCAAATTGGGATGTAGCCAAAAGCTGCATTTAAAATATTAAATTTGGTTGTTCATTTTCTGGTTCTAGAACACTTTCCTCATCTAGGGTGGCTCAGTGGGTAGCACTTTTTTTGGATACTGTCTTCAGGTTTCATGTGCTCCACCTTCTTTTTTTTTAGTCCACATTCTGGAAGGGCGTGCAGATGCCAAGCCTTTCTTAATTTGGTATTTTTAATATAAACTGTGCAGCCACGACACATGTCCTCTGTCTTCACACTGCTGCCCACACAAAATGTCACTCCAAAGCGAGAGAGGTTTCGCAACATCCTCCCAAGCAACCCGAATCTCTCACCAGCACAACGATGGGCTCAGATCGGCAGGAATACTTGTGTCAAGTCAGTGAGAGAGATGGAGGCAACATGTTTATTGACCTTCTGAATTACTGAGGTAGTTCTTTATGTGGCTTTAAGGAATGATTAAAATCTTCTCATTTGTTTTGACATGGAAAATATGATGCACTCTTACTCAAAGTAGACAAACACACTGCGGTTAAGTTTAGGTCACTGGAAAGTATGTCCATCTTTTGTTTAAGGAATGTTTCCCCCAATGTTTGGACAAAGCTGCCCTATTATTATAAGAATGAATTGTCAATAGGGTCTCAATAACAGCCATCTACTTCCCCCTATTAGGCTTTAAAATACTGATATGACCTCAACCTCTTTGTTTTCACATTTGTCTGTCAAATGCCTTTATGGAAATTGTACCCCGAATGCTTTAAGCATTTGGATAGGTTTGTGTTTTTCTCCCTGTGCTGTGTGAAGTGTAGTAGCTAGATCCAGTGAGCTTCAGTGACTAAAGGAAAATAGAGTAAAGTGCAGGAGAGGTAGCTTCAGGCATTGCTTGTGTTGGCCGCGGCTTAATGGGACAATGTGCTACCCCACCTGTGCCCCCCACATGCTCGGCTTCCAGTGTGATTTACACACTCCCAGCTGCTCTTTCCTGCCTGGTCAACGGTAACTGATACGCAATACTGCACACGTGCATGATTTTGTTCACATTTAGTCTGGTGTGACTGTGAACAGGTCAGACAGCTCTTTATCAAAGCTCAGCTGGCTTCATTTTACTGCTCATGTTATAACTTTCCCAAATGATCACTAAAGTCTTTACAATTGCTTTTTAAGACCAGTTAAATCACCCTGAATAGCTTTAACCTTTTAAACAACCAGATCTAGTGTTTCATGTGACATCTTTCCAGTTTAAGAGTTTAAAAAATAGGGGGGACACATGTGCTATAACCTTCAATAGTCAAGGGGTCCCGGTGACACACCTGGACCATGTGTCGAAACAGCTTGTGTATATATAAGAAGCATTTTTGATTTGTAGTGTCCCAGTGTAGTTGTTCCCGCTGAAACTTTCTACGGCCTAAAAGATGTTTGTTTGTTTGTTTGTTCTTTAAGACCAGGCAGCCAGGGCTTGACATTAACACCCGCCAAGCCGCCAAATGCGTGTGTATTTCAGCAGTGGTGTGTAATGCAGTCACTCCCACTAGCCACTTTGGCGGGTTAAATTTTATATATAACCTATACATTTTTCAGTTGTAGTCTTTTGTAGTCATCTGAAATAATAAACTAAGTGCAATGTAGTGTTGTCAAAAATATAGATTTTTCAATAGATCTCGATACTGAAATATCTGAAACACTTCCAATACAAATTTTCCGCAGATTAGATGCACAATACCAGCTGCTCTTTCTTTCTCTCTCATCTCTCCGACAGTGAGTGACAAACCCGCCTCCACTCACTCGCTTCATTTGCTTCGGATGAATATTGTTGGTGTTACAGGGCTTAAATATCAGCGTAGGATTACACGTATTGTGCATAATTTTACCAATTCCTGCAGATTTTGTTTTCACACCCAAAGTGTGCGCACATAAAGCCGCCTCTCAGTACTAAATGTAGTTATTTTTTTTACTGCTTATTGCGCTTAAACAGTCAAATACACACAGAATAAAGTCAAAATGCCGGTCTTGGTGAGTATTCATGTAAACACAGTCAGTTCTGTTTTAAGTGAACGTAAACAGTTGAGAAAGAAAACGCATGTGTAACGGTATAATGGATCCGTGCGTCAGCTCTTAAAGTGACAGCAGCCTAATATACCTGCTGCTAAATTATAAGATAATATTGAAAATATCTATATTACACTGTTGGCAGTTTTCCCCATGGTATCAATGCCGAAATTGTGGCCAGTGAAAATGCTGAGTGGCTTGTAATTTTGGAAAATCACTAGCCACAGTGGCTGGTGAGCAAAAAAGTTAATGTCAAGCCCTGCAGGCAGCTATTGTGTGTTACAAGTGTTGCTGACAACCTTGGAAGCAGTAAGTCCTGCTTCACTGGCATCTGCACCTCCACAGCAGAAGGAAAAGCCAATGATGACGCAGGGTCAGAAGACTGTGTTTAGTGGTTTATAATGGGATTATCAGATGTGGAACTGGAACTAGCTCTTTAAGGAATCCGAAAACAGCACCTCAGTAAACAAACAAGTTTTTTTGTTAGGCAAAGATACTGTTCCACAAAAGAGAGACAGACTATTCAAGTAAAAGCCTCAGAACAGATCACACTTCTTGAGACTTAGCGCCCAGACTTTTTTATGTAAGCAGCCTGCTTGCCACCATGGATGTATAATTCAAAACCTGTTCCGGAATGTGAGTTTCTTGGCTGAATATGAACTTCAGTTCAGAGAATACTTTCCACATTAGAATAATATAAATACAAGTTCATATGAAATTTAAAACTAGAATCATGAACAAGAACAAAGAAACGGCAATGGCATCATCAAGAAAGGTTTTTCATTATGTGTAAATAATGAAAGCGTGCTTTTGTGAGATCTGAGAGAATCACTGTTTCATCAACTATTGATGAATGCGAGATTAATGTAAATCCACACATCACTTCTGACTGTGGAGAGCCATACTGTACATTTCAAATGACCCTCTTAAAGTAGTGGTGGTGCAGCAGTTGTATTAGATCATAATACCATGGTACTAAAAAAAAAATAGCATATTCCTATATGCTATTTATTTAGTACTCCAAGTAAGAATACAAAAAAACCATGGAAGTACATTGGTTCTGGTATAAGGTGACATATACTTTTATGACAAGCTCCTATATACTGTAAGAAAACTGGAGTATCAAAATACAGCTTGACCATGAAACGGTCCATGAACACTTAGCATAGATCTGATGTGGAAATTAGATAAGGGGCTAATCCAGGCAGTAGAAGCGAGGAGAAGCCAAACAACCATGGGCCAGCTATGATCTCATGTGTACATCACCCAAGATTACAGGTTGCCCAACGATCGCTCAGCCATGACCAGGTGAGCCACGGCTGCTAAGGTTTGATTACGGTTGCAGGAAATACAGAGCCATGCTATATGGGATAATAACAGACTGATTTACTCCAGTTGGATCGCGATGCATGTTTTTCCGTTGCCAGCGGGTGCTAAGAAAACCATGCGGTGGCTTGAACTTGGCAAGCATTGTGAAGTCAATGCATCTATTATGATTACAGGAGAAGTCACTGCTGCCCCGCAACCCCCTCCATCTCCCTCTGTTGTCAGTATTTTCTCCCATTAGGACACAACCTGTGCTGCATCCTAGTGTTTGATTAACATGCGATATGAGTCACCTAGTAGACAGTGAGTCACCAAAGGTGATATAATTGTCAAAGGGATAGTTTACCCAAAAATGAAAATTCTGTCATTAATTACTCACCCTCATGTTGTTCCAAGCGTGTAAGACTTTTATTCATCAAAACAAATGAAGATATTTTTGATGAAATCTGAGGGCTTTCTGTCCCTCCATTGACAGCCTACGCAACTACCACTTTCAAGCCGCAGAAAGGTAGTAAAGACTTCATTAAAGTAATCCATGTGACTCCAAGATGTGATTTCATTTCTTTTTTCAAGAGGGTTTAATTAATGACAGAATTTTCATTTTTGGGTGAACTATCCCTTTAACCCTTGATCGGCCTCTCTTGAGAATGGGGTAGTGACATGTATGACCTTAATCAACCTGATTAATGAGTCCTGGGTTTAGCTCAACGTGATGAATGTGAAGATACATGCCCATTCCGCACTGAAGGGTTTTCATGGTTAACTTGTTTATTTATGCAGCTGAGTCTGTACAGAAGCCATCTGGGATTTTTGCCAAGACTTCAGAATGTTTTTACAAGCGATGCTTTAAAGATAGTCCCTTCTGGCTTTTAGCAATACGTCCTTGGAACATTTACATACAAATGTGACCCTGGACCACAAATTCAGTCATAAGTCGCACGGTATATCTGTGGCAATAGCCAACAATACATTGTATGGGTCAAAATGATCCATTTTTCTTTTATGCCAAAAATCATTAGGATATTAAGCAAAGATCATGTTCCATGAAGATATTTTGTAAATGTCCTACTGTAAATATATAAAAAATGTATTATTAGTAGAACTATGCATTGCTAAGGACTTAATAGTTTTTTTGGAGATTTTAAAATCTCGGCCAAATATTGTCCTATCCTAACAAAACCATACATCAATGGAAGCCATACATTATATCTCAATGTCAGAAAATTGACTCTTATGACTGGTTTTGTGGTTCAGGGTCACAAATGGCACCGAATTATATTTATATAATTCTGTGTGTCAATGTATGTTATTCTCCTTGTGTAAAAGCCAATGACCATGGGATCTCAAAGGGATTTTCATAGTTTAGGCCCTGTTCTAAAGGCACTGCCCCAACAAACACCAACTTTTTGGTTGGTTTTGTTGGATCAGTGTGTTGTTAATGTTTTTTTGGGGAAGGGCATTGGAAAAGACAACCTTACAAACTCCTGATGACTCTCCCTTCAGGTTTGTGACGCGCTTCATAGAGTTGGATGGTTTGACGTGTCTTCTGAACTTCCTGAGGAGCATGGACTACGACACCTCAGAGAGCCGCATACATACCTCCATCATCGGCTGCATCAAAGCCTTGATGAACAACTCCCAGGGCCGAGCCCATGTCCTGGCCCACCCCCAAAGCATCAACACCATCTCCCAGAGCCTCCGCCAGGACAACATCAAGACCAAAGTGGCTGTGTTAGAGATCCTGGGCGCTGTTTGCTTGGTTCCCGATGGGCATAAGAAAGTGCTACAGGCGATGGCACACTACCAGAAGTATGCAGCAGAGAGGACTCGCTTCCAGGTAGTGTTGTGTAACAGAATCAAACAGATAACTGTAATTTTGTTTAAGCAATTTCAGCTCTATAATCTGACTGGATATGTAAAATAATTCATATGCGTACACTTGTGACCACACATCACTCCAATTTGCTGTTATACTAATAAACTATATTACTGTGTGGAATGGTTTGATTTATTAAATTATTTAATATTGGCATTCTATATCATATTGCTGTTGCCAACATTTTATAGGAGTACTCAAGGTCATGCGTTATAGATATTCTTATAACGCCTCTTACAGTAACTGGTAAAATCACTAATGCTCACCTCTTTTGTGGCTTATTGTTTTATTAACTCTTCCATTGGTTGAAATTTCCAGCAATCCATGCTTTCACTGATATACGGTAGGGGGCGCTATAACACATCTGCTGAAAGAGTACAGAATCTTCTGATCAAAACACAGGTGAAAAGAAGCAGAAACAAAGGGTAGAAGCATTGCTTATGCATGTGTAAAATAACATGATCATCAAACATTAAACAGCATGTAAATCAAAACCCTAATGTTAATGAATGAAATGACGACCCAGGGCGAGCTATAGGACTGTGAAGCTTTAGGGGTGTTGATGGACTCCATCTACTCCATCTGTGTTTTGATCATCGTTCTGTATCTGATCCAGACTTGGTTTCAAAATGTTGCTTTTTTAAATGAAACTTACCCACATTCAAGTGTTGATTTAAAAAAAATGCATGAAGCTAGAATAAAATGTTTATTTGTTTTTGTTTAAAAGCATATTTAGATATGCGTACAAAATATTCTGAGGAAAGTTTAGTGAAAATGTTAAAAAATGCTGGCGGTGGCTGGCAACTTTTTCAAAAAACGCTGGCGGGGAAAGAGTTAATACATTTTCTGGGATTTTAATCTCTGTTAAATTGGAAAAATAAGAAATATAAGAAATGGGAGTGTGTCAAATTGTGGGAATGATTTTGTGTAGTCATAGTAGACATTTCAGCACTCGGGGGTATTGTCTGCATTTCTTAACATACCCCATGGGAGTCGCACAGTAATTTTAACCACAGAGTGTGTGCTGAGAAGAAGAAAAACAACACTCGTTGGAGGCCTTATCTTATGCAGCTTAAACATGTGTAGAGTGATTTGTCTTTACTGTGTGTTTATTAATGTATAGTTGACATGCTTGGCAACAACAAATGTCTGTGTTTGAAACATTAGGCGGTTAAGCATGGATTTCTAGTGACCCATCAGCTCTCTGAACACACTTGACACAATAAGCACCATTAGCAGACATTAGAAACCCTTTCCAGAGAAATAACATTCCCACCGGTCTCCACTGAATTCAAACCAGGGGTGTGATGAGAACCTGTGATTTATTGTCCTTAGCAGCCAATTAGGATAACCCATTAAATATAAAATTATAAACAGACCATTCATGTACACCCCAGATATACTGTTCATTGATCATCAGTCAGCATTTTCATATACAGTACATCAGCTTGTTTATGGAAGCAGCATCCTAAACATCATGGAAACTGTGACTTGTATTATAACGCTTTACCTTGGCAACTTTATTAAGAGTCACTTACATACATCACACAAAGAGTGCATGTGAAGTGCACACAAGATTCAACTGATATCTTTGTATTTGTTACTCAGTCTCTCTTGAACGAGCTGGACAGAAGCACAGGACGCTACAGGGATGAAGTAAATCTGAAGACAGCCATCATGTCATTCATCAACGCTATGCTGAATGCTGGAGTTGGAGAGGTCAGCATATTACAGAACAGTTTGCATGGTGTTCAGACCGTGTGTGTGTGTTTGTGTGTGTGTGTGATTTTGTAATTGGGACAGCTGGCATAAGTTGTAATAGTCTGTTCTTCCCTATTGTGACATACAGTGGTTGGACAATGAAACTGAAACACCTGGTTTTAGACCACAGTAATTTATTAGTATGGTGTAGGGGCCAATACAGCATCAGTTCGTCTTAGGAATGACAGATACAAGTCCTGCCCAGTGGCCAGAGGGATTTTGAGCCATTCCTCTTGCAGAACAGTGGCCAGGTCACTATAGTCCTGTTTACACCTGGTATTAAGATGCTTTTTTGGCGACGCTAAATACAGGTGTAAACAGGGTCTAAAACATTTCAAGCATGTCCACTTTCGACCACTTCTAGAGGTAGTCAAACGCAATCAGACTGGATTGCTTTCGTAGTGTAGAAGCTCATGTGGTCGAATGTGTTCAAACAGCCACTAAAGACTGTCTACTCTCCGCCTACTGACCTAATGAGTAAACATTATGAAAAGCGCTCAAGCCAGACGGGAATTAAACTTTGTCGGCTGGAGACCCAAGTTCTGTTTGAAGACAAAAAACACCAGCACAATGTTCTCTCACCATTCCTGATTTCTAACACACACTCACAGCGTGGTCTTGCGGCTGTCAGAGCAGAAACGAAAGCTGATGTTTTTTATGCGTTCATATGAAAATTGCGTGAGCTTATTTCGTCCATTAGATCAAAAGATCTGAAAAAGCCCGTACATTTACCCGCCGGCACCCATAGACCCTCCTCTTGAAGAAATCAGGACAGAAGTGGTTGAAATTGGACAAAAGAGACGGATTAAAACACCAGGTGTAAACGGGAATGTGTATCTCGTCTATTTGTGATCTGATCAACCAAAATGCATCTTAATACCAGCTGTAAACAGAGCCTATGTGATGCTGGTGGAGGAAAATGTTTCCTAACTCGCTCATCCAAAACATCTAGCACAAGTAGTTGGCCTTTGGGAATGCCATGATATTGCAGCCTAAACCATCACAGATCCCCCGTGCTTTACTCTGGGCACGCAACGGTCCAGGTGGTAAGCTTCCTTGGGGCTCCTACACATAGTAATTCTCTTGGATGTGGGAAAGAAAATTGTGGAACAATACATGTTCCACAAATCCACATTGTCCACAGCCCAATATTTCTGCTGCAAACCAATGTTTGGCACTAGCATGAGTGACCAAAGGTTTGGTTATAGCTACCCAACCATGAGTATTGACCCCATGGAGCTCCCGACAAACAGTTTTGGTGGAAACGGAATAGTTGAGGTGCGCATTTAATTCTGCAGTGTGTTGGGCAGCTGTGGTTTGATGTTTTGGATACAATCCGGGTTAGTACCTGGACATCCCTTTCAGACAGCTTCCTCTTGAGTCAACAGTTGCTTCTATTGGATGGGATTCATCTTTCGTGGTGGTACTGTATGCCAACATTACCCTGGATAACACGGCTCTCGATACACCACAAAGACTTGCTCTCCTGGTCACAGATGCACGAGATGGGCACCAACAATTTGTCCTCTTTTAAACTAATATGTCTCCCATTATGTTGATGCAATATTTTATGTACAGCTATTTCAGGAATATGAAATTAGTGAAGATGCATAGGTGTGAAAACGTCATCACTATATTGCCCAGTGTTTCAGTTTCATTGTCCAACCCCTGTATATCCAAGTTAAACGGTTTCTTGAACAAGAAAAAATATGCAGGACGGGACTTGATTTTGTCCATTTGGAATTGTTATTTGCTATTGCTGCGATCTCATGTGAGTGAGGCCCTGTCCCAAATGGGACAGCTATCGTAACCTAAAGCTATCGTGATCTTCCTCCGAGTCCACACTTTCATGACGCAATGGCGCTCTGACTGTCAGGTAGAAGTCTGCTACGGAGCTCGGGGGCTTGCAGGCTCTGCAAAAGTGCGCATCAAGGGTGCATCGTGAGTACCCTTCTGAAACCTAAAATGACAAATGGGACACCCTATGGTCTTGTGGACTTAATGGACACCATTGTAACCCCATTGGTAGACAGCAAGTGCACATGATTTGGGACAGGGCCTGACTGGTTGTCCCGCCCTCATGCCATTGAACACGTCATCAGAGAACAGAAGAGATGTCGTTGAAAGAGGGAGGGGAAGTTATTATGATTAAAAATTACGAGGGCACATTAAATAAAAAAAAAAAGTAGTGATATGCACTGATGAATCTTTTATAATAAGTACTCCAATATTCCATAAAAAAATAGTTCATTTTGATTTCATGATGACTTTAACATAATTATTCCCTCTGTTTCCCTCAAAGGACAGTCTAGAGTTTCGCCTTCATCTTAGGTATGAGTTTCTGATGTTAGGAATTCAGCCAGTCATCGAGAAGCTGAGAACACATGATAATGCTACGCTTGACAGGTAAGAGCACTAGTTAAAATTGAGCTAATTTCCCACCTAACGATCAATATATGCATCAGCCCTGGGGTGTCAAACTCAGCTTCTAGAGAGTTTAGTTCCAACCCTGCTCCGGCAAACATACCTGTAGTTCAAGTCTGAAGGGCTTGATTAGCTGGATCAGGGCTGTGGCACCCCTGCATTAGTCCATTGTTGCTAATTGAAAGGCCATGTGTGTGTGTTTCAGACATCTGGACTTCTTTGAAATGGTGCGGAATGAGGATGAGTCAGAACTGGCCAAACGCTTTGACATTGTGAGATCTGTTCATTATCTGTACAAGCCTTCTGCCATATCATGTCCTTAAATTTGCTTACTCTGTACAGAGCAGCATGCTGTTATTAGATTTGTTTACAAGACTCCTGACTTAATGTGTGTTCTGGGAATTTGGGAAATTAACGGACGTTTTGTGTTCAGACACATGTGGACACCAAGAGTGCTGGCCAGATGTTTGAGCTGATCAAGAAGAAGTTGAGCCTCACAGATGCCTACCCCCACCTTCTATCTGTCTTACAGCACTGCCTCCAAATGCCATGTGAGGACCTGAACGCTTCCATACAAATGATCAAAACATCCCTCTCCCTACACAAGCACACTGCACCATTTATGTAGATTTAATAAACATACCTAATGATCTTCACTGTTAATCTCCTTTCTTAAACGTGGTTCTGCTCCTAGTGAGCTCCCTCAGTATCTGCTGTCTATACATGTACAGTACCTTACCTTCTCTCCACTCTCTGTGTAAACTTAGGTTGAAACTTTAGGTTTGCCTTATTCATAACGGATACATTTTATGCTGCTATAGAATTTGACTAAAGTGAGATATCTTACAAAGTAGCACAATTTAGTTTGGAGCGATTTCTGTTTGAAACACCCTTTGTGTTTGGAGCACGCCTGCTGTCTTGGTTGGCAACTTAGGATTTCCTCTTTATTTAGTTACTACCTCCCTTCCCATCATTCCACAACTAATTGTTGTGCTTGCATTTAAATCACTGTCATCCTAAGCTGCTCTAAAGCCAGGGTTTTAAACTTGCTCAGTGTGAGGCTAATGAACTGCCTGGGATATTTATCAGAGTGTAGATGTATAATTTATCTAATATTTAACCGCCCCACATAATTGTTAAGTGTAGCTATTTAGCTCTATGAACACCTGCTTAAATAGAAATGATTTGGTAAGCCTATAGACATTACAATTTATTACCAGTTCTGTTCAAGAAAAACACAGAAATCAGTGCCAAAATTGTGTTCTCAAGGACTTGCCCATAATTAAAACATGAAAAAACAGTACTGTTGCTGAACCATAGTGAAGTGTAATACAGATTGTAATACTGTATTCATTAGGTCCGCACAATATATCAAAATATCGCAAAAGTACATATCGGCTCGCAATATCTGAATGATTTTAATAGGCTACTTCAACATTGTGAAAAGTGTATGTTTTAGGTCGATGCATATAGCAGAGAATAGACTGGGCACACGACTGTTACTCATGTGACTTGCTTGACGTTAAAAAGAGTTATTAAACGCAATAGCTTGCGAAAAACAACTCCTTGAAGTCTCGCGCTGTCTGACACACACACGCCGAAACGTGCGCACAAGCCGCCTCTCTAAAAGCAGTTCTGTTTCGTGTCTTGTTACACACTCGAACTGTCACACACACAGTTATGTCAAAATGGCTGTCTTGACGAGTATTAATGTAAACACAGTCGGTTATGCTTTAAGTGAACACTATCAGTTGGGGAAAGAAACTGAATGCGTGTCAATAGGATCCGTGCATTAGGTCTTAAAGTGACAGCCTGCTAATACAGTAAACCTGCCGCTGTCTGTCAAACAACAAAAGAAAGAGAAAATCACTCAGTGCTCTTGGCTGAATAACCTTTGTAGCTTTATTATGTATCAATGTATATTTAATTCATGTGAAGACTACTGTTTTTAGTTCTTATTTTTAATAACAAAGATAAATTAAAATAATAATCGTCCACCCCTAGTTCAGGTGTCTTTGTTTACCTGGATGTTCTTGATGTTAAGTTTTAGGTTGATATAACTATATTACCAAGTCAAGCAAAGAGTTTTTGGTATTTAAATATTGGCATTTCATTTTTTGTTTGTTTACATTGATGTTAAAATGATATTGTCAGATTTGTGACATAAATTTTTGCTAAAACACTGCTGGTCACTTTCAGAAGTTATAGCGATGCTTTCTTTTCCCAGAAAGAATGTGAAACACATAAATGGTATCATTCTCAGTTTTTAAATAATTTTTTTAATATAATTGAAATAGATTTTACACACTTAAAGCAATATCGTATCGCATATCGAATATCGCATTATTTAACAAGGTATTGCATATCGCAGTTTTCTTCAATATCGCACAGCCCTAATATTCATGCATCATGATATTCACATGCTCCAAGAATACCATTTAATTACCATGTCCAAAAAACATGACATTACCATGACACCATATCCTATACAACATGGAAATATTAACTTTTTTGGTCATATTTGATAGTGTGAAAAGCAGTGGAAGCGTGTTTGACACTTGTAAAATGTTTTCAGATAAACGTGGCGCTGGCAGCATACAGCAATGGCAACTTTTAGACCGCATCCTTCAGCAAATTGTTCTACAAGATGAGAAGGGAGAAAATCCAGATGTTTCACCCCTGGACAATTTCAACGTTAGAAACATCATTCGAATGTAAGTGCTCAATGCATAACGCTTTCAATTCAAAACACATTGTGCACATGGTTTTATCCATCCAGATTTTGCTCTTTAATATTACTGCTAATGAAAAGTTAATCATAACTTTGAGTTCACTAGTGTGGTATAATATTTTTGAAGCCAGGAGGCCTTGATAAAGGTACTGGATCCTCTTTAGATCTTTTAAAGTTCAAAGTTCTCCCTGCTATCTCACTGCCTGTTATAGTTATATTGTGGCGCACTGCTGAGATCTGATACTGTTCACATGCTGGAAGATGATTCACAATGCTGTGAATGCGTCATGAAACTGTAAACAAAATGGAAGCTGGTAAAAAACTACTTTAAACCATTGGGACATTTTAAAGAAATACTACAGTAAGCAACTCTGGTGGTAAATCTGTCATTAATGTGTGTAAGATTTCCAGCCATCTGCTTACCACAGATGTCCAACAATTCTCTGGATGGGGAAAAAAAAAATATATATATATACACATTTTAATAACGCAGGGCCAGCATTCTTTGCTCCTTAGTACCTGTTTGTCCTCAAATTTGCCGGTTATCAAGTTTACCTTGGCTAATGTTAGCCATGCATACTACTAGCAAACATCATTTATCTTCTCATGCACACCCATAATGTGCAACTCTTTCCAAGCTGAAATCTTCTGGCTGCATTCAAGGCATCTTGGGCTATTATGTTTCTTTAACCAGTTTAAGGAGCAAGTTGTCCAAGAAAAGCTAAAATAATGAACGTTTAATTTTCAGTGTTGGCTTGTAGCTAGCAATGTAGGGTTATACCCCAACAATGTCAATCTGCCTACAAAAGAATCAGAATCACACTTGGTTTTTGAAGTGAAAAAAGTCTTAAATAAGTGAAGTGCAATACATCCATCATATGTTACTGACTTGTGTGGAAACTGCAACTTTATCATCTTTTCCTAATTTCATATTAATCATGTATATCTTTCATTCCCTTTGTCCAATGCTGGCAGTACATGTTACTGTATCTGTTTCATTTCTCTCCTTCTGTAGCTATGGAAGGCAGCGCATGTCAAGGTGTCACTTTAGATTTATATACTTGATCCTCCCATAAACCTCCAACAGTATCCACTTACAATAAGATTCATAACCAGACTATACTAATACCTTTTATTAAAATCAAATGTTTTATTTAAGAAATATTCCCCAACTGTACGTCATTGCTTTGGTTTAACAGTGACCTCTTTGGTTTAAAGACCCCATGAAATGGTTGGATGTGTTTTGGATTTCTTTGATGTGTTGCCATCTGTGTTTGGTGTGTTGCCACATGGCAAAACCATACTGTGACAGCTTGTACCAATGAAGACAACTTCAAAATTATTCAATTCTAACCACTTGCTACCAGTTGATGTTTTCCAAAACTGACAAACCATAATTTGGTTAAATATTGTATACACCTCTGTGGACAAGAAGATTCATCGGTCTGTTTGATCTGCTAAAACTTTGGATATAGATATCATCAAAGCTAGCACATTTACTAAACAGAAAACTCCATGGGGCCTTTAATATTGGCTTTCATTTTTGCTAACACTGTTGATAAATAACAAGAAGCAGTTTAAACTGATAAATGACTGAGGTAAGTGTGGGCAAAATGAATTTTATAACCCTATACATTTGAGTGCAACACAGTGACACTTGGTTTTGCGTCTACAGGCTTGTCAATGAGAATGAAGTCAAACAGTGGCGAGACCAAGCAGAAAAGTTCAGAAAAGGTAACGGTGCAACACTGACTTGCCTAGCTGAGCCCAAGTGAACTTATGTAACGATAATGCATGTCTGTTTTTTAGAGCATGTAGAGCTGGTGTCTCGGCTGGAAAGGAAAGAAAGGGAGTGTGAAACCAAGACACAAGAAAAGGAGGATATGATGAAGACACTCAACAAGATGAAGGACAAACTGCAGAAGGAAGGAGTGGAGTTACGCTCTGCCAGGGAGCAAGTATTAGACCTGTCCTCCCGCATTAGCGACATTTCAGTGAGTTCCCCATCTGTTACTTCCTTTTAGTGTGCATTCATAAGTAGAGCAGTTGCACATTAACGTCAGAACGTCCATGTTGATGTCGCTACTTGCGTTGTATAATTAGAGATGCTTAAGGAGTTGTTTAAGCATCAGTTATGTGTGATGGTTTATACTTTCCAGCAAATTTGTCTAACATTTTATTCAAATTATCTTTTTTTACTTTTAGAGTGAAGTTCCTTTACCTGTTCCTCCTCTGCTCCCTGGGAGTCCAATGGCTCCACCTCCTCCACCTATGATGATGGGTGGCTTTCCTCCTCCTCCTCCACCTCCACCTAATGCTTTCTCCAGCCCACCCCCACCTCCTCCTCCACCTCCCCCGGGGGGTCCTCCACCCCCACCTGGAGCCCCGCCCATCTTTTCTGGGATTCTGCCTCCACCTGGACCTGCTTCCATTAGTTCCACAACCAGCCTGCAGACGAAGAGCATCCCACAACCTTCACAACCACTCAAATCCTTTAACTGGTCCAAACTGGGAGAGGTGAGTCGGTCATGAGATACACCTGAAGAATTACATTTTTTTGGTACCTCATACTTTAAGGTTAATAGTACATAATAGGGGTGTAACGGTACACAGAAGTCACTGTTCGGTATGTACCTCGGTGTTGGGGTCATGGTTCAATACGAGTTCGGTACAACAGGAAAAAAGCAACAAATCCCCAATGCTAGGTTTCTTTTCATTTATTTTGAACAAACAGTAGTGCAAATTACAGTTTGTAATTCCTCCTGAGGTAGAATGCACTCTTGCAAAAGAGTGTTTGGTATTTGGTAACAATCAGCTACAAAACTGAAAAGCACCTCATGTGTTATTAAAGTACAAAAAATAAATAAAATAATGAAAAATAAAATTTGTGCAGAGATTAGTTTTCTTTTGCGTGCGTGACAATGGCGGATGCACAAAGTTCAATATTACGCTTTTTCAAGAAATCACAGAAAGATGAGTGAGAAGGGGTAAAAGAGCCATCTACATCTCACCTTTCCATGAGGAGACAGCGAGTGAAGCGGCACATGTGGCTTCCCATTTCCAGGACACTCATATTTCATCACTGGACTAGTGAGACTTCCTCGGCATGAATCAGCACAATGCCAAATGATTTTGTCTCTAACAGCAGAAAACAACTTTTTAAAAAACCATCATTTATGGCATACATTATGGTCATGTAGATAAGAGTAAGACATCATTCGAAACTGTAAATTTGTGCTTTCTGCCGTCCTGTTTTTTTTTTTTCTTTGAAGTTTGTGGAGTGTGTCACAAAAATTAAATGAAACTCAGCGTATAGGCTAATAGCAAGTTCTTGCGTGCCATCTGAACTCTTGTTTTGGGTTGGTGCATAGATCGTCTCTTCTTCTTCTGCTCTTTTTCCTGTTGTCGCGGTTAGCAAACAGCGTTGCGTTACCGCGCGCACCCCCTTCTGGATTGGGGTGTGGATCGCCTGTGACTGACTGTATTCGTCTTCTGAATGTATGCACCGAATCATGATGTCCGTACAGTGATGATTCAGGACGAATACATGTACCTATACAACCCTAATACATAATGTTTTAAACTTTAATTAAAGTTGCAGTCTGTAACTTATTTTGGTTAAAAATGATTACATTTGATCACATTAAAAATTTTGAGCAAGTACATAACCAGCCAGTGTTCAAAACTATCTCCTTACCTTAGCCCATTTCCCCCGGTAAGCTTGTAATGTGTTATAATTTGAGTGGTATTGGTGGATTTCCACTGGAAATTCGAGCATGTCTTTGAGTCATTACGTCTGTATACATAAAGAAAGAGTCCGGCTAGTAGGCAAGTGCATGTGAGGATGCTGCAGGTGGCAGATCATTTATAGCCTTTTCTCACAGCAGCTTATCATTTTGATGGTGGATTGTAATCCAGAAAGGTCCAAACGACAATCATCAACTGGAGATTCACCCGTAGTCAAAAGCCAAAGATTAGACCAGTGGTTTTCAAACCTGTCCGGGAGTACCACCAGCCCTGCACATTTTGTATCCCTCATCTATCACACTTGATTCAACTCATGAGCTCAGTAGAGAATGCAAGACTTGAAATGGCTGTGTCGGATATAGGGAGACATACAAAATGTGCAGGGCTGGTGGTACTCCAGGACAGGTTTGAGATCCACTGGATTAGAGTGTACAGAAATTGAAATCTACAGGTAACGCTAATACACACTAAATACACAGTCACGCAATGCTGATGTTGTTAACATTAACAATTTGAGAACAAAGTATAACAATAATAATAATTTGCACGGTTTTATGTGATGTGGGCTAAGCGATTATTAGATTTAATCACCGTTGGTAGCACGATTTAGTGTAATGCTTTTTTTCTCAGTCGGTCAGAACAAAAGTGGCAGACGTGTTACTTGTTCAGATGACATTTTCCGGTGAAACGTATTATTTTGGTCATACTTCCAACACGTAGTATCTGTAGTTCCGAAGTACAGTATCCACACCGGTGCTGTGACAGCCTACACATATTTCTCCTCAAAACATTACATTCATCCGCACTGAGGAGCCGATGCCGATGCACAACCCACGTAAAGATAATAATTTCGCAACTAACTGCAATTCCAGGTTTCAAACAGAGATGGAGAAAAAGGTGCAGCTTTAGAATAACTTACATTATCTGAGACTAACCCACCTTTGCTGATTATCTTCCTATGTTTGCAGAACAAGATCACTGGTACCATCTGGTATGAGATTGATGACAGAAGGGCCTTCAAGGTTCTTGACCTGAAGGACATTGAGAAGATGTTTTCAGCTTATCAGAGACAGCAAGTATGCAAGTGTTGCACACAAGAGATGTATCTCTTATTTATGGAATGATCTTCTGCTTTTTGGAACCCCAGGCTTTACAGCAGTTGTTCTTTGCTGAATGGCGTGTAATAGATGCCTTAGTGCTTTAAGCATGAAGTAGCGTTTTAGTGCATTTAGAGCAGAAATGCTGCAGATGTGCTCCCAGGCCAAATATCAACAAAATCAAAGAGTTTCAAACACAATAGTCATAATTCCCGCAATGTTTTGTGAGAGATTCTGAGGCCTGTGAGAATGTTTGCTGTAGTCAGCTGTGGCTGATTCTTCTGCTGCTTGAGTTGTTAACTTCTGCATGTGTTCCAATGTTTTTGTTCTTTCTCTGCTGCCGTACCTCTGCCTGGCCAGGAGCTGCTCACTAACCAATCCTTCAAGCAGGTGAGTGGTTGCTCTGATTAAACCTACTATACTGCCAGAACCTTTTTCCCAGCACACAGCACACTTTAAGAGCTCATCTTATTACTTGTATCTGTCAATTAGGGCTGCCTCCTCATAGTCGACTAACTGTTAGTCGACGAGAAGAGGCTTAATCGACCAATATTTTATTAGCCGGTTGGTCGCAGGAAAAAAACTCCACCGGAAGTGGCGAAGTCACGCAGTCCGTGAGGTACAGACCGTTAATGGCGGGTCCTTGTGGTAATTTAGATCCTTGCACACCGAGTCTGTGTGCGTTTTTTTTTGTATTCGGCGCCTAAAAAATTGTCATCCACAGAAACCTTGCACACTGAGTCCGATGTGTATTACTTCATCCGTTTCGGAAAAATTCACAAAATAATACAAAATGGAGTCTTCAAGCAATGATGATTTTGTTGTCCTCTCTCCTCTTAATAAGGAAAGAGGATATAATGGGTCCATCCAATCCTGAGATTGCATAGAGAGGAAGGAGAGTTCCACCTCCTTATCAAGGAGCTGCGGGATTATCCCGAGCGAGTCAAAGTTTACTTCAGGATATCAGTGGCTCAGTTTGATGCTTTGCTAGTGATACAGGAGCTACATATTAAAAAGAAGACCACCAATTTCCGTCAGCCGAATTGATCGTGAACAGAGACTGGCAGTATGTCTTAGGTATGGACACACACACACCAAACTGTGGCGTTGGAAAGGTGCACACCAGGCATTGAAACCAGCATACAATAGGCTACAGCATGCAATACAACACCATTATTTTGTGTGCTATAATAATATTGGCATTCACCACCATCGCTTGTACAGTGGCTCTGAATTGTCAAAACACCTCTCAAAAATGAAAAACGCAGAAAATTTAACCCGATCCTAATGTTTTTATGACGGATAAAAGTTTCAGAGGCAGTATGTAAATGTTGAGGTCGTGTTTATTTTTTAATGTACGAAAATTCCGGACGAGTGTGCAAGGACCTTTTATAGTATGTTGGTCAATCGCCTATCATCCATCAATCTCAAATATGGCTTAAGTAGTAGCAACTTTACATGGCTGCTCGCTCTAATATTAACCTAGATAAATGTGCACTATTATTAGGCGCATATCCTAGTGTTTGTGTATTAGCACACTTTATTGCATGGAGGTGCAATCACATGCATTTTTTTACTTAAAATACTCTGTCATTTTTGGTCATACAGATAAGAGTAATACATCATTCCAAACTGGGTCTACTTTTGTTTGTGTAAACTCACAATAACAAGAAAAAGGATGTGCTTTCTGCCGTCTCAGTCTCCGTGAACTGGAGCGCGTCACATCAATGAAATGGAACTCAGCGTATAGGCTACTTACCTTACAGACATGAGAAATATATCTATAGAAAGCTTGAAATGTCTACTTTTAAACTAACCAGTTCGAATCAAAAACTAATACTCTCTGATTATGTAATCCATATGAAAGATGCAAATTCATCTTTTCAGCCGACACTGACTCAGAAAACACTAGTTTAATAATTATTAAGATAATATAATATTATTATAATGCTAATATTTTTTCAGACACAGTCATGCTTTGCGGCAAGCTTTACGTGTGTGCTTGAGCGTGAAATAGGCTATTCCACCCCCTAGTATATATTTAAGTAATTCAATTAATATAAACATGCAATTAGTCAACTAATGGCTTAAATGAACCACTACTAGTCAACTAGAAAAATCTTTAGTCGGGGGCAGCCCTACTGTCTATTACATCTATCTTTGCCACTGTGGCCAGAGGAAGTCTGTATTAATGTGATAGTTGGTTAAAAAAAGTCGGAATTAAAATCTTAAAAGAATAGGGACCATTATGGCTTCTGATCACTGTATAATTTAAATGTGTGGAAAGGAGCATGACTTTTTTTCTGAAGTCTGGAACAACATGAGGTCAGAAAATGAATTTTGGAAGAGCTATTTCTTTAAGTTTTTCAGTGATCTTGCAATAGTAAAATCTTTCTTCTCGAATGCCTAGAGTGAATAATTGGTGCATAATTATGAGAATCAGCTAAACTACTGTGATAGCACAGTGTAATTGGCTAAATTACTGTAATTAGCATAATACGCTAATTATTGAACATTAATACACAGATGTCAAAAATGTAAATGAGGCATGTTTTGGGCAGAAATGACCTTCCACCTAGCCTGCATTCATGTTACTGCTTAGAGAGAACTGTGTTAGAAGTGTGCTTTCTTTGGACCACTGTGGAGTTACTTGACCCGTGTAACCTCATCGAACATTCACAGCACAGGAAACGGTCTGGACCTATAAATAGACGTAAATGTTCTCGCTGAAACAGCCAAGCTTCTTTCAAGCATCTGTGGTTCTTCAGCTGCATGATCATTTCTGACACACTGTTCTGAATACTGGCCTTCTGAGAGACAAATGGAAATGTATGCATATATTGTGTGTTTTATTCTCACTGCAACCATTGAAATGACTTATTCAGTTTTTTTAAATGGGTTTGAAATACAATAAATATGATTGCTGCCTTTTGAAGTGTTGGCTAATTCATAAATATTCCTTTGCCTATGGAGACAAATACAAGCCAAAGCACAGTCCCACATAATCAATGAATTGTTGATTTACATTTTCCAATCAGAAATAATTTTATACATTTCATTATTATAAAGAGAGTGAAACCATACAGTCATGATAATTGTAGTTTTTCTCCTCTTCTGCAGAAAGAGACGGGATCAATGGACGACCTTTATCTAAGCTCGCGCAAAGTCAAAGAGCTGTCTGTCATCGACGGCCGGAGGGCTCAGAACTGTGTCATCCTGCTTTCCAAGTATGTAGTTTTCCCTTTGTCACTGTTAGCATTTCGTTAATGGATATCCTGGATAACAGTTGCTATGCTTGTTACACTCTAAAAAGTAATTCAGGGGAGTTGTTACCACAACTTGGCTGCAAGTTAAAAATTCTAGGCCTGGTTTCACAGACAGGGTTTAGATTAAGCCAGGATTAGGCCTTAGTTCAATTAGGACATTTAAGAAGCTTTTATAAAAATGCTTTAGGAAAAAACATTACTGATGCGCAAAACAATGGTACTAACATATTTTAAGATAAGTCAGTGCAAGTTGCTTTCAGTTAAAACAGCTCAAACATGCTAGTCTAGGACTATCTTAAGCCTTGTCTGAAACTGGGGGATTATTTATTGATTTAATTCAACTTTTAAAGGTGCACTGCCACACGCATTTCATTACTTTTGTGGTAATGTCTGAAGTTCTGGAAAATGCCTAGGTTACCTTGTTTCAAGCCATTCTAGCGCGGTATAGAAAGCCTGCAGGAAGACTCAGTTCTCCAGTTCTCATTAATATTCAACGAGCTAAGCTGCTTGACTCTGATTGGCTAACAGCTAGCCAATGAGAGCCTGGCTATCAGCATCCTTTACCCAGCGCAACAAGTAGAGGAACTTTGTTTACTATCGTCTGGAATGCTTAGATGCGAAATGCGATTAGATACATTCAAAGACAAAGATAGCCTACTTGTAATTTTGGCATTACAGAAGCAAAGATGATTTGAGCCTGGTAGTTTTGCCATTTAAAATGATAATTACAGCATGTTCTTATAGCTTATTACACGGCTCTTCAGAGTGCTTCCCTTTACATGAATGGGCCTTCCCAACGTTCGCAAGAAGTCCGTACGCTTATTGCAATGGAATTTCATTGAAAGTGAAAATCAGCTTGTAAGACGTTGCCACACAACACCTGAAACTGTCAAGTTCTATCTGTGTGGCGAACTACTTATTTTGCCAGCGGAAGCCACGAAATGGTAGCAAAATCATTTTTAAAGACCCATTGTGTTAAGTTTCTTTTCTCATTTTGGCAAGTAGCCGTATAATAAGCAGGATAATGTATTGCCCGTCGGTAATTATCGGAAAATAAATCCGTTAATCTAGCCCGTTGACGTTCAGCCACCCTTGCTATAAACGAAAACTCTGCGCTAGATGTGGGCGCGGTCTCAACTGGGCGAGCTCATGAATAGTAATGAGCTCAGGCAACACCACGTCAGACTGACCAGCTTTTGTAATCGGCCTGATTTCTCCGCTTATTTCTTTTCAGTGGCTAGAGCTGACAGAGGAGGTAACAGTTCATTTTCACATTCACGACATAACACAAAGACATATTGACCTAATATATTTCAAGTAAAAACGGTTTTGTGTGGCAGGGCACCTTTAATGTTGCAAACATAACTTTGATGAGTTCTGTTGACATAATGTTGGTCATTACATCAACTTAATATTGTGAGTAATTTAAAACTTAAATTTCTTTCTTTAATTGATTTAGCTTAGGACTTAATTGGAAGAATAAATGTTGAAATGAAGTGGGTTTATGTGTTTTTTAGAAAAGGGAAATACCTGTTAGTGTTTAATGCTGTTATGTATGACATTTTAATGAGTAATGTTCATTTTGAAGATTTTGTGGTTACCATTGTGCTGAAGAGTACATGAAGATAAAATACAATTGACAAGCGATGACTGCGCTAATGCCAGTGACAAGTAATATCTTACTTGTTCATTAAATATACATGGTAAATCATTTACATTTAGCATTTGCTATGATGGCTGTGAATATGAAACGAAACATAAGATTAATCGGTTCCAGGGCTACAACACAAAATGTTGGAGCAACTTAATTTTTTGGGTAACCAACTTAAAAATGTGTGTTTGTTCCTCTAACTCAGGGGTCTCCAAACTCGGTCCTGGAGGGCCGCTGTCCAGCAGAGTTTAGCTCCAACCCCAAATAAACACACCAGTGTCTTACAAAGCCCTAGTTAGACACTGATTAGCTGGTTCAGGTGTGTTTATTTGTGGTTGGAGCTAAACACTGCAGGACAGCGGCCCTCCAGGACCGAGATTGGAGACCCCTGCTCTAACTCAATAGTTTGTTGGTTGAACATAATTTGTCAAAAAATGTATGCAACCAGTTTTTTGAGCCAGCACATTATTTGTACATTTGTACAGTTGAAATGTTACTTTATAGTAGGAGATGGTGTACTGATATGTTTTGTGAGCTATGTTTGGACTAGTCTTACTAGTCATTTTTGTTAACTTATTTTAGTTACATAAAAGCATACATGGGTCTAATTTGAATAAAAAACGACAAATTGCCCCTTGGCTAACTGATAGTTGATCAGACTAGTTCCAAGTCATTATGAAATCAAAATTGGCACTTAATGGAATTACTGGAATAGTGTTTATTATAAATCATTTCCAATGAACATATTTTTTTTTAATTCATGTGCCCTCGTAATCTTACTTCAAAGAAAAAATTAATGAATGTAGCCAAATCAAGGAGTCGATTTAAAAAAATGGAAAGATTACTGACATTCAGAACTTTCTTCGTGCTTAAAGAAAAAACAAATATGAGTTTCAAAAACAGAAACTGGTGCCATTGCTATGGAGAAACAGGCTAGCTCATGCAATTCATAATGACTTAATGAGGCCAGGAATAGATCCATCGTGTTCTGTGATGTGGACAGATTGTTATTGATCAGAACTAAAAGGCAGAGAAGATTGATTGTACATTGATTGTTAGGTCATACCTAACCTCTCATAGGTGATATGACATCCTGTTGGCCTTTTTACTTTCTTAACATGTTAAATATTAAGAATTTACATAATTAAGAAAGCCCTTTCTGTTCATACAGGTTAAAAATGAGCAATGAAGAGATAAAAAGAGCCATTCTAGAGATGGATGAGAGGGAAGAGCTGGCTAAAGACATGTTAGAACAGGTGAGTGCTCTGTTGGATTCATCATTAAAAAAACCTTTGATTAGTACATTTAATGCTTACGAGTAAACACTCTGTGTGTGTGAATGTATTGTACATTCACAGCTGCTGAAGTTTGTTCCTGAGAAAAGTGATATTGACCTTCTGGAGGAACACAAACATGAGCTTGAGCGCATGGCCCGGGCTGACCGCTTCCTGTTTGAGATGAGCAGGTACTGCTAAAAGATTGAAGCTTAGATGATAAATGAGGATAATGATGCATGTTTTAAAAATGAAATGTATGAGTGATGAATAATAAAATGGAAAGTTCTTGATCAGATTAAATACTGAATTGCCTGAATGACAAAGCAGGCCGCAATCCAAGTTTAACAGTGATTTATAGGCTACATTTTTCCATCTTATTTTACTTCCAAAGGAACAGGCCACTAAAAATATCTGTGGTGTCTAGAATTCCCAAAATTCTCTGTTTAATCTCACATCACATCTTACTATGGGAGATCCATCATTTATCAGAAAATCTATGCAACATGCAAATCCAGAAAAGACGAATAAGGACACTCACATACTTTACGCAAGCACATGAGCGCAGCCTCGTTTGAACAGCGTGCATTCTTGTATAAATGACACTGACATTTTGCAAAGCAACAACCTGCAAAGTCATATATGTTTCCTGCATAAGATGAGGTAACTTGGACTTAATATAGGTTCGGTTTAAGATTAGGTTCAGGGTTAGTACCTAGTACATACAGTCAAACCAAAATTTATTCAGACACCTTTAATATTTAGTGTATTCTCTATAGTTTAGAAAATGGTAATCAAATATGACAAGAAGTTAAACAAATTCATCTTGATAATGTCGATAACTTTGATAGAAAGGCGTGTAATGGATTAAAATCAACCAATCAGCTGTTAAATTTAAGTACACAATTAGTTTAGCTCAACCAATGACCAAGCACTGCTTCATTGTGTTCAGTCTGTGGTGTCAAAGGTCACATTAGCAATTAAAGAAACACTGAAGCAAAACATGGTCAGGTCAAAGTGTCTGGATAATATATTATCAATTTTACTGGTAGTCACTGTATGAAGAATATTTGGGTATAATATGTCACAGTTTACTTTATTTTGCTATCCTCACTTACATAAATGAACTTTTTTTTTGTAATGACATTAACCCTTTCCCCACCATTGATGGACTTTTCTGGCAATCCATGCTTTCACTGTTATACGGTAGGGAACGAGTACAGAAAAGAGTACAGAATCTCTGGAACACGGGCAAAGAAGAAGCAGAAATAAGCGATAAAAGCATTGATTATGCATATGTTAAATAACACAATTATCAAACATTCAACAGCATATGTCATTTATTATACAATTTTATGATTATTTATCATTGTATTGCATTATTTTTTAAACGTGATCTTTAATTTGATTGAGAATAATGGGAATGAAATGTGACTCTTCATTAGATTTACCCCAATGGCTGAAGCTGAATGATTTTGACTTCCTTCTCTCCTCCAGAATCGACCACTATCAACAGAGGCTCCAGTCTCTTTTCTTCAAAAAGAAGTTTGCAGAGCGTCTAGCCGAGACAAAGCCCAAGGTTGAAGGTTGGTAGGTTTAGCGGGAAGCTTCTGGAGCTGTTCCTTTGCAAATTAACGCAGACTCACATCAGTGATAGAGGCCAAAAAACTGTACTGTAAATGTGATGTGGGAGAAGTGAATATGAGCGCATGAGTCAGGTCTGGTATGTTTGTGAGTGTGTGGCTCTTCTACTTGGATTTATCTCCAGTTCAAATAAAGAACACTGTTTCCACGGAGGCTGTTTTGGAAAGCTGGCACATGTTGAGAGGGGAGAGTCGTTCTCATAAACACTGCTTTTTTTCTTCAAAGAGTTTCAAGATTTTCATGAAAGAGTCGTGGCGTGCATGTGCTTGCAAAGTACTTTGGATGAACACAAGCCAGCCCAAATTCTGGTTCAAGACCTCTCTCTTTTAGCTAACCTTAAAGGGACAGTTCACCCCAAAACAAATATATTGTATACATTTAATCGCCCTCATGTCATTCTCTGTCGAACACAGGAGATGTGAATGTTCACGCTTTCCATATTGTGATACACGGTTTTGTGTGTGAAACTTTTAACTGAATTGATATTTACTGAAAGGGAGGTTATCCTAAAATGTATGTACACACACTGACCTCTAACATTAAAAAATAAAAACTTAAATTTGTACTGGTTTACACAACCTCAAAGTGAAAAGGCACTAAAAGATAAAGATTAAGGATGCTAAAATGCCATAGCTTCCTTGACTTGACAATGTCATGCTACAAGACTAAATTGATAGCAGTGTCTAATGAAGCTTTATAAAGCAGAGAAGTTGGGCACCATCCACACAGACAAAACAAGTGAAGGACTTCTCTGGCCCACCTTTGCACATTAAATTGTGTCAACAGGAAGGCATTTTGAATGTTTTAACATCCAGGCAAAGGAAGTCTAACTTTGGCTAAGATCCTCCGGGAAAACTTTTTTTTTTTTTTTGTGGGAAACTGGAGGCGGGAAAGTTGTGGACAAGCATCAAAGTTGCATACTCTTTCTTGTTCCCGCTGGAGCGACTGCAGCTCTATGATGGGAATTGTGAAGCAAAACTGGAGTTGAGACTAGTTCACACACTCAAACATAGTGAGGTTAAACATCAGTGTAGTACCAGTATTCGATAATTTAGACTTTCTGCGAAACGCTTCTTTCACACTGGGCTGCGTATGGATTCAGTTGTGTAAACAGGCACTGAGATCAGACGAATCTAGGAGGTAGAGCTAGATTTTCTTAAAAAACGTCTTTGGTCCTGTTTACACCTGGTATTAAGATTTAAGGTTTGTAAAGTATTTTGGTCGATCGGATCACAAGTGGATGACGCTAAATACAGGTGTAAATGTGGTCAAAAAACGTTTTGAGCTTGTTCACTTGCAACCTCTTCCAGGTAGTCAAGCGCATTCAACCGGATTGCTTTCGTAGTGTAGACATTCATATGGTCGAATGCGTTAAAAAAGCCACTAAAGACCGTCTACTCTCCGTCTACTGACCTAATGAGTAAACCTGAGAAGAGCACTAGCCAGACGGGATTTAAACTTTGTCGGCTGGAGACCCAAGTTTGGTTTGAAGACAAAAAAACATACCAAGCACAATGTTCTCTCATCATTCCCGATTTCTAACACACACTCACAGCGTTCGGCTGGTCTTGCGGCTGTCAGAGCAGTAGCGAAAGCTGATGCTCTCCTTGTGTTTTTCCGCCGTCTCCGGTCACGTTCATATGTAAATTGCTTGATCTTATTTCATCCATTAGATCGAAAGATCTGAAAAAAACCATACATTTACCCTCCCCTCGAAGAAATCAGGACAGAAGTGGTTGAAAGTGGACAAAAGAGTGTAAATGGGAATGTGTCTACATGTGATCCGATCGACCAAAACGCATCTTAATACCAGGTGCAAAGAGCCTTTGTTGATTCATGTTGATTACTGTGGGTTCTGAGCTTGTATAATGAATGGCATTGAATCTTAGATGATTCCATCATTCCGCTCATTACTAGGCCCAGACGCAACCTGCTGACTTTTTCCGCATTTTCTGCACTTTTTGTGGTAAAATGTGAGTTGAGGGTACTACATTCTCATTGGTCGTTGAAAGCATAATCAAATTAGCCAAAGTATTTAAGAAACAACACATAGTTTGGAGAATATGTAGAAATTTAGTGAATGACAGACAAATCTGCTGGGATTTCATTTGGGCCTGTTTATGACTTACAGTAAAGGGATACTTCACCCAGAAAGTCATCATTTACTTGTGGTCATGTCATTCTAAACTCATATGGCTTAACTTTCTTCTGTGGAACACAAAAGAAGATATTTTACATGATGGTTCATGATGGGATGTTGTAAAAATATTGTATGATTTCACCAACCATTTAAAGGGATAGTTATACCAAAAATGAAAATTCTGTCCTCATTTGCTCACCCTCAAGTTGATCAAAACCTGAATTTCTTCATACAGAAATTGTAAAGCAAGAATTGAAAAGCAGAAGAAAGAAATCCATACAGGTTTGGAACAACTTGAGGGTGAGCAAACAATGACATAATTTTCATTTTTGAGTGAACTATCGCTCTTAATAATTAACCAAATTCCAGTTAAGTCTATGAAAGAAACTCATGTGTCCATATAGCCTGTTAATAAATATTCCAGTAATATGTAGACATCAGTTACATTTTTGATCCTCATTTCTTTTGTAGCTATTCTGTGTGCGTCGCGTGAAGTCACGAGGAGCAGGCGTCTGACACAGGTTCTGGAAGTGGTTTTGGCATTCGGGAACTTCATGAACAAAGGACAGAGGGGCAACGCATACGGTTTCAAAGTGTCCAGCCTCAACAAGATTGTAGACACCAAATCAAGTATAGACAGGTCAGAGGTCAATGGAGAGGTTCTTTTTTTAGCTTGTTCAATCAAAGCATATTTGGCCTTTTCACTGCTACTATTGATAGGACACTTTGTCTCAATGACAAATAAAAAACATTTAGCCATTCATTTTAGTCCTCACTTTATTATCCTCGCATTATATCTGTTTTGTTTTTGTTTTTTTGTCCTATTTTGCAATAAAATGTTTGATAGAATACATTGCATTGAGTGATTTGAATGGATTAACAACACTGGTATTTTTGTTTCTAATTTTAGAAACTTGAAATAAATCATTCTGTTTGCATGTTCAACAGGAACATCACCATGTTGCATTACCTGATCATGATCTTTGAGAAGAATTACCCTGACATCCTCAATATTCAACAGGACTTGCTCAGTGTACCAGAAGCTGCCAAAGTCAAGTGAGTCCCACCTTGCGTACTGATGAGCATGAATATGTACTCCCTATTATCAGTTGTTTGTGGTGGGCTCAGGCTGTTTTGTGTATCAGTTGGTTAGAGACCATTTTTGTCTTCCAGTCTGGCTGAGCTGGAGAAGGAAGTGTTCAGCATAAGGAGCGGCCTGAAAGCTCTGGAGGCGGTGAGTCATCCATCATTTATTCCTATGAACGTTTAATGTTCTCATCAAAGACACTTTAAAGTTTAAAGTTTGTCGTTCGTGCGTCTGCAGTGAAGCTTAACTCTCCTGTCCATATTCAATTCACACGGACAGAATACACACATTTTTATGCAGGCTATGTGCATTTCAGAAGATCTCACAGCTGCATTCAACAAAGTCTCAAATATTGATATAGATATTCAAAGATTTGTTCAAATTATATAAATGCGTATTTGCTGAATGCAGACAGTAAATAAGAAAGTACACTGATCAGGCATAACATTATGACAGGTGAATAACACTGATCCAAGGAAGGAACAGTGGTGAACCGGCGACAGGGTCATGGCCAAGGCTCATTGATGCACGTGGGGAGCGAAGGCTGGCCCGTGTGGTCCGATCAAACAGACGAGCTACTGTAGCTCAGATTGCTCAAGAAGTTAATGCTGGTTCTGATAGAAAGGTGTCAGAATACACAGTGCATCACAGTTTGTTGCGTATGGGGCTGCATAGCCGCAGACCAGTCAGGGTGCCCATGCTGACCCCTGTCCACCGCCAACAGTGGCCAGTGTGATGCTTTGGGCGATGTTCTGCTGGGAAACCTTGGGTCCTGCCATCCATGTGGATGTTACTTTGACACGTACCACCTACCTAAGCATTGTTGCAGACCATGTACACCCTTTCATGGAAACGGTATACAGCCACTGTGGCTCTTTCAGCAGGATAATGCGCCCTGCCACAAAACAAAAATGGTTCAGGAATGGTTTGAGCAGCACAACGAGTTTGAGGTGTTGACTTGGCCTCCAAATTCCCCAGATCTCAATCCAATCGAGCATCTGTGGGATGTGCTGAACAAACAAGTCCGATCCATGGAGGCCCCACCTCGCAACTTAAAGGATTTAAAGGATCTGCTGCTAACATCTTGGTGCCAGATACCACAGCACACCTTCAGGGGTCTAGTGGAGTCCATGCCTCGACGGGTCAGGGCTGTTTTGGCAGCAAAAGAGGGACAGACACAATATTACAAAGTCATAATGTTATGCCTGATCGGTGTATGTCAGTTAAACAGAGACCAAGAACTAATGAAGATGGAGAATATGAGCACTGCCGTTCTCAGCGTCGTCAAAATAAAAGTCCCGCTTTCTACAAGAAAGGCCAAACAGAAAAACTGGTCGGCAGTTTTCAAAAATGCTAAATATCGGCCTCCACTCTTTTATTTAATGTAATGTTGATGAAGAATAGTGATAAAGTTTGTCAGAGAACATTACTTATTTTGCTGTTTTATTAGCTAACTACATTGACGTTACAAGTACACACCTAATACACTTTTGCACTAATCCTAAAAACAAAACTGTTTGTCTAGAAATAAAACATTTATCAAATAAATATGAAAGAAATATTGCCTAATGAGCAAAAAGGAATTTACCAAAACAAATTCCCAAAATACAATCAAAGATGTCTTTTTTTCTGTTTACATCAGGAGTTACGATACCAGCAGAGCCAAGCATGTGACCGGGGAGACAAATTTGTCCCAGTGGTCAGTGACTTCATCACAGTCGCTAGCTTCAGCTTCTCTGAACTCGAGGAACTACTCAACGAAGCCAAAGATAAGGTAACATCTTCTCTTAATTATTACAATAATTGCCTCCCTTTTTAACCTCCAACCTTAAATATCCAACCTAATAATGCTATTCCTCATCTCCATTCCAAAAGAAAGGGGAATTTTCATTTTAGCCAGATACAATCTCACAAAGGAGTTCCTTTGCAGAGAGAGAGAGAGAGAGAAAGAGAGAGAGAGAAAACAAAGGCCTGGATTTTCCTTCAGTGCCTAAGGCTGAAAATGTTTTCTCCAACATGAGCTCAGAGTTATTGTTGAGGGCAGAACAGGGTCTTTGAGTGGGTCACAGGAGCTGGGCTTTTTCAGGATGGGCCCAGCAGGCCTTCTCCAGTGTTTAGTGCCCTGCCAACCCTGTGCATGGACCGGGGCCTGATATCTTAGAAGGATGAAGGAACAGGGAGTGAGAGAGGAAGAAAGAAAAAGACAGAGAGAAAAGAGAAGGCTTTGTATACCCTTCCTGGCTCGGCATGATGACTTAAACATCCCGGGGAATCCCGGCAGCCGGTCCTAAATTTCTCAGGGCTTTTTCTCCAGGGTTTGAGGAGATTTATTTCTTTTGAAATGTGGCTTGGTCTCAACCCCACCCCCACTATGGTATGTCCCCAACTCTCAAGTACATGAAAGAGAAGCATTCTGACAGCCATTGGGAATACTTTGAAGATTTGTGCATGCGAGCGTATTAGCAATCTATTTTGTGGTGGTGGAAAGTGTGAGTATGGATGTGTTTTGGTCACTGGGCAGACTGACTTCCGAAATCCATTCCCCATAACTGCACCATCGCTTTGACACTTTCCACCATTATCCAAGTTATTTATTAACAAAGCCATAAAAGTTTGGAGAGACTTCATGAGACAAAGGCCTCCCTGTGCTTTCCAGACAGATCTACCTCTTCCTGCTTCCCTCCAAGGGTCAGAATTATGTCTCCTGTAAGAAATTCTGTCCCTTGAGGTGGGTTAAAATTAACACAAACAAACGGCTAAGAACAAGGGAGGAGTATTGTCAACACTAAGATGCTAAAGACCTCTGCACTGACTGCTTGTGCAGGAGTTGTTGGGACCATCACCACCTGAAGCTTGAGATGTACAGTACATGAAGTTATTACTACAAGTTTCTTTCCATAGTCTATTACAGGACTGCAGATGCTGACAGCCCTCAGAATGATAGATCAACAGCTAAATGGTGTGGTGTGACTTACAGGTTAAAGCTCAAGGGTGGATACCAGAATTATTGATTCCGTTTCATGATAAAGTCAAGTCACATTTATTTGTTTATCGCTTTATACAATACAGATGGTTTCAAAGCAGCTAAAAATCTAATAAAAAGGAGAATAACCGTGTTGTAAAATTAATAAATTATAAAACCTATTATAGAAGGTAATAGTGTCATTAATTCTGCACAGTTCTGTTGTCAATTGAGTTAAAAACAACTATCAGTTGCAAAGTTCAATAATTATGAAACAAGTTCAATTTAGCTACAAGTGTCTCTGCAGAAGGCAGTAGTGTCATTATTTAGCACAATTCAGTTCAATTTTGATTCAGTTCAGTTTAATAACAGTGTCAATGTTGCAAAGTTAGTCTCATTATCCAGCTCAATTCAGTTCAAATTTTGTTCTCATCTGGTGTAAATCAGATAAATCAATAATATTACTGAACATTAACTGCCCCCATAAAAAGACTAATTTTGACTTCACATCGAGTATCACTACTTGTAAGATAATTAATGGCTTCATTGAGCTAAAGAGACGGAGACAAAGAACTTGGCCTGAATCATGATGAGAGAGATGCCAGTTTGAACTGAGATAAATGAGTTCCCTTATGGCAAATCTACTGTGGATGAAGGCTTAATATATACTCTCTTGGCAGAAAGATCTTCAAATGGCTTTTGGAGCAAGAATCGTTGACACCTTTGTATGCCAAACCACACTAAAAGTGGATAGCCTTTTTGGGGATGTACACTTAGTTCTCCACAAAAGTTCAGCCACAGCATCTGTGTGCAATTCAATTATGTAGCTCATGCAGTCACTTATTAAGTCAAGATCGAAACAGCTTTGAAATGTTTATTCCAAAACTCTAAAGCATACTAATGACTACTGCAACAGTACTGAACGGTCATAGAAAGTGTACAAGGCATTGAAGATATAGGATGGTGGAGCATAGATGATATGTCTAAGAGATGTCTTAGAGATGCCTGAGAGATGTCTAAGAGATGCCTGAAAGATGCCTGAGAGATGCCTAAGAGATGTCAGAGAGATGCCTGAGAGATGTCTGAGAGATGCCTAAGAGATGTCTGAGAGATGCCTGAGAGATGTCTGAGAGATGCCTAAGAGATGTCTGAGAGATGCCTAGTAGATGTCTGAGAGAGGTCTTAGAGATGTCTAGGAGATGTCTTAGAGGTGTCTAGGAGATGTCTTAAAGATGTCTGCCAGATGTCTGAGAGATGTCTTAGAGATGTCTGAGAGATGCCTAGGAGATGTCTGAGAGATGTCTAAGAGATGTCTGAGAGATGCCTAAGAGATGTCTGAGAGATGTCTTAGAGATGTCTAGGAGATGTCTTAGAGGTGTCTAGGAGATGTCTTAAAGATGTCTGCCAGATGTCTGAGAGATATCTGAGAGATGTCTTAGAGATGTCTGAGAGATGCCTAGGAGATGTCTGAGAGATGTCTAAGAGATGTCTGAGAGATGTCTAGGAGATGTCTTAGAGGTGTCTAGGAGATGTCTTAAAGATGTCTGCCAGATGTCTGAGAGATATCTGAGAGATGTCTTAGAGATGTCTGAGAGATGCCTAGGAGATGTCTGAGAGATGTCTAAGAGATGTCTGAGAGATGCCTAAGAGATGTCTGAGAGATGCCTAAGAGATGTCTAGGAGATGTCTTAGAGGTGTCTAGGAGATGTCTTAAAGATGTCTGCCAGATGTCTGAGAGATATCTGAGAGATGTCTTAGAGATGTCTGAGAGATGTCTAACACCATGTCTACACTGAACGCGATGCAATGCGAAAAAAGACAATATAACCCATTACAACCAGTGATGTTGTCTTCACTGGATGCGGCGCGACTAGGGATGGGTATCGAGAACCGGTTCCATTTTAGAACCGGTTCCAAATTGCCCAGAACCGGTGATTTGATAAACACGCATTTCGATTCTGCTTATCGGTTACTGTGTGTGCATTTTATTGTGATTTTTAACCACTGCATTCTGTGCTGCAGACACGCACACACGTGAACACAAAACGGCTTCTCATAGTGAATGAATAGTGCGCGATAATGAACTGAGTTCTCTTCCTCGTCTTTTTGCACAGCACGTGAATGGACAAATACACACAAAAATGTCAAAATACTCTCGTAAACACAGTCGGTTATATTGTTGACGGCAGATTTTCTTGATGCCGTCTCTATGATAACGTTAATCAAACAACAAAAGACGAGAAAATTCACTTGCTTTTTTTTTTTGTAGCCTATATTTTATCAATAAAGTGCAGTGTTATTTTACATTTGATTACAGTTTCTGTACCTACCTGAAAAAGGTTATTCAATCCTATCTTTGTTCAATTGTATTTATTTGTGCAATTGCTAATTTGTTTATTTGTTCTTTTTTAATTACTGAGTGTTTACCTGTCTTTAATAATGCTTGAAATTTATTTAAAAAAAATTTGCTGTGGTATTTTTAAACCATAGGTAAAAGTTACTAGCCTGTTGAATTTTGTTCTTGGTATTCAGCTACAATGAAATGTTTTGCAATAATAGCCTAATAATAAATGTGAATGATATCTACGTTTTTTTTTTTTTTTTTTTACCCTATTGGAATCTAAATTAGGAATCGATAAGCAGAATCGAAATCGTTAAAATACAAACGATACCCAACCCTAGACGCGACACAACAAATCCCTGACAGTAAACTGATGCCTCGTTCTATTTATGACGTACCCTAAGCACTCGCAATACTTCTCATAGGAAGGACAAGGTCGCTTTGTCACATGAGAGATGTCTGAGAGATGACCAAGAGATGTCTATGGTACAAAAGCTGTCACTGGGGCGGTACCCTTTCAAATTTTTTTGAGAGTGTATATTACCCAGCCATAGCCAAAAGCTTCTTTTTCAAGGGTGGTACACAATGAAATCTCAGTAATTGTGTTGCATTTGTTTTCCTCTTCATGCCTTTCCACTCATTTGTGTTTCTTTGCCATTTCTCAGCCGTAGTCCAGACTTATGCTCATTAAGTTATCACTCTCCTCTCTTTCCTCTTCACTCCAGTTCTCCAAGTCTCTGAAGCATTTTGGAGAGGAGGAAGGTCGCATGCAGCCAGATGAGTTCTTTGGAATCTTTGACATCTTCCTGCAGTCGTTCAGTGAGGCCCGACACGACCTGGAGAACATGCAGCGACGCAAGGAGGAAGAAGAGAGGAGAATACGCATGGAGGCCATGGTACAATACACATTTACTGAAACGGCAAAACTCAAATTACACACAGAGATGTTTACAGGATCCATAGATAAAGTTAATCTGTTCATCTGGATAATTTCACACTTTCTTGGAGGCCCTTCTATCTTTGCAGCCTCTAATCTTTAACAGCTGGTTTCCTTGAGCTGTAACATGCCTTTTTTATTATTTAATGTTCCTTGAGGTTTACTTATATTGTTGGCAACGGTTTTTGCACAAAAACGGGTCTGTTTTATGGCTTGTTAGTAAATGGCCACTGGATCACTGACGTCAATGCATAAAAAAAATGATCAACGACTGTCACATCCAGTACAGTTACCATTGCTTCAACTTTCAACAGTTTCTTTGCGAACCCTGCATTACATTCAGGGCTTGACATTAACTTTTTTGCTCAGCAGACAATGTGGCTAGTGGTTTTCCAAAATTACTAGCCACTCAGCATTTTCACTGGCCACAATTTTGACATTAATACCATGGGGAAAAACTGCCATATGGATATTTTTTTTATATTATCTCATAATTTGGCATGCGTTTACACATGTGTTTTCTTTCTCAACTGTTTACATTCACTTAAAACAGAACTGACTGTGTTTACGTGAATACTCGCCAAAACCGGCATTTTGGCATTGTGTATTTTGACTGTTAACACACAATAAGCAGCAAAAAGAACTAACTTTAGTACTGATAGGCGGCTTTATGTGCGCACACTTTGGGTATGAGCACAAAATCTGTGTGAATGAGTAAAATTTTGCCCAATACACACAATCCCACGCTGAAATTCAGGCCCTGTAACACCAACACTATTCAACCAGAGCAAAAGAGACGAGTGAGGCAGGTGTGTGTCAACTCGCTGTTGGAGAGATGAGAGAGCAAGAAACCGCAGCTGGTATCGTGTATCTATTCTGCGGAAAATAGGTATTGGAAGCATTTAAAATATTTCAGTTTATCATTTCAGATGGCTTTTTAAAAGGCTACAAATAAAAAAATTATATATTATATATAAAATTCAACCCGTCAAAGTGGCTAGTAGAAGTGACTGCGTTACACACCACTGCTGAAATACACACGCATTTAGCTGGTTGGTGGGTGTTCATGTTAAGCCTCGATTACAAAACAATCTGTAGTAAAATGCTTCAACCATAAAAAGATCCAGGACGTTGTTTACTCTTTCCCCACCACTGACGGAATTTTCTGTAATTTATGAGACAACACTTCCCCTCCATTGATGAAATTTTGTTATATACGGTAGGGGGGCGCTATTACGCATCTTCTGAAAGAGTACAGAATCTCCAGATTAAAACACAGGACAAAAGAAGCAGAAACAGGTGATTGAGCACAAGGCTGTGCATTGATGCAAACACTGTCTAAACTAGACGTGTGAAAGCCAACGTTTTAAAAAAGATCAGCTTCTTCTCCAGGAGTAGCTCAAGCACCTGGAATGAGTCAGAAATGGAGTTTGATTGTAATGGTTTCTATTTGTTTTTGACATGATGTGACTCTCACATTCAGTGTTGGCAGCCACAGCCATTGGCATGGCCAATGGTGCAATGATGAATGTTTAAATGTGAATAAAAGCCTAAACTAAATCTTTTCATCATATAAAGCGTTTGAGTCTCTTCAGAAAATTTGGACTAAACCACTCAATTCATACGGATTAGTTTAACGATCTCTTTATGAATTTTTTTAAGCGTCAAAGTGGTAGTTGCGTAGCTGTCAATGGAGGGACAGAAATCTCTCGGATTACATTAAAAAGACCTTCATTTGTGTTCCGAAGATGAACAAGTCTTTGAAAAAACGACAGTAATGAATAATGACGTGAGTGATTAATGACAGAATTTTCATTTTTGGTTGAATTATCCCTTTAAGCTGTGAAACATGCAGGGTGTTTTAATGGTACAGTAATTTCCTTCATGTCATGACACAACGTTTGCTGCAATTCAATAACATCATCATATTATGCATGGCTTTTCTGCAGGGTTCTTTCTCCTTTTCCTCCAACTTCTCAATTTTCAACCTCATGTGAAACAACACACGAATCTGTGTACATTATCTAATAAATCATAACTGTTAGGACATGAAAATGCACAGCTGTCACTTTTACCATGTACATGAAGTTTCATGCACTTTAACAAACACATTCTCACACATGCTGCATGAGGGAAACCATTCCATACGTGATGACAGTAGTGATGTAGTCGATAAGCCTGGAGTAATTGGTAGCAGATGCAGATTTATTTGTCGTAGTCACTCATGAGACCATGAATCACCTCAGAACAGCTCTGCTAGGCCCCTTCTGCATTGATACTATTACCATAGCACATTTTTCGAGATTGACCGCTTTCCATATGATTAGGATATCCACTGATTAGTGTTTATATGTACTTAAGGGATAGTTCACCCAAAAATGAAAATTACCTCATGATTTACTCACCCTCAAGTCATCTTAGGTGTATATCACTCTTCTTTCAGACGAATACAATCGGAGTTATATAAAAAAAATGTCCTGGCTATTCCAAACTTTATAATGGCAGTGAATGGCTGTTTCTGTTTTGAAGTCCATAAAAGTGCATCTATCCATCATATGCTCCACACGGCTCCGGGAGGCCTTCTGAAACGAAGCAATGCGTTTGTGTAAGAAAAATATTTAAAACTTTACAAACTGTAATCTCTAACTTCCGCTAACTGTCACGAGAGACTGGCGCTCCAGCGGATGACGTAGGACGCTCCGGTGAGAATATGCTAGTTCTCACGAGAACCAAGTTTTGTTTTGCTCTATCCTCTGCACGTTCACGTTCGTCACCGGAACTTGCGCTACGCCTGCGTCCTACGCCATACGCTGGAACGCCAGTCTCTCGTGAGTTAGCGGAAGTTAGAGATTACAGTTTGTAAAGTTATAAATATGGATATTTTTCTTACACAAATGCATTGCTTCGTTTCAGAAGGCCTTTATTAACCCCCCGGAGCCGTGTGGAGCACGTTTATGATGGATAGATGCACTTTAATTATGGATAGATGCACTTTTATGATGGATAGATGCACTTTAATGGACTTCAAAACAGCCATTTACTGCCATTATAAAGCTTGGATTACCCAGGATATTTTTTAATATAACTCCTATTGTATTTGTCTGAAAGAAGAATGTCATATACACCTAGGATGGCTTGAGAAAATCATGGGCTTATTTTCATTTTTGGGTGAACTATCCTTTTGAAAAGACAGTATATTGCTGCTACCCTGTATGATCACAGCTATTTGACATTGTCTGTTAATTTATCCATCCCAGCTGAAGGACCAGCGGGAACGAGAGAGACGAGTGAAGAAAAGCACAGGCGGCAGTGTGTCAGAGGAGATGGGAGAGTTTGATGATCTTGTGTCGGCGCTTCGCTCAGGTGAAGTCTTCGACAAGGACTCGAAACTTAAACGCAACCGCAAGCGCCCTGTCAACCAACTGACGGATGGAGGGGGTCGTGAAAGACCAGTCACCAAGGTGAACTATTGACCCCAGTGAATAGTCAAAAGGAGACCAGACTGACGGGGAACTCTCTTAAAATGTACACTGCCCTATACATTTTGCTCAGACCAGTAATAAATGGCAAGCTCAAAGATGGACAGGCTCACTGTAAAATAGTCTGGATCTATGTGAAGGATACCCTGCAATCTCCCTCCTCTTCTTTCTGCTTTGCAGTCTTCCTTCTTGTCATGCCCACGCAAACTGACCCCTTACTATTGTTTTTTGTGGCCAAATGCACAACCTGATTTCCAACGAGTTCAAGAAGGTCACTGCGAGGTCTCACAATACAAGAGGTGGACATCATAGAAGTCACTTGTTGAGTCCATTCGGTTCATCCTTATAAGCCAAGGTCATTGTCCTTTCTCAGCCACCCATTCCCTTACTCTAACCTTGGGAGATTGAAAGAAAGTCCCATTTTTTGGAAATCTAGTACCTCTAAACTTTGGATCCAACTGTGCTTATCGATTTAAATGACGCGTACCTGGTGCTTCTTAAACATGGAAATGGAGATAAAAAAGGGAAATATTGTTCAAAGCTAGATGTTGGGATTACCGCACGGGAAATGTAACACTGTGGATGCAGCCTTACAGGTTGGGATACTCCTTCCCCAAGTGCCTCTACACATCAACAGCATTCCGAGGATCTCTCGGATGGAGATTCCAACAAGAGAATAACACTTTTACAGAGAGACACAGAGAATAATACAAAACCGGAAGTCTCAAAATGCGAGTGAATATTAAAAATTCGAGTTCCTTTACATACATTGTGTCAAACAGTTAAAAAAGCCCATAGGATTGTCATGGCATTTGTTTTTATATGTAAACGCAGACCCACTCTCATATTTCATGTTTATTTTTGTTTAGCACCGTTTCTCCATCAGGTTGTTACTGGAATACTTTTGTGACCTTGAATCGGTCATAATTGGTCTTATCTGTCCTCTACAACCACACCTTTTATCCAAAGCGCTCGCATTCTAGCAAGGAAGGGACAATGACGTTTTGTTTAAAGAAGCAGTTAGCAATGAGCAAGTACTACCATGTGTCTTTTTCAGGTTAACATACTTAACCTTTGGGCCTTGATAATGTTAAACAAAATGATGCCTCACATATATCTAAATGTTTATAAAGAAACACTAGGTACACATACTGCTACTTTTTCAGGTCTGGAAAAAAGTTGTCTCCTAGAGATTTACAGCGAGCTCCACTGAATTTCAGACTTTTATTTTCAGACCTTTTAACTCAAGGTCAACATTATGTAACCCACTTTGGTTTTCTTGTTTATTATATATTGTTCATATTTTTTTTAAACGTGTATATTAAGTAGCTGTAGTCAGGACAAAGGTTGCAGATGTACATACAATGACCTTGTAGTTGGCATGAGAAAAGACAAGAGACGAGAGGCCACTGATTTGGATACAGACACAGCTGTGAAGGCAATGCTAAAGGTGTCAAGTGCAAATATCTGAAGTCCAGTGAGATGGTGATTATGTATTGAAACCATGTTTCATGCCTGTTTTTTTTCTCAAGACGCGTCCCGCACAAAATGCAACAGGCATTAGTAGGCCTCCTGTGTCATCGGTCCATATGGAGTCACAGTGGGAGTTCTGTATAAGTTGATGGTGTTGATCTTTTAAGAGACGGTTAATATGGACACACATGGTGCTAATTTTCCATCTTTGTGGGTACAGCTCTGCGCCCCCGACCCTGCTTAAGGAACAAGAAGGGTGTCTGTATGAAAGCAGGGACTATCCATATTTCATTGGGCCGGTGGGATAATTTATTAACAGTCCAAAAACACACAAGTTTCAACGCTAAGCTTGCAAATGCCATAACAAAAGGGCCAGTGCAGTCATTCTCTCCTTTCTCACTTGCATCAGCTCATTATGTGTACTTATTTAGATTTAATCATTGAAAGGTGTATATTTATGTTTGTTTTGTCAATGGTGTACCGATATACCAAAAGTAGTCCCATCTGTTTTAGGTCACATGTTTTGTGACTAATGGTTTGATCACTTATTATGAGTTATCTAAGCAACATAATGTCGGCTTAGATCCGGGCCACATCTGGTACATGTGGATTCCATGTGGGCCGGATCTGGGCCGACACTATGTTGCTGTCTGTGTACGATTTGTACAGCATTTGTGCTTTAAAATCAGTTTTGACCTGAAAAGAGCACAGAGGGTTGTCTAGAACATTTAGAAAAAGACAATTATTGCCTATTTAAATCCGAACGTTTCAATTAGCTTTAACATGTCTGTAATTAGTTTGATTGCACTTCTTAGGGATTCCCCATGGAGATCTTACGGCAAAGTCCTAAAGCTTGAGTCGATTCATTTGAGATCATGCACAATTAGGAATGTGGGTTTGCACAATTTACTGTTCAGGGCGCACCGAAATTTAATACGAAGGCATATACTTTGTTAGACAATTTTATAATCTTACATCTGATTAAAGGATTAGTTCACTTCAAAATGAAAATTTCCTGATAATTTACTCACCCCCATCTCATCCAAGATGTTCATGTCTTTCTTCAGTCGAAAAAAAAAACATTTTAGGAAAATATTCCAGGATTTTTCTCCACATAATGGATTTCAATGGCAACGGGTTGAAATCAAAAGAAGGGCTTCAGAGGCTCTGCACGATCCTAGCCGAGGAATAGGGTCTTATCTAGCCAAACCATCTGTCATAAAATGCACAACTTCGGTGTTGTTCTTCTTCACGATGTATGACGGTACAAAAATAAAGATAAAACAACGATGTCGGACAATTTGGGGGAGAACATGAGATGGAGTTTTTCGGCACTGGGGTCGGTACTTCCATCTACGCCACGCATGACCTTTCCGACGTGATGACGTCATACGCCGTAAAGAAGAACAACACAGAAGTCGTGCATTTGGGGTTAAAAAGTATATACATTTTTATTTTGTAAGAAAATGGCCGATGGTTTGGCTAGATAAGACCCTATTCCTCGTCTGGGATCGTGCAGAGCCCCTGAAGCCCTTCCTTTAAAACTGCATTGATTTGGACCTTCAACATTTTGGTTGCCATGGAAGTCTGTGATGGGGAGAAAAATCCTGGAATGTTTTCCTCAAAAAATGTTATCTCTTTTCGACTGAAGAAAGAAAGACATGAACATCTTGGATGAGATGGGGGTGAGCAAAACATCAGAACATTTTCATTTTGAAGTGAACTAATTCTTTAAGTATGTAAAAGAGATGACCCCATCACCCCCCCTCCCCTGCCAAATTAAAATCGGGGTGTTTTGGTCTTTTTTTTATTTCCTTTACGTCTTTATTGTTCTTGTCTTGAGAGGAGTGGTATTGCAGACACCTTGGTGTTCTGTCTTTCCAGATCCACAGAGTATTAAAATCTTCAGTATTATTATTATTTTTTGTATGTATGTATATTTGGTCATTGATTGTCCAAAACATAAAAAGGAAAAGATGTAGCTATAGTTGCTTGATGCACTTTTTTGTAGGACAAACTTTTCCTGCACCACAAACATGAGGAGCCAAAGGCTGAGAGAAAATATGAAAATTTAAGTATATTTTTGTAGTTAAGAAATCAGGCCTTCATAAATAGATGTAAATTTATCCAATAATCCAAGTTCCATTGTTTTTTTTTATAACACTATCCTTTTGTTGGATTGAATATTGATAGATATGATATGGGCTGTGATATGAAGGGTAAAGAAAATGTATTGTTTATCTCTGGTACATATTACAACGAAGTAAATATACTGTGTAAGACAGTCATTGTAATCAAACTGCAGCAAGCAAAACTGCCTAAATGTATCACTCACTTTTATATCTAGATATTTTTTGAAAGAGAATGTTTTGCCTCACACTTCTGCTTGGTCCAATAATGCACTTGATGTTTTCCCTATTGGCTCAAATTGTGCATAGGTGTGGTTCTTCTTTGATAATCCCGGTGTATTATTATTATTATTATTATTATTATCTGTCACATGAAACACATCACACGGTCTTTGTATGTGTTCATGGGATGATTTTGAGAGGTTGTAATTGTGCCAAATGCACAATTTTAAAAGGCTGATTTGACACACAATAGATGTATAGTTCTCAAATATTTTGTACACCATCATAGAAACAAGAAAGGGTTAAAAAAAAAAAAAAAAAGTCAAGTCTGAGGAATGTGGAAATGATTTTTTTTTCTTGTAAATTGAAGCTCTATTTATTTAGTTTGCTATATTTTGTATGTATACACAGCATTATGACAGAAATTGTATAATTATAACTACATAGTGATTGATAATTGTCAGATAGTTTGTATGAGAATGACAAGCCAGGGATGGGCAACTTCGGTCCTGGAAGTCCTGTAGAGTTTAGATCCAACCCTGATAAACACTGATGAATTGAAGAATTTGATTAGCTTGTTTTCTCATTAGAATTGGAGCTAAACTCTGCAAGACATTGACCCTGCAGGACAGAAGTTGCTCATCCCTGATTTATATATTATGGTTTGTTTATGGTTCGACCCTCAAAGCCTCCACCTGACCCCCCCCCTTTCCATGTGACATTTTGTAGGGTAAAAATAAACTTGTTTCACTGACATTTGCGTAAACTTTTTAATCTGGGTTACACTCCTGTACAGCTGGCTGTTAAATCATTTATGCGTGTCTAATGTTGTGCTATGAATATCCCAGTCTAACATTTGATACATTGATGGCAGTTCTCTCAGTTTCTCACGGTGCAACACTGCCCTCTTCTGATCAAACAAACAGCAGTTCCCGGTCCAACATTAGGAAGTCCTCGCAGTCAGACTTTACACAGTAAATAAAACGTTTAATCATTCTAGGTATCCCCTTATGAAAAAGAAGTATACTTCAAGTTCATTTGGTAACACTTTATTTTACAGTGTCCTTGTTACATATGCTACATGTACTTACCATAGTAATAACAGTAAGTTATGCATAATTACATGCAACTAACCTCAACCAAACCCTATAGTAAGTACATGTCGTTAATATTACTCAGTACTTAAATATATAATTACACTGTAACAATGACAATAAAGTGTAACTGTTCATTTTATGAAGTATACTTAAGTTCAAGTCTACTTTTAAGCATACTTTATGCAAGTATGTACTTGTAGTAAACTTGTAAGTGTACTATTTCAATACTGCTTGGGACTAAATTGGCCCACTTTTTAGTAAATAAAAGTATACATTTAAGTGTAACCGTAGTAAACGTTAAGTGCACAACTAGTTCACAAATACGTTTCTCTTTTGTACTGCTTATAAGTGAACTTATGAGTATACTAGTAGTTTACTATTTAAATACAAGTATACTCCGTAAACTACTAGTTTAGTAGTTTTATACTTCAAGTATACTTGTAAGTTTTCTTTAAGTGAACATAACATCACACTTATAGTTTACTATTTATATATTATTTTTGCACTTTAAGTATACTATGTTCAACAATTGACCAAGACCAAATAAGTATTGCTACCTAACACATTAAAATTTTTATTATTGCAGTTAAAATATGGAGCAAATTATACATTGTAAACATTATCAATTTGATTCGAAAATTATGATAAACAGCGCTCTGATAAATGCTGGCGGCCCGTCCGGTACACCGCTTCACTTGTTTTTAAAAATCAATTCTTTCTGCCATATAAACATTCGCTCTCTTTTAGATGACATCATCTGTGTTTTTATAAAGGAAGCAGTCACAGTATTTAGGCCAAGCACAAATTTTCAACATAGAGCTCTGCAGTGATGGAACAACCCGGAAGTTAGCATCACCCTGATTCCTGCGACAAAAACACGATTTTTCATTAGATTTTAGATTACCGCACAAAATAAGCTCTGTGGGAAACAAAAGTATGATTTTTAAAACGCAAGGATGCTGAAGCCTAAATACAATTGCCAGAAGTTTATTTAGCTTTTGAGTTGCTAGAAACGACATGTTCGGCGTGATGACCTTTAATGTCCCCAACTGTACTCCCAATAGCCCAGTGTTTCCCAGCCCTGTTCCTCGTGTCATCCAGTACACATTTTGGATGTTCCCCATATCTGACCCCATTTATTTCTGGTCTTAAGTTTCTACTAACGAGCTGATGAGTTGAATCAGGTGTGTTTGATTAGGAAAAGTTGACATGTGTACTGTTGCCTTTTAGACAATTAAAACCTTTAAAAAATCATAAGGCATACAGTATCACTTATGTGTTGTATGTGAAAATACTGTGAGTTTGTGAAATCAAAATTGACAATTTTTTAATGTAATATTGCAGTATTATAAATGATTTATCCATGCATATCATTATTCTTTAATGATGCATCTTTAATCAAAATAACTCTTTTCTTCTCTGATGACGTGTTTTCGGCATGAGGGCGGGACAACCTGTCACTCACATGAGATCGACCAATAGCAAACCACAACAATCCATTCACTTCCTGATGGACAAAATCAAGTCCTGCCCTACATTTGTTCTTGTTCAAGAAGCCGTTTCACTTTATATACATCACAATAGAAAAGACTAGTGCGTCTTCCAACTTTAACCACAGACCTTATTTCACATATTTAACCCCAAACCCATTGACTTCAGGTCGATGAAACGGGACGATGGTAACTCCAGGTTTTGTCATTTGTATTTTGCTTTAAAAGGATAGTTTCATCATTTACTCAATCCTAGTGTTGTTCCAAACCTGTATGCACTTTTGTCTTCATATATTTTTGAAGAACACTGGGGTCCAAACAACACTAGACCCCACTGACCATTATATGGACCAAAAACAAAATACAGGCTAACCACTGATGTCATTTTTCAAAACCTCTTTTTTTCTTTCATTTTTTTTAAAGGTGAAACATTCCTTTAAATCAAATGAATAATCTGACCACAATTAGTTTTTGCTCAGGTATGCAAATACGTTTCATAGCAAAATAAGTTTTCCTCATAGGCCTTATTGTGACAATCTTACGAAATGCTACTCATTATCATTATCAAAATAAATCTAGAACAAAATATAGTGTTCTTGCTTGAATAAATAACATTTCATGCTGGTCATAGACATAAATAGTTCAATTAATAATTAGTGGATTAGCTAGAGGCATCAGAAGGCACATTTTGTTAGAGAAAAACTGATGTCACTAGACTAGAGAGAAGAATTAAGCTACATTCAAACAGGTAAGATTTGTGCGTTCTTTGAGAGTAGGGTCAGCGATGGAAATCACCTCTCTGCCCACCCGTCTTACTGAGCAACTTGATGTCAGTAATAACAATATCATGGCTGACTGACTTGCACATGTCGTAGAGGGTTAGCGATGCCACCGTAACGGCGGTCAGGGCCTCCATCTCCACTCCCGTGCGGCCCGTGGTTTGGCAGGTTGCCTTTACGATGACAGCATGTCCCTCTTCAAGCAGCTCGATGGTAACGGAAACGTGGTCAAGAGGAAGCGGGTGACAGAGGGGAATGAGGGACGAGGTCTGCTTGGCACCCATGATGCCCGCTAGCTGTGCTACCGCTAGGGCATCGCCCTTGGAGAGCTGGTTGACGCACACCAGATGAAAAGCTTTTGGGCCGAGGATGACTTTGCCACAGGCCGTGGCTGTGCGACAAGTTACCGCCTTGCTGCCCACATTGACCATAGAGGCTTTACCCTGGGCATCAGTGTGGGTCAGCCGATCAGAGGTTCCATCAGAGCTGGACGATTGTGCGTCTGTACGTGGCATTTTCAAATCGGACCCACATTCAGGGGCTTTTCTGTGGCAGTGGCGTGCAAACTGCAGAGATGAATCTCTAAATTTAGATGATGTCGAGAGTAGTGCACTAAGAAAGGGGACAGTAGTCAATGTTTTGGATTGTAGCTGTGGTGAGTGAGACCACCAGGGCAAAATGTGTGTAGGAGGGGTTTTTGAGGCACCAACATTCACCTGACGACAAGATTCGGTCATCGTGTCACTGCAAAGTGCCACTGAAGCTGCACGGATGTGCCTTAGATTGTTAATGCTCGTCATGGGATTATTCTTTCTACAAAAATTAGTCAAAGCTTGATCATAATTAACAAAAGTGCTTGTGTAGTCGTGATGGACATCACTACAGAAGTGTTGCCTGTAATTTGTTAATGACTGGGTTGAAGCAGAGGCTGCTGAATCCATGCAGTGGATGAGAGGAAGAGGCACCGGCAGCAGCCAGCTGCAATCTCTACCTGTAAACAAGGACACACAGATTGAACTATACTGTACTTTTACACGTCAATCCTCCACTGCTGGAAATCTGGGAAATACATAAGTTTACTTGAGTGGACAGGGGTGGGTAATAAACAATACATACACTATATTGCCAAAAGTTTTGGGACGCCTGCCTTTACATGCACATGAACTTTAATGACATCCCATTCTTAATCCGTAGGGTTTAATATGGAGTTGGCCCACCCTTTGCAGCTATAACAGCTTCAACTCTTCTGGGAAGGCTTTCCACAAGGTTTAGGAGTGTGTTTATGTGAATTTTTGACCATTCTTCTAGAAGCACATTTGTGAGGTCAGGCACTGATGTTGGTGAGAAGGCCTGGCTCACAGTCTCCGCTCTAATTCATCCCAAAGGTGTTCTATCGTGTTAAGGTCAGGACTCAGGCCAGTCAAGTTCCTCCACACCAAACTCGCTCATCCATGTCTTTATGGACCGACGCTTTGTGCACTGGTGCGCAGTCATGTTGGAACAGGAAGGGGCCATCCCCAAACTGTTTCCACAAAGTTGGGAACATGAAATTGTCCAAAATGTCTTGGTATGCTGAAGCATTAAGAGTTCCTTACACTGGAACTAAGGGGCCAAGCCCAATCCCTAAAAAACAACCCCACACCATAATCCCCCCTCCACCAAACTTTACACTTGGCACAATGCAGTCAGGCAAGTACCGTTCTCCTGGTAACCGCCAAACCCAGACTCGTCCATCAGATTGCCAGACAGAGAAGCATGATTGGTCACTCCAAAGAACACGTCTCCACTGCTCTAGAGTCCAGTGGTGGCGTGCTTTACACCACTGCATCCCACGCTTTGCATTGCACTTGGTGTAAGGCTTGGATGCAGCTGCTCGGCCATGGAAACCCATTCCATTAAGCTCTCTACGCACTGTTCTTGAGCTAATCTGCTCCTCAGCATGCGCTGACCCCGCTCTGTAAATTTACTTGGCCGACCACTTCGTGGCCATGTTGCTGTTGTTCCCAATTGCTTCCACTTTATTATAATACCACTAACAGTTGACTGTGGAATATTTAGTAGTGAGGAAATTTCATGAATGGACTTATTGCACAGGTGGCAACCTATCACGGTACCACGCTTGAATTCACTGAGCTCCTGAGAGCGTCCCATTCTTTCACAAATGTTTGTAGAAGCGTCTGCATGCCTAGGGGCTTGATTTATACACCTGTGGCCATGGAAGTGATTGGAACACCTGAATTCAATGATTTGGAGGGGAGTCCTGATACTTTTGGCAATATAGTGTATGTTGGTTGTTGATAGGGGTGTGCGATATTAATCATTTACGATAATACATCTTTTATGAATAGTTCAAATATTGGCTGTGTGAGTCAGGAGACTGTAGTATGAGCTTAGCTTAAATGAGGGAGTATTCTCAATTGAAACAAATAGCGGCCTGGACCCAGAAACAGCGGATGTCTATTTTTGCTCCATTTTGCCAACTAAAATAGTTCCTAACAGAGCTAGAGCGGTACGTAGTGATGGTAGAAACCAAACCAGGTTTTTCTCAAAATGATTCAGTTTCGAAGTATTCAAAATGTCATACGTTGCTGTCAGAACAGTGGAAATGCAACCAAAATTCAGGCCAAACATGCTTAAAAACATATTTTACAAACACATTGCAAATGTTTTATCAAAAGTAAAACCTATCAAATGCAATTAACTAATCTAATAAGATTAAATATGAGGTGTCTGTGTAATATGTGTTCTTTTATCAATTTTCAGGGCTTGTTTTGTTTGGGCCATGAATGGCTCAGCTAAACAGGCCAATAAGAGAACTATTATTCATTTTAATTATATTAATGTCTAATTAAAATGTCTACAAAAATGTCTATAAAACCAGAGGTTACTCTTTCGCCGTAAGTCGACTCGCGCATCGCTGACTGCCAGAAGCTAGTTATTTTAGTCTATAAAGTTTTAAATATGGATATTTTTCTTACACAAACGCACCACTTCGCTTCAGAAGGCCTTTATTAACCCCCCGAGCCATGTGGAGCATATGATGGATAGATGCACTTTTATGGTTTACAAAAATGAACCAACAAGTCAATAATGCCATTATAAAGCTGGGAAGAGCCAGGACATTTTTAATATAACTCCGATTGTATTCGTCTGAAATAAGAATGTCATATACACCTAGGTTGACTTGAGGGTGAGTAAATCATGGGCTAATTTTCATTTTTCGGTAAACTATCCCTTTAAAGTATAATCAAAGATATTATTCTCATACAATTATTTGTGCCAGTGTAAATGCATCTAAATTTTGCTTCCGTGCAAAAAATGGCATTTGTTGATACTGATTTCATTTAGCCTTATTTTAATTATTTTTTTATTGCTTAAATGTAAGAATTTGACATAAAAGATGAAGCATAAATCTAATAAGGTTAGACATTGTTCTTATAAAAGGTAAAAATGTCCCATGGAAATCAATTTAAGGTGGCAAATATCAACCCTTAATGAACATTTTTGATTTTTGTCACTGCTGTGAACTGAGCACCGCTCAGAATATGAAGAATATGGGAGTCAGCTGACCATCACGGGCCTAAACCAGAACAAAAACACTCCAGCTTAATTAGCGTTATCATCAAAATCCCAGAAAATATAGAGATATCATTTGTCAATATCGCACACCCCTAGTTGTTCAAATGTAAAGGTATTCCTATCACACTTTTGTTCACATACTACATTCTAAAATAAAACATACTGTTTTGTCAATTGCACTGCAATTCTGCTTGCCATTTTTGACAAACTTCTAATGGTCTATCACCCAACCCTATGAGTGAAAACAGAGAAGGACAGAAGGAGAGCAAGTGAGGTGGGAAGTGATTTACGTACAGCCACGTCACCCACCAATGAGGATCATCGGCCTGTTCTTCATCTGAGATATATTGAACATCCCTGAAGAAAAAAGAGAGAAAGTTATATTAAATTCAAAAAGTACATGATGAAGTAGACATGACCTAAGAGTTGTCTGTGTGTGTGGCTGTGTTTGAAATCTCCCCCTATACCCTCATTCACTATTCCCTAAATTACTCCACTAATATAGTCCACACAATTTCGGATTCAGCCTGAGTGCCCCGGAAGAGCTGCCGCTTTTGCATAGTTTGTGCTCGCTGTTTAGTAATCCTTTGAAACTTAGCAAGCTGGCAGCTCCAGTAGTAATTAAAAGATTTATCTTGAACTCTGCCATGGAAACTAGCATGTATAAACCGTAATTAAACAATGTAATAATCAACAAAAAATGAATTTATATCTGTATGATATTATGTGGCTAATCAGCAGTTTGGAAAATGGATGGTTGATTGATTCAGCTGCTGCGCCATCTTCTGGTCAGATGCGGGAATTCATTTGACTCATGGTGCATTAATGGGTATTCTCTAGTCACTGAGTGTACATCGGTTGTACACTCGTTATTGCGGTGCATTGTGGGATTTAATGAGTGCACTTCATAACGTCCACTATGGTTTCGGACACCACTACAATAGCTGTCCCCTCAAATAATGCCCTATTTAAGCATATAGGGGGGCGATTTTGGACACAGCCTGTGTGTGTGTGTCTCTTTACCTGCATGCTGTTTCTTCTTCCTCCCGACTGATGCCCCTATGATGTGCAGTAGTTCCTCTTCAGGTGCTCCAGAGCGCAGAAAATCCCTCAAAGACACCTCTGAATTCCCAAACAAACAAACCTAATAGCATGCACAGACACATGTGTATATAAAACATAAAGCAACACTGAGTAGACAGGTAAGAAGCATAAGGGTGTGTAAGGAACATCAAAACGAACAACATGCACCTTAAGGTTGCCATCAGCTGTGATGCGCAGGCGATTACAGGAACCACAGAAATTGTCCGACATGGAGGTAATGAAGCCCAGCTGGCCTCGAAATCCTGGTACTCTAAACGCCTGTCAGTGCACAACACAGAAATACACACATGAGGGCTTATCCGATGATACTTCATGATTAAAGATTATGAAAGGAATGTTTCTGCTTTTTGGCCTATTAATAACATGAGAAAGTTACAAACCATGTACAGACCAATAGATAATAACTGCACAGTAACACTGCAAAAACTTGATGCCAAACTGACCCTCAGCAATGAGCCAAAACAAAAATATTTTCACATTAGTTCCAATGAGATTTTAACATTGACAATGATTCATGGCCAGTGATTTATTTAGCAGTCTGGAGCTGGGCTGACCTTGGCTGTGTCTGTTTCCTCTCCAGGCATAGGTTCCAGATTGGGCCATTTTTGCTTTATACAGTCCAGCATCTCCTGAAAGCTCACCATCATCTTGAAGTTCCATCTGTTACCTACACATACAGCCAAAGTGTAAATAGTTGCTTAAACAACATTTAACTGCTTTCTCCAAACATGGATTAAATGGCAGATTATGTGCATTAAGATTTTGATTTCTTTTCTGGTGAAAGATATTGATAAATGAAGGAGAAAATCCAAATATTGAATGTCATGGATGTGTATTAATGGAGTAATCCACTGTTTTGTAGAGGGGGTCAAAATGACAATATTCACTTGAGATTTGGAGCCAAATTACAGGGGAATAAAAATGACTTTAGAAAGATGGCAGCATCATTGTTTTTTTTCACACAGATATTGGTAGGTATATTAGTAAGATCTGTTGACTTTAGCAATAAAATAAAATAATCCCCCCCATAAATATTATTTTTTCCAAAGTTTGCCTGCCTGTAACTCTAGAACTATTAAAGATATCTTAATATTCTTTTATATTCTGGTTCTTAATAAACTTCTCTTTTGGAATCTTAATTTAAGGCCCTATATGGTTCAGTTCCATAGATAGTGGGATCTCAATGCAACTCAATGTCCAAATGGTTTAATGTGACCCATTTTCAATGTTTGAAAACCAAATGTGGTTCACTGTGCATAAAGCTAATACTCATCGTATATAAAGTAGTATCTCTGAAGAACAAATAATATTGAAAGTAGAAATATATCTTGTTTCCTTCTATCAAAACAATTGCATAGAACATCTGAAAATGTTATTTTTCCGAAGTTTGCATGACTGTAACAAGATGTATTAAAGATATTTTAATATCATTCTAGATGCTTACTCTTAATAAACTTTTCTTTTGGAATCTTCTTCTTTTTTTTTAATGGTTCAACCCCAGAGATATTGGGATGTCAATGCAGCTTCATGTCCAAATTGTTGTACTTTACCCATTGCCAATGATTGAAAACCAAATGTGATTTTGTGTTTATCCAGTCATGACTGTTGACACCACATATATGCAAATAAGAACAGTAACCCAGGGTTTAGGAATATATAGTGTAACATGTCAGATTATGAATAACCAGGAACATGTGAAACATAAAATAAGATATCCCAGGATCCCATTTACCTGGGTGAAGTATTTCAAGTGCCCTTAAATGTTTCAAAGTTTGAGGTATTATCAGTGATTCCACCAAATACGCCCCTTAGCAGTGGATACTACTCCATCTGTGACTATGCGTCACGTTATAACAATAGGAACTTGTAATACTTAATCCAGGTGAGGCAAATCTTGAATCTTAAGTTTATTGATGTGAATACAATGTGTGAGGAGAGCAAACACTTCCCTAAGAGGGAAGTCTACTCTTGCTTTGTTAAAATGAACAAAATCCCTTCTTCCAAATATCTCCGATTCAAATACAGAATCTTATGAAGACTACTGTGAGTAGGTTAACTTGACAATTTCAGTGTATTTTAGCACTAAGATGGGTACGTTCCATGCAATTGTTTTGAAAGAGGGAAATTAGCTACATTTCTTGTTTCAACATTATTTAATCTTCAGACATTCCCCTTTAAATACAGTAAGTATCAGCTGTGTGCAAAGTGACCCACATTTGGTTTTCGACCGTTGAAAATGGGTAAATATTCAACAATTTTGACATGGAGCTGCATTGAGATCCCCATATCTCTGGAATTGAACCATATATGGCCTTAAAAATTTGCATAGCAAAAGAAAAGTTTGCTAAGAACCAGAATGTAAAATCATACTGAGATATATTTAATACTTCTTGAGTTATAGGCACGCAAACTCAAATATGATTTATGGCACTCAGACAGGATTGTTCTATGCAATGTTTTACGTCTAACAAGATACATTTCTAGTTTCAACATTATTTGTTGTTCAGATATTCCTCTTTAAAAGAAAAACGTGTCAGCTGTATGCAAAGTTACCCACATTTGGTTTTTAACCATTGAAAATGTGTACAATTTAACAATTTATACAATATTGAGATCCCAGTGTCTCTGGAATTGAGCCAAAATGAAGATACAAAAAGAAAAGATTGTTAAGAACCAGATTGTAAAATCATATTAAAAAAACTGCTTTTTCCCATTTTTGAATCGTCACCGTTGGCAAATAATGCAACAAAGATTGCTAAAGTCAACATATTTTACTAATACACCAATCAATATCTGTGTAAAAATATAATGATGATACTGCCATCTTTCTAACGTCATTTTTACCCCCCTGTAATTTGGCTCCAAATCGCAGGTGAAAATTGTCATTTTGACCCCTCTCTACAAAATAGTGGATTGCTCTGTAAATATAAATAAATTAAAAATATAAACTTGAGCCGGGGAAGTTTCCGAAATTTGGTTGACTGATACGAAATGACCCTGTATTTAAAAGGCAACCCTTGTGAAGAAATATTAATATTTAACTCAAACTTGGAGTGTTTCACAACAACTGCAACTATAAAACAAGAAAGAAAATTAATCTAAAATGTCAGTTTAAAAAAAAAAAATTCCACTGCTTATCTCAACCTTACAACGAAAATACAATAGTTCAAAACCAGTCTTTTTGTTGCTTAAGTTGGAGTCTATGTAGTCTGTATTCATTCATAGTTTCACTTTGTATCGGGTGAGATTAGATGAGTCATTGTTTGCACACAAACGGCTCCACTGATCACAGCATCTAATCAGTTTGCTGTTGGACTGATTGCTGTATTATTGACCCTCAGGTCAACAACCTCAAACACTGACAGCATAACAGCTTCTGCTACTTGACTCTAGAGAATCAATCTCTCTTCCCGGCTCAAAAAGTCTCAAATCTCTTCATTGTCATTGTCATCCAGTAAGAGCAGTTGAAACTTGTTTCTACACATTGTTAAACCAATTTAGTAGTGAAAGAATATGACTTAAATGGTTCTTAACCAGAAACAAAGTCTCACTGACCTGGAAAGAGAATAATCTGCACTACTAATACGATTAGAGAACTGGGGCAGAAACTGCGACCTTTACAACAATGCCAATTATACTACAACCTGTAACAAGTGTACAATGTAGATTTCTCTCTTTGACTTTAGCTAACATAATCTTACCATCAAAAGGCATGTACTCAATGAATCTCACATCCAATGGTTTCCTCTCTGTCAGTGACACAAAGTCAATCAACTCGTCTTCATTTAGACCTCTCATGACCACACAGTTCACCTGAGAACAGAGTTATATAGTTATATATTAGTCATTTTTTAACCATACTATGGAAGTCAATGGGGTCCATATTCTTCAAAAAGTCTTCATCTGTGTTCAGCAGAAGAAAGAAACTCGTACAGGTTTGTAACAACTTCAGGGTGAGTAAATGATTTTTGGGTGAACTATCCCTTTAAGAAAATGAATATTAACAACAAACTTTTTGGGTGTAGCTAGAAATGTGGTTAATAAACACTGAAGTGAGTTTATAGGGGCTCCAGAATTTGGTTACTTTGGAAAATAAGTTTCTGAAGCTATAACCTTCTTAAACATGGATCATTTTATACATCAAAAGGGATAACAAAATCCCATGTTTTGAGAAAGTTACATTACCTTGACCGGATCGTAGCCCATTTCAATAGCCTTTTCAATCCCTTCCATCACTTTATGAAACCCTACAAGTGGTAACAATAATGAGCATCAATTAGAAAGTATTGTAGGCATATTGAAGGCAAGACTATTTACAAATATGTGACAGCTAAATTCCTTAGCCGTATATGTACATCTTCATAATCCTGTTGTTAAAGGATTAGTTCACTTTAAAATGAAAATTACCTCATGATTTACTCACCCTCAAGCCATCCTAGGTGTATATGACATTATTATTTCTGATGAACACAATCAGAGTTATATTAATAAATATCCTGATGTTTCCAAGCTTTATAATGGAGTCCATTGAGTTTGAAGCTCAAAAAAGTGCATCCATCCATAATAAATGTTCTCCACACAGCTCCGGGGGTTAATAAAGGCCTTCTGAAGTGAAACGATGGGTTTGTGTAAGAAAAATATCCATATTTAACATGTTATAAAGTAAAATACTGTGTGGAGTACTTTTATGATGGATGGATGCACTTTTTTGAGCTTCAAACTCAATGGACCCCGTCACTGCCATTATAAAGCTGGGAAGAGCCAGGATAATTATTAATATAACTCTGATTGTGTTCATCTGAAAGAAGAATGTAATTTACACCTAGGATGGCTTGAGGGTGAGTAAATCATGGGGTAACTTTCATTTTAAAGTGAACTAATCCTTTAATTATTTTCTACGTTTGAGATCAACAATGAAGCTAAACTGCTCTCTATGTTCTGCAAGACATTCACCTCCAATGGTCTGCCTTCCTTCATCCACCTATCTACGTCTGTCCTGGAGGAATACAAACTCTGTGTTCTCTGTGCTCTAGAGCTTTGTGTTCGTATGTATTTGTTCACTTGTTATATATTTCTTTAATCAGTGACTGATCAACAGCAACTTGCACCTTTTCGTCTGGCGATGAACTCAAATTTGGCAGGGACCAGGGTGTCTAGGCTGATGTTGAGTAGATCCACTCCAGCTTTCTTCAAACCGGGCAACAGTCGGCTCAAATTCATGCCATTTGTGGTGACTGCAATAGTCTTCAGACCCTCCAACTTCCTCAACTCCGCTTTCAGGAAAAAAAGAAGAAGGGAGAAACGGTTTAATTCGTGTTTCTGGCAGCAACATCTCTTTGTCATGCTTGTTTTTCAACATATTAGCCGATAAGCACGAAACATGCAGTACATGGTCCGTGTACATTTGGATAATTTGTTTTATCGTTTTTGTCTTCAAAATGTGCAGATGTTATCACATATTCGACCCTTCTCATAAATATAAATAAACTAATCTTGTGTCGTTTTTTTATTTTTGTATTCACACTTTCACAAATGGAAACAGAATAGATAAACAGCTTAAGTATTCGATCTCTACATGTTTGGTCAACCAAACATCAAAACGTGTCGTCATCAGTTGTTCCTCAACAGAATAATAGTCATCCACTGCTACAGTTGTACTGTTTCTTAAAGCGTTTATTGCAACTACATTTCATCTCTTTCTCATCAAAAAATGAGACTAATGGGTTGATACAAACCGTAACGGGCAGAGCCTGGGCAGGGCTTTCTTCTGTGTAGGTTCACTAATGCTAACTACATGTGCCAGAGAAATGCACTATTATAGGTGTTTATTTCAGAAATATGAATGTACCTCACATCTGCTCCCACATTACCCATTAGTCTACTTATTTGGCACACCGCCTGTTTTATTTAGCTGGCCAACTCTCAAAATCTTTGGCAAAAGATGCATGACGCACTAGACAATGCATTTTATATTGTTGTGAAGTGCTGACTAGCATCTTTTTAAGTGTCAATGCAGCAGGCATTCTCTAAAAAAGGGGATGTAGTTATAATAAACACTTTAAAAGGGGCAAAAACACATTTGAGATGTTAACAGTTACAGGTTGCACGTCAATGATAACAACAATAGCACTCATTATGTTTATTATTAAGGAAAAGGTGGTTATTTTTTCGTTTTTCTGAGCTATTTCGTTCTTCCAGTTTAAAAAGCAAAGCGGAACTAACGTCACAAAAAGCATTCATTCGGAGTGGTGATTGGCTGCTGTGGCTGGATAGTGCGCTTTTATGCCATCAGTTTCCCCGTATTATTCAGGAGAATAGACTAATCCAATCACTGCGCTGTTTTACGCATGAGATCACATTACAGCGGAGAATTCAAATGTGACAATATTTAATTTGTAAAAACATGTGGAGTGTGCATGAGAGCGGTTCCGCGATGAGTTTAACAACACTGGCAACGCAGATCAGATAGTACTGTACATATATGGACCATATATGGATCTTTTGCCAAAGATTTTGAGAGTTGGCCAGCTAAATAAAACAGGCAGTGTGCCAAATAAGTAGACTAATGGGTAATGTGGGAGCAGATGTGAGGTACATTCATATTTCTGAAATAAACACCTATAATAGTGCATTTCTCTGGCACATGTAGTTAGCATTAGTGAACCTACACAGAAGAAAGCCCTGCCCAGGCTCTGCCCGTTACGGTTTGTATCAACCCATTAGTCTCATTTTTTGATGAGAAAGAGATGAAATGTAGTTGCAATAAACGCTTTAAGAAACAGTACAACTGTAGCAGCGGATGACTATTAGCGTGTTTCAAGTTTTTACAGATATAATTCACATACTCTCTAACTCCAAACATGAACCATGTAAGTGCACATTTCATCACGTCTTCTTCAAATGAAATATATATGTGCAAATAAGGACACTGATGAACGCGATGACACGATGGATTATTCTGATACACAGAAAACAATGATGTAGACCAGAAGATTGGGCAAAAAAAAGTAACTATGCCTTTATTCTTTATTCCCCCAACTCTGTTGTGTTTGTTTGTTTTTTTTCTCTGCTCATATTTTAATATTCATTTGTCTGAATAATGAGTGTGTTGTAGGTCTGTTTTATTGGTTGTTTTCTCCCTTCTTTCCAAAGATTTACTGCCCATTGTTTTTGTCTTTTTCAACTCTGAGATGTGAATGACCAGGCTAAAACTTTAAGAATCAGCACAACTATAGCAGTGGATGACTATTATTCTGTTGTGCAAAACTGAGGAACAACTGATGACGGCATGGTTTGATGTTCGGTTGACCAATCAGTGGAAAGTGTAGAGATCGAATATGCAAGCTGTTTATCCATTTTGGTTTTACTGTTTTTCTATTTGGCGAATTAGAACAAAGTGATAAAAACAAATATAAAAATACAAAATAAACCCAGATGAGATTAGTTTTTTATGTTCATGAGAAGGGAAAAAAGACAAAAACTAAAAAACTAATTATCAGGTACATGATCAGTGACCAACAAATGTATTATCAGTGCTAGTCTCACCGTAATATTGACTTAAAATGACGTGCACTGAAATGAACTGACCACAGAAAATCACTCTATAGTTTTACATTTAGTTAAAATATCTACTGTACATTAAAAGTATGACCTGATTGTCATTTCGTAATTCCGACATGCAACATAAGATGCAGATTTCAAGATGTCTACATCACTACTGTGTTATGATTCAAAGTTGGCATTTACAAAACTAACAAAAGGTGTAAAAATTACCTATTATATGCAGAACATCTGGGCGAATGAGAGGTTCTCCTCCAGTCAGCCGTATCTTGTTCACCCCCTCTCGTACGAAGAGTCTGGCTAACGTCAGTAACTCCTCTGTTGTTAGCAGCTGAGAGCGAGGGCTGAGTTTTACCCCTTCTTGTGGCATACAGTACTGACCTGAGAAATAGAGAATCTAATCATTATTGATTCTTAATTCTTGTCTTGAAGGGACCACATGTACGTTTCGCAGCTAGAGGTCGCATGTTCAAAACAATAACAAAGATTATTATGAGCTTGATGATGTGTGGGATCATGTGAGTTGTCCACCGCCGAAATCAGACGGGACTCAGGCCTGAGCTAATGGATCTAAGTTTTAATAACGTTACATTTGATCACTTAAATTTGCATTTTTTAAAGAAAATAATTTGGTAACACTTTATTTTACAGTGTCCTTGTTACATACACTCACCTAAAGGATTATTAGGAACACCATACTAATACTGTGTTTGACCCCCTTTCGCCTTCAGAACTGCCTTAATTCTACGTGGCATTGATTCAACAAGGTGCTGAAAGCATTCTTTAGAAATGTTGGCCCATATTGATAGGATAGCATCTTGCAGTTGATGGAGATTTGTGGGATGCACATCCAGGGCACGAAGCTCCCGTTCCACCACATCCCAAAGATGCTCTATTGGGTTGAGATCTGGTGACTGTGGGGGCCATTTTAGTACAGTGAACTCATTGTCATGTTCAAGAAACCAATTTGAAATGATTCGAGCTTTGTGACATGGTGCATTATCCTGCTGGAAGTAGCCATCAGAGGATGGGTACATGGTGGTCATAAAGGGATGGACATGGTCAGAAACAATGCTCAGGTAGGCCGTGGCATTTAAACGATGCCCAATTGGCACTAAGGGGCCTAAAGTGTGCCAAGAAAACATCCCCCACAGCATTACACCACCACCACCAGCCTGCACAGTGGTAACAAGGCATGATGGATCCATGTTCTCATTCTGTTTACGCCAAATTCTGACTCTACCATCTGAATGTCTCAACAGAAATTGAGACTCATCAGACCAGGCAACATTTTTCCAGTCTTCAACTGTCCAATTTTGGTGAGCTCGTGCAAATTGTAGCCTCTTTTTCCTATTTGTAGTGGAGATGAGTGGTACCCGGTGGGGTCTTCTGCTGTTGTAGCCCATCCGCCTCAAGGTTGTGCGTGTTGTGGCTTCACAAATGCTTTGCTGCATACCTCGGTTGTAACGAGTGGTTATTTCAGTCAAAGTTGCTCTTCTATCAGCTTGAATCAGTCGGCCCATTCTCCTCTGACCTCTAGCATCAACAAGGCATTTTCGCCCACAGGACTGCCGCATACTGGATGTTTTTCCCTTTTCACACTATTCTTTGTAAACTCTAGAAATGGTTGTGCGTGAAAATCCCAGTAACTGAGCAGATCGTGAAATACTCAGACCGGCCTGTCTGGCACCAACAACCATGCCACGCTCAAAATTGCTTAAATCACCTTTCTTTCCCATTCTGACATTCAGTTTGGAGTTCAGGAGATTGTCTTGACCAGGACCACACCCCTAAATGCATTGAAGCAACTGCCATGTGATTGGTTGATTAGATAATTGCATTAATGAGAAATTGAACAGGTGTTCCTAATAATCCTTTAGGTGAGTGTATCTTTCACACTCTATGGCAGGCAGGCTGGACATATTATTACTTGACATGTTTAATCTTAGTGATTTCTTAAGTTATTCACGCCTGCCGGCTGTGTACGGACGTTGTTTTGTGCCGCTATTTTGTATGGAAGTCTATGGGAAGTTTATTTTCCCCTAAAAAGGGGCGGTGACGGAATTGACAGTTAAGTTCCCGGATGTGCCGGTATTCCGTATGTTCATTATTGTGATATATCGTATTAGCGTATACCAGCACATGTTTAAGTGTAACCAATAATTTTTTGCACAAAAATACATTTTTATAAATATTTATGAGAAATTTTATTTGAATATATATCTAAGAATATATAATATGAGAATTACCAGTATGAACTCCATTGACTTGAATTGATTTAATTAAACTCATTTTAAACTTATAACTCATGACCGCTCAAAACTGTCTAAATTATGAAACCTACAAATTATTTTCCTAAAACAACACTAAAAACAGCATCAATATTACTCTGAAATGTTTTTAAACAAAATATATTAATTTTACTTACATAAACTTTTACTTTCATATGAAAAATATAATGATAAACAGCTGGAATGTCCTTTTCATGCTGCAAATGTTCATAAATAGGTTGCAGCAAAGTGAAATGTGGACTTTTAAAAAACAAAAATTCTTTCCTTTTTCAAATTAAGACTATTTGGCCTATGAACACATTAAGACATTAATCTGGTTTTGTCGTTTTATTTTAATTTCAGAATTATTGTGTGCGCTTGCACAAGCATATTTATAAACAAAATGCAGAAGGAAGAAGAAGTTGGAAGGAAAAAAATGTGTGTGAGAGTGTAGGAAAGAGGCTTAATATATTTTACAGAAGTCATTTGAAATTTAACGGAGATGTAAAAAAAATAAAAATAAATAAAAATTAATTCAGCATGATTTTATGTATAAAGCCAAAGTTCACTTTCAGGGTCAAAACAGACCGAAATGCAAAAGGTGTAACAATTTAGTTTAAATGGTTATATCCCTTATATTTTTTGTTTAAAAAAATCTGGAAAAAGATAAATGATGTGTATTTTGACTGTCTTAAGTGTGTATGTGAGGTTTTAGCTCAAAATACCCCACAGATATTTTTTTATAGCATGTTAAAATTGTCACTCACGCGGGCGGGTAACCGATGGGTGACCCGCTAACATTTGATGTAACGGGTGGAATAATATTTACGCGTGCGGTGTGGGTCGGACATGCGGTAGGCACGGGTGGGCTGCGGGTCCAATAGCCAAGATTATTTTGACTCAATCTGGTACACAGTGATAGGCAGATGCTTCCAAACGGTGCCGTGATTGTGTTCATGCTCTGTCTGCAGACCGGTAAAGGCTTCTGCGAGACTTGCCCCTTTAAGCACTGCCAGTCGCGCTGCATCTGATTGACAGCTATAGTGATTATACTAAAGGAAGCGCGCTTTGCTTGCTTTCTGTATTTAATCTATTCACAATATGAATAAAAGTTTTAGCCTATTTTTCATGCTGGTAAAAAGAGGACAGATGTTTTTTAATCTATGCCTTTTAGATCTCTAAGCGTAGGCTATAGCATGACCCAGTGATGTGATTTATGCACAATATGTACAAAGTAGATTGTTCACTTGATGTATAGTTTTATATAGTTTACACGACAGATGTCTCTCTCTCTCGCTCTCCTTCTTCGTTGCTAACATGATGGGCTGCGTGTCTATTAATTGTTCTTGCATGAACTCAATGCGTAATGTTTATTGCTTACATTACATAATTTTTTTAATGTTTTTTGTCTACTTCGTGTGGGAAATTTAACGTGGGTGCGGTACGGAATTTAATTAGTCGTGTTAGTAGTGTTTCTGTCGGATATCGGGTCGGGTGTGCTGTTAATAAAGCAGGGCGGGTTTATAAAACAGGACCCGTGCAGGACTCTATTTGAGGGTGAGCAAAAACACACCGTTTTTGTGTGTCCCTTTAAATGCAAATGAGCTGCTGCTCACCGCCCCCTTTCAAGAAGCGGGGGGAGCTTCAAGAGCTTGTGTTAGCAGCTTCGGTTACCTCGTGCAGACACGCACTGAAAATGTCAGAAACTGGTATGTCATAAATATGATGTATATTATGATATTATGAACTACATGTCTTTCTCCACTGATGTTCTAAGATGTTCAAAGCGTTTCTAAGAATGCTGATTGTTTGAAGGCAGCTGTCTGACTCTGAAATGGCGAACGGGAACATGGTTTGTGCATCATTAGCAACACATGATTAGCTGTTTGATAACACAGTCAAGCAAAAGGCTAATCATATTAATTACCGTTATGTGTCCGATGTGATACATAAAAAGCATTACCATTCTGATACATCGACTTGTAGACGACCCTGTATAATTCACTCTTCCACTTCTTCTGAATCAGTTTCTGGTTGAAACATATATGGCTGAATTTAACCAACATGTCCACGTGTCATTGTGGAGCGTTTACTACAGTTGAGTGAGTTGATCAGGTGTGATTGAGTGGAGGCGGAGACTAATTTGCATATTCATGATGCTGAAATCTTTCTACAAAGCATACAGTATTTAATAGACTTACAGCGGAGGTTACATTTCTCTGTGACGGAGATGCGAAGGTAATTATGCCTCCGTCCAAAAGAGTCCGTTAGGAATGCAGAGAAAGGCAAGACGTCCTTCAGAACGCGCCTATGACCTGGAACCACAAGCTCTCGGACCTGACGGGAACAACAAACAGAACATGATCAGATCAGCAGAACAAAAGTTTTTATTCATAGTTATATAAAAAAGTACAGTTTATTGAGTGTGGCAGGCATGAAAAGCTCAAGCCCAATAAAATTAGAACTGGAACTTTCTCTTATTTTTGATAGCATTTTAAGTTGATGTTCTTCCATTTAAAATGTATCTGCTCTTAATTTCAGAGCAAATACAATATAGTTACATTTATTTTCTGTGTCAAATTTAGATTGTGTGTGTGTCCCTTTAAATGCAAATGAGCTGCTGTTCCCCGCCCCTTTCCAGAAGAGGGCGGCGCCTTTACGGCTAATGCTTTGGACACTCCGGCAACAACAAAACTGGAGAATTTCACGCAACCAAAATGTCAGAAATTGTCAGTAGTTTACAATAAAGTTTGGTTATATTTATAGATCCAACTTTATATAAAAGCCAAAAAGATTATTTGGGATCTAATGAAAGATTGGTATTATTTTGCGGTACAAATGAAGTGTTTTGCTACTAAACAGCCCTGAAAACCCTATAGTAGCACATTACTATTTTTAGAGTTTTTTTTAAAGTCTCTCATGCTCATCAAGCCTGCCTTTAATTGATCAAAAATACAGTAATATTGTGAAATATTATTACAATTGGAAAAAATGGTTTTCTATTTTAATATACTTAAAAATTTAATTTATTTCTGTGAGGCAAAGCTGAATTTTCAGCATCCAGTCTTCAGTGTCACATGACCCTTCAAAAATCTGATATATTATTTATTATTATTATATACTTTTTTTCAGGATTCTTTGATGAATAAAAAGTTAAAAAAGAACAACATTTGATTAAAATAGAAATCTTTTTTTTAACACTATACACTACCGTTCAAAAGTTTGGGGTCAGCCATTTTGTTTTCTTTCGTTTTTCGAAAGAAATTAATTTTATTCAGCAAGGATGTGTTAAATTCGTATAAAAAGAGATTTATATTGTTATGAGATTATATAATTGACCAATAAGGCGAGAGAGAATACATAACGGCTTTTTAACGGCTGTTATACATCACGTGATATCCATGACTGACTGGTTTGCCACTTTAGTGAGGGTCTTATGACCCAACTGTTGTAAAGAACCATTAATAATTTGTCACACTTTAAAACCATTATGTTCAGCATAAATAAGACTTTGTGTAAATAAGACTTTGTGCGTGTCAGATAGGCATAATAATTTGTAAAGTATTACTGCTATGACAATCATTTTTATATGTGGCTTATGTTATATAACTTACAGGTAACACAGAAAATAAACAACTCCTAATACGGTCATATCATACATCAACAAAACCAACAAATGTTGTTACATGAAAACAGCATTAGCAAGTCAGAGTTTGCGATGTTTAGGCAAGAGTTGCAATCCCAAACCCAAGTGTATCAGTCTAATTTGTGAAGTTAAATCATCACGTGCATATTATATCTTACCTGTGCAGTTGTGGCAGATGTACAAGCAGAGTCTGACACACACACCTGCTCCTGTCGGCTCTCTTCATGAGTGACACTGCTGGAATACCATCGACACACTCCATATCTCCCACATGTCCGTTGAACTGCCCGCGTTGCGCAGGCCTCAGCCGCGGTCTGTGCTCCTAAAATAAGCCGAGCGAATGTGCTGCAGTTTAACGCCATCATACAAGCAGAATTGGCAGTCTGTGTTGAAACGGGAACATTATCTGCTCGTCTTGTGGCTGCGATAAACTTGACATGCAGTTCGCCTGGAACATCCACGGGGGGCGTGTCTTTGCGCAACCAATCAGCGTCGAGGAAAATATACACGAACTTTGGGCAATGTAGTTTCGCGACTGTGGTGGACTACAAACAACGAAAATGTACGCAATTTCGACTCGAGAGTCAGAATTCAAGTGAAACTAACCTAACCAGTGTTACACACACACCAAAAGCCACCAGAAATGTTAGTGCTGTTTGTGTTGTACTGCACACAATGCTCAACAACTGTGTGTCATGACATTCTGGTAAGCGTCTGTAATAAAGTGCTGTTAATAATTTCACAGTGCTTTGGAGTTTGAACTCACATGATGCAGGTCAACATGCTCAAGAGAATCCCAAGCTTAGGCTGAAATGGACAATCATTGTAATATTTTAGAGTGGACTTTTAGAGATTTTATTTCATTAGTAAAGCAAGTGACAATAAAAGCCAAACCTAAAGTGTATTATAGCACATAAAGCGGTGTAAAAAAAAAAAAAGAAGTGAAATATTAATAAAAATAAATATTTTGATTGATTTATTTATTTAAATTAAACCGTTTGCGTCTGTTTTTGTTGAGTTTCAGATATTTATGTTTTATATGATATATGAGTGGTTTTCAAACTGTGGGCCGCCATTTACTATTAGTAAAAATAATAATTTTGTCAATATATGTAAACAAATGTCTAGTTAAATATAATAATTCAATATATAATGAAATAACGGAAAATAGATATTAAACTTACTGATTAGTTGTGGTAAGAATGAACCACCATTTATACACTCACCTAAAGGATTATTAGGAACACCTGTTCAATTTCTCATTAATGCAATTATCTAATCAACCAATCACATGGCAGTTGCTTCAATGCATTTAGGGGCGTGATCCTGGTTAAGACAATCTCCCGAACTCCAAACTGAACGTCAGAATGGGAAAGAAAGGTGATTTAAGCAATTTTGAGCGTGGCATGGTTGTTGGTGCCAGACGGGCCGGTCTGAGTATTTCACAATCTGCTCAGTTACTGGGATTTTCACGCACAACCATTTCTAGAGTTTACAAAGAATGGTGTGAAAAGGGAAAAACATCCAGTATGCGGCAGTCCTGTGGGCGAAAATGCCTTGTTGATGCTAGAGGTCAGAGGAGAATGGGCCGACTGATTCAAGCTGATAGAAGAGCAACTTTGACTGAAATAACCACTCGTTACAACCGAGGTATGCAGCAAAGCATTTGTGAAGCCACAACACGCACAACCTTGAGGTGGATGGGCTACAACAGCAGAAGACCCCACCGGGTACCACTCATTTCCACTACAAATAGGAAAAAGAGGCTACAATTTGCACGAGCTCACCAAAATTGGACAGTTGAAGACTGGAAAAATGTTGCCTGGTCTGATGAGTCTCGATTTCTGTTGAGACATTCAGATGGTAGAGTCAGAATTTGGCGTAAACAGAATGAGAACATGGATCCATCATGCCTTGTTACCACTGTGCAGGCTGGTGGTGGTGGTGTAATGGTGTGGGGGATGTTTTCTTGGCACACTTTAGGCCCCTTAGTACCAATTGGGCATCGTTTAAATGCCACGGCCTACCTGAGCATTGTTTCTGACCATGTCCATCCCTTTATGACCACCATGTACCCATCCTCTGATGGCTACTTCCAGCAGGATAATGCACCATGTCACAAAGCTCCAATCATTTCAAACTGGTTTCTTGAACATGACAATGAGTTCACTGTACTAAAATGGCCCCCACAGTCACCAGATCTCAACCCAATAGAGCATCTTTGGGATGTGGTGGAACGGGAGCTTCGTGCCCTGAATGTGCATCCCACAAATCTCCATCAACTGCAAGATGCTATCCTATCAATATGGGCCAACATTTCTAAAGAATGCTTTCAGCACCTTGTTGAATCAATGCCACGTAGAATTAAGGCAGTTCTGAAGGCGAAAGGGGGTCAAACACAGTATTAGTATGGTGTTCCTAATAATCCTTTAGGTGAGTGTATAAGCTACCATACTTTTGCTGCATACAGTTACTGTAGGTTACAACAGATTTAAACATGGATAAATGGTTATCGGCAATGTCATTGAAAACTACATATGCAGATGTCTCTCCATCTACAAGGATAAATCTTCAGCAATGCCTGACATCAAAAAGACTAAAAACAGAGACAAAATAAAGTAGTGAGCTAGTGCTAGTCTTCACGTGGGAGCGGAGAACAAGCTCTGTGTTGCTGAAATGAAGCTTTACATTATTTAGCTTATTTTAGCTGTAGCCCACTTTACTTTTTCTTTTTTTTTGAGTTACCGATTTCACCAGAATAAGCTTCATGTAATCAAGCCTGATCTCCATTTGCAACTTTCTTCTCTTCAGCCCGATATAGTAAATGCTAAACACCAGCCTCTGCATGAGGCGAGTCACACAGATTTTAGTTTATAAGGTCTAATTTTTATGTGCCAGCATCTGAGGCTCAGCCAGTGTGTATTTGTGTTTGTCAAATGTTTCTATTTACACAGTGCTTTTGCCGTGTTTAGCAATGTAGCCAATTGCAGACATATCTGTTGATTTCATGAATGCAATGACAAATCAGAGGCAGAGAATCCACTCATGCTGAGTTCTGCAAGCTCGCGAATCCCTTTCATTTTAACAACAAGTGTAAACTCGATGTAAAGAGATTTATTGTGCAGTGTTGACAGCTTCATTGATTAACGGCTACGTACATCCTTGCAAATGAGGAATTCACTCGAAATGGCAATGATTGAGATAGTGACCACAGCAACCCTTACGAAAAAGAAGTAGCCTATATGAAGTATGTAGTATGCTTTTATGAAGTATACTTAAGTAAAGTTCAAGTATATTGTTAAGTATACTTTATGCAGTAAGCATACTAATATCAATGTACTAGTAGTAAACTTGTAAGTGTACTATTTCAATAGTACTGCTTAGGACTAAATCGGCCCACTTTGTAGTATATAAAAGTATACATTTAAGTGTACTATAAGTGTAATAGTAGTAACTTCAAGTGCACAACTACGTTTCTCATTTGTACGGCATCTGTAGCACAAGTGAACTTAAAAGTATACTAGTAGTTTACTATTGTAGTATTTTTTTTAGTTTATGAAAGTACACTTTGAAGCATACTCTGAGTAAACAACTAGTTTAGTAGTTTATACTACAAGTAGTATACTTGTAAGTTTTCTTTAAGTGAACATAACATCACACTTCTAGTTTACTATTTATATATTATGTTTGCACTTTATTATGTTCCTATTTAGGTATTATTTTTTTATACTTGAAATATACTTTATACTATACTACGTTAACTCCATTTTAAAAACATTTTATTCTAGCTTCATGCATACTTTTTTTAATAAACAAGCAAAATTTTAAACAAAACGCTGAGAAAATCGGGTTTTTGTCAAAGACAAATCCAGATGGGATTCAGAACGATGATCAAAATATAGATGGAGTAAATCGACACCCCCAAAGCTTCACAGTCGTTTCCTTTTCATGGATTAAGCGTTTAATTCGCTAACATTAGACAGTTTTGATTTATATGCTGTTTAATGTTTGATGATCGCGTTGTTTTACATTTGCGTAAGCAATGCTTCTATTCTGCTTCTTCTTCTCCTGTATTTTGATCAGTGTTGCCAACTCTCACAAGACAAATAAGCAACCGCAGCTTCAAAAACAAGCCCAATATTATTATATTATTTATTATCATCAATATTATTTATGATCAAATATTTTTTTATCAGTAAATGAGCCTGCAACATATTAAACTAAAACCTCTCGGAGTTTGAAAAGCAAAAACATGTGTGATGTGATTGAAGATGTGATTTTACAAAAATCATCAAATTGTAATAAAGGGCACGCAATATCCTCCGATCAGCTGTGAACAGAATAGGTTTGGAGATGGAAAAAGAAAAAAAGTGACGAGAAGGCCAATTATGGTAACCCATAGTCGGAGTTAGTGCACACATATTAGGAGCAGTGAGTAGTGAACACACAAACTGCAAACTGTGAAAAAGACAAGCCCTGCATCTCAATGTGCATACTATCTGCCTTAAGTAGTATTGGAAATTACTAATGTCACATACTATTTAGGATGGATAGTATGCACATTGGGACGCAGGCAAGCACTAAGGGAGCGCTGCAATGTAGCCACATTTATAATAAAATAAATTCGAACCATACCTACTGTTATGTTTTTTTTTTATAGCCTGTAATGATAAATACATTATAATAATATTTTAAAAATTAAATTAGGTGCCTCTCCTCCCTGTTTCCTCTCCATCTCTGTACATCTCTGTTGGTGGCATTGTTTGTGAAAGTGTATACGTCTATTTACGTCTACTAGCTATCATTACGTGCATTTATAACGTCATATGCCTGCACGTTAAACGCGATTTTTCTTCAATGAGGGGGAGAAGGAGGCTGGATGTATGAGGACGAATTACTACAGCACTTGTATAATTGACCCTTTGCACATTTCCGGGTTTCTCAAAGCAAAAGTCGTCATAGTTGGGTTAACTATTATAGCGGTGAATGAGAGAATGCATTAAATATATTTTTTGTGTCCCCATTTGCTCAAATAGCAAAAGAAAAACTTCACAATAGTGATTTCACAACTTTCAAAAAGAGTGAGATTGATAACGGCAGTGAAATGAGAGAAAGATGTTATTTTTCCCATCACTCCCATAGACGCTGTATTAGAAACACCCTCACAGCAGCGGTAAGTTGTTTTTTTGTAATTTGATGCAAAAGTAATTTAATACAAAGTATTAGTGTTATTAATGTACATACATTTAAAAAAAAAAATTAAATACAAAAAACTTTGCAGGATTTACGATATTGATGACCGTTAAAACGCGTCATCACAGTCTGTGAAAAGGGTCCATTGCACTGATTGGCTGTGAGAAGAGTGTCAGCCAATAGGCTTGTTTGAGATGCACCTTGCTTCGCATGAAATATAGGCGAGAGTAGGCGGCTGCAGTGAGGGGAGGAGTGAAAAAAGTGCAGGCAAGCCGGACACTTTCTGAATCTCGCTGTGTTGTGGACTGCAAATGTCAGCAATGGAAGAGATCGCGTTCACGTTCTTTATCGCAGACGCAGTTGAAATACCACTGTTTTTACACGAAGATGGGGTTATGATGAGGAGAACAGTGCTCATTACTTAAAATGGCTTATTCAGTAAATAGTAGGGATATAAATCTATCTGATCTAGAGTGGTATATTGCAACTTGCATCTAATGAAATTAATGTCGTGTAAAAAAAGAAATTAATGCTGACAAAAAAATCTTTGGGTGAACTATTCCTTTTTTACATTATAAATATATTACACAATAATTTGTCACCTTAATGTAAGTTTGAATTCGTGTTTAATGATTAGGAAAAGTGTGTGCTGCAAATTATGATTAAAAAATAATATGAAACAAAAACACATTCTAAATTAAGAAATGAGCATGCATGTGTGGGTTTTGTTTACTGCACTCCTGGAATCAGACATATCCAAATAAAGATCTCAGATAAAAACACAAACATGAGGCCTAATTGTAAAACAGTCACATTAGATGTATGCATGTAATGATGGATTGGCTAATTTATTTAATGGAATAATGTTGTACAAAAATGTCAATGTATAAAGAGAATACACATCTCAATAAAGAGAAAATTAAAACAAACAGGACTTCAGTTCAAACCTAGAAAATAAAAATAAAAGGGTAAATAAAGCACATGTCCTAGTTACTAATAAAGTACTATAGAAAAAGTAAATAGTATTAGGCTATAGGTAATGGACTTCTTAGAATTAAGGGGGGGAAATATCAGCTGACATTCGCAACCAATGAGCATTAAGCTGTGTCGTCAGCAAGTCGTTTCCCATCATGCTTTTGCTCAGCGCAGTTAGTGGAGAGCAACTGCGCTCGACTGCAGAATCCGACACATTCGTTTTTTGACATACGTCAGCATGACATCAGAGCAAGGCGGACCGCCCTCGGACACATTTCTAACCGGCATGCATCTCGCGCTGATCACCGGTTATCGGTTCTGCGCAGATTTTGCTCATCTCAAACAAGCCTAATGTATTGGACTAAATAATGACCATAAATGTAAAGAAACGAAGTTGCTTGTCATATTTTCCTAACAAGCAACCACATTTTTTTTTAAATAAGCCCAAAAAAACACAACCCGCGACACGTGATTTTTTAACGCGACTTGCCAAAAATAGAAGCCCAAAGTTGTGTGTTATACAGGGACTTGGCAACTATGATTTTGATCCGGAGATTCAGTACTAGAAGACGTGTCATAGCGCCCCCTACCGTATGACAGTGAAAACATGGATAGCTGGAAAATTGGATAGCCGGAAGAGTAAAGTAGAAGTAAATTCCTATGTACACTACCAGTGGACTAGCCTACACAAAAACTCCAGAATTAGGAACATACTGTATCTGTTTTCTTTATAAATCAATACTTTCAAACAATGTAAGTTTATAAAACTGTATGTAAAACTGTGAAAAAGTATTTAATAGGCTACTCAATCAAAAGATTAAATACAACTACAAGCCATATAGCCTACTTAGAATACTTAACTATACATTTATGTATATCTCGATCAAAAGATTAAGTATAGTCCAAACATACTTCAACCTTTCTGTCAGTATAAGTCAAGTATATTTAAGTGCAATTTTAAGTATATTTCTGAGAAGTACATAAAAAGTAGACTATATTTTTAGTTTAAAAGAAGTATACTAATAGCACACTTGAATAAACGTCTTTTTCGTAAGGGAGTAGCTGAGACAAAAGGCTACAGGCCTGTGTGCTTTAAAGGGATAGTTCACCCAAAAATGAAAATTCAGTCATTTACTCATCCTCGAGTTGTTCCAAACCTGTATAAATGTCTTTTTTTCTGCGTAACTCCAACGGAAGATATTTGGAAGAATGTTTGTAGCCAAGCAGATCCTTCCCCCCCCCCATTGATTACCATAGTAGGGAAAAAATACTATGATAGTCAATGGGGGGCGAGATCTGCTTGGCTACAAACATTCTTCCAAATATCTTCCCTTGTGTTCAACAGAAGAAAGACTCATACAGGTTTGGAACAACTCGAGGATGAGTAAATGACTGAATTTTCATTTTTGGGTGAACTAACACTTTCAGGCTAGAGCACCTGATTTGATTCTGGAACGGGGCTTGGTAACCCATGATCTGCATTTTCTGTTTATTGCCAGTTTTTTCAATAAATTTAACAATCTCCGTTTGTCAACCAACGCGACACAAATATAGTCGGGTCTGTTAAATTTCTTACAGTGGGCCTACGTGTTTGGATGTGTGGGCCGAGAGTTGGAAAAGTTTGGGAACCACTGAGAATATGGAGCTCACACTCGAGGACAAAAACATCCGGGGAGGGTTACAACCAACCCCTATGATGATTCCAGTGAGTCCAGTTATCAATCACATCCTTTGTTGTGGCAAAGTCATGTGAGTTTTTTGTTGTGTATTGAGGGATTTATTCAGTAAATGTGCTCCCATCATAGTTTGCGCATGTCTTATTACCAGATAAAAATTATCTGCCTCAATTGAACTCACAAGTTTTTTGTGCACATTATTCGAATTTATGGGCATCTTGATGTTTCCATCCAGCATTTTTTATGCAATATACACTCACCTAAAGGATTATTAGGAACACCTGTTCAATTTCTCATTAATGCAATTATCTAATCAACCAATCACATGGCAGTTGCTTCAATGCATTTAGGGGTGTGGTCCTGGTCAAGACAATCTCCTGAACTCCAAACTGAATGTCAGAATGGGAAAGAAAGGTGATTTAAGCAATTTTGAGCGTGGCATGGTTGTTGGTGCCAGACGGGCCGGTCTGAGTATTTCACAATCTGCTCAGTTACTGGGATTTTCACACACAACCATTTCTAGAGTTTTCAAAGAATGGTGTGAAAAGGGAAAAACATCCAGTATGCGGCAGTCCTGTGGGCGAAAATGCCTTGTTGATGCTAGAGGTCAGAGGAGAATGGGCCGACTGATTCAAGCTGATAGAAGAGCAACTTTGACTGAAATAACCACTCGTTACAACCGAGGTATGCAGCAAAGCATTTGTGAAGCCACAACACGCACAACCTTGAGGCGGATGGGCTACAACAGCAGAAGACCCCACCGGGTACCACTCATCTCCACTACAAATAGGAAAAAGAGGCTACAATTTGCACGAGCTCACCAAAATTGGACAGTTGAAGACTGGAAAAATGTTGCCTGGTCTGATGAGTCTCGATTTCTGTTGAGACATTCAGATGGTAGAGTCAGAATTTGGCGTAAACAGAATGAGAACATGGATCCATCATGCCTTGTTACCACTGTGCAGGCTGGTGGTGGTGGTGTAATGGTGTGGGGGATGTTTTCTTGGCACACTTTAGGCCCCTTAGTGCCAATTGGGCATCGTTTAAATGCCACGGCCTACCTGAGCATTGTTTCTGACCATGTCCATCCCTTTATGGCCACCATGTACCCATCCTCTGATGGCTACTTCCAGCAGGATAATGCACCATGTCACAAAGCTCGAATCATTTCAAATTGGTTTCTTGAACATGACAATGAGTTCACTGTACTAAAATGACCCCCACAGTCACCAGATCTCAACCCAATAGAGCATCTTTGGGATGTGGTGGAACGGGAGCTTCGTGCCCTGGATGTGCATCCCACAAATCTCCATCAACTGCAAGATGCTATCCTATCAATATGGGCCAACATTTCTAAAGAATGCTTTCAGCACCTTGTTGAATCAATGCCACGTAGAATTAAGGCAGTTCTGAAGGCGAAAGGGGGTCAAACACAGTATTAGTATGGTGTTCCTAATAATCCTTTAGGTGAGTGTATAGGTGGATCACGGAAACATAGCCAGTGACTAAACCCTTATGTAACAGGAATACACGCACACTCACACAAACATGCAGCAATTGTTTTGCACTACATTTAAAGTTATTAAAAAAATGCAATATTATGTTTTTTTGTCAGTTTAAATTGTTCACGTTTTTTCTTTGTTCTTCAATTATGTTTATGCAAAAATTGGATGGTGTGGGTGTTATCTCGGCAAATGACCTCTCAGTGTTACATAGCCCAGTTAGTAATACAACTCACCCCAGTAGTGGGGTAGGTTGTAACAACGGAACTCTTTGTATTTGACATTAACTCACATAATCTGTGATTGTGTAGTACATGTCCAATTGAGTTATATATGTAGCAGACAAATGTGGCTACCATGTATTAAAATTTGAGACATCTAGCATAAACAACAGCTGAGTTACTGATGCTCAAACAAAAAGTTTTACAACAATCCCCGATCTCTCTACTCAAAGGTAGATGAAATTCTGATAGCTTGTAGTAAATCAATGAGATCTTAATAATAGTAGGCTACTTGCATAAAATGCATATACATTTGTCACTCTGTCTCCCAAAATTATGTCTTGGTAAGATGATATTTAAATACTTAGTTTTATTGATTAAAGCTCTTTCAAAACATATAATGCAATGCAATACAATGATGATTGAGAGATGAACAAATAAACATTTCTCAGAAGCCTGATGCAGTAGACCTTTTTTTTTTTAATTAACACTTTTATTATTTATTGCGATCACAATGTGAAGAGACCAGAGTTTCAACCACAGGGTTGAGGTAAGGCTCCTTTGATTTGATTTTCCTCTACACCACCAGATGGCACAAAAACTTGCCTGCAGTCGGGGCTAAAGACACAAAAATTAACATGATAATAAACAGCCGGCTGACTTTGCCATTTGTATATAGGTCTATATGACTTTCTTCTTTCAGACGTATACAATCGGAGCAGGCCTGTAGCCAGCCTAGTAGAAGGGGAGGGGGGGGGGTCTTTTTTTTCCCAAAAAGTGGACCTTTTTCAGTCCCATTTCCATTTTGTATTTAATTATGAAGTTCAAATACTTTATTTTGGTGACTTTTTATGCACTCATTTGTGCTGGATTATCTTGTCTGCCGGTTTCTTAACAGGCTACTTTATGTGCATCAAAAAGCATGCTTATTTATTATGTTGTCAATTTGCTAACCAAGATCATGTGCCACCTTTTTCAGTCCAAACACACACTGTGTGGAGTGTATATTAGTTTATATTATTTGGCATGGATAACCAAAACTTCAAATGTTCAAATCATAAATTCACGTGCCAGAACTATGCTAACATGTTTTTGTGAATAAATCACTCAATTAACATTTGTAGGATCACTAATTGGTCAGCAAACAAAGGTGCTTTAGCCTATTTATTAATAAAGCGCATGCACACACACACACACTAGCTAGTCAGGGGGGTTTTCCCCCAAGAAAATTTAGATTTCTCTGATATACATGTGTGCATTTTAAGCCGTTTGAAGGCCAAAACATGGATGAGAAAAAGCTTTAAAACCAAGTCAGTGGGCAGTAGATTATTTGTCAATCCCTGCTCTCTCCTCATCTCCATCACTCTTTCTTCTTCTCTCATTCTCCTTATCTTGCCCTGTCTCTTCCCCTCCTAAAGCAGTCAAGAAAGTAAACATAGGGTTTATATTTAGAATATTTTTTATTAATCACTTTCTAAGACAAGTTAATTTACTGAAGGCTACGAACGCTAGTTAAATATAAAAATAAAAAAAATCATTCACAATACACTCACCTAAAGGATTATTAGGAACACCTGTTCAATTTCTCATTAATGCAATTATCTAATCAACCAATCACATGGCAGTTGCTTCAATGCATTTAGGGGTGTGGTCCTGGTCAAGACGATCTCCTGAACTCCAAACTGAATGTCAGAATGGGAAAGAAAGGTGATTTAAGCATGAGCGTGGCATGGTTGTTGGTGCCAGACGGGCCGGTCTGAGTATTTCACAATCTGCTCAGTTACTGGGATTTTCACGCACAACCATTTCTAGAGTTTACAAAGAATGGTGTGAAAAGGGAAAAACATCCAGTATGCGGCAGTCCTGTGGGCGAAAATGCCTTGTTGATGCTAGAGGTCAGAGGAGAATGGGCCGACTGATTCAAGCTGATAGAAGAGCAACTTTGACTGAAATAACCACTCGTTACAACCGAGGTATGCAGCAAAGCATTTGTGAAGCCACAACACGCACAACCTTGAGGCGGATGGGCTACAACAGCAGAAGACCCCACCGGGTACCACTCATTTCCACTACAAATAGGAAAAAGAGGCTACAATTTGCACGAGCTCACCAAAATTGGACAGTTGAAGACTGGAAAAATGTTGCCTGGTCTGATGAGTCTCGATTTCTGTTGAGACATTCAGATGGTAGAGTCAGAATTTGGCGTAAACAGAATGAGAACATGGATCCATCATGCCTTGTTACCACTGTGCAGGCTGGTGGTGGTGGTGTAATGGTGTGGGGGATGTTTTCTTGGCACACTTTAGGCCCCTTAGTGCCAATTGGGCATCGTTTAAATGCCACGGCCAACCTGAGCCTTGTTTCTGACCATGTCCATCCCTTTATGACCACCATGTACCCATCCTCTGATGGCTACTTCCAGCAGGATAATGCACCATGTCACAAAGCTCGAATTATTTCAAATTGGTTTCTTGAACATGACAATGAGTTCACTGTACTAAAATGGCCCCCACAGTCACCAGATCTCAACCCAATAGAGCATCTTTGGGATGTGGTGGAACGGGAGCTTCGTGCCCTGGATGTGCATCCCACAAATCTCCATCAACTGCAAGATGCTATCCTATCAATATGGGCCAACATTTCTAAAGAATGCTTTCAGCACCTTGTTGAATCAATGCCACGTAGAATTAAGGCAGTTCTGAAGGCGAAAGGGGGTCAAACACAGTATTAGTATGGTGTTCCTAATAATCCTTTAGGTGAGTGTATGTACACATTCATTACTAAACGTATGCCTTATATGAAGCTTTGTTAATGTTTCTTGTCCTCTCACATTGACAGTTGCTAATTATTACATTACATGAATCACCCAGATAGCAAAATTTGTCTGGCCCACCTCTGGGCCTCACCTGTGCTTCAGTTCTGGCTGGGTCCCCGGGCCAAAACTGGCCCACACACTGAAAACAGACACAAACAATTTCCTCTGGCCCAGATGTGGCCCACACCCTGTAAAACAACTTGTATTGTTTTATGTGGCCCAGGTCTGGCCCAGCCACTGTAAGACAGATCTGGCTGAGAGTCGGCTGGGTCCCCGGGCCAGATGTGGCGCAGAAACTGGCAGTGAAACACAAATATATTTACTGTATATTATTAAAAGAAAAACATAATTCTCTTTCACAAACAACACCTCTCTTTCACTTTCAATTCTAGTCAGAATATGAGTCTGATACTGCTCCATTGGGCTGTGATTATGGGGTGCGTTTCCCAAAAGCATCGTTAGCCAACTATGGTCGCAAGTTCCGTCGTTATCAACAGTTCAGAGTCTGTGTTTCCCGAACGACAGCTCTCGACCTGTGGTTAGAAGCAGAGTTTCTTGTTTGCAAGACATGTGGACTTAATAAATCCGTACCTTGAGCAAAATAAGCAAGCTGACATTTAGTACAATCTATATCTTTTATTTCGAATACATACAAATGTCATGTATGTATTTTAGTTTGTCAAGAGATTTAAAGCAGCGTTTTTTGAAGAGTGCGCATGTCTAGGAACGAGCCTGTGATTGAATCTGGAAATAAAGCAAAATAACTTAGAAAAATAAGAATTAGTCCTCAGATGCCATGTTCAAAAGCGTTTATTGCTCGCGTGACGTCATTAACCAACGTGGTTGAACGACAGATTTGCGACAATACGATTTCTTCAACGATGCATCGTACTATGGTAGTTAAGCAGTGAGTTGCGTCGTTGTACGGGAAACGCGCCCCCATGAAAGAAAATGCCTCCGCACTCAATTGGATAGACTTACAACCAATCAGAGCAACGGAGTAATCGTTAGTTCAAGATAAGATTAGTTCAAAAAGAACGAATCGTTCATCACTAACGCATAGTTGTCAACATAATTCAACTGCACGCGTGCTGGAGGAAGAAGAAGATGAGTGTAAACTATCTTTGCCAGTGTTGTAAAAAGAATTTAGGGATACACGGAGTACTTACCAACACGATCATCATTTTTGAGAGAAATAGTAAAGGTGAATGCATATACGAACAAGTTGTCCGTTTAGGATTAGAACGAATTCAACCCAAGCGCTGATGACGTGGATGATTACGTTACTGTTGATCATCTGTCAATCATCGTATAAAGCCCGCCCTGACAATCTGATTGGTCGAACAGCTCCTTCTCGGGCATAGTTACTCCACAATGGATCAAGTCCAGACCGAACTTCCCGACCTCAAATGTTGTGGGCGGGGCTAAGTTCGGCAGGCTATAAAAGAACACTTTATTACAAAAAAACGGACTTAAATTCTGGACCTTTGGCAGTGAGGGGGTTTCGTTCGAATCCCCCCTGCCTACGGGCATGCCGGAGTTATATAAAAAATGTCCTGGCTCTTCCAAGCATTATAATGGCAGTGACTGTTTTGTTTTTGAAGTCCATAAAAGTGCATCTATCCATCATAAACGTGCTCCACACGGCTCCAGAGGGTCAATAAAGGCCTTCTGAAACGAATCGATGCGTTTGTGTAAGAAAAATATCCATATTTAAAATTGTAACAAGTTATCTAGCTTCCAGCGAATCGCCTTCCGTATTCAACTTACGGAAAAGGTGTAGCGTCCGCGCCTCTCGCAGTTCAAAATGCTTACGCTACGTCTGACGTAATTATATATATATATAATTTTTTTTATATCATTTATAATTTTTTCACACATACATTTTTAATATAACTCTGATTGTATTCGTCTGAAAGAAGAATGTCATATACACCTAGGATGGCTTGAGGGTGAGTAACTCTTTCATTTTTGGGTGAACTATCCCTTTAAGTTGGGTGTCCACTTTAGATATAATAACCATATTTATTAATCATATCATAAAATAAAATTTATTGTTACTAATGTAAAGATCTCCTTCAATGCTTTCAGAATCTTTACTTTTTAAAATTTTTATATTTTCAAAATATATTTCTATATTAACATATTTTAATGACAGCATATTTATTGAGCAAAATATCAAAATAAACAGAAAATAGTTCAAACTTTGCTAAAGTGAACAAGTATTAACTTAGACATTATTAAAAACATATTATATTATCTAAAGTGTTTGTATGAATGCTGTGTGTCTTTTGCCCCGTGGTGGGTCTGTGGGGTAAAAGCCCCCCCTCGCCACCATTTATTCGATTTTTAAACAAAATAAACCACTTTTATTATTTATTTTCACACAAAATCTGTTGCTCCATCAATGTGCAATACAAACATATATATTTGTTTCTGCAATCATACACTATGGGAGTAATGAAAAGCACAGGTGTGCCTTTAGTTGTACCCTATAACAAAAAGTTCTTATGGAAAACATTGCCTACCCTCACTTAAACTAAAACAGTGAACCTGAAACATTTCCAGCCCATCCCTTTACCCATTGACAACATCTACACACGAGTCAACGACGGTCTCTGTTAACAGTTATGTTAATAATTTCTGCTTTGATCCATGAGGAAATATAAGAAATATACAGTAAGCTTTCATTTTTCGAAAGAACCATTCCTAGTGTGTTTATAGTAATTTTAGCATAATTGCATTTGACTATAGGCCTACCTTTAAAAACTTAAATGTGTTGATTTTAATCAGCAATGTTGAACAGAAAAACTTTAAAATATGTAGCACTCTTTAACCACTAAGTGGCAGTATAACTCCACTGTGTAGTGTGCCATTTTTGCCTAATGACTGTTAATGCATTTCAAATACTACCATTCTGTTGTCCTTAAGTGCCTATAATATATAAATGTTATATGAGCACAGCATACTGGATTTGCCTAAATCTGGTATTAGACTATTAGTATTTTACTTGTAACTCAGATGAACACTGGTATAGCCATCTTGAATTAATTGACGTAATTGTGTTGTTTTACCACATCATTTCAATCTTAGCATAGAGTTAACACTTTCTAAAGTAATTGCAGCATCTACTGGAAACACTGTAATAGTCCAGTGTTGAAATCAACAACTGAGTAAAACACAGTTCAACATAAGGTTAATGTAGGAAGAAACGATACACGATCATGCTAAATACATTAGTCATGTAAGAGCAATTTTTTTTATCATGAAAGATAAAAGTGACATCTTACAAACTGTGGATGCTTGCAAATACATTGGAAAGGGACTATTTAAATAATATTATTTAAATATTATCATGTCTAAATATTATTAGAGATGATTACACATCATGTCTTATATGATTGACTGCTCAAACACGTGTGAATTTGTCAAAATGTAATCTCATCATTATTATTTATATTCTATCAGAAAACTATTTTATTTTCATTTATTTCATTTGATTTTTCAGTGTTCAAGTAATTTTAAGCAGTGACTCGTGGAGCTGAGAAACGAGCATAATTCATAAAGAAATGAGAAATAATGTGCAATAATTCTGTACACAGAATACACATCTCAGAATTTAAAACCGATATATTTATTTCAAAATAAAAGATTTCCACACATACACATGAATTTTGGCCTAAAGCTCAACACACAACTGCAAAACAGCCATTAATGCTTTAAATGGACTCAATTCTGACCAAAAATCTCAAACTTGGCAAATCATTTTCAACCTCGTACATAATCAATACAAAACTTGATCAGGTGAAATGTGACAATGGTCAGCCATTCATAATAATAATGCAAGATAATGAATGCACCTTTAACCAAAACATCAGTCTGGACATTTGTACTGTATGTGTATAGAGCGATTCTTCAAGTGAAATTTAAGCCCAAATTAGTATCCTAACATACAAGTTTATTTATGTATTTTTTACATAAAGTGCAGCTTGCTAAATCTTGAACTACAGAACTACAGCAGAAGCATCAATGACCTATGAACAGGAAGTATTGTACTTAAAACTGTACATACTGAATGTGCTTTACTTCTTCATCCCCATTCATGAAATAATGCTTTTATGTATTAATCAAAACAAATATTATTGATGTCTTATATTGTCATTAACACTGCCATGGATAAAGCAAAGCTGTCTATCAAAGTTAGGATGAATAATGCAGAAATTCGAGATGAACGAATAACTGATGCATGAAGCAGGTGCATTCGGCCATCTTGTGATTGGTTGAACACAGAAGCACCACATTGCAACAATGAGATATCCAACAAACCCAAAACACTGTGCACAAATAAATAAATGCACAAGCAAAATACGACTATCCAAAAATACCACTTTGGAAATGTTTTTATTATCATTATAATAAATTTAAATTACCAAAGGAACAAACACTGCTTTACATATTGCTGTTTTTGTAGGTGGTTTTCTGTCCTTCAACAGTTAAAGCAATAAAAAAGAGAAAGAGAGAGAGAAAATACAGAGCGATAAGCAGGACATGTGCAGAAAGCTGTACAGATGGCTTGCTCAAAAATACACAGGGTTCAAAGACCGACAAAGAACAGTTTACAGCACGCTGTCCATAAACATCTTGTTTTTTTGTCTTTTTTTTGGTATTAAATTGGTTTTTGCAACTAGAATCTCTCATACTCGATTTAACAAACACTGAAGTCGTCTCTTAGATCCTTGAAAGTTCCTGACATAAATAAGCAACAAAGTCCTTCAAATAGAAGCCACGTTTGTTTTGTTTTCCGCTTGCTGCGCACTGTACAACAAAATACTCCCGTTCACCTTCAGTTATTATCTGACTGTGGCAACAGTAGCCTTGAGATCTCTCTTTCTCCAAGGAATGTTTTTCAAAAAAAATATTGCAATTTCTATCTTTTTTCTTCAGCGTCCGATGCACAACACGCTTTCAATATCATTCTGCATTCCCTGTTTAATCCATCATTGTAAGGAATGGCGTTTTATTCGATTGTAAGGTTGCTGACAAAGTGCATGGCAATCAAAGCCAACCAGTGTTTCAGGGAGAAGTGCTCATATGGCTGATATATTTGATTCGGTTTAAACCGCACCCTGAAAAAAGGGCCAGTCGAGACACAAAAGTACATATTATAAAAGTAATACATAGTTTGCTCCTTTCTTTTTTATTATTATTATTTGAAAACCACAGTGTGCGCCAATACAAAAGCGGTATTGCCATGTCAGGGTTAGAGGCAGAGCCTAATATGGCTGGAGTTTCCCTCATGTACACCGTTATATTCTGTGTGCAATTGCTTCTAGTAATGCTTGTATGGCTCACTGACACAGACAAAAATCCCTGACAGTAGATTCGCTGATGCTATAAAGTGTTTTTTTTTCTTTTCTGTTCGCTTTACATAACAAAAGCTATGTAAATTTGGCAAATTATCTTAGTGCTTGTGCCGCATATACAAAATATCAACAAAGGTCAGCATTTTATTATACAAGATGGTTCTTTCGACACTCAGCAGTCAGGCTCATCCAGTGAACCCTAAATATTATAAACAGCAAGAGACAAAGTACAATGGGACAATATTCACACGTCACAAATACAAGGATAATGACGTTTCGAGGGCGTAGTGTCCAATGTCTGATTCTGTACCTATCAAGAATGCAATTTTCAAGCAATCCCCCTCTCTTATTAGTCAAGCGGTCTTTGCTCTTCTGAAGCCGACGCGATCTTTCCTCCCGCTTTTTTCCTCTTCATTACAAAACCTCACCACGGAAATAGCAAGTGGAATCCGCACGTACATTTAAACGACGACAACAAAAACTCTTCTGAAACGAGCAGATTAGCCCTTGAGGGTTCTCAGCTTGGTTGAGGTGAAGTCCCCACTCAAATCCCAGCTGAGTGTGCTCTGGAGATCCACGGGAATGGCGAAAGTCGGGTTTTCCTTCAAAGCGCCAGCAGGGTGGGAGAATTCAGGGAATCCGAGGACTGGTCGCCGCTGCTGCTGCTCCGGCGGTGGGCTTTGGAGCAGGACTCCGACGAGGGCGAAGGGCTCTCGGGCTCGAGCATGCTGGGGTACGTGAAGATGAGGCTTGGGTTGTTCGGGGTGGACACCGGGGTGGAAGCGGCCACCACGGGTGTGTTCAGGCTGTCTCCGTCAGAGCAATACATGCCGCCACCTAGGCAGATGGGCTTGATGACTGAATGCTGGACTTTGGCATCCTCATCGTCGTCGTCGTCGTCATCTTCCAAAGGCTCCTGTTTAACCACCACTGGGTTGAGAGTATTCATCGGGCCCCGGGGACCCAGGTTGGAGCGCATGTTCAGAGGAAGGGGTGCACACTGTTGGGAGTGCAAGCTCTGATGGCGTTCTTCCAGGGGCAGTTTGCACACAGGGTTGTGGGCCACCAACATAAATTCCAACTTGTCCTTCTCCTTTTGCAGGGTCTCAATTTCTTTCTGCAGGTCAGCTTTCTCCTCTTCTAACTTCTCGGTTTCCTTGAATGAAAAAAAGAAATGGAAAGAATTATTATGCTGCATTTTGCCTGATATTCTTTTGGCTTGTGATTGTCATCAGGGTGTTGTAGTGGGTGTTGTAGTGGTGCTCTTGGTAGTTTCTTACTGTTTTAGTTAAAAGACCTCACCCCCAAATGTCTATATGATATTCAGCCTATACTAGGGCGGAACCAGGGTTGCCTACAGAACTACTTTTAAATGGTTCCCGCAGGTTGATATTTTCCCCCCACCGTTTAAAGAGTTAGTTCACCCTGTCATTAATTACTCACCCTCATGTCGTTCCAAACCCGTAAGTCTTTCGTTCATCTTTGGAACACAAATTAATCTCTTTTTGATGAAATCTAAGAGATTTCTGTCCCTCCATTGACAGCTACGCAACTACTGACGCTTCAAAAAGTTCATAAAGAGATCATATGAATTCAGTGGTTTAGTCCAAATTTTCAGCAAACATAAACAGAAGCTTAACCGAACCTTGCTTGACGTGCAAGAACAAACCTCATTGGTTCTTGCTGAAGCTCAAACCTGCTGCGTAACACGAGAATGAATCTCATTGGTTCTTGCTGAAGCTCAAACGTGCTGCGTAACACGAGAATGAACCTCATTGGTTCTTGCTGAAGCTCAAACGTGCTGCGTAACACGAGAATGAACCTCATTGGTTCTCGCTGAAGCTCAAACGTGCTGCTTAACACAAGAATGAACCTCACTGGTTCTTGCTGAAGCTCAAACGTGCTGCGTAACACGAGAATGAACCTCATTGGTTCTTGCAGAAGCTCAAACGTGCTGCGTAACACGAGAATGAACCTCATTGGTTCTTGCTGAAGCTCAAACGTGCTGCGTAACATGAGAATGAACCTCATTGGTTCTCGCAGAAGCTCAAACGTGCTGCGTAACACGAGAATGAACCTCATTGGTTCTCGCTGAAGCTCAAACGTGCTGCGTAACACGAGAATGAACCTCAATGGGTCTCGCTGAAGCTCAAACGTGCTGCGTAACACGAGAATGAACCTCATTGGTTCTTGCTGAAGCTCAAACGTGCTGTGTAACACGAGAATGAACCTCATTGGTTCTCGCTGAAGCTCAAACGTGCTGCGTAACACGAGAATGAACCTCATTGGTTCTTGCTGAAGCTCAAACGTGCTGCGTAACTCGAGAATGAACCTCATTGGTTCTCGCTGAAGCTCAAACGTGCTGCGTAACTCGAGAATGAACCTCATTGGTTCTTGCTGAAGCTCAAATGTGCTGCGTAACACGAGAATGAACCTCATTGGTTCTCACACATGCTTGAGCTTCCGTTTACCACAACTGATGTGTGAGTTGATGAATGTTTAAATGTGAATAAAAGCCTAAATCCAATCTGTTCATCATATAAACCGATCGTGTCTCTTCAGAAAATTTGGACTAAACCGCTCAAATCATATGGATTAGTTTTACAATCTCTTTATTAACTTTTTGAAGCGTCAAAGTGGTAGTTATGTAGCTGTCAATGGAGGGACAGAAATCTCTCAGATGACATCAAAAAGACCTGCGTTTGTGTTCCAAAGATGAACGAAAGTCTTATGGGTTTGGAACGACATGAGGGTGAGTAATTAATGACATTTTTGAGTGAACCAACCCTTTAAAAGGTTTGATATATTGCTACTTGGTTTTCATTTTGCACAACAGTGACTGTAAAATATGTATTTTAGGTATGGGAATGGCATGTTTTGATATTTGGGATATGGCCATTGGGCTCGTTTTGTTACACAGACCTGGCAACCCTGGGCTTCACATAATTAAAATAAAACTGGAAACGCGATTTGGCTTGGTGCAATTATCAATTCAAATTGAACTCTCAGAGCACTTTAGCAAAGGAACGTATAACACCTATAAACACAAGCAAGTATTTTCCAAATAAATTTAAGCTGTTCACATTCCTTTGTTGCACAGAACGCTTGACACAAAACAAAGTGTTTCGAAACAACCGTCCAAGCCTCCAGAAAGTTCAGAGACTGACATAATGTGACTAGACAGTCAAAGATAAACTGTTGCTGTCTGTGCCTCATTAATCTGGCTATGAGGAAGAAGGAAGCTAAAATGAAACAAATGCTTAATTTACAAAGAAAGAAACACATTGGAAGAAAATGTTTAGTTATTGTCACAGGAGATACAGTTCCTTATTTGGTGAGGAATGAAGCAGGGAGTGGGGGAAGGGACGAGAGAAGACAGCAGTGTGTGGGGTTTGATGGTTAGTTGCGGTTTCCTCCTCGAACAATATCAGATGTTTGCTTCCCTCCAACCCCCTGTAGCACATTCCTCCCTCATGTTTCAGGTCTGACAGCCTGAGATATGCCATTATTAAGCTAAGTAGTTCAATTACAGCCAGGCATTGTCTGGGACTCGGGGCATTCCCAAGACTGCCAGACAACACTGGTCTTCTGTGGTCGTAAAAAATTCTTTTTAGGGTCCCTTTAGCTTTTAAACCCTGAGAATTGCATGAAAATAAGTGCAATATTTGTTGCCATTTCATTTGGGGTGTATGATAAACATGTTCCCCCACTGCGCTTGAGTGTCTATTTCACCCTCCTTTTTGTCAGAGGCTATTTACACTAACTCCGCCCACTGACTTCTGGTTGGGCCAGATACAATTACAAAAGACGCTGGACTGTCAACAGTAGCAATAGTGTAGGGTAAGGCGCGTGGCAGAACATTTTGACGCGAACTGACCCAAGTTCGAATCCGCATTTTGCCGAACTCGCTCTACTCCCTTTTACCATCACATATCAGATCGGAAAAGGCATTTATTTTCAATAAAAATTAAGAAAATATTTAAAAAGTGGAAAAAAAAGTGACTAATGTGTGCTTAATAATAAAGTGTTTATCGGTTAGGGTTAGGTGTAGGGAGGGTATCCATTGAATACTTTTAATAAATATAATAATTTACTCTCTATTTTATTATTGCATACCGTTTAATGTTTAACAATACCAAGGTGCAAATAGTATCTGCCACTATTTATAAGTATAAATAGCATCTAACTATTATTTACACTTATTGCAAAGAAAATATGACTATTTTTAGATAGTGTGAATAGCATATATCGCTAAGCAACAGGCGTGGACAGGGCTGACCTTATTGCATATGCATTTGTAGGAGTTTCCCTTTCAGACGCAAAATTAATGTTATGAGTATTTAAATGAATCACACAGTTTACTGGTGTTTGCGCCATTATTAACCACCCAAAAAAAGCACGTCTTAAAACAGACGCTAACTGGTAGATTGTGTTGGTCATTATGAAAATTATCCGGCTGCGTCTGTGTTCATTCATTTGCGTGTCGTCAGTAGATCACATGCAGAACTTTCCACTCCCATCGGAGCTTTTTTAGAATTGCACTCTCACACTAATTTGCCCTGTTTAGTAAATCTGGCCCTTAGTGTAAGTAGCATCTATCACTGTTTGCACTACAGTGCACTTGCACTGCTTGTGTCTTTGTAACGCCATTAGAAAACTCACCCCTTGCAGCATCTCGGTCAGTTCTCTTCTGCGGTTCCGACATTTTGCCGCAGCTAGTTTGTTTCTTTCTCGCCTGACTCTCCGTTTTTCTTCTTCCTCAGGGGTGAGCTGCAGATAAAACTAGGAGTGAGATTTCCCAGTTGTTTGTCAGAATTCATTGTGATGTAAAAAATTCAATAAAATAAATCCTTGCATTTCAGATGCACTTTATACAATAGGGATGAATTCAGGGGGATATTTTGCCATTGAGATGACTTGTAAAAAATGGTCCCAATCAACCTGAATTCACGCTAGTTTCAAAGCAGCTTCACAGTAATAAACAAGACAATAACATATGTGACCCTGGACCACAAAACCAGTCATAAGTCACATGGGTTTATTTGTGGCAATAGCCAACAATACATTGTATGGGTCAAAATTATCAATTTTTCTTTTTTGTAAAAAATCATTAGGATTTTAAGCAAAGATCATGTTCCATTAAGATATTTTGTAAATTTACTACCGTAAATATATCAAAAATGTATTATTAGTAATAATATGCATTGCTAAGGACTTCATTTTGACAACTTTAAAGGCGATTTTCTCAATATTTAGATTTTTTTGCACCCTCAGATTCTAGATTTTCAAATAGTTGTATCTCGGCCAAATATTGTCCTATCCTAACAAAACCATACATCAATGGAAAGCTTATTTATTTCAGGCAAAAAAAAATGACCAGTCCTTATGACTGGTTTTGTGGTCCAGGGTCACATATTAATGTTGCACAATTATGGAAAAAAAAGACAATAGTGTCATTATTCAATGATTCAATAGATGTTAAAAAGTGTTTTTGTATTATTTATCACTGTAAAGCTGCTTTGAAACCATCTGTATTGTAAAGTGCTATAAGGAGGTTTTGTTGGTTTGATTTTGCAAGACTAACCTGTTCATCTCGCTTGCGTCGACCACGGGCGTCGCCGATGGACCGGATGACCCCGGGCCGTGTGAGAGCCGTGTGGCCGAGAAGGCTCGGGCCGCTAGACACAGACAGGCCGTACGGGTGAGGCCGGGAGTACGGATTAGACATGGATGTGATTACTGTGGGCTGAACCATCCACTGCAGGTCCTGACTGGTCGTTATGGCATTAATCGTTGGGATAAAGGCACTGCTAGAGCCAGGCATGTCTACTCTGTACTTCTGTGGAGAAAAGAAGAAAAGTATTAGGATTAAACAATTCTTTTATGGTGATGAAACGTCTCGGTTACGTATGGTAACCCTCGTTCCCTGAAGGAGGGAACGGAGACGTACGTCGGACGTCACCGACGAATTGGGATCACTTCTGGGAGCCCCTATCAACTTCGAGATATAGAGAACGGGCCAATGGCCATTGGCGTGCGAGATTTGCATCTCGCGCTCCGCCCCGCGCTGCGGGTATAAATAGGAGGCGAATGCAGCGCACTATTGTTTTTCACTGAGGAGCCGAACTAGTGACTCGGCCATGCAGTGATGGTACAGCAACTGTGGCGACGGGACGTACGTCTCCGTTCCCTCCTTCAGGGAACGAGGGTTACCATACGTAACCGAGACGTTCCCTTTCAGTCGGTCACGTTCGACGTACGTCGGACGTCACCGACGAATTGGGATCCCTTTGGAAAACGCCACAGTTACTACCACTTCCAGCGCCCAGCGAGAGCCCCTCAGACCCCGTCTGTTCCGGGCGGGGAATTCACGCAGGGAAGTCACACTGCTGTTCCGCAAGACCCACTTCAGCAGACTATTGGATAACGCTGGGAAGCGTGCCCAGAGGGACGCTGCGGAAGCCACATCATGCCCGAAGGGAGTTACCATGTGGAAAATACACGTATGGACTGGCCGTGGGCAGTGCAACATACGGAAGTCCCAGGGGTGGCCCCGGCCAAACAGGCGGGGGAACAACACCTAACTGAGACGGCAGAGAGCTCTGCCGAGGGAAAGACACGGGCTCGCCGTAGGGAGCCGTACCGTGGAAGAATACACATATGGGACCGCCGTGGGGGTCACAACATATGGAACCCAGCCTAACACAAGTTCCACCAATGCATACGAGTGTTAGACCTGGCGTCGGACGCTCCGCCACATCCGACTGCCGCGGGTTGCGGAGGACTCAACAGGGTTCGCCGTTCTGGGGAACTCGACTGGAGCATATAAGCGCACGTATCCGTTCCAAAGGGAAGGGAGTGGCGCAGCAAGCCGACACTTAGAACGGGCACTTCGGTGTTACTGACTATGGGAAGCGAGCACACAGGAAGATACCGGCTCTACACGGAGGCTATAAAATCTAGCGAACGTGTTAGGTGTCGCCCAGCCCGCAGCTCTACAATATCTGTCGGCGAGGCGCCACGAGCCAACGCCCAGGAAGAAGCTACACCCCTAGTGGAGTGGGCTCTTAACCCGAGCGGGCAGGGCACGTCTTGGGTTAGGTACGCCAAGACGATGGCATCCACTATCCAGTGGGCCATCCTCTGCTTGGAGACAGCCTTTCCCTTCTGCTGGCCTCCATAACAGACGAAGAGCTGTTCTGAGGTCCTGAAGCTTTGCGTTCTGTCCACGTAAGTCCGCAGAGCGTGGACTAGACAGAGAAAAGCTAGGGCTGGGTCTGCCTCCTCCGAAGGCAGCGCTTGCAGGCTCACCACCTGGTCTCGGAAGGGAGTGGTGGGAACCTTGGGCATATATCCGGGCCGGGGTCTCAGGATTACATGAGAGTTACCGGGCCCGAATTCCAGGCACGATTCGTCGACCGAAAATGCCTGCAGGTCCCCTACCCTCTTGATAGAGGCCAATGCAGTCAGGAGTACTGTCTTCAGAGACAGGATTTTTAGATCAAACTGACTGCAAAGGCTCAAAGGGCGCCCTCTGCAGTGCGGTTAGCACCAGAGTTAAGTCCCAAGAGGGTATAGAGGGAGAGCGAGGCGGTTTTAGTTTTTTTCTCCTCGCCCCCCTCAGGAACCTGACGATCAGATCGTGCTTCCCTAGAGACTTACCACCTACCATGTCATGATTAGCGGCGATAGCGGCAACATAGACTTTGAGGGTGGAGGGAGACAGCCTTCGCTTCAACCCGTCCTGTAGGAAGGAAAGCACAGAACCGACCGAACATCTCCGGGGGTCTTCTCAGCGAGAAGAACACCAGTCGACGAACAGGTTCCACTTCAACGCATAGAGGCGCCTCGTAGAGGGAGCTCTAGCGGAAGTGATGGTGTCTACCACAGCCTGTGGTAGGCCACCTAGAACCTCCGCGTCCCGTCCAGGGACCAGACACCGGACGCGGGTGCCATAGGGTGCCCCGTCTCTGAGTCAGGAGGTCCTTCCTCAGAGGAATGGGCCAGGGAGGTGCTGTCGCGAGAACCAAGTCCAGTTGGGCCAATACAGAGCAACCAACAGGACTTGCTCCTCGTCCTCCCTGACCTTGCACAGAGTCTGTGCAAGAAGGCTCACTGGGGGAAACGTATACTTGCGTAGGCCCCCGGGGCCAGCTGTGTGCCAGCGCATCCGAGCCGAGGGTCCCCTCGGTCAGGGAATAAAACAACTGGCAGTGGGTCGTGTCCGGGGCGGCAAACAGATCTACCTGTGCGGTCCCGAAGCGACTCCAGATCAGCTGGACCACCTGGGGATGGAGTCTCCACTCTCCGGGGAGCACTGGCTGTCGTGAGAGCTCGTCGGCCGCACGATTGAGCAGGCCCGGAATGTGAATGGCACGAAGCGACCTCAGATGCTTCTGACTCCATAGGAGGAGATGGCGGGCGAGTTGAGACATGCGACGGGAGCGTAGACCACCCTGTTTGTTGACGTACGCAACGGCCGCAGTGTTGTCCGTACGGACCAGAACGTGCTTGCCTAGTAGCGGCGTTTTGAAGCGGCCCAGCGCAAGACGAACTGCTAACAACTCGAGGCAATTGATATGCCATTGCAGTTGAGGCCCCGTCCACAGACCCGAAACTGCAAGCCCGTTGTACGTGGCACCCCAGCCGGTGGATGAGGCATCCGTGGAGACAACAACATGCCTGGACACTTGTTCTAGGGAAACTCCTGCCCGTAGAAACGAAGGGTCCGACCACAGGCTGAAGGTTTGGCGGCACCTCGGAGTCACGGGGACACGGAGGGATCCGCTGTGCCACGCCCATCTCAGGACTCGGTCGTGTAGCCAGCGTTGAAGCGGTCTCATATGAAGCAATCCGAGCGGCGTTACAGCGGCTGCGGATGCCATATGCCCCAGGAGCCTCTGAAAATGTTTCAGTGGTACCGCTGTCCTGCATTTGAACGAATTCAAGCAGTTCAACACCGACTGGACACGCTCCTCTGTGAGACGCGCTGTCAGATTGACCAAGTCCAGCTCCATACCGAGAAAAGAGATCCTCTGCACGGGGCAGAGTTTGCTCTTTCCCCAGTTGACCCGAAGTCCCAACAGGCTGAGGTGACTGATCACCGTGTCTCTGTATTCACACAACAGGGACAGTCCTGAAGGGAACGACCTTCAGGTCGATCGCTGCAAACCAATCTTGGGGACGGACGTACTCGAAAGTGCGCTTCTGCGTCAACATCTGAACGGGCGGTTTGTGAAGGGCCCGGTTCAGGACTCACAGGTCCAAGATTGGTCATAACCCACTGCTTTTCTTGGGCACAATGAAGTAGAAGTTATAGAACCCCAACTTCATGTCGGCTGGAGGGACCGGCTCCAATCGCGTCCTTCGCCAGTAGGACTTCGATCTCTTTCCACAAGATGGGCGTCGCAGCTCCACACAACAGTGAAGTGGACGCCCAGAACTTGGGAGGATGCCGTGCGAACTGAATCGCATAGCCGAGCCTGGTGGTGCAGGTGAGTCAGCGGGACCGTCCCGGAAGTGCTAGCTAGGCTTCCGGAAACCGTACCATGAACACACCCGCCCCACAGACGTACCCGCAGTAGGGCAGCGAAGTGGAGGGCAGGGACCCGACCCAAGAGGCACAGCGTCCTGAAGTGGGGTCTGAGTGCGCACGCAGCACCTACCTGCCCCCACGGTTGGACGGAGGGTATGAGAGAAGGCATGGTAGCGTTCTCAAGCCATACGCTGCGGTCCGCTGGCGACTGAAGGAGGGGCAGAGAGTGGCAAGGCTTTGTGGCGTCACACACTGCCTACCTCACCTCCTTCCTCAGCGGGGAACAAGAGTGGCGAGGCATAGCGTCGCGCACTGCCGTCCTCACACCGCTGAGAAGAGGGGAATGAGAGTGGCGAGGCTCCCCGGCGTCGCACACTGCCATTCTCGCCCTCTTGTGGGGAGGGGAATGAGAGCGGCGCGGCTTTATAGCGTCACACGCTGCCATTCCTGAACTCCCGAGACCCAGAGGTATTGGAACTGCTCTTAAGAATTTGGGTACCACTGGCTGTAACACCGGTGGCGGAACAAAATTTAGCAATGATTCTCCACCCGGCCCTCCTCCGGGGAAGAGCAGCTTCAACCAAGTCCAGGTCACCCGTCTCAGCTGACTGGCAGCCAAGACGGGTGGCATCGTGGGATGCCCATGGCGAGCAGACTGAGGGGTTCCATCTGCTTTGCACTGTGGAGGACTGCTGCACAGTCACCGACAGTGTCGCCGAAAAGGGTCACCTTGTGAGACGTGAGCATCGAGAGAGCGTACTCTGGCGACGTCTCACACCCCTGCAAGGTAGCCCAAGGGTGTTTCTGGACCAGGGTGGACATCGTCTGGCCAAGGGCCAGCGCTGTGACTTTAAATGTAAATCAGTCACGGTGCGCAGCTCAACCTCAGCTCAGAACTACCCTCGTGCACTAAGAGCGCAGGGCGGAGGTGGCCTGCCAGTGGCACTGCCACCTCACCGATGAGGGTAGTGAGAGAGAGGAAAACTTTATCCAGATTATGGCACCATTGGCACCCCATATTTTGGCACCAAATAGTTCCACACTGCCAAAGCTTTCCAATGCACATCTGGGAAAAAGGCAAGGGGGCGGGCAAGGCGATTTACGCGTTGCACTACGCCTCAGCCACCCAGGAAAGCATGGCTGTCAAGTCTGAATCTGATTCAGCATGAGCACACACCATTATAGTGGGAAACTCAGCATCATCTTCATTTCCAGCTTATAACAGCCCTCTCTCCGATGCAGCGATTGACATCTGTCCTCTGCTAGAGCCCCAGATGAAACGCTAGGTCCCCTTTATTTATTTATTTATTATTATTATTATTATTATTATTTTTGGAACCAGCAATCCCACCTGTAAGCTACCAGCAGGCATGCAAGACTGTGAGCGTGGCCGTCGAGACGGCACACGGCGCGCTGAACACTCAAGCCCCTATGAAGAAGGCGAGACGAACAACGCGCCGACGTGGTCATGCTCTCATGAGAGAACATGAACCACCCACGAACACAGTCTCAGCATGCTTGCGATGCGATAGAGGAGTGAGGGCCCACGGAGATGTACTCGGCAGGGAAGCCCCACTGTAATCCTCAGGTCACCAAGGCTTATTAGCCGAAGTAGCCCCTTTCTGGTGCACCAGAAAAGAAACTAGATCGGGGAATAGGCGAAGGGACTCAACCCCGTTTGAGGTTTAAGTCTCGACCGCGCATCTAAAGCGCCGAGTGACGCGCTGGGTTGCCGTGACAACCCGCGCTGTCAGCCGGCAGCTAGACGGCACACGGCGCGCTGAACACTCAAACCCTCACGAGGAAGGCGAGACGAACAACGCGCCGACGTGATCCCGTTCTCCTGAGAGAACATGGATCACCCACGAACGCAATCTCAACATGCTTATGCGAGAGGGATCGTGGCCGTCAAAGGACAGGAAACAACCGCATCCAGAAACGCACGGGTGGAATGACGTCTTGAAAAAGACGCAGTCACACCCGCGCTGCTCTTTTAGAAGAAAGCTCTGTTAAATGTGCTGAAGCACCCAGGAACGACCGCGGCAAAACACAGGAGAGTAGTGCAGCCTGTGTATGCACTCACCGTTGGGAACGCCCTCACCAAACCAACAGTGCTGTAAAAACAGCAGTTTATCACTGTATCAGTGAGCTCGCGGCCGCCGCTGATCGTGCCTTCTCTCCCAGCACTCAAAGAAGCATCTTCTCTCGTTCTCTCTCTTTCTGCTGAAGCAGGAACAGTCTCCTTCATCAACACCGTGTTCGGCTCCGAAGTGAATGACAATAGTGCGCTGCATTCGCCTCCTATTTATACCCGCAGCGCGGGGCGGAGCGCGAGATGCAAATCTCGCACGCCAATGGCCATTGGCCCGTTCTCTATATCTCGAAGTTGATAGGGGCTCCCAGAAGTGATCCCAATTCGTCGGTGACGTCCGACGTACGTCGAACGTGACCGACTGAAAGGGAACTCTGGATTAAGATGTACTTTCACCATACGCTAAACACTGTATGATTCATTTTTGGTCTTTGTTACTGCAGTCCCCTTAGCCGCCCACTTTTGAGCCCTTTTACGAATTCCCATCATCACAGACTAATGAATCATTACGCGTGCTGCCTCGCTCTGCGCCCTCTTGACTGCTTGACCCCCGGAGCGACAGGGTGACACACTCACGGTGAATCATGGGAAAGCCCACAACCCTCCCTGACAGAAGCCGACCAGGCTTAGATAATAGCCGCTGTGATGCAATGGGCAACAGTTTCACTGCTCTGTGGGAATACAACAGGTTTGCGTTTTTAAAGAAACAAACCTCTTATAAGAAGTGCACATGACTTCTAAGAAGAACACATCGTTTATAAGACAATCAAAATAACATGCTGAACTTTTGCATGTCTTGTTTCTCTTTAATGCAAACTTTTTAGGTTGTCTGTAAACTTAGAAATTAAAATTGTGCAAATATTAGATTAAGTTAAAAAAAAAAACTGAGTATGCTACTGGTAAACTTAAATTTGTCTTTTTTCTTGCTGTTGGTGAACAGATCTCTATGCAATAATCGGCAACACTTTATTTTACAGTGTCATTGTTACATATGTTACATGCAGTTACTATAGTAATAACTATAAATGATGCATAATTACATGCAACTAACCCTCAACCAAAGCCTAATCCTACCATAACTGTATAGTAAGTACATGTTGTTGCTTAATATTACTCAGTACTTATATAATTACAGTGTAACAAAGACACCTTAAAATAAAGTGTAACACACAGGCAACAATTTGTAATAGAGGCACAAGAATGAGTTTTTTGACTGCATTGTGTAATTATTTTGTATTTACCTGCTGAATACAATTATACTATGCATAGAAGAAACACTGGTTACACTTTATTTTAAGGTGTTCGTGTTACAGTGTAATTTACATTAAGTACTGAGTAATATTAATTAACAACATGTACTTACTGTAGGGTTAGGGTTAGTTGCATGCAATTATGCATAATTTAATGTTATGTTAAATACATGAAACATATGTAACAAGGACACTGTAAAATAAAGTAGGTTACACTTTATTTTACAGTGTCTTTGTTACATTGTAATTATACAGTTAAATACTGAGTTATATACTTACTATAGGGTTAGGATTGGTTGCGTGTAATCATGCATACTTTATAGTTATTACTATAGTAACTGCATGTAACATATGTAACAATGACACTTTAAAATAAAGAGTTACCATAAAGTGTTACCGAAACACTATTTTTAAACTAAAACGAAGTTTGTTCATATATAGTCTTTTTTTTTTAAATATGTGAACTTCTGAGCTGTAAAAGATTCCAGTGATAGTTAATGACTTACAAACAAGCATTACCCAAATAGTCATTGGAAAATACACCCAAATAATGGTAATATTTAATTTTACAGTGTCCTTGTTACATATGTTACATGCAGTTTCTATAGTAATAACTATAAATGATGCATAATTACATGCAACTAACCCTATAGTAAGTACATGTAGTTAATTAATATTACTCAGTACTCAAATGTATAATTACAGTGTAGCAAAAACAGTGTAACCTGATTTTTACATATAAATGCTGAATCATGGTATGAGACTGCTCGTCTGTTCCTCTCAGCCGGGAAACTGCGCTGGGATCTCGTGCCAGCACATTCCATCCACCAAATTCCATTCCATTCACACATTTCTGGAGGGATTTTAACGGGAAACTGACTTCATGTGATGGGCAAAGTTCACCACAAATCATTTGGAGGCGAATGAATTACGGGAAATAACAGCAATCATTACATGAATGAAAAAACAAGCATTATTTTACAGCATAAAAGCTGAGGGTCAATGCTCTTAGAGTTTTATTTGATCACTAAAGGTGTAGTGTTGCTTTAACATGGTAGTAGAGAAAATATTTTCCATAGTAAAATATTGTGAAAGACTCCAGTAACTACCGGGAACTGACGCGTTTGTTTCCATTCAATTCATGACGAAAGACCGGGAAGATCAACACATTACACATTGAATCATTTTCTGTTGTGTTGCGAAATAGCTCTTTGCTCTTCTCTTGAAATGCACCCGAATCCCATCCACTTGATTTTCCCCCGAAGGAGTGAAAACAACACACGCTGGCATCGAAAGGGGGCAGTTTATTCCACGAGTTTAGTAGCTAAAACAGCAACCCTACAAGACAAGATGATGCTCGGGAATTTCTGACAGGAGCAGTTAAACCTTCCAGATGTGATTAAAATACCAGTGTCTGGGGAACAAGCTGCCAAACTGACCCGGGACACAAGCTCTTATTCATTCACTGAGAACCAGAGCGGAAAAAAAGCCTAAAACACTTCATGAAGAGGAGATGCTAGTAGCCTAACACTTCACTTGAAACATGCATTTTAATGCAATACTCTTGGTAGCTATATAAGCATACCATGTAGCTTATTATTTTAGCCTAATAATAACTGTGGTTAACATATGAATGACTATAAAATTAGTTGTGAGACCATTATAAAAATAGCATTATTAAGCATCATACAAGCTTTCTAATAAAGTTACCGCTTTCGGTAACACTTTATTTTACAGTGTCATTGTTACATATGTTACATGCAGTTACTATAGAAATAAATATAAATTATGCATAATTACATGCAACTAACCCTCAACCAAACCAAACCCTAATCCTGACCCTATAGAAAGTACATGTAGTTACTTAATATTACTACTCGGTACTTAAATGTATAATTACAGTGTAACAAAAACACCTTAAAATAAAGTGTAACCCTACTTTCTTTCTTTTAACATGGCCAATTTTGCGAGTCTGTGAGTTTTTGTCCATGCCTAAAGTTGCATAAATCCCATTACTATATATTAAAAACATGCATGTATTGAAGTATGGCCTAATTATTATTTTACTAGTAAATTGAATGTAATCAAACAAGGCACAACCATTTTTACTTCACCATATTGGTCAGTTCTAGTCGGTTCATAAAAATGTACAAGCCCAAAGTTTGTGTGAAGTTTTGCAAGCCCTCTTTGGTCATATTTACTTTGGCTTTCTTTTTTTCCAACTTCACAGTTCAACTACGGACAAATGAAAGGTATTTTCAGATAAACAAAATGACAACTACACATGTTCTGTAGGTTTGTAAAGTGCAGTCGCTGTGTGGAAGTCCCGGAAGTGTGGCGTTCTGCGGCCACTGCGCGCGCACTCTCCGTGGGTTTATTTCACATTACGCACGCCACCCACGCCACTGCTGCCCTTATCCGACGAGATGCCTAATTCCACGGAAACATAATGTTATAAGTGCCAACATGTGCAATACCTTACCAAAACGATACATTGCAGGAAGCAAAAAAAAAAAAAAAAAAAAAAAAAAAGAAATCCTGTATTAAGAGAGCGAGACGGATTCCTCTGAGAGGATTTTACGCGTTTTGCGCAGATGCGTATGTCCTCCCTCCATGCACTTTCTTTTGAAAATGATGATCAGATACGATTTTAAAAGCAATAAAAATAGTTATAGATAAAGAAAAAAGTGGCACACATACAGGTAGCCCATATTTATATTGCTAGGCTACTTAAAGGGCGCATCGTCCGTCTGTTCCCACACGCAATAACAGAATGTCCAGTTTTTAAGCACAAACTTGTATTGCTTTTAAAGGCCCCTGAATGTGGTTCAAGTTGCATAATGAAAACGACAACCTGCAAGTCTTCGATGTAGAAAGTTTGGTCTCATTTTACATCGCAGTTTACGTATGACTTTAACCTGTGCTAATGTGTTACGGAGCTGCTTGTAATTACATATTGCTATTGATGTTTACTGCAATAACATGATGTGTGAAGAGGATACGCTATTGTAACACTCTAAAAATGCTGTTTCAACCCATGTTTGGGTCAAATATGGACAAACCCACCGATGGGTTTAAAAATGTAATTTAAAATTTAAACTAACGGTTGGGTTTGTCCATTGGGGTCAAATACGTACAAAACTCAACCGTTGGGTTTAAACTTTTAAATTACAATTTTGAATGTGGATAAACCCAACCGTTGGGTTTAAAAAATGTAATTTAAATTTTTAAACTAACGGTTGCGTTTGTCCATATGGGGCAGATATGGACAAAACTCAACCGTTGGGTTTAAAATTTGAATTCAAAAATTTAAACCAACGGTTGGATTATTTATGATAACGGCAGGCCTGTTTAAGTAAAGCCGAAGATGTAAAGTGCAATCAGGAGACGGAGACTCGGGCACCTGGTAGGAGGCAGGGATGGGGCTGGTGTCCGGGTGCGCCGGTGAGCTGCTGCTGCCGCGGGAGGACGTGTCGTATGTCCCGGTGTAATCCTGGTACATGATCCAGGGAAAGAGGGGGAAATTTTCAGAAGCTTGGTAATGAATTCCCACACGACCAGTGTCTTCAGTGGCACAAAAAAAAAAAGCACGTCCAAGCAATTTGTAATTCTACAAATGATATCCAAGATAGGCTACTTTAATGCTCAGTATGTCAAATCCAGGCATAATATTCTATTAGCCTATTAGAGAAGCCAGCGATCTCAAATTCTGTAGTAATAGTCCAACAAACTGATGTTCCCGTGTAAAACTAATGCCTAATAATCATCGCTACTGACCAGGTGACAAAAAAAAAAAGAAAAAATCTGTGAAGCACCTACTTTTCTTCAGTGAACTCTTGCAGGTTTAGTCCTGTCCCTATAGCAGTGACTCACGGCAGTGATGAGTGTACCGCTCTGGACTTTGTTGAACTGATTTTGGCGACCAGGTGAACTTCAGCGCTACTTCTACAGGTCCTGTCGTTCGCTGGATGACTCACTTCAATGGCTCTACTCTACTTCGTTGCTCCGCTTATCAACGCCAACTTGCGTCTACGCGTCACAGCCTTGATAAGTCGCACAGCAAAATAGGGGTTCCAACATGTACGTTTTACGCATTATGCCAGACGTTACTATACCCTGAAGAGTTCATGAAAGAACATTGATAAATATGGAGCTACAAATTATAGTCAGGAAAAGGAGAAATTGTTTAACGTGTTTTCATTTGTTGTAAACATGTTTGCTTGCACCAGCCACCCCCATTACACAGTTGGAATCGACCATTGACGCATGTTTCCAAAAATGGGCAGTTGCGTCAGAGCACACGCGCATGGGTTTCCTTGGTAAAGGCAAGGTAAAGACGCGTCAGGGATTCCCTCCCCTCTTTCCCCAGCTTTCACTGGGTGGTCTGTGGACACATGCTATCGGCTCATAAGAGCTCGGAACACGGAGTGTGCAGAGGTGGTCGTGGGTTTCATAGAAAGCGTTGCGGTCGGGATGCTGCTCTCTGAAGCATAGGCTGTGCCTGTGCGCTTTTAAATTGCGAGCATGTTGTGCAATTGCTTATTAAATTCCTCATCGTGGAGTTTTTTATCCTCACTTTTTGGCACTGATTCTTTAATTAATTAAATATATTTGTATATTTTTGTTGCATCACAAAGCCTCTCCAGACGGAATCAAACTCATAATAATAGCCCAAAGAACAGATAGATGTCGCCAGTGGTACAATTACGTTTTTTGGGGGAGGGGGGGATTATAATTCAACACTTTGAGTTGAGATTTTCAATAAATTTCAATAAAATTTTCTGCACAGTAACGTTACACATATTGGGTCACTATGTTGGGTCATTTTTAACATCGTTGGGTTATTTTTAACCCAACATTATTAAGTGAGCGGATTCATAACACGTGGGTGTGATGGCTTGATGTTGCATATAAGTAACTAAAATACCATTTTACTACAGTAGCATTTGGAACCAATATTGATTTTCAGTTTGACATGTCGCCATAATGCATACCAGGGATAAACATAATAAGTGGACATATTTCAACACTTCACTGCAGTTATTCATTTATTCCAAGTTGAATAAAAGAGAACAGATGAGTGAACACTGGTGCACAGGAGTGACGCTGGACCACAAAACCAGTCGCACGGGGATATTTGTGGCAATAGCCAAAAATACATTGTATGGGTCAAAATCCATTTTTCTTTAGGATATTAAGTAAAGATCATGTTCCATAAACCTACCATAAATATATCAGAAATGTATTATTAGTAGTAATATGCATTGCTAAGGACTTCATTTGGACAACTTTAAAGGCGATTTTCTCAATATTTTTTTTGCACCCTCAGATTCCAGATTTTCAAATAGTTGTATCTCGGCCTAATATCCTAACAAACCATACATCAATGGAAAGCTTATTTATTCAGCTTTCAGATGATGTATACATCTCAGTTAAAAACCTTACTGGTTTTGTGGTCCAGGGTCACTAGAATAGATCCTAACCAACGCTACAACAATAATACACGAGTATTGGCCTTTTTGAATTGGCATATGTCAATACGCAATTCATGTAAGCCTATGCTTATTGTAATAATGATATTAATAATAATAATAATAACAAACACTATACACCTAATGCCTTTATATCTGTCGTTGACTGTCGTGTGAGTGTCTCTACGGGCTACTTTTCTGCTATCTGATCTGATGCTGAGCTTTATGGAAAAGAACAAGAACAGGAGTGACGCGCGTTCCCGGGGATTGTGAACGTCACTCGTTGTCTGGCACAGTTCTGATCTCTTCTTAAGCTGGGAAAGAGAATTATATCTGTTCGCAGGATCAATTAATGCTGCGATTTCTACTCTCACACTATCGAAAACTTAAATAAAATAGATGATTCGAAAGAGGAAATCATGTTGGTGTGCTCATAAGCAAATTATGCGCTTACAAAAAGTGATAAGCAGGTATTTTGATAGGCCTATATTATATGGAAGTGAATGATAGACAATATTCCATCGCATATGTCCATAAAACATAGCAGTAGTCATGAAGACAATACTGATAAATGGATTAACCCAGATTGGATATGAGGCGCATTTATGTTAATCTGATAACGTCTGTAGTCACGTGTCAATTGATACTGTAATATGAGGTAAATACAATGAAGGCATATGGGGACGGTAGGGATGCAATATACATATTACAGCTTGTAAAAGTTTCTTTGTGATCAAGTTTGTTGTTGTTGTTGCCCACTTTCCGTCACTTAAAGGGATAGTTCACCCAAAAATGAAAATTCAGTCATCGTTTACTCGCCCTCAAATTGTTCCAAATCTGTATGGATTTCTTTCTTCCACTGAACAGAAAAGCAGATATTTCGAAGAATGTTGATAACCAGGCAGTTGATGCCCATTCTATGAAAAAAAAAAATAATAATCTATGGAAGTCAATAGGGCCAATAAACTGTTTGGTTACCCATTTTCTTAAAAATGATGGAAGCTTGTTTCCACCACACAAAATTAAAAATTAAAAAAGGTAATTGCGACTTTTTTTCTTCAGAACTGCATGATACAGTCGCAACTGCGAGTTATAAAGTCATAATGAGATATAAACTCGCAATTATGAGAAAAAAAGTACATTTTTTCCTCAGAATTGTAATTTATAACCCGCAATTCTGAGAAAATGTATGAATTGCGAGAAAAAATTATTCTTTAAATTGTTTTATTCTGTGGCGGAAACAAGCATCCCAACAAAATATCTTCTTTTGTGTTCAGCAGAATGTTAAGAGTGAGTAAATGATGACAGAATTACAATTTTTGGGTGAACTATCCCTTTAAAAGAATGGTAATGATGAGGTAAAACCAGTTTGTTACTGGTGTAGCCAAATGACAATATCCACCCGCATTTTTTCACATATTTTAATGGCATATAGCATAAATGGATTTACATACACAAATGCCAGAGCATTATAGTTTCATGCTGGGATCTCCACAGTGCTTGTCGTTCAACACAAAGGGATTGTTTTTTGAAGTAGAGATCCATGCTGCATTATGGGCTAGATTTGGTGGCACCGAGCTTCTAATTAAGATCACGATCTGCCAGGGAGTCTCTTGGGTGGAGTGCTTTGTGGATTACAGACTGGTTAGGACACCTGATCTAGATTAGTGGTCCAATGATCCCTTGAAAATTTATTTGCAGGTTTCCCTGGTAACTACCGGTCTGAAACAGAACAGAGCCACAATGTGAACATTCCAGGCCTAGAGGGAATACGAAACTCAGAGGATAGAAAATGAATTCATGCTGGAATATTTCCACTGATTAAGCCAATCTTGCTACAGTGAAGTAGGAAACATGGCCTTGGTTTGCCTATTGTATATAATCTCCCAAGACTTGCTCAAACAAAATAATTCTCCAATTAAAACCACAGCTGAGATTCAAACATCTGCAATTTGTTGTTTCTTGCTTTCTTTAAGACAAAGATGAGCAACTCCTTAATCATTGTGCATCAATTAAAAAAAGAGGTCCTTAGAAAACCAAAGCCATAAATGTACATAAATGGTTCCAAATTTGAGGTTGATATTTAAAAAATTCGCTTTCAGTAAGATTTTGTTTGTGCGCAGTGGTATAGACAGCGGTGGGATTTGTGATTTGCGGTACAGTCAAATTTCTCTCTCTCAAATATACACGCGCACACACAATTTGTTCAGTACACACATACAAACCACACTCTGACGTCCACACCCACACAATTATAGCTGCATAATGTTTTCAACTTTGGCCTATAAAGCAGGAATATATTTGTTTTATATAGGCCAAAATGGCGCAATCTAGTAAAAATAGTAAAAATTTTAATTTTGAAGCCTTGGCAACAGAGTGACAGCCTGTTAACAAAGATTGCAACATTGTATAGTTAAATGGCCCTGGGATTAAAAGTCACAGTTTTAATGGGTTTCAATGGGGACATTTTTATCCTCAGTGAAACTATTTTGAGTTACTATTGTAAAATAGTTTTATTAAAGGATATGAGGGTGAAAAAGCATAATTCCAATAAAAATACACACTTGTGCCAAAATGTATGCAGTTGGCATTAACACAGGCAAAATTATAAAAATAAATAAATAAATAAAAGACAAAAATGTCCTTAACCCTTTGGTGCTGTTTGGTCATTTTGACCAAAATGTTTTTATTTTTTAATTTTAGTAAATTTGGTAAAGGTTTTGGCATTTGCTTTGTGGAAAACAAAATGGATGTGATTCGAACGCATTGGAAATGAATGGGAGACGAAATTCATCTAGTGGAAGCTTTTGGTACTGCGCATAAACAAATTCTTATTGAAAGCTCATTTTTTGAGATATCAACCTCAAATTTGGAACACAACTTGTTTAGATTTATGTCTTTGATTGTATTTCATATAAAAATTTAAAATTGTATTTTTGTGCATTTTTCAGAACAATAAAATTTTTAAAACTGTTTTCACTTCAGCAATAATCTCCCAAGTGTCGTCTTTAAAAAAGACACCAAACTTAACTCTGTGCTCCAAAACATTCAAGATTTATTACCATTTAAGTTAGAAATTAAATGCTCAAAAAGTGAATGGATTATAATTACTGCATAAATATAATTTAGTACCATAAAATCCCCTAAAATATTAAATAAAAAAAAATTATATATAGTACAAAATATAGTACAATCATGCAATAAAAAAGGTCATTTTTGAGCAACACGCGAACAGTACCAGAGGTTAAGGATGCACAAGGGTACAAAGACAACATATAATAGCAAAATTATCAAAAATATTGAAGAGTTCATGATTATAGACTGAGCAGTATCTTCATAAATCACTAGGAGAGCAGAGAACAATGAATGCTGCGTGAAAGACCCAAAGTCTAGCTTGGCAACTTCACGTTTGCTTTCTTGTAAATGTGTTTGTGAATGGAGAAATCTTACAGACTCGTCTTCAACTGACTCGAGTTGTCACGGAATGAGGCTTTCTCTATTAACTTATATTTCCACTACCTGCTGTCTATAACCAAGTGGATAGGACCTATTTCAGCAAGCAGGAATGTGACGTATGCAAGCATTCTCTTCAATATCAAGCCCTTCTTCTTGTTACTACACAATGCTCTCCGTTTATAACGCTAACAAGGACTGTTTATGCTAGCCGGCTGTCTTAAAAACTGGTTTTGCTGGCAGTACGCTGAATTTACCCATACACAAACACAAGCTGTGGCTTTGACCGTGGTTCTGAGAGAGTTATTACTACAAGAATCGGTTCCTGCTACAATGGAAGGAAATGCGTCACAAACGTGTGGCTGACTCAAAACAAAGAGTGACAAAAAACGAAGTGATGGCCACTTAAAAACAGAGGGGGTTGGAAAGCAGGAGCGTATAGTGGAAGAACTGAACGAATGGAGAAGAAATAGGAGAGGTGGGGGGACTTTAAAGAAGGACAGAAAGATTTATATTGCAAAAGGGTCTTCCCGTAAACCTTCGGTGTTTGGCCAAGGCAAATATGACCCATCACAGTGAGCGTTTATTCCGAGAGGGCAGTAGAGGAAAGATGCAGAGGTATATCTGAGAGTTTAACATCCTTTACCCCCGTTGTTTTGCGAATTATTTTGTCAGGTGTCGCTTTCCGAGAGCTTTTCATCACAGGCGCTAAACACAATGGGGAAGATTGTTTCAGAAAGGCAGTTGGCTCGCTCTTTTAGATTTAAGAAAAGTATGAATGGGCATGGAGATGAGGAGCAAGCCTCTAGGAATGCTAATGCATTTGTAGACAGCCCAGCGTTTGGCCGTCTGAGCTGATAAGGTTCCTGTAAACCTGTCTGCATCTCGTCAGTGTGGCTGAGTGCTAGACATGGAATGTCACGGTACATAAATAGGGCAAATACACTGATATGTAACAAGCCCAGGTGTGAGCTACTACAACAAGCCTCACTGATAAAAAAAGAAAGGGACGACTGAGCACTGGTGAGCTCTTACAAAATTGTAATACTGTTTTACTTGCAAACATATGAGGAAACTTTTGGTAAACATTGCCACAGAATGGAATGAGCTTAATAGTTTGAGTGAAACTTGCTATATTAACCGCAACTGTCCACTGAGGAGGAGTTATAAAACTCCTTGTCCTCATTGTTTTAAATGTAGATATACTTGATGTATTTAAGCAACTGGGTAAGAGAAGCAGTGCTATATTGTCATCATAGTCACTACTCGACACTGCCACTCACTGAAAAAAAACCTTAAAATTTGGTGAGTAAAAAAGTAAAATCAGTGTGCAAAAACTTGCAAAAGAATAATTAAGTAAATCGCACATATCTGTATGCTTTTAAAGTGTATGTCTTACTTAGAACATCTAAGTAAATAATACAGTAGATATTGTGTAGACGTAATGTGGTACCCATCTGTACACAGAGATCTCAGTACTTGGTACACAAAGTGACAGTAACATTTTTGAGTATGAATGTGTACTCCAGATGTACTCCAGATGTCACAAACTGTTTCATCATTGCTTTTGTTGTTAGGTTTGGTAACTTGCTGTAAGTTACCAAACCTAACAACAAAAGCAATGATGAAACAGTTTAAATACAGCTGGAAAACAGTGAAAAATGCAACCTTATTAATTATTCATACCCCAGTGCATGATGGGAACACCAGTATCAGAAAAGTTGAGTAGGTTTTACTTAAGTTTATAACGTTGATATTTACGCTTTTACTAAATTCTTGCTTAAACTAACTTGTTCATGTAGAAATTACATTAGTTTTTTCTGTAGTATTTACTTCACCACAGAATAAGTTTTATCTACGGTTTATCTTCATTTTTTATCAGTAAAACAATTAGAGCGAAAAGCTGAATTAAAGAAGTTCTTAAGGTGTTTTACACAGGCTGCTCTGAGCAGGCTTTGTGTCTGCACTAAATAAAGACTCAACGGCACATAAAACCTGTACTAATACCACATGTAATCTCTGACCCATCTCAGCCACTAGTATGAGAAGCAACTCTGATGCTAGTATATACACTATATTGCCAAAAGTTTTGGGACGTCTGCCTTTACATGCACATGAACTTTAATGACATCCCATTCTTAATCCGTAGGGTTTAATATGGAGTTGATCCACCCTTTGCAGCTATAACAGCTTCAACTCTTCTGGGAAGGCTTTCCACAAGGTTTAGGAGTGTGTTTATGGGAATTTTTGACCATTCTTCTAGAAGCGCATTTGTGAGGTCAGGCACTGATGTTGGTGAGAAGGCCTGGCTCGCAGTCTCCGCTCTAATTCATCCCAAAGGTGTTCTGTCGGGTTGAGGTCAGGACTCTGTGCAGGCCAGTCAAGTTCCTCCACACCAAACTCGCTCATCAAGTCTTTATGGACCGACGCTTTGTGCACTGGTGCGCAGTCATATTGGAACAGGAAGGGGCCATCCCCAAACTGTTCCCACAAAGTTGGGAGCATGAAATTGTCCAAAATGTCTTGGTATGCTGAAGCATTAAGAGTTCCTTTCACTTGAACTAGGGGGCCAAGCCCAACCCCGTGGCCTATCACTTCATGGCTGAGTTGCTGTTGTTCCCAATTGCTTCCACTTTGTTATAATACCACTAACAGTTGACCGTGGAATATTTAGTACTGAAAAAATTTCACGAATGGACTTATTGCACAGGTGGCAACCTATCACGGTACCATGCCTGAATTCACTGAGCTCCTGAGAGCGACCCATTCTTTCACAAATGTTTGTAGAAGCGTCTAGGTGCTTGATTTTATACACATGTGGCCATGGAAGTGATTGGAACACCTGAATTCAATGATTTGGAGGGGTGTCCCAATACTTTTGGCAATAACGTGTATATCCTGCTTCAGATGCAGCTTCTGTGCCACATTTGCAGTGTAAAGATGGCATTAGTATTTGGTATGTTCCCCTTTTTGCTTTAATGCAGCATTCACTCAAGCTGGCACACTCAAAAAAACTTCAATGGGGTTTAATATACCGTACAGTAGAACTCTAGGGTTCTTGACTCAATTTTCAAGAACCATTTAAGCCAAATATATAAGGAGAAATGTCTTAAATGATTTATGAGGTAACATTTTTTTTTCTAGTAATAAAGTATGTTTAACGAGCTGTTTAATGCATAAAATGTAAACAAAATAAAAAATGAATTAAAACAAAAATAAGACTAAATTCATAAAATGATCGCATAATGGGAAACCCTGAAAGGTTCTATATATTTGAAGCGCCTGACAGAACTCTTTAAGGTTCCATATAGAATCTTTTCTTCTAAGAGTGGACTGAGTTTGATCCATTATGATTTGAGAATGATGTGCTTCACTGGAAAAAATTTAAATCTTAAATTTTATTGAGTATTTATTGGAATCAGGCAATCAGCATCTATGATTGGAAGGCACCATTATTTCAGAGTATGTGTTTCTTTACTCTTACAGATCTGGGGCATGAGTCGGATGTGACCTTTGCATTATGAAATAAACCAAGTTGTGGTGTGGTAAAATTCATCATGAAGAGGTAATGCAATAAATAACTGATGACATCGTCTAATTTTCCGTTATTACTTGCATCATTTCTTCATGATGTAAAGGCCTTCTGTCAATCCTGAAGAGAACGATCCATGCTAACTCTACACGAATGACCTGTCGGTACACGAGTTTGACTTCACTTGTCTCCACCTGCCTTTGTATAACACCCAATAATAAGCCTATAAAGAACAGGAGAGGTGAGACAGACAAAGCAAGTGACATTCTTTCCACCTCACAGAAATCAAAACAGACGATACATTGAGTGTTACCATGACCCTGTCCAATTTCCTATAGCACCAAGATTCATATCTCATTTCTCCTATTTCTTTTAGATAGGAAGGAGAATAGTCTGGGGGCAGAGTTCCTCTGTGGGGTTTACTCCTTTAGCGCATCCATTCTGTCCGGTTGAATGCAAGCGTAATGTGCATGTGGAAAAGTGGAAAATTTAATTAAGCAGCTAAGGGGGGTTTCAGGCGCTCGGCACGAGCCTCCCCCATCCTTCCGTTCTCTCTCCTCACTGAGTTTGCTGTTTGTCGAGCTCCCTTTCTGAAGCCTCTGAGGTCAAGGGCGCATGCAGAGTTCAACAGTTTGCAGCTGTGCTGTAGTCACATATTTGGTAAGCATTTAACTTTTGCATTAAAAACTAATTAAAAGGGTGCTTTTTGGTCTAGCGCACTACAGACTATCATTAATAGCATGTAAGAGGCTATGCGTTTCAGTGTTTTTATGCCATTTAATGGGTTTTATTTGCATAACGGCCACAGAAATGCAATAAAAGTGACCAGTGATTAATAAAGACAGAGTGCTGGACTGTTGCATTGTCAATACAAGATCTTGGCCAAAAAATGATGCACCTCTTGAATGGAAATAAATGTTGTGATGTTATTTCCATCAAGAGGTGCATCAATTTTTGGTCAAGATCTTGTATTGACAATGCAAGAGTCCAGCACTCTGCAAAGTCTCCTCCAGCACATCCCAAAAACTTTCAATCAATTTCTGGAGGTGCCAATTCATGTGCGAAAATGATTCTTCATGCTCCCTCCCAACCATTCTTTCACAATTTGATCCTGATGAATCTTGACATTGTCATCCTGGAATATGACCATGATGTGTCTTCCTACATGCTTGTTTAAGAAATGAAAAGCTACACACTCCATCAGTTAGGGTTAGAAGAACTGTTGTCAAACATATAACATGCTAGAAACAATAATAATCACTGCAATAATAATCAAATCATTGACTGGATTTGCCTATTTAAATCTAAACAGTGACGACAATACTTGTTCACAGTAGTAATACACTGTTCAGGCATAACATTATGACCAGTATAACACTGATTATCTCTTCATCACGGCACCTGCAAGTGAACATTTTGTCCTCAAAGTTGATGTTATAAGCAGGCAAGCGTAAGGATTTGAGCGAGTTTGACAAGGGCCAAATTGTGATGGCTAGACGACTGGGTCAGATGATGCACGTGGGGAGTGAAGGCTGGCCCGTGTGGTCTGATCAAACAGACGAGCTACTGTAGCTCAAATTGCTCAAGAAGTTAATGCTGGTTCTGATAGAAAGGTGTCAGAATACACAGTGCATCTCCGTTTGTTGGGTATGAGGCTGCATAGCCACAGACCAGTCAGGGTGCCCATGTGGGACAAACACAATATTAGGTCATAATGTTATGCCTGATCAGTGTATATATTATGTATAGAGCCACAACAAGCTTAAAAAACACGTGCTTATTTTTAAACATCTTATGCAAAATTCTTGTTAATTACTAATTTATATTTTAAAAAGCTTAAACATAGAATTGCTGGCGTATAGCAAACGGTTAAAGATCATTTTTAGATGTTTACAAATCTTACAAAAGAACATATTATTTTTTAAACAACATGAAAGCGTGAAAGCTTTATATATTTAAACTTACTGTATCTGGCTAGGAGATACAACAAACAACTGTTTGTCATGAAGTGCTATTTTTAAGTTTCCTAGTTAATCACAGTCCCATACCGCCCCCATAACCATATTTTAAACATTCATAACGGCTAAACTGAAAGATTAACACATTATACAGTAAACCTGATGATCAAACTCTAACTTGCTTATTTGATTAATAACATAGAAATAGTGCATGAAGCAGTTTTCCATAAAATTAGTTTTAGTTCGAAGCTAAACACAAATCCAACAGAACAAACTGTAAGCTGTCAGTCAAACTCACTAAACTTGTGATACATTTACTGTCTTGATCTGCGCACTTTCATTGACTTAGTATACACTATAGCCCCTAACTAAATAAAACAAGCTGTGTTACTATGAGGAATGATTACCTCAAAATGTAGATCTGTATGATGGTGTGATGTACTTTATCTGAATGAAATGCATATACCTCTCTCGCTTTTACTCATGTGCCAGAGATTGGGGTTGCCAACCCGTTTTAGAATATTTTACTTATTGAATCAATATAAGATGCAGCAAAAACTCTGAATGCATCTCATTCAAGTCAGAACTTTTTTATGAAATGTACACAAAATTATTAATCTTGATATAAGTTCTGTTCTAATTATGCTGCAGCACTTAACAAATGTCTGAAGTTTCATGTAAATATTCTTTTAGAGTAGGTAGAGGACTGTAGGGTTCACAAAACACTTAAAAATTATTCCTGCCTTTTGATCTGCAGTGTGCACCTGTCCGTGCGACTCTACCTTGTGTACATCACTCCTCCTGACAGGTCAATCAGCCAGACAGGCCATCAGAGCGCATCTCCCAGCCTGACAGCGGTCAACACTCAATCCAGCATGACAGTTGACCAGGTACTGCCGCCAGTCAGGCGCTACAACACATGGAGAGGAGGAGGAACACGGGGACTCTTTGGGGATGGAGTAGTTAAGAGATGTCTGCACAAAATGAAATACCTAAAAACAATTGATCTCAAAAAGACCTGTGTTCACACTTGGCATGTTTGGTTGGATTAAAACGAACCCTGGTGTGAATGCTCTGTTAGTGCGGTTCAATTGAATAAGTGTGAACGGTGCCATCCGAACCCTGGTGTGGGATGGGTCCCGCTTCCAAATGAACTCAGGTGCGGTTTGACTGAAATATGAACGCAACACGGACCAAAGACACGTAAACGAACCAAAAACAGGACATGATATCACAAGATGTGACCCTAAAAAGGACAGAATGCTCAAGAATATCTGTTTTTTTTTTCTCGTCATAGTCGTGATGTTGCCCATCACAGTTCAGTACAGGCTTCAGAACCTCGTCTCCTCGCAGCAGATCTTCGTTTGTGTGTGTGACGGAGAGATTCCTGCCGCTGTTTTGACTCCTTTACACATTTTATAAGCTCTTCACAAGTTCTCAGCTGGTCAAAATACCATCATATGTAGGCTACGCACATACACAAACGCATTTAGCCCAGCATACAGCACTGTTTTGGATGTTCGGTAAGTTCCATCGTGAAATGAACATCATAAAAGCCGACCAATCAGGTTGTGAACATATCCCTATGCCTTTAGGTTTGGTGTTAAAATGCCAATGTGAACGCTAAGCGGAGCAGGATTAAATGTTTTTTTTTTTTGGTCTGGACCAAACAAACCAATTGAACCAAAATACAAGTGTGAACACACCCTTAAAATTTTGTAGGCAAAAAAGGCCCAATAGTGTAGCGATGTACAGCTCAAACAGAGGCTGTGCTGGAACCAAGTAGCTTTGTTGGTCAGCACTGTAAATTCACATGATAATCTTGAAAATGAGCAAAATCTGCATATCTGCATTTTTTGCCCCAATCACACAGAGTCCGCAGAGCAATGGTAAATGCGACCCTACATTTAAGGGGCTTTCGCACCGGGTAGTTATGACTCAGTTATAGGAAAATAGTCACCAGGGCGAGCCCCAGAGAACTAAATGTTCCCCTAAGGTCATTTTTCCTGGAGTGACTCTGAGGTGACGTAAACTGGCCGATTTCAGCCCTGGCACAGAGCTATTGGCTTTCCCCAATTTCCCCAACGCCATTGAAGAGCGTCATTCAACAACGTCAACTGGTGGATGGAGGATGCCATGATCTGAGCTGTGTTTTTGTTGTGTGTCGTGGGTTTCGTAATAACGAAGATGGAATGTAGACGTATAAGTTATGTGATTGAAAGAGCAAAAAGGAGGGCTAAGAGACACAGGCCTGGTTTCACAGTCAAGGCTTAGATTAAGTCCGGATTAGGCCTTAGTTCAATTAGTACATTTAAGTAGCTTTTATAAATGTGCCTTAGAAAAAAACATTACTGGTGTGCATCTTGAGGCAAAACAATGGCACTGACATATTTTAATGATTAAAGGTGCCGTATGTAAGTTTTGGACTGTACTAAAGCATAAAAATACCATAATATGCTTGCAGATACGTAGGAAATTCACCTACTTGTTTCTCTGAAAAGCAATGCTACAGCCAGTTATTCTACTTTGAAATGTGCGTTCTGTGTCGGAATGTTTGTTTTTGTTTTGGTCTGTGCGATACCGCATGCCGCCAGTTTACCCAATAGTATTTCAACACCCCAGGTTGCCAGTTGGCGGAAATAGAAAACAGCGTATTGCTGCCATGGAAGCCAGCAAACAAACTGGGTCAGAGATCGCAGATTCTACCCAACCTAAAAAGCCTCAGCATCCATCAAAAATCTTGTCAATTGCGCTCGCTCTTTTTCATGTCCTCAAGCTGGCAACCCGCGTGAGCGTCGAGTCTGAGGAGGAGGGGGCGGGAGAAACAACACTCTCCAATATTTTGAATTTGGACTGCAGTACCCATTTCAACCACCTACATACCGTAAAATAAAATAAAGTTAAAACAGCCTTTTCTGTGAAATGGCCAACAATCTCCTACGACAACGCCGCAGACAAAGGCAACAGGTAAATGCAGTTAACATTAGCTTTCTGTATGTTTATGTCTTATCGCTGTTTTCCATGTTCATGGAGTTTGATCATGTGAACTGTGTTTTTTAAAAAGGGCGGGTGCCGGTGTTTCGTATGGTATGTGTTCGGCCAATCAATGTACACTACTGTCACGTGTAGTTCCTGTTGTGCTGGGTTAGACCTAGGCTGAATCCGAAATTGTTTTCATTCTCTCCTTCAAGTGAACTGTATTGGTGGACTAATGTAGGGAATGGTGATTGAGGGTTTCAGCCCTTGTCTCGCGTAGCCAGACCTTCAGATTGACGGCACAAAGTCTGGACTCAATAGCAGCTTTCATTGGCCAAGGACCACCCAGAGGTCGTCTGACCGACATATAAAGCAACCAATCACAATTGGTTTTGTTCTGCGTCATGTTTAGGGGCGTGAAAATGTAACATCCTACAATAACAGACCGGCGTGTAAAACTCTTGAACGTATTTTAAAGAGTCTATGCTGCTAACTTTAAATACTTCATAAAACTTCTGAAAATCCAGCGTTTAGTAGATCCTGATAAGCGCTCATTGTCACAGTTGTGAACACGACGGCGTTCTTCTTCTATGAGGGAGTTTGGCATCACAGAATCTTTGTTTCCAGGTGGACCGTTAAAGAACGAGATGTTCCCGAACATCCTGTAGAATTCAACCAATCATATGATGACTTCGAAACTCCTGAAGTGTTTCCAATTTTGTGTGCCATATGCATCAGAGGTTCAGCCAACAGTCCGTGGGCGTGACGGCTGAGTCTAGGTTAGACCCTACTCTGAAGTAGGAGCTATTTTTGTCCCCCCAAAAGGTGTTCCTGTAACTAAAATCATTCCCAGTTCCTGAGGTGCGAACACGCCAAAAAGCGAGTATGTCCGGCAATAATTATAGGAACTATGAAACGCTCCTCTGTCACTGACAAATGCTCCATTCCAAATGGAGTGTCAGTCCCTTTAATTCCATGTTACATTGGGGAAAGCCAATAGCTCTGTGCCAGGCTGAAGCACCTGAGGGGTTTGCTTCTATAAATCCATGACAAGTCTAAATCGAACGCTTGCAATTTGCAGCCCAGAGGAAGATGAGAGAAAATCTGCATTCATCTTGTCATCCCCCATCATAACCCAAAGAAAATGGAAAAATAAATAAATAAATAAACCGAGCCCCCAAAATGTGAGGGGGAGACAACAGCAGAAAGCAGCCAGAGCCAGAAACAGACCGTGTATGATCCGCTTAGCATGGCTCTCTCCTGCCTTTTGATGCATGGCTAGGAGGAGAGTAATTAGCAATTAACAATCAGGGCTTAACGAGTGGAAGTTATTATCAAGCGAGGGTGAAAACATATCTCGCACGTTGACAAAGCAAAGCAAAAAGACTGTAATTCTCTCATTTCCATGACATCTCGGAGGCCATTTTTTCCCCCTGCAACAGATCAAACAGGCTCCAACAAAAGGCCTCAAATCTCCCCCACTCTTCCAAATTAGCTAAGCCTCTCAGCTCCATCATCCCAAACATGGCTCGCGTCAACAACCCAGCCGCGTTCACGAGTGCCGCCACTGCTGAAATCCACAATCCTCAATCCCTGCCGCCCCCTCCTCTCCCCCACTGGAACAAGACGACGAAGAGGGGAATAAACTCTCACTAATGTCACTCTGAATTTGCAGACATCAGGACACAAAGTATCCCAGAGTTACCAGAACTGGAAACTTTTCCCCTGTCTTCAGTGACTTTCTTCTAATGATGTGTTTGCCTTTTGTTTTTCAGAGGAATGCATTAAATAACCGTGATTGTGTATGAAATGGCCAGGCCTGACAGCTTGGGGAACTCCGCAGTGGTAAACAGGCAAAGGCGGCGGCCACGTTTCCCTTAGCCTCGCTCTGACATATTCAGGCCTTCGTAATGTTCCTTATTTCGCTCCGATTACCTCCCATGTTTGCCGCTGCCCTGTCTTCTTAGTGTCTTCGGGGAGTGAGGTGATCTAAGATGGCAAATGGGATTTTCAATCATTTGCTTTCTGTTTTCTGTCTTATTGTGGACATCAAAAAACTATCTAATGTTGGAGTTTGCATTGCAGAGCAAAGCTGTTTTGGGAGGGTCAGAACATCTGGACTTGTCCTGCCTCTTTTTTCATCGGTTCTGGTAAATGAGGATGAGGTAAAAAGTCAGAGTGCTGTCACATCCACTATTGGAGATTAGACCTAGAGATGTTAGCACATAGAGGACACTGGTTGTCACATGGGGACGTTTTCACAAAAGTTTGTTTCTCAATCAGCGGTTATCTATGGCTTCAAATGCCTAGTTAATTAATTACATTACAGTCTGAACTTCTCTAATTTGCTTCTTAGGCCCCGTTGATCTGGTGTTAAGATGCGTTTGGTCGATCGGATCACAAGTAGACGAGGGAGACACATTCCCGTTTACACCTGGTGTTTTAATCTCTTTTGTCCACTTTCAAACACTTCTGTCCTGATTTCTTTGAGGGGAGGGTCTATGGGTGGGTAAATGTATGGGCTTTTTAAGATCTTTCGGCTCTAAGACCCAGAAGACCATGGCAAACGCTGTGAGTGTGTGTTAGAAATCAGGATTGGTGAGAGAACATTGTGCTGGTGTTTTTCTTGTCTTCAAACTAAACTTGGGTCTCCAGCCGACAAAGTTTAAATCCTGTCTGGCTTGTGCTCTTCCCATAATGTTTACTCATTAGGTCAGTAGGCGGAGAGTAGATGGTCTTTAGTGGCTGTTTGAACGCATTTGGCCACATGAGCGTTTAAACTACGAAAGCAATTCGGTCAAATGTGTTTTCGACTACCTCTGGAAGTGGTCGAAAGTGGACAAGCTCAAAACGTTTTAGACCCCGTTTACACCTGTATTCAGCGTCGTCCACTTGTGATCCGATCGACCAAAACGCATCTTAATACCAGGTGTAAACAGAGCCTTATAGACAGCTTAAACACAACTATTTTTGTTGTTATCTTGCTTTTTATCTTCCAAATAATCACCATTAGGGTACTGGGAAAAACCTGGAGGAGAGTTGTTTTCGTGTTGAAACATGAAACACGACTGCGGCTGGGACTCCTCTAAACCTGTTTAGAAATATGTATACACTCAGATTAACAGATTGTTTGAAGTCATTTTAAAATAGCCTGTACTTAAACAAACAACTGAAACTGTCAGCAGCAATTCCTTCAAAGGTTAACTTACCCGCTTGGAATGACAATACCGTTGCAATTGATGAATCTGAGCATCATTTAGATTGCCAAGCTTTTTATTTTCTGTGGCCTGCTGCCATCAAGATGGTTTAAATAAGGCAGGATTAGTGGATTTGGGGAATTAGCAGCAAAGTTGGCAGACAAGACCCCGGCACTAAAAGTGGAGAGCCAAAAGAAAACAAGGAAAACAGGCTCATACAACACCTCATTTACAGCTGTTTATTCATCTGCATCTCTGAAATAAAAAGTATACTTTGATATACAAGTTGCTGACATGTGCATGAAATACACCAGAGGAAGCACTCCGTTCTCGTCCCAATCCATAATGCACTACACTTTACTGTTAATGCAGCACTAGAGCTAATCGAGTGGGTGCTGAAAAAAGAAACTGTTTCGGCCTGAAGAGGCCATCAACCTTTCCTTCAGCTCTCTCAAAACCCCCTTAAAAGGGGGTCCACAGACAGTCTGACAGGGCCAGTTTAGCAGCAGTTCGGTAAAGGTTACAGTGCTGAGCGAGGACGGAAGGGAAAACGGACAGAAAGAATCTTGTTATTAATTCTTTTATTAACAGACTTGATTCTATTAAATGGCCCAAATACATTCATCCCGTAGTTCCCAATTAGACATGACAGCTCCTACATTACCAACAATAAATATAGCAGAGGGCAGATCCCCAGGCCAACAAAGACCCCTGACAATGACCCTTGCGCTTAATGATGAAAACAAGCACGCTCTCGCAGTCTCTCCCTCTCTCAGCTGTAGGTTCTCTCCCACACATCCCGTTCTTGACTACACTCCCTTAACAAACACACTCACACACATACTGCTCACTCTGGTTTGTGTTTGAAACCCTGTTAAAAGCTTAAATGCGATCAGGGTTGACAGTGATGACACGTCAAGACACTTTTTTCATCGAAGTGAGGCTTGAGCATAAGAAAACAACACATGTATGCAGATACTCACACATACATAGATGGAAATAAGGCCAAATCCTTCAAAATGCAGTGCAGAGATGAACAGTCAACTACATTCATTACAAGAATAAACAAAACAAGATGTTGACTACAATGAACCAATTTAGAAATAAGAGTGCTCATAAATTCAGTTCTGGGGAATAATTCAATTGAAAACAAAAAACAGCTGAATGACCTTTTTTGACTTCTTACTTCATACAGACTAGTATAAATATGAATATTTATAGCTGTGCAATGCAAATCATTACTACTATTCATCTTACTTTTAATACTGATCCAAAGTATTAAACTGTGTACTACGGACATTCAAGATTTTATAGTGCTCGTTCACACAATGAAAAGTATATGGTAAAAAAAAGACTAAAAGTAACATACACTGATGAGCCAAAACATTATGACCGGTCACAGGTGAAGAGAATATCATTGATCATCTCTTAACAAGGCCACATTTCAAGCTCTGGGTAGATTAGGGGGTAATTAACCAATCAGTTATCATAATCAACGTGTTGATGCAGGAGAAATGGGACAAATATCTGAGTGACTTTGACAAGTGCTAAATTGTTATGGCAAGGCATCTGGATCAGAGTATCTCTGAAATAGGAAGGTTTGTGTGTCGCTTCAGGTCAGCAGTGCTGAGAATTTACCAACAGTGTCCGAGGAAGGACACACCACAATCCGGCGACAGGGTGTTGGGTGCCCAAGGCTCATCGATGCACGAGGACAACAAAGGCTGTCTGGTCCGAGCCAACAGAAGGTCTACTGTGGCACAAGTCACACAAAAATTTAATGACGGTTATGGGAGGAATGTGGACTCTGCTGCACATGGGACCAATCTGAGTGCCTGTCTACTGTCAAAAGTGCCTACAATGGGCACACAAGTGTCAGGAGCAGTGGAAGAAGGTCTCCTGGTCTGATGAGTCCCATTTTAATTTACATCACGTGGATGGCCGTGTATGTGTGCGCCATTTACCTGGGGAAGTGATGGCACCATGGGTCTGGTTCATGTGGATGTAAATTTGACATGTGCCGCCTACCTAAACATTGTTTGAGACCTGGTACACCCCTTCATGACAATGGTGTTCGCTGATGGAAGTTGCCTCTTTCAGCAGGATAATGCACCCTACCACACTGCACACATTGTTCAAGAATGGTTTGAGGAACATAATGAAGAGTTCAAGGTGTTGCCCTGGCCTCAAATTTACCCAGATCTCAATCTAATCAAGCATCTGTGGGATGTGCTGGACAAACAAGTTCGATCCACAGCAGCTCAACCTTACAACCTACAGGACTTGAAGGATCCGTAGCGAATGTCTTGGTGCCAGAAACTATGGACACCTTAGGGGGTCTTGTAGAGTCCATGCCTCGGCGGGTCGGCGCCGTTTTGGCAGCACGCGTAGGTCCAACAGCATATTAGGGGGGTGATAATGTTTTGGCTCATTGGTATATAGCATTTAGGCCTTCACTAACACACTAGGAGAGCTCACTCCAGTCAAATCCAACATGTTCACATTCATCTAAGCATGGCCATATTGGACTGTAGATTTGGAGCTGCTTTTTAATATAACAGTAACACTTCACAATAAGGTCCTAATTAGTTAATATTAGTAAGTATTTTTCATAGTTAGTACATAGTGTTACACTGGTACAGCTCAGCTAGTTATTCATCAGATGTGCCTAAAAAAGGTACAAAACGAAACAATTTGTGGATGAATAAAACAAAAAACACCTGAAACACTTTCTCCTGGTTCCACAGATGAGGCTTAAGTCTATAGTCCCAGACTAAATGCATGTTTGAGCTGTTTTAACTGAAAGCAACTTTCACTGACATATCATTAAAATATGTCAGGGCCATTGTTTTGTCTCAAGATGTGCATCAGTAATGATTTTCCTAAAGCATTTTTATAAAATCCTGGCTTAATCTAAACCCTGTCTGTGAAACCAGGCCATAACAAATAAAAACTAAGACTAAAACATAAGAGCAACAAAATCAGAAACTGAGGAAAGTAGCAATGCAACTTGATTTATTGGTGTCATATATTCATAAAGAACATGAGATAACACAAACAGAATATAAATTATAAAAATAATACACACAGTACATTTAAATGTACCAAATGGCATTGCTTATAAGGGCAGAAACATTACAGAGGGCCAGTTGGCAGACTTTCTTTAACAGACTCCTGTTTGACTCGGACAACATGTCCACATGTCCACCCTCCATTCAACTCCAACTGTAAATCCCACTGTAAATCTACAGTTTACCGTTGGCAAAAGCCCCCTCCTGGAACTGAGGGATAAAGCTCTTGAAGTAAGCCCTGTGGGTGAGACAGAAAACGAGAGTGAGAGAAACAGAAGAGAAAGAAACTGGACAACAGCAGTGTCATGTAGAAACTTAAATGTGAAATCACCCTGACCTCATGACTGTTGACGAGTTACTACAAAAACAATGCCTTCTTTATTGAAATACAAGACTAGTAGATTTTGATGCGGCTCAGTTCAATAACTGTAAAGTTCATCAATAATGAAATGAGTCAATTCATCCAGCTCAGTTCAGTTCTTATCCAATAGTGTCAGTGCAGTTGGATCAATAATACTGCTGGATATTAAGTTAAGTTATAATTTTAGTATTGTGATAACACAAAGCGAGGAAATACACACTACAACCAATCAGGTCAATTTACAGAAAATGTTAAATAGGGGCGAATTAGGACACTTTTTGCCATTGAGATGACTGGGAAAAAGTGTCCCAATCAACCTGAATTCTCCCTAAATATCCAGTATGTGAAGGAAATCACAGCACCTACGTGTTCTCTGCTTAATTAAAGCCAAGCCAGAAAGCCTGAGGAAAAGTATTTCGAACAGAGATAAGACACGGACCAAACACAAACAGAAATGTATTATCTCTGACACTTATCACACTCGGGACAAAGAGTGCTCTCCAGCTATGAGGTGTGGCAGGGAGAAAAGTCCAAAGGTCCAAAACTACACATTCCAGTAGCCGCACATCAACTGCATTCAGGTCACCATAGCACATGAAGTGAAACCAAATGAGAGAAATACCATTTCACAGGGAGAAAACTATCTGTTGCTCTGCTGTGAGGATTCATTATTCATTTGTTCTTACTTGGCTCGTTTGGCCATCTCGTTGCCGTCCCAGCGTGGACTGTAGGGGTAAGATTTCTGCACCTGAGAGTACAGCTGCCCACTGCTGGTGAAGTGATAGATAGACTGAAACGTGAGGGTGGGTTGATCTCGAGGGAAGTACAAAGGCAGGTCCACTACAGGAAGACAGCATGGAGAACAGCTCAAATACAGATCGTCCAGAACAGAAACTGATAGGAGTTCATATTATTATCACAGGATAGAAAGGCAACCCAGGCTCAATGGAAATACGTGACTCTAGCGACATTTCTGCAAAACTGCAAAAACATACCTATACATAAATTTCACTGCAGTTTCCAGCTGAAATGATCACTAGTCGCAGTAAAACCCCAACAGCTTTTGTATCTTTTCACCTAAATTATGATAACAGGGGCAGATTATATATTAATAAAGAGCTATCAACTCTTCCCTGGCATTGATGGAATTTTCCGGCCTTCCATGTTTCCACTGTTATATGGTAGGGGGCGCTACTACGCATCTTCTGAATGAGTACAGAATCTCCTGATCAAAACACAGGCGAAGAAGAAGCAAAAACCAGCGATATCATATGTAAGCAGATGCATATGTAAAATAACGTGATCATCAACATTAAACATATAAATCAAAACTGCCTAATGTTACTGAATGAAATGTCGACCCAGGACGAGCTATAGGACTGTGAAGCTTTGGGGGTGTTGATGGACTCCATCTATGTTTTGAATCCAATCTGGATGTAGCCTTGGACAAAAAAAAATTAATCTCTGCTGAAAAACCCCCTGCTAAAACCAGCCTAGGCTGGTTGGCTGGTCTTAGTTGGTTTAAGCTGGTCTCCCAAGATGGTGTTCAGATGGTTTTAGCTACCAGCTTGACCCAGCCTGGTCAGCTAAATAAAGTGCCCAAACGCCTCTAAAACCAGCCTGGGAAACTAGCTAAAACCAGCCAACCATCTTAAGCTGATTTTAGCAGGTTTTTTTCAGCAGGGACGTACCTTTTTTTAATGAAACACTGGCAGGGAAAGAGTTAATAACGCGTTCTTTGCATAATACTGCTGCAACCTTGTAAACTAATGCATTTTGATGGCTTATCTGGTGTAAACTTGCTTGGTAGCTCACCCAATACAATATTGCACTTGTGATCCGCGTCAAGATCAGCGTAATTAAATATTGCCACAGTCACATTTCGCTATTTAGTGCCAGCCTCTAGACATTTCACTTTGAAACTGCAGTTTTACAAGTACACACAGGCATGTTTTTTTGTGGCAATGGGCTGTTTAATAAACATGCATCTACAATGAAAAAAATATATATATTGCTTATAGTGCCTTAAGGTTCTGCAGTAATGTAGTTTCCAGTGAGTCTGGATTGCATAAAGGTGTACATGTAAAGGGAACATGATTGTGTATCTCACCATGGACCAGGAAGCAAAAGTCTTTCCACATCAGCAGAAGCGTGAGCTTGGTAAACCCAACAGCATCATATTCTACCACCCCCCTGTGCAGTCAAATTAGAGAAAGATTCATACTTAATAATATTGTTGGATAAAATATGAAATCTTGGCATATTGCCATTATTAGCAGCATCCAATAGCCACATAGAGGCTAGCGAGTGGGATAATCCTTCATGACTCAGTCATTTCCATCAAAAAGAAGACTAATGATCTTAGCTTGCTTTCGATTTTACTTTGATAAGACACATGAGGACATGATGCAACATTCAAACCAATGCAATACAGTCAACAGAAAGTCAACCTTCCTTCCCTATCAAACAATCCGCCATAGGAAATAATAAAGAAAACGGAAGTGATCACCTGTGACAGTAACCAAGAAGAAATAACAACGGAATTAATGCTCCTACAGCCATCGTTGCCAATATCTGCGGTGTTAAACTGCAATTTAATTCAGTTTCAAACCTACTGTGACTGAATCAAATATAGAGTGGACTCAAAAGTATTTAAGCCACCATTAAAAATGTAATTATTTTGTCATCTCATGCAATGACATTCATGTACAAATAGTTTTTAGGGTCATGGTATCTTCTGGGACATTATCAGAGGATATTTAATATGGTAACTATAAAGAGAACAGCACTGAAGAACCATGTATTCATGCTAATGCAAGAGATATGAATATTGTGTTGCCCTATTAAATCCCAAAAAGCAAGTTTCCCATAATAGCCTCGATTAATACCACTTTAATAAATCAACGTGTAAGGTTGTGCCTCTTGCCAGACTGCCTTGTCTGACAATGTATTAAGGTGTGTTAATAAACCGGAGACATCTTGGTGCCTCGTGTATTACAGCCCATTATAAAGTGACTGTCTGTACTTGTTTATGAGATTAGAAGCAGAATTATCCTCGGTAATTAAGAAAAAAAAAAGGAATTAGTGTTGGTAACTAATTTCTCATGATCACAGGGGCGTGGAGAGTAGCTATACTGGTTACCACTACAGGCCTGGACTCGCATGGTTTTATTCATTCATTGTCTTGATTTGTAGGGCTCTATGTCCTAAGATTATCATATCATTTTTGGCTTTCTATAGAGCTAGAAGTTTACATAAAAAACCTCTGTCAGAGTGAAATAAGCAATAACCCTTTCCAAGGCTCCATTTATGATACATTGCTTGTGTTTTTCTCATTTGTAGGTCGTTAAATGAGTGCTAAATGAATATGGTTTACTCCAAATGTCACAGAGATAAATCAAGCAGTCTTTAACGGAAAAAACGGACTTACATTCCAAAGTGACTGAGAAAGGCAGCAATGTATTCTCTCCTCTTGTGATATCCTTGAATGACATACTGCACCTGAGTTAAGAAAAACATCAATAAAAAAGAGAATTAAATGACAGTGCATTGATGGAAAAAGAACAAAATGTATGCAGGGTTAGAGCTAGAATGGTTGTTTTTCAGGGGTTGGGCTTGGCCCCTTAGTTCCAGTGAAAGGAACTCTTAATGCTTCAGGATACCAAGACATTTTGGACAATTTCATGCTCTTAACTTTGTGGGAACAGTTTGGGGATGGCCACTTTCTGTTCTAATATGACTGCGCACCAGTGCACAAAGCGTCGGTCCATAAAGACATGGATAAGCGAGTTTGGTGTGGAGGAACTTGACTGGCCTGCACAGAGTCCTGACCTCAACCCGATAGAACACCTTTGGGATGAATTAGAGCGGAGACTGCGAGCCAGGCCTCCTCGTCCAACATCAGTGCCTGACCTCACAAATGTGCTTCTAGAAGAATGGTCAAAAATTCCTATAAGCACACTCCTAAACCTTGTGGAAAGCCTTCCCAGAAGAGTTGAAGCTGTTATAGCTGCAAAGGGTGGGCCAACTCCATATGAAACCCTACGGATTAAGAATGGGATGTCATTAAAGTTCATGTGCATGTAAAGGCAGACGTCCCAAAACTTTTGGCAATATAGTGTATATAGAGCACATATCTAGGACTCTACTTTATTAGTAAGCATAAAAGACTGAGCTATTGCTTTCATGCCCTGTTTATGCAATTCAGCATCCAGGGATGGTGTTTGTTTCCCTGCATGGCAGATGGATGGCTTGAGGCGGTCAGAGACCTCTACTGGACGCAGGTGAGAGACGCTCAGGTCCTGAACTACTGCATGATGGTGACCTACACACGCTGACCTCTTAAAATCATGTTCTGCCAGACTGCAGTCCCTTAGGTTGTACCTTTTGTTTGCCTAATGCCAATGTTCCATTTGTCACCACAAAACATTCTAAAGGAAAATGGTTAAGAATCCTAGATCAATCTTCTGCTGATACATTTCCTATGGCGGGAAAATATGTTAGATGTGCGAGCCACAACAGATGTTTTCTTCAGTAAGCGTATGCGTTTATGTCTTTGAATCGCTTGCATTTCTACATAAGCAGTGGTTAGGCATGTACTGCTGAATTTCTTAGTGAAGGTAATAGCCAAATGCCAACCTTCTTGCAATGTAGTGTGCTATTTTTTTGTGGATTTTTGACATTTTACTGACAGAATAGCACAAGGCATATGGAATTATTTGTGGAAAGAAAGTTGAAAATGGGTTTAAACGGACAGTTCATCTCAAAATGAAAATTCTGTCATCATTTACTCGCCCTTATGTTGTTCCAAACCTGTATGAGATTCTTTTTTCTGCTGAACACAAAAGAAGATATTTTTTGAAGAATGTTGGTAACGAGACAGTTGACGGTAGCCATTAGCCACTTTCACACATACAGTCTTTACTTGTAAATTACCGGTAAGAGATCATGTGTGAACATGACCTTTTCAAATATACAGGTAAATCGGTTCTGGCAATTTACCAATAGGGGAAGTTGTAACATTAGCAGTAAATGACTGGTATGATGACGTGTGAAGTAAACACAGAATGAAGATTACCGGTATGAGCACGTACAAAGTCAGAACACTCCGACGTAATGTTCACATTGCACGATTTTTAAAGTAGTCAGATCCCTGTTCTTTTCACACTGCATGACTTTCTGGGGTAGCATGACTTTACAATAGGAAGAGTCACAGACAACTCTGTCTCGTCCGCAAACTACGTTTCACAACCAAACGCACAAGGAGTGATAAGGAAATAACACAAGACCACGCGTGCGCCAGACCGGAGTTCTCACGCGAGACTGGAATTGATATTAAAAATGATAGCGTGCAAGAAGCTTGTGATCCAAATTGTCTGTGCTGTTGTGGCTGGTCAAGCAAATGTTTGTGCTTTGTTTCTGTTTGATGTTTGGTGCTGATGTGTGAATGGTGTCTTACTGGTTAAAAGCCAAAAATTTGTGCATTTACCGGTAAAGTCATTCTGGTAATTTTATGGTAATTTACCGCGATTGCTGTGTGAAAGGGGCTTCCATAGTATTTTTTTCCCGTCAACTGTCTGGATACAATTATCCCTTTAAGACAGACGTATGGTCTGAAGCGCATGGCGCAGGTGCACTTAGGGTGTGTCTGAATCCACTTTTGCTAGTTTGACGATGGTCCAAAAGGGTTGTACCTAGTCTCTTAATGAGTCATGGGTGTGTTTTGGGCGTAACATGCAATAAACCAATCAGAGCCTCATCTCCCATTCCCTATAGGCTCTTTAAATAACACAAAAAACACTGCGCTATTGACTTTAGACCAGGTTTTTGTTGGTCAATGGCGCAGTCGTTTTCAGTTCCTCAAAATTAGCAATGCTCCAACAATGCGCCTGAACACACCTCGTTTTCAGACCAGGGCGAACAGATGGACGCGAGTGCATTTGCTATTTAAACAACGTGGCGCTGGATGTGAAAATGATAACTGCGTCGGGCTGAAACTAGCTGCACCGGGTGTATGATAGGGCCCATAATGTCTGCTCTAACTCAAACCTGTTCCTACACAAGTACCAAGAGTTGTTTTTATTATTTGTTTATTTCTATTCCTTTTTTATTCAAAGTTTTTAGTCTTTTGACAAAACAGCTCCATAATGTCACTGATTTCACTCAATTTAACTTATTCAGTAAAACTTATTTTAACATTCTCATCAAAATAGTAGACAAAAATGATGTGAATACTGTACACAACGTGAGCTGGCATCTTCTGTGTAAGAGACAACACCCGTATATCTGGTCACGACTGCAATTTCTTTCGAATTGAAATAATTCTTTCTTTCAGCAGTGATCCATTAGATCAGATAATCAGATTAGATATAGTGACATGTTTTTCACAGGTGAGAGCAGCTCAGATGTTGGTGTGTACGATGTGTGATGTAAGAATCAATGCTGATCTCTGTTTCATGACTCAGAGGAGACCCACATCTGAGAGAAACATAATGCTGATCAATGTAAAAGTCACGCACACTTGCTCTTTTTGTTTCTCTAAGCCTTGTTTGTTTAGAGGAGGTGTGTCAGGAACTTTGGATCAGTGAACTCTACGCCCACACAGGGCGCGTGGGAGACGCTGACAGGTGAGATCATTGCTAAAACCTGCTGCTCTATTACAAAAGTTCAAAGTCCAGCTTCAGGTGTCCGTGTGCTCATTCTGAAATAGAAAATAACATTCATAACTGTTTTACTATCAGAGATGTGATCTGTTAAAAGTGTCACTTTCATACACATAATGAAGGTCATGAAACCTGTGCTATATCTGATCTGAGAGCAGCAGCAGAGTTGAAGATTATCAGTGAATAATGATTTAAATTTTGGTCTGTCATACAAACTATAGAGCGCTGCAGTGATAACATTTATGTAGGAAGTCAGTCTCACCCTGGTTCCCCCAGTGAGGAACAAACGTTTATTCTTTCTTCACAACTTTTATGAATTTTAAAGCCTAAATACATATACCAGAAGTACAAAGTAAACACATGCTATAAATGAACTACACGCGGTCGCATGACTTGAACTCTTATAGTCTTTATTTAAAAAACATTTTAGTAACATTTTATTTTAGGGTTCAATTCTCACTATTAACTTGTTGCTTATTAGCATGCATATTACTAGGATATTGGCTGTTTATTAGTACTCATAAAGCACATATTAATGCCTTATTCTGCATGACCATATTCTACATCCCTTTGCTCCTACCCAAAACCTACACTTATACCTTACTAACTATTAATAAGCAGTAAATTAGGAGTTTTGAATTATGAGGCAAAAGTCATAGTTAGCCACTTGTTTTTCAAGACAAGTTTTGAAAAAAAAAAAATCACAAGAGGGTACTAATGTTTTTTTTTTTATATTGTAGAATAAAACATATACAAATATTTTGAGCTTTGAGACCTTATTTCAGGCATTTAAACAAAAACCCATTAAAAAAAACTTTCATTGAGTGCATTTACATGCACATTCTTGAACCGATTATGCTTAAAAGCTGACAACGCGTGTGGTCCTGTAAACGCGTTTTCCTTTATCGGTGTAAAATCATAAACGGCTTAAGAATAAACCGTTTGACAGAGCTAGATTTTTGCCCATTACCCTGATTTCTCCCAGCATGTAAACACCTTATCCTGCGTTCTTACTGAAGTGTGCATGTGTGATATGTGATAGAAAACCGTCCTTATGCGGCAGATCTAAGCGCATCCAGCCACAGTGAGTGTTTCACGCTATGGGGCGGAGAAATATATCGCAAATTGATTTATTGATTAAAAAATGTGTGACGTTTCGGCCACTTTTTCCAATTCACATGAATTTTAGATTTTTTGGCTGCACCACCTCTTTTGTTGGTAGATCATCTCTTTTTAACATGTTTTGTTTCAAAGGTTAACCAAGATATTATGGATTTGCTAGGACTTGAGGGTATGGAAGCTTGTTTCCACCACTGAATAAAAAATAAAGAAGTTTACATCTCGGAATTCTGACTTTTTTCTAGAAAATCTGACTTCTTTTCTCAGAATTGTGAGATAAACTCGCAATTGCAAGAAAAGGTCAGAAATGTGAGATAGAACGTCACAATTACCTTTTTTATTTGTTTATTCTGTGGTGGAAACAAGCTTCCATACCCTCATGTCCTTCCGAGCTGAATAAATAAGCTTTCTATTGATGTATGGTTTTGTTAGGATAGGACAATTTTTGGCCGAGATACAACTATTTGAAAATCTGCAATCTGAGGGTGCAAATAAATCTAAACATTGAAAAGTCCTCAACAAGGCATATTACTACTAATAATAATTTTTGTACAAATGTACAAAATATCTTCATGGAACATGATCTTTACTTAATATCCTAATGATTTTTGGCATAAAAGAAAAATTTTGACCATTACAATGTATTGTTGGCTTCTGCCACAAATATACCCGTGCGACTTATGACTGGTTTTGTGGTCCAGGGTCACATATGAGGGCGAGTAAATGATGACAGAATTTTAGTTTTTGAGTGAACTATTCCTCAAACCATTTACAACACAAAGTTTGAGTCAGTACGCTAGACTTCAAGCACTAAAGCAGAAATTATGCATCTGAAAAACACATAAACCACTAATCTACATGAATCTGATTTGTTTAATATTAACTTAAACTGGGGTCACTAATGTTGTCACTATTGTCATTTTGGAGTAGACTAACGCGTGACCCAAGCTCAGGTGAGCGTCCTGAGGAGCTGGTGGCCACTGGAGGGGCATGGAGGGTTGATTATTCATGCTGTCTGTGTGGATATGAGGAGTGGGGCTGAACTGAAGGAGAGATGTCAGGGGAAAGCAATGTCAGTGACTCCTCAGGCCAGTGACAGTCACATTTTCTCCATCTTATTTCCACTTGTCATATAGCCTTGTCTAAACTGACCAGAGATGTACATAAACACATGCATACAATTCATACAAACTTAGCAGCAAACAGCACACTTCACTGATTCTGCGATCTCAGTAATTAAATCAAAGGAACACACAAACAAAAAGTAAGGATTGTTCTTTACCTTGTTTGTGAGTAATTGGCACACTTGAGGCACGTAGTCAATGAGGCAGCCTCCACCAGGGAATGCTGGGATATGTAATGCCGAAGACCCTCCAAGTGCACTGAGAGAAGAGGAGATAAAAGAATATAAAACGTTTTAATTCACCCTTGTTGATAGGAAAAACCATGACACTTATCGCATTCAGCACAATCAGTTTTTTGCTAACATGGAGTGTTTCTGAAGGTCAGCATTCGGTGAAACCCTAAAGCTGCTGATTTTTCAGCATCACTCCCTAAACATTCCTCTGTGTTTATTTGAGGGATTCTGGATACTTTATTAGTGTGCAGAACATGGAACAGCATTAGCAAACCATTTCCGAAATGTTACACTTTTTATAATATTATTACAGTCATCAAAACTAAGAAATAACAAATGGAAATATATGAATTACTGTGGCCAAAAAATGTTAAATAAATGAAAATGCTACTATAATTTAGCTACTTAAAAGTAGCCCTTTGAAGAAGATTACAGCTCTGCACACTGCATTTTCTGAAGAGGTGCCATCTGGCACACTTTTCCAACGGTCTTGGAGTTTCCATGTATGCTGGGAATTTGCTTGCTGCTTTTTTCTTTACTAGTTGGATTAAGTCATCCATTAAAATCAAAAGCTCTTTTGATTGTAGTTTTGTAAAAAAGTACTGTAGGTAATGTTAATTTGTATATAAAACTAATTGCAAGCATTTTACTTCAAAAGGCTTATGCATAACGATACACAAGAAACAGATTTTACATTTTAACTTTTAAAATTCGTTCAAGTCATTGTGATTGAAATAACTGGCATGCAACTGCACAAATCATTTTTAACACATCAGTGATTTCCTAGAATAAATCTTGGAATAAATCACACTATCATTGCAGAAGGATTTACATTCAGTCATTTGGCAAATGTTTTTATCTAAAACAACTTAGGGTATGTTTACACAACAACAGTGGTTTTTCCTTTGCGTTTTTGAAAAATTCTGCATACAGATGACAATGACGATCCCACAGATCCACGAAAACGACTAAAACCGCTGTATTATGCTGCCAGTCTGGCAACTACTGGCAATGTCACTTTGTTGTCAAGTACTCAAACGCGCCTATAGATTGAGGCTGCGTCCAAAATCGCATACTCTCTTGAGTAGGTACTTATTTTGAATAAGTAATTACTTCACGACCACTAAAAAAGTACATTCTATATATAGTATGAATGTAATCCGGCCATGTTGTCATTATCATGTGACTTTCCAGTGTCAGTTACATCACTTCACTGCCATTCATTAATCCCCTCCCGTGGCCTCATGGGATAGTAAAGTGTCCATTATATGCACACTTCAGAATCTCGACGGCAGTAGTAGGTCATCCGGGTACTTTTTGCCTACTTTTTCCAATTTTTTTTGCTCACAAGCACTACTAAATGCGATACAGGTTGGATGTTTTGCAATGCGACCGCAGTCTGAACAGTCATATTGGAATTCATGTGACTTTTACGTCACTCTAGAGCAACATTCATGACAATTCTGTGCTCATGGGAGTCAGATTTTACATACCCGAAGTTATCAAGACATCTTCGAAAGGTAGTCAGTGGAAGTCATGTCATAACTCATAAGTATTCCAGTGACAGCTCTACAAGCAAAGCATAAGAGCTTGTATCATAAGTGTTTAAAAAGCCTCCTTTTTTGTATCCTTGTCTTTGTTTTGCTGGCTTTTGCGGCAGATCACACTATAAATACAGGCGTAATCACTTACTTTAATGTAGGACCATGATCTGTTCACACTGGAATCTGATATTGGCCACATTTAAAACAACATTCTATATATAGTATGAATGTAATCTGGCCATGTTGTCATTATCATGTGACTTTCCAGTGTCAGTTACATCACTTCACTGCCATTCATAAATCCCCTCCCGTGGCCTCATGGGATAGTAAAGTGTCCATTGTATGCATACTTCAGAATCTCGACGGCAGTAGTAGGTCATCCGGGTACTTTTTGCCTACTTTTTGAGTACTGTGAATTCAGACATACTTCTTTAGTCACATGCTATACTATATAGTAGGGAAACATGCCATTTCAGATGCAGCCGAAATCGCATACTTCACAAATTTGTGTATTTGTAGTTTACACGGAGACGATAATGGATAAACTTGCACTTAGGCCGCCCAAAACACCGCTGTCATGTAAATGAACGGCCAACATGTTTTTAGTTGAAAACAGTGATGTGTAAACACCGCCTTAAGGACCTGACACACCAAGCCGACGATTGGCTGACGGCCAGCGGGCCGTCTTTGAATGTCATCGAGGGCTTTTTGACCGATTGATCATGTTGCATCAGCGTTGGCACCATCAGTGAGAGACAGAACTCTGATTGGCTGTTCAGCTTAGCGAATGAGTCATTGCACAAGAAAAAAGCAAAAGAGATGACGGCACAGACAGAAGGCTGTTCTAATCTTACCTGAGCATTCAATGCACAATATTTTCATAACAACATTAGCTGCCTGGAATAAACAAAGTGATTAGAATGATTGATATTCAAAATGGTAAGCAAGCGCTGCTTTGTTTACAGTTTGCATATCTGCAATCCTAGTTTCGATTTCGCTTTTTGAAATATAGACATTTGATACCTGCTGATATAGACTGTTATTTCCCTACACGCAGACGCAGAGATAGTTGACAGTTGCCTGTAGTCTTTGGCTACGTTCAGACTGCAGGCAAATGTGGCCCAAATCCAATTTTTTTTTGCTCACATGTGTCTATTTTTGTCATGACAGTGTGAACAGCACAAACCACGTGGAATCTGATCTTTTCAGTTCTGATTTGTGCCACTTCCATATGCGCTGCTAAATGCGATACAGGTTGGATGTTTTGCAATGCGACCGCAGTCTGAACAGTCATATTGGAATTCATGTGACTTTTACGTCACTCTAGAGCAACATTCATCACAATTCTGTGCTCATGGGAGTCAGATTTTACATACCCGAAGTTATCAAGCAATTTTTTTTTACCCTTTTGTCATAACTCATAAGTATTCCAGTGACAGCTCTACAAGCAAAGCATAAGAGCTTGTATCATAAGTGTTTAAAAAGGCTCTTTTTTTGTATCCTTGTCTTTGTTTCGCTGGCTTTCGCGGCAGATCACACTATAAATACACGCGCAATCACTTACTTTAATGTAGGACCATGATCTGTTCACACTGGAATCTGATATTGGCCACATTTAAAACAACAATGTGAACAGCTATATCTGAGCAGTGAATCGGAACTGAGCACTAAGGCTCGCAGTGTGAACGTAGCCTTTGTGGTGTGCTTAGATGCAGCCGACGCGAGGTGACAACACAGTCAGCTTTCCTTGTTTTTTTTTACGTTGACTTGGTGTGTAGAGTGCATTCTAGAATTTTTTTTTTTCTCCCCAGAATTGGACATCTTTGCTGGTTTGCAACGCATCTATATCTTACACTGTGTCTTACGACTGTTGACGTGTTGTTAGGGTGTGTTCACACCTGTAGTTCGGTTCTCTTGGTTCTTTTAGACCGGACCAAAAAAAAGAAAATAATACATTTAGTTCTGGTTCAGACATACTTGATGAAAACCTGCTCCAGAGCGCTATGGACCTCAGACTGGGGAGAAAAAGTGAAACGTTGTGAATACATTTCGGATGCACTGTAATACATTTAGTTCTGGTTCACTTATGGTGTGTGCACACCAAACGCGAATGTAATTATTTGCACGAGTAGAGTACACACAAAGTCAATGCAAAGATACGGATAGACGTGAATGGGCGACAAATCCCAAAACAATTGCAGTGAATGTGCGATATTCGCCTCATTCACACCTTCTGCGCAAGTTAAAAAAATTCAACTCCAGTGGGAAATTCGCATGATGCTTCGTCGCGCAAAGCCAATCAGCGAAGAGCTTATTGACACGTGCGCCTCTGGATGGTGCTGTGAACCCAGACACGTCAGAGTTTGCTTTCTGCCGTATATTTGGGACTTCCACAACAGGTACAGAGTAGAAATACTTAGTTATCTCCAACATAATTGATGACGGAAAAAATGGCGTTGATGTGCGTGAAGACGAGTAACACAATGTGAATATTCGCTTTGCTTTTGGTGTGCAAACACCATTAGCGTTCGCACTGTCATTAACATCGAACCTAAAGATACAAAACAAATAAAAAAATGGCTTTAGTGAGGTATATTTTGACAGAACATCCAAAACAATGCTGTGTGCTGGGTTAAATGCGCTGGTTGTATGTGCGTAGATATGTGCTGAGAACTCATGAAGAGCTTATAAAATGTGTAAAGGAGTCAAAACAGCGGCAGGAATCCGTCCGTCACACACACAAACGATGATCTGCTGCGAGGAGACGAGGTTCTGAAACATGTACCGAACTGTGATGGGCAACATCGTGACTATGACGAGAAAAAACAGGTATGCTTGGGCATTGTGACATCATGTCCTGTTTTTGGTTCGTTTACGTGTCCGTGTTGCATTCATATTGCAGTCGAACCGCACCTGAGTTCATTTGGAAGCGGTCTCAATCAGCTTGTTTGGTGCGCACCAGGGTTCGTTCGGATGACAGCGTTGACACTTACTCAGATGAACCACACTAACAGAGCAATCGCACCAGGGTTCAAAACAAACATGCCAAATGTGAACACACACTTAGAAATCTAAACATTACATTCTGCCCCTGCTTTACACATGATCAGATGAGTGCTCTGCTATACAGAAGAAGGGAAGAGTGAAAAACAACCCCCACAAATAGACAGGATTCTAAGAGAACACTAGAACTCGCCAGATCAATGAAGGGTGAGATGACATGATAGGTTCATGAAAAGTATGATGTAGACGTGTGAGAAAGAGAAGCTCCATTAACGGCTCTTATGTTGGAGGTTTGCTTATTATATACTTATTTTGGTTGAAGGGTCCTTTTAGCAACAGCTGAAAAAATAAGGCATAAAATCTTTTAATAGAATATGAAGGAAGATTACAATATACTTACTTATTAACGATTCAGACTGCAACTATTCTTTGAATATATGAAGAATAGCAACTAGAATCCTCTGTCAATTGGGTTTAGATCAACAATGCCCTTGACTGACAGAAAGATTACCTTTTGCTGAAACAGTCTTTGGCAATATACAAGCATGGAAATGTCATTCACATCCATCAAGCTCCTGAAGTATATTCATGGACTGTTTAAAGATGTTAATGCACAGACGTGTTATTTATTAACTGCGGAAACAGGAAATGATGAGGGACGCCACTCAAGCGCTATTCAGCTGTCAATTCTACATCAGGTTCAGTCATAACACAATGTTGTTGCTGTGTTACAATGACAATAGAGCAGCATCTCCATGGAGATACGGCTTGATTCTGATGTGAGTGATGCGTGCCGTGCAAATGCTGCTGCTATGGTGCTAGGGTGTTGCTATGTGGTTACTAGTGCTTTTGGGTTGGTTGCTAGGTCGTTAGTAAATGCCCATCCTAGTTTGTCCCTAGTTATGCATCAATGTTTAATACTAAGGTTTTGAGATCTGCATCTGCAGGTTGTGTGCAGGCATAACGCCAGCAGCCATAAGCAGCCCAGAGCAGATGAGAATTTGCCTGTCGGAATAGGATAGGCTTATGGAGGGGGATATTTGTTTAATAGCTATTTGAGGTAACCAAGAAAAATCTCAGCAGCAGGCGATATTTTTAGGGAAGATTATGGAATTACAACCTTGAACTGAAGTTGTCTAAGAATATTCTGTTCCGACTTGCTTGAGCAGATATTACAGGGATTCACAGACGCCAACAGATTGAAAATATACAACAAGCTATGTCAAATAAATGAGAATGGTATAATATCTTGAACATAGTCACTAGTCTTTAAGGCACGCTGTAAACCTGAATAATTTGGTCAGTCAGTTACATTTTTTTTAAAGCACATTTTTTTTACTTCAAATATTTGATTTGGTTAAGATTTTAAATTAAAATGATCAACTTATGTAGTGGAAGCTTGCTAGCTTTAACTAGCTAATTCAATAAATGCTACCTTGCTAATTGGTAACACAATGTTTTGATAGCATTAGCATAGCATAGCGCTTGCTGAATGAGGACATCAATATAGACCATTCAACACAGTGTATATCTGCCCCCAAACTAAGCTCTTGCTCCACTTGTCACCATGATGGTAACCCTACAAAAAAAACCCAACATAACAGAAACTCTTCTAAACTAGCATAGCAAAACATTAAACACTACTAAATCTCCACCTTAACATTAATTTTGCACAAAAAAACATCATATAACTCTTACTTTTAGCATTTACTCTCCCTTTTGAGTGTCATGGCAAAGCATGCTGGGAAATAGAAATCCCAGCCCAGTTTTGGTTAAATTTAAGATTGTCTAAATTAAAAGAAACAAGTTCATAAAACTCAAAACAATGAAACAGTTCAGATTACTTAAAATGTGTCAGTTTTGAGAACTCTAAAGTAAAAGAAAGTTCTAAATACTCATACATATTTTTTTTTGATTGAACTAATTTGTTTAATTGGAGTTGGCTCTACTCAAACCAATTAATTATTTTGACCGTTAGGGTTTACAGTGCAGCGATGGACAACTCAGCTCTGCCCTGCCCTGCCCTAATGGTGCCATCCTTTCTTTTTAAGTACTGTATTTTAAAAACAAGCTATTTTAAACCGTTTAAGCGCAATAAGCAGCGACAGACAACTCATTTCACTATATGTGCGTGCGTGCTGTAAGAGAGACATGACTTGAAACCGCTGCTCATAAAGCTCGTGAGAACTGAACTGTTTGTTTTTTGCAGACTAACTGGGCTTGAATGGTTAAATACACATACTTATGTTTCAAAGTGACCATGTCTTTGCAAGTAAACAGTCATTTATGTCTTAAGTGAACCATGTAAACAGTTCAGAAATAAAATGCATGAGTATATTGGATCCGTGCAGCTGGTCTTAAAGTGACAGCATCCAAATTTACCTGCTAATATTAATCAAACAACAAAAAAGAGAAAATCTCTCACTGCTCTTGATTTATACAATTTATGTAGTATTTCCAGTGCTTGAAGTTTTTCAGGTAGGTCTATTTTGTCTTTTGTTCTATTGTAGTTTGATTTTCTAGGCCTGTCATTAGTTTCTTTGCTCTTTCTTTATCACTGTTTCTTGTCTTCAGTAAGCTTAAGAGTTTTTCTTAGGCTAGTATTAGTTTGTGATATTAGAAATGGTGACACGAATTATGAAATTTCAATAGTATCAAAAGGTTTTTATGACATCAAAATGTATTTAAGGCAAAAATAACTATATAGTGATATATATCATTATCATGAGATAGGATTACTCATATTGTGATATCAGATTGTGGTCATATCACCCAGCCCTAAGTCCCTGATATGTAAACAACGGTTAATGAAGCTGCATAGTGATATAGGCAGCATTCTGTAACAAGAAGACACAAATCTCCACCCAGGACCAGAATTATTTGGTTTATACACTTCCGGTCAAACGTCTGTAAGCATTAAGAATTTTTTAATTAAAGATTAGATTTTTTATGTCTCTTGCCAACAAGAACAATGCTCACCAAGGCTGCATTTATTTAATCAAAAATACAATAAAACAGTAATATTGAGAAATATTATTACAATTTAAAAGAACTGATTTTATTTGAATATATTGTAAAATGTCATTTATTCCTGTAATATTCAAGTATATTAGAAATGAATTATTTTATTCAGTAAGAATGCATTAAAATAATGAAAATAAGACATTTATAATGTAACAAAAGATTTATATTTCACATAAATGCATTTTTTTAAAATCTATAAATCTATCAAAAAATGTATCATGATTTCCCTAAAAATATTAAGTAGAAAAAAAATGTTTTCATTATTGATAATGATAAAAACCATTATTAATAAATGAGTACCAATAATAATTTATAATCAGCATATTAGAATGATTTCTGACAAATAATGTGACACTGGCAAGACTGGAATAATGATGCTGAAAATTCAGCTTTGCCATCATAGGAATAATAAAAAAAAAAAAAAAAAAAAATTGTAATAATATTTTACAAAATTACAGTTTTACTGTATTTTTGTATTAAATAAGTGTAGCCTTGGTAAGCATTAGAGAAAAGCCATCTTAGTTATTTCAAACTTTTGACCAGTTGTGTAAATATCACTGATAAGGTTTCTTCTGTGCTTTTCAGAGGGTTTTTGGGCCACTGAGTGAACAAGACCTGCAAGGAGACAAACACAAGAACAAAGAACAGAACAGAATAAACAACAACCAGAGACAAATGAGAAAACATGCAAACAAACCGCGCAATAATACAAAGCATAACCCTCAAATAGCCGTCTACTAAGCAGAAAGAAATGCAATCAAAAACAGAGAGAAAGAAGGGTAGGGGAAAAAAAGTGTGCGGCGCTCTGTCAAACTATAGAATGTGTAGGAGTCGATCTCGCACCATCGCATGTTGAAGGAGATGTGAAGTCCACTGTCAAACTCAGTGAGCACTTCACAGTCATAATAACACAGCCTGCTGTGTGGGAGTAGAGAGTGGCCATCACTGCAAGAGCGATACGCTGGGTAAACCTGGATGAGCGGATTCAGAGAGAGAGGGAAGGATTCCTGGGAGGGTTTTATTTCACTCAGCTCAGGCAGGCTGAGAGCGACCTATCTCTTGCTCTTCTCTTTCAAGTCCCACTCACTCTCTCTCTCTCTGGTTCTGTGACGGGCCTCAGGGACGGCCGTATGACTGGCTGGCTGGAGGGGATGCATTCAGTGCCAGCCTGGATGAGAGATGAAGCGGGGGGATTCCTCACATGTGCTGGGTTTGTGTAAAGTAATACTTCATCCGACATGGAAATTCTGTCACCAGGTTGGTCCAAACCTGTCTGTGACTTTCCTTCTTCTGTGAAACACAAAAGTGGATCTTAGGCTAAGGCCCTGTTTACACCTGGTATTAAGATTTGCTCATTCGGTAGATCACAAGTAGACATTCCCGTTTACACCTGGTGTTTTAATCCGTCTCTTTTGTCCACTTTCAACCACTTCTGTCATGATTTCTTCGAGGGGAGGGTCTATGGGTGGGTAAATGTTTGGACTTTTTCAGATATTTTAATTTAATGGACAAAATAAGCTTGCGCAATTTACATATGAATGTGACCAGAGATGACAGAGAAACACACGGAGAGCATCAGCTTTAGTTTCTGCTCTGACAGCCACAAGACCAGCCGAATGGTGAGAGAACATTGTGCTGGTGTGTTTTTCATCTTCAAACCAAACTTGGGTCTTCAGCCGAAGAGTTTAAATCCCATGCGTCCCATAATGTTTACGCATTAGGTCAATAGGCGGAAAGTAGAGGGTCTTTAGTGGCTGTTTGAACGCATTCGACCACACGAGTGTCTACACTATGAAAGCAATCCAGCTGAATGCGTTTGACTACCTCTAGAAGTGGTCGAAAGTGGACAAGCTCAAAACGTTTTAGACCCTGTTTACACCTGTATTTAAGGTCGTCCACTTGTGATCCGATCGACCAAAATGCATCTTAATACCAGGTGTAAACAGAGCCTAAATGTCCTGGCTCATGCTGCAAAAACAGACCACTAAGCGAAGTAATCTTTATGTCTTCTGCATTACATTCAAATTTTTCCATACGATACACAGACAAAAATTGGTTCTTCAGCGGTTCTTCAATGGTTCTTTGCCATGCAAATAACCTGTTAAACCCCTGTATAGTTCTTTAAATGTTCTCTAACTCTCTCTTAGTTTAGTTAGGGGAAGGATTAAAAAAAAAACATTAAAATACAGTGTATTTCCTGAAGATAACATGACTCTCAACCTTTTTGCCCCCAAGGCCGCCCTATAAGGAAATATTCCAGGGCCCACACACAAGACTTTTTGACCTCAGAAAAGCATAAAAGTGATTCAAAGCAGCTTTTGCTATTGTTGTAAATTCTCATTCAAAGCAAACATATGAGAGTGGAGTAACAAATCTAAAATCTAAGGAGGACAATGGGGTGGTGGGATGCAACAAGACAGTCAGTTGCAGTTTAAATTATGTGGAAGGAGGAAAACAATTGGAGGATGAGTAAAAGATGGTGACTGGCTGTAGTCTTTGAATGAATGTACCTCTTATGGTTCTACATAGCACCATTTGACAGAGGGTCTGTACAGCCCCTTTAAAGACAGGTGCTATATAGCACTTAAAGTGGTTCCCCTATGATTACAAGCCAATGAACCACTTTTAGTGCTATTTAGCACCATGTAGCTCTGTGTGAGGAAACCTAGAACTTTGTGTTTTTTTCAGAAAATTTGCCATATTGTGATTATGTCACATGAAAACCAATGCAGATCCAACACAATTGCATGGCAATTCATAGCTAATTAATTTTTTGGCAAATTAGTGGCTAATTTGTATGAATTCTTATAATCTCATATATTTTCGTATACTCTGCCTAACCCCTAGTGACGGCGGATTGGGGTGGACCTTCATGCTTTTAATTATAAAAATCATACGTTTTTTTGTATGATCATATGAAAACGCCACCTTGTAAAATAGTTTTCCCATGAGATTTTCCCCATGTTTTCCCATGAGTTTGGCCTGGCAGATCTACATAAATTATGTTGAACTTGCCACAGCAGGTCTTCACATGGCATATTTTAAATTACACAAATGCAAATGAGTTTTGAGGGCTGCAATGGTAGAAAAATTCATTCCTTTGCCCATTTACACCAAGGTCAATAACTATAATGATAACCATAAAGATATACACTCACCTAAAGGATTATTAGGAACACCTGTTCAATTTCTCATTAATGCAATTATCTAATCAACCAATCACATGGCAGTTGCTTCAATGCATTTAGGGGTGTGGTCCTGGTCAAGACAATCTCCTGAACTCCAAACTGAATGTCAGAATGGGAAAGAAAGGTGATTTAAGCAATTTTGAGCGTGGCATGGTTGTTGGTGCCAGACGGGCCGGTCTGAGTATTTTACAATCTGCTCAGTTACTGGGATTTTCACGCACAACCATTTCTAGAGTTTACAAAGAATGGTGTGAAAAGGGAAAAACATCCAGTATGCGGCAGTCCTGTGGGCGAAAATGCCTTGTTGATGCTAGAGGTCAGAGGAGAATGGGCCGACTGATTTAAGCTGATAGAAGAGCAACTTTGACTGAAATAACCACTCGTTACAACCGAGGTATGCAGCAAAGCATTTGTGAAGCCACAACACGCACAACCTTGAGGCGGATGGGCTACAACAGCAGAAGACCCCACCGGGTACCACTCATCTCCACTACAAATAGGAAAAAGAGGCTACAATTTGCACGAGCTCACCAAAATTGGACAGTTGAAGACTGGAAAAATGTTGCCTGGTCTGATTTCTGTTGAGACATTCAGATGGTAGAGTCAGAATTAGGCGTAAACAGAATGAGAACATGGATCCATCATGCCTTGTTACCACTGTGCAGGCTGGTGGTGGTGGTGTAATGGTGTGGGGGATGTTTTCTTGGCACACTTTAGGCCCCTTAGTGCCAATTGGGCATCATTTAAATGCCATGGCCTACCTGAGCATTGTTTCTGACCATGTCCATCCCTTTATGACCACCATGTACCCATCCTCTGATGGCTACTTCCAGCAGGATAATGCACCATGTCACAAAGCTCCAATCATTTCAAATTGGTTTCTTGAACATGACAATGAGTTCACTGTACTAAAATGGCCCCCACAGTCACCAGATCTCAACCCAATAGAGCATCTTTGGGATGTGGTGGAACGGGAGCTTCGTGCCCTGGATGTGCATCCCACAAATCTCCATCAACTGCAAGATGCTATCCTATCAATATGGGCCAACATTTCTAAAGAATGCTTTCAGCACCTTGTTGAATCAATGCCACGTAGAATTAAGGCAGTTCTGAAGGCGAAAGGGGGTCAAACACAGTATTAGTATGGTGTTCCTAATAATCCTTTAGGTGAGTGTAGTTCTTAATATCGTTTTTAAATATAAAAGAATAGCAGAGTTCACACCACAACTATATAATGATAACGGCACAGAGAAACTCAATTCAGAATGATTTTCCCAGCTGATGAATGATAAAAACATTGACAGCCAATCAGAATCCATCCTGCTTTAAAGAGCTCAAGCATTTAAAGTGACAGACGACAAAACTGCAGCGCATGCTTAGAATAAACAAAGATATTGTCCACTGGTGTAGATACTAATATAGTTATCGTTATAGTGGTTACACTTTATTTTACAGTACGTGTACTTCCAGTGTACTTACCCAAGAAAGTACTGGTAATATAAGGCAACCAACATGGGTTAAGGTTAGGTTTGGGTGTAGGTTCAGAATTAGTACCTAGTTATTACCCAGTTATTGTAATTGCTATAATAAGTACATAGTATGTACATGCGGAACAGGGCTGTAAAATAAAGTGCTACCATTATAGTTATTGGTGTGAACAAGCCTTAACAACTTATATTTCAAGCTATTATATGGTTCCAAAAGACTTGAAATATAGATGCAATGCTTTTATTGTGTGAAAAAGAGCAGCTTCTTTTACTTTCCACAGAAAACGAACGGTTTGGATTGATATGAGACCACAGATTTTCCATTTTTGGTTGGGGTATCTCTTTTAGCAACTCTATAGATGTGCTGAAGTTTAGCCAACATAACATGAACGTCAGCACCAAATGGTAAAACGACAGAACAGAGCTGGCGGCACAGGAAACGTGTGCATACACACACAGAACAACCATCAGCACAACAGAAACCTGATACAAAACAAGGTACAAGTCTTATAAACATCCACCCACGCATGAAAAAGTCTGTTTACAAGTTTATGTGTTGTGTGAGCATTTGTATGTGTGCAAAAAGTTCAAATCCCAGACAGAAAAGTGGGCTTCAAAAACACTGTGCTGCTGTTCTAGCATTCATTATTTTTCAGGTATGTCCTCAGGAGCACAAGTTTCCACAATCCCAGCGTTGTTTTGTCCCCCTGGCTCTACCTTTGTAAAAAAACACACACACATATACACCCACCCGCCTGTCCCTTCTAAGTCGCCCTAGTCTGAACAGTTAACGTGCATGCGTGGAGGCAAGGTCAACCCTGTGCGGTCCTGCATTATCCAAACCCCCGTAATATAACGGGGTGGAGCAAACAAACGGGCTTGTTTGTGCTGATTTGAGTGGATGGAGGACAGCAGAGAATGAAAGACCAAAAAAATCATCAGGCACCCAGAGGCTGGCATTAACAGACCTTGCCCATTGAGATCTATCTGTTGTGAAGTCATGCTGAAGTCTCCTCCATTCCTTCTGAGAAGTGACCTTGAGTTCTTCTTACTGAATAGGGCAGAGGGAAATGTTAGGCTAACTATGGTCATGGTTGACAAAGTAGATTGCCGCATATTTAGCTTCAATTATCAATCAGAATTTTTTGATGAAGCCACAATAACAGGGTTCAAGAAGTCCATAGAAAAATCGACTGCCATTCAATCTAACCTTTTAATACAGAGCTACTATGAGTTCTGAGAGTGAAATTGAGAAAATAAATAGATGAAAACACTTTCAGAACCAAGGCTGTTCAAAAAGCGGGAACTCGCTATAGTGCTCTATGCATTCAGGGGCAAAGAACAGTTCTTCTATTGCAAGGATTTCACAAAAAGTTGTTGATTATCTACAAATTCCTAAACGGCTGTAGCAAGGTAACATGAAATGACTAAACCAGGAGCGGATGAGAGTACCACTATTTTTGAGCATCTTCTATTGCTCTTTTATGGTGCACAACAAATTCTAGGTTGCACTAGAAAACGAAGAATTTTATTTTGTACACTAACTGAAAGAGTCAGTAATGTCATGTTCTGCAAGTCGCATCAATAACTGAGCATGAACCCTTTAATAACGGCTCTTTTGGTCCTTGCGTAAACTGTTTTACTAACCGATTCTCAATTCCTCCAGGATTTCAGGAAGTAAATAGCAGAAGAGGAAGTGCTGTCTTTAGTTCATTTACTCAAGTTGGCGGTTGGATAAGGTGTGTCATGAGTCATGTGCTTGAATCTCTTAAATAACAGTACACAGACCTGGAAAGCAATTCTCACACCAATAACTCGTCAAGAAACATCAGGCATTTGAATATGATCGAAACGAATCAAGCCCTACATTTTTTTCTTCTTGTTTCACTCGGATATGAACAGAAAGACAATTTCAACTTCTGTTTCATGGAGACTAATAATACAGCAAATACAGAATTAAAATGTTGTCTTTTCTGATAATGGGCCCTAACTTTAAGTCAAGTCACCTTTATTTATATAGCGCTTTTTACAATGCAGATTGTTTCAAAGCAGCTTCACAGTGTTAACAGGAAAATAATGCAACAGAATTTGATTCGGCTGTACAGTGATGTCATCCAGCTCAGTTCAATTCTTATATAGTGTCAATGTGGGCAGATTAGTAATATAGTTGAATATTTACTAGTGTCCCCAACTAAGCAAGCCAAAAGCCAAAGGCAAAAGAGGCGACAGTAGCAAAATAAAATGCTAGAACGAAAATGTCCACCCCTCACATTATTGCAGCTCCTCTATTCCCAGTCTGTCTGAAACGCGCTGATTTCTACAAAGCCCCTCCTTCTGAAAAGCCCAGAGTGCTTTGATTGGCCAGCTGACCCAGTACATTGTGATTGGCCAAACATCTCAAACGTGTGTCGGTGTAACCCCTTACCATAATGGTGAGCTTCAGTTTCCAAGGCTTTGAACAATTACAAACACACAAAATAATGTTGTCGGATTATGGATGATCAAGCCTATCGATCGAAACCAACTTTGCAAGCATGACTTGAGCAACGTTTCACAGTGGTAAGTACTCTTTGTATATAGCCAGCGTTTGAGGAAGTGATATCTGGACTCGGATCAAGGTGTTTTAGGCACATCTGGATCATTGTTCTCTGTTAGATAGAATAAATCCCTTTGTGGGAGAATATGAGCTTTGTAACTTTGCAGAACGTATACATGCACAAATCCACATTACCCCTTTGATATGTCCTGCCTCAATTTCCAAGGGTTCTTTAACGTCACAATTCAGTATAACATGGGATGATTCTCACTTGGATGGAATAGGGTGTGAAGACACTCACTGCTCAATGCTGGGAGACAGGTAGAGTTTCGGAAAGACTTGTGTGGCTTCAGCATCTTCAAAGCTCACAGAAAGAAGCGCCACATCCTCTCCTGGATCCAGTGCTGTGTCCTGAGAGAGGAAAAAAGCATATTTATACATTGTTATATTATAGACTGTATAGACAAGCAAATATGCGGTTGGCAAGATATCACAAAAGCATGCCAATGCTAAACCTATTAATCAGTTCTTTTTTGCCTTTTGAGATTATGAGCATTGAGCAACAACTGTGTCTGCTTAGCTAAAACAAATCCAAAAATAAAAATGCACTTTTTTTGTTCAAGATAATATGTAAAATTGATGCAAATTCTGTATGTTTCATGTTTCTTTGTGTCATAAAATAGTATATGGACTATCCTGATCAGTGGTTCTCTGGTTAACTGGTGGGCGGCGAATATTTGGTTGTGGAAAACAGATCCGATCAAAAATCATTCATTATTGTACACGCATTAAAGCACAGAACAGATAAAAGTCTTATAGATTGTTATGACACATTTGGATTTCTACATTAGCACCGCCGACGTAATGATACATTATAGGAATTGTCAAGTAATCATATGCTTGGAAAGACAGCCGAAATGTGGATATATATATTTTTATTTTATTTTTAGGTACTGTCTTACAATGCATTAACATAGCTCTGAGGATAAAAAGCCTGATGCAAATTGGGAAACGTTGAAGGCCTTTAGCTGGCAGACAGACCAGCCCGGCTGGTGCTGAGCAACTTCTCATCTGAAGGTGGTGTGGGATTTTGGCAGGAAAAGACTACAACCAGAATTCACGCTGAATTAGCTTTAGCTTCAGCTACGGCCACATCTGCCAATCTCAAGCTTATCACATCAGAAGTTTCCGGAGGGACTCTAGATGATACTTTCTGTTCCTGTGCTGTTTTCCTAGAGCTAGGCCCTGATGCACGTCATTAGCACCGTGGCGCTAACGAAGGGCTTTAATCAAATGTCTTTCAGTCGGTTTGAACTCATCCATTTGTGATAATTGCTGCCTGCGTGTAACCTCTGCTCCCATTAGAGCGAGCCGTGTGCGTTGGATATGTGACGTTACCAGTTAGAGGGGACGTGTGCGGGATAAGCTAACGCATAACTCAGTGAGGCACATTGAGGTCTGGAGAGAAACAGCGAGCTCAGCCTTGATATATGTGAATGGGACACATATTCAGCAGCAGCCCGACAGTCTACTTGATGTTATATCAAACCGGTTCTCTCATCTCTAACAGAATTGTACTGCTCTGGCTAGTCCAATTATGAGCACCAACAGATTTATCTGCTACATTAGAAATGCACAGAATACATTAAAATCCAAAATCCAAAAAGTTCCAATTTATTCTGATCACAGTCAAGTCTAACACACACTATAAGACTCAAGTTTTGTGTTTGCTCTTGTGATGCTGGTGTGATATTGGTGTCCCTCGCAGCAATGCTGGAATAGTGGCATTTTGAACACAATTGACGATGATGCATGAAGTCAAGTTTGTGTAGCTAGAATTGTTTCTGTTTATGTACTTGCATAAAATAGTGTTTTCGGGCCTAAGATGTTTACGTTGGTAAACAAAAAAAAAATGTAATGGTATGGTAATTTTTTTTTCTGCCAGGACATCATCGTCACATTTACAGACATTTCATTTAACCCTAAAACACAAAACAATGCAATTCGTGATTCAAAACAGGTAAAACACCTGTGAAAAATCAATATGGAAAAAACTATGGAAAGGAGTGTAGGTTATCTTGTTGAGAGCCGCTCTGCGCTGCACAAACAGGTGTCTACCGTGTGTTGGGTTTTCGTGTGTGGTTTCGGTATCGTACAGCGATGGAGAAATGAGCTGTGTGTCATCTGAAGGGTTTAGATCCAGTCACTGTTCTCCACTGGAGCTGCTCACGTTTTTTTTTTTTGTGTTCTACACAAGACTCAAATGCTCCACTCTCCACCCAGATATAAAAGCTGCTTTCAGTTAATGAAGATTTGATGGCTCGATTGGACTCGTGATAAAAGACTTTTAGACATCTCTGCTATTACTTTGGTCAGTGTTGTAATGGTTACTGGTAAGAGAATATGGGCTTGACTCCTGTTGCACGTTCATACAGACAATATTCGAGACGCTACTGTAAGTTGCTGTGTGAATGGGACATTCGAGACTCACACTTGTAAGTAAATGCGGTTGTCTATCTCAAAAGTTGACAGTGAGTCTTAAAGGGACAGTTGAGTTACCCATGAGTTACTCACCCTCAAGCCATCCTAGGTGTACACTCACCTAAAGGATTATTAAGAACACCATACTAATACTGTGTTTGACCCCCTTTCGCCTTCAGAACTGCCTTAATTCTACGTGGCATTGATTCAACAAGGTGCTGAAAGCATTCTTTAGAAATGTTGGCCCATATTGATAGGTTAGCATCTTGCAGTTGATGGAGATTTGTGGGATGCACATCCAGGGCACGAAGCTCCCGTTCCACCACATCCCAAAGATGCTCTATTGGGTTGAGATCTGGTGACTGTGGGGGCCATTTTAGTACAGTGAACTCATTGTCATGTTCAAGAAACCAATTTGAAATGATTGGAGCTTTGTGACATGGTGCATTATCCTGCTGGAAGTAGCCATCAGAGGATGGGTACATGGTGATCATAAAGGGATGGACATGGTCAGAAACAATGCTCAGGTAGGCCGTGGCATTTAAACGATGCCCAATTGGCACTAAGGGGCCTAAAGTGTGCCAAGAAAACATCCCCCACACCATTACACCACCACCACCAGCCTGCACAGTGGTAACAAGGCATGATGGATCCATGTTCTCATTCTGTTTACGCCAAATTCTGACTCTACCATCTGAATGTCTCAACAGAAATCCAGACTCATCAGACCAGGCAACATTTTTCCAGTCTTCAACTGTCCAATTTTGGTGAGCTCGTGCAAATTGTAGCCTCTTTTTCCTGTTTGTAGTGGAGATGAGTGGTACCCGGTGGGGTCTTCTGCTGTTGTAGCCCATCCGCCTCAAGGTTGTGCGTGTTGTGGCTTCACAAATGCTTTGCTGCATACCTCGGTTGTAACGAGTAGTTATTTCAGTCAAAGTTGCTCTTCTATCAGCTTGAATCAGTCGGCCCATTCTCCTCTGACCATTAGCATCAACAAGGCATTTTCGCCCACAGGACTGACGCATACTGGATGTTTTTCCCTCTTCACACCATTCTTTGTAAACTCTAGAAATGGTTGTGCGTGAAAATCCCAGTAACTGAGCAGATTGTGAAATACTCAGACCGGCCCGTCTGGCACCAACAACCATGCCACGCTCAAAATTGCTTAAATCACCTTTCTTTCCCATTCTGACATTCAGTTTGGAGTTCAGGAGATTGTCTTGACCAGGACCACACCCCTAAATGCATTGAAGCAACTGCCATGTGATTGGTTGATTAGATAATTGCATTAATGAGAAATTGAACAGGTGTTCCTAATAATCCTTTAGGTGAGTGTATATGACAACAGCTTTCAGACGAATACAATCAGAGTTATATTAAAAAATATCCTGGCTCTTCCAAGCATTATAATGGCAGTAAATGGCAGCCCAAAAAAGTGCATCCATCCATCATAAAAGTATTCCACACGGCTCCAGGGGGTTAATAAAGGCCTTCTGAAGTGAATAGATGTGTTTTTGCGAGAAAAATATCCATATTTAAAACTTTAAAGTAAAATATCTAGCTTCCGCCAGACCGCCTTCTGTATTAAACTTTATTCAGCTTAATCACTGCCATTATAAAGCTTGGATTAGCCAAGACATTTTCTTTTTTTTTTATATAACTTGTAACATTGTATACGTCTGAAAGAAGAATGTCTATACACCTAGGATGACTTGAGGGTGAGTAAATCATAAATCATAGGGTAATTTTCATTTTTGGGTGAACTAACCCTTTAATCCTGGGTATTTATATGCTGATGTTTCACTCTGTACATTCCTAAACCCTGAGATAACATTGTTATTTGCATATTTTCACCACTGTCATTGAATGGATGAATGAAGCATTCGACCTGATTACACAGCGTTGCTCATCCTCATATTATATATTGTCGACTGTGCTATCAAGTTTTTCCTGAACTTTTCGGACTACAGTATAAAGGTAAGAATGAAATGGTCTCTTCCTCACAACAACTGATGTGTTTTCCATCACCATTTGACATTTTCCCCCTCAAACGCTGAAGTTTTTTTGTGACTGTCCAAAGGACATGAATATGAGGAATGCGATTGGTTCTCTGTTGCTAAGCATCTAGCTGTAAAATACTAACACCACATTGTTCCATGCAAGTTTGGCACCACAATGCGGGGTTAACACCACTTCTGAATTAAATGGGGTTAGAAGCGGGGTTTAGAACGATGATAACCTAGGGTTAAGTGCATTGTGAAAAGCCCTATTATGTTGTGTTTTAGGGTTGAAATAAATGTCCTTTAACTTAACAGAAAAGGTACTGGTAATTTTCTTGTTTTTCTACTGATTTTTGTTTTTTGTTACAGTGTATTAGATTAGATTAGATTAGATTAGATTCAACTTTATTGTCATTACACAAGTACAGGTACGAGGCAACGAAATGCAGTTTGGGTCTAACCAGAAGTGCAATAGCAGCAAGTGCAGGACATGAATATGTACTGAATAAATATAAAGATGGCTATTACTATAAATAGAATTTACAGATAGATATGTACAGAATATAATATACAGATGGATGTTGCTATAAACAGTTTGCAGATAGATATATACTGAACAGAATTTACAGATAGATATGTACTGAATATATATATACAGATGGCTATTATTGTAAACAGAATTTACAGATAGATAGATATATACTGAATGTAATGTACGGATGGATATTACTATAAACAGATCTTACAGGGTAGATATGTACTGAATATATATACAGATGGATATTACTATAAACAGAATTTACAGGGTAGATATGTACTGAATATATATACAGATGGCTATTACTATAAGCAGAATTTACAGATAGATGTATATAATGATATGTTAGCTAAGATGGGCAGTATAGCAATGAACGATATAGTGCAAATGAGCATATTCTAGTTAGGTAGTAGTGCAAGATGCATATAAGAACAGGTGTTACTGTAGTAACAGTCGATAGTGCAAATGAGCATATTCCAGTTAGGTAAGTAGTGCAAGATGCATATATGTACAGGGGTTACTGTAATAAACAGTCGATAGTGCAAATGAGCATCCAGTAGTGCAAATAACAAGTGAAGGCAGATGTGAGGGGGAGAGGAGGGTTATCAGTATATAGGGGGAGTGGGATCAACGAGGGTTAGAGTTCAATATGGAGACAGTTCTGGGAAAAAAACTGTTCTTAAGTCTGCTGGTCCTGGTCCGGAGGCACCTGAAACGCCTACCAGAGGGCAGGAGAGAAAACAGTTTGTGGGCTGGGTGAGAGGAGTCCTTAAGGATGCTGCGAGCTCGATGCAGACAGCGTTTCCTCTGGATGTGGTCGATGGCAGGTAGTGGAGTCCCTGTGATGCGCTGGGCAGTTTTCACCACCCGCTGTAGTGCCTTGCGCTCTGCAGCAGAGCAGCTCCCATACCATACTGTAACACAGTTGGTCAGGATGCTTTCTATTGCGCAGCGATAGAAGTTCACCAGTATAGCCGAGGATAGCTGATTCTTCCTCAGTGTCCTCAGGAAGAAAAGACGCTGGTGAGCCTTCTTGACCAGGCTGGAGGTGTTGGTTGTCCAGGACATGTCCGCCGAGATGTGGATCCCCAGGAACTTGAAACTGGAGACACGCTCAACAGCCGTTCCATTGATGTGGATGGTGTCGTGTGTGCCTCTTGCCTCTTTCCTGAAGTCCACGATGAGTTCTTTTGTTTTGGTGGTGTTGAGGAGCAGATTATTTTCAGTGCACCATGTGGCCAGGTGCTGGATCTCCTCCCTATAGGCGGTCTCATCGTTGTTGCTGATGAGTCCAATCACCGTAGTGTCGTCCGCAAACTTGATGATGGAATTAGATCCATACACAGGCTTGCAATCGGAGGTGAAGAGGGAGTAGAGAAATGGGCTTAGCACACAGCCCTGTGGTACGCCAGTATTGAGTGTGGTGGAGGTGGAGTAGGTGGAGCCTGATCGAACATTCTGGGGTCTGTTGGTCAGGAAGTCCAATATCCAGTTGCATATTGAGGTGTTGATGCCCAGGTCTCCAAGTTTGGCTATTAACTTGGTTGGGATGACAGTGTTGAATGCTGAGCTGAAGTCAACAAACAGCATACGTGCATACGTGTTCTTATTGTCCAGATGTGTAAGCACAGAGTGCAGTGCCAAGGAGACTGCATCCTCTGTGCTCCTATTGCTACGGTAGGCAAACTGGTGTGAGTCCAATGTGGATGGTAGAGAGTCTTTTAGATGTGCCAAGACCAACCGCTCAAAGCACTTCATAACGATGGGTGTGAGTGCTACAGGGCGGTAGTCGTTAAGGCACCTCGGGCTAGAGTGTTTTGGTACTGGCACAATGGAAGTGCATTTAAAGCATGTTGGTATGGTTTCTTGGGCAAGAGACAAGTTGAAAATGTCTGTAAAAACCCCAGCGAGCTGTTCTGCACATGCCCTGAGTACTCGTCCAGGGATGTTGTCTGGTCCAGCAGCCTTGTGTGGGCTGATTCGACCCAGTGCATTGCAGACGTCTGTGGAGGAGAGTGTGATTAGCGGGTGGTCAGCAGAGGGTTTGGCCTTGGTGGCAGTTTCTCTGTTGTCTCTTTCAAAGCGAGCATAAAAGTAATTTAGCTCGTTCAGGAAGTTGATGTCAGTGGCTGCGGGGGTGGAGTGGGTGGGTTTGTAGTCACTGATGGCCTGAATGCCCTGCCACATGCGTCGAGGGTCAAAGTTGGAAAAGTGTCCCTCTATCTTTAGCTTGTAGCAGTGCTTGGCCTCTTTGATGCCCCTCTTCAGGTTTGCTCTGGATGTGCTGTAGGCTTGTGCATCTCCTGATCTGAAGGCAGCATTGCGTGTCTTCAACAGGAGTCGTACTTCCCTGTTCATCCATGGCTTCTGATTAGGGTATGTGGTGATCTGCTTCTGGGTTGTTGGTCAGTTGTGGTCAGTTGTGGTCAGAATTATTGGCACCCCTGGTAAATACGATCAAAGATGGCTTTAAAAATAAATCTGCATGTTTATCCTTTTGATATTTCATTCCAAAAAGCCACTCATTTTCTAAGGTGGACTGGAACGGCCATGGCAGAAGCTTCATTTTGTGTTCAGTGACACATTTTTGTGTTGATTTTGATGTTTGTTTTAGATCATTTTCCTATATGGAAGATCCAACCATGGCCCATTTTAAGATTTCTAGCAGAGGCCGTCATGTTTTGATTTTTTATTGGTTTGTATTTGATAGAATTCCCCCTCGGTAGAAATCACGTTCCAGGGGTTGGGTGGGGGTGGGGGGGGTGGGGTGCTGGTTAAATCACCTTCGGTAGAAATTAGAAATTGCGTTTGCGGGGGCAATGCGGTGCGATCGAAAAGGGCACTTTCACGATTAAAGGGGCAGGAGCTCAAGGCATGGGGTACTTTTTATCCCTGTTTGCTTCCAAAAAGCTCTTTTTTTTGTTTCATCGGACCATAGAATCTGGACCATTTTGAAGTTCTAGTCGTGTCTGACAATTGTATATGCTGGAGTTTGTTTTTGAATGACTGAGGAGGATTTTTCTTGAAACCCTCCCAAACAGCTATTCTCCTCACAGTGCATTAGGACGATAGAGACACACGTCCTTAGAAACATCTTTAGTTGATTGAAACTGATGGCGGAAATGGGAATTTTCAGTGCTTTAGCTTTTTTTTACAGCCACTTTCTATTTTGTGAAGCTCAACAATCTTTTGCTGCACATCAGAACTATATTCTCTGGTTTTTCTTACTGTGATGATGATTAAGGGAATTTGGCCTTTGTGTTTCCTCATATTTATACTCCTGTGAAACAAGACGTCATAGGTGGTCAGTTTCATGTTCCTAGTCACCCTGCTGTGCTAAAAAATTTAAATATTAATGGGAATATACTTCAGGGATATTTTACTCATAAAAAATCTAGGGGTGCCAATAATTGGGGCCAATGTGTTTTGGAGAAAAACATTCATTTCATAATGTGATTTCCCCCCAACTTTCAATTATTTTACTTCAAAGAAAGCGCATTTTTTGAATGAAAGATAAAAAGGATAAACAATGCAGATTTATTTCTACAGCAATCTTTGATCATATTTACCAGGGGTGCCAATAACTCTGACCAAAACTGTAATCTTACACCAAAGAGTATATTGATATATGTTTCATGTTGTGTTTTGTAAGCTCATTTCTCATCAATATGCACTACTGTGAATTGGACATATTGGTCCAGGAGATTTCAAAGCCCTCTGAAAGGAATGTAGCCTCCAGGACTGATACTGGAAACATCCAAACAGATAAGCTTCACAGCATTTAAAATTATGCTTGTGACTCATACATTTAGCAAGAAAGTTTGAGTTCATTACTTAAGATGATTTGAAAATTTTTCAAAATGTTTTACAAGACCTTCTGGGGCTAGAAAACCTAATTTTTAATCATGAAAAAAGGGTTCATAATTCAGTCAGCAGAATGGGGCTGCTGTTGAAAAGCATCTATTTGATGAAGCTCTGAGGGCAAACGTGTGAATCTGATGAACACAAGAGGAACAAAATGTCAAGCGCAAAGCTGATGGCTACCCTTGTCGTCTGTCTCTTCTTGCGCTTCATCAGACGCTATTATACGACATGGACCTGCGCTGGGGGTGGGGGGTGGGGATGTCTACATTCCAAGGTGTTGCTTGATTTAATCAGCTTTCATCAGTACAGCGTAATGGTATGACCCATGTTCCCGGAGACATAATTCATTCATGCTGATGGGCATTGGTTGGATTGCTGGGTTATGGCTGCCACAAGAAGAAAGGGATGGAGCAGAAATATTCTCGCATGACTGGTGTTTGTATAGGAATAAACATTGAATATCATTTTGAAGATGTTCTCCAATGAAGCAAACATTTCAAGTCAGTTCAATAAAGTAATTATCTATGAAAGGCTGTGTATTACATTGACCTACAATGAAAACATTTCGAATAGTAAAATAATTATTTGGCAAGTAAGATATATATTGGCTTTTTTTTATCTTTGAATGTGGCTCAAACTCATTTTAAAGGCGCAATTATTGAAATTTAAGGATTTAATAACGACAAAAGCAAAGGTCAATACAATTTTGCAAGCTCCAGTATATTTTATTACAATGAGAAGCAGTTCCAAAATATAACCGGGCTCCGTGTTTGACACTGCCAGTTCAAATGAAAGTATCGAGAAAGCAGTAATGCTGCGGTCTATTGTCTTAAGCATCAAGTCACTGTTTTGCTTATGAAACCCATTTGATAACACAATATATGCACTTTCTTCTAACTTACTTTGGTAAGAAAGCATCTGCCAAAGCAAATTCATGTAAGCGTATAATTAATGCTGCGCCACAAACACAGCAGCCGCCTGAACCAAAACAGCGAGCTTATGCTGCGTTCTCGCCATGTTATAACCATGATTATGAGATTGCAACTAGGGTTAGGCGATGTCTACCAAATTGGCATCAGACGATGTCTACAGTAAAACATTGCGATGGACGATGACATCGGGGGGTTGCGTTTGAGCGTTACACCGTGTCCTAACTAGACGCGATGCGATAAGATTTCAGCGTCAAGCAATTTGTCTGTCCACACCAGACGTGATGCGACTACGAGTTATGACAAAATCAATCAAAAACCCCAGCCAATCAGAACAGCGTGTGGGCGGGCTCTTGCGGCACCAGAGATTAATCTTGACGGCACTCGCAAGGAAATTAATAAGTACATAATCAAATTCACAAATATTACACCATTTAAACATAACTAAAAATACATACTGAGTTACTAAAACAATCTTTGTCATAGAATATACTTGTTTCCATTTGTTCAGTTTCAGGTTATGAGGTGAATTATCCTTTGTTGCTTTTAGTACGACTACAAAGCTGGGAGCACTAAATGATATTCAAAGTCACATTACATGCTTTTAACATTAAATAAAGCACATAAACACTACCTGAGATTATCATTGCCATGTTTTGTGTTGTTGTTCCAGCTGCGACGTTGTAGAAATAGAAACCGTTTCTATCGTGTGTCGCCGTCGCGGCTGGTTAGGACAAAAACTCTAATTAACATGGAAAAGATACCATTTAGCACGTGTCGCGGCATCGTGTGTAGTTAGGACACGGTGTTAAACTCCGTTAATGTGGCGCGCATCTGGAGAAAGAGAGAACGTGCACGGAGCTGAAAGGGCTTGAATGAAGCGCGTTTGGCTTTAGATAAAACTACTAGAGGATATAGCGCTGAAATATCGTTACCACAAACGATGCTGAGTGCTTGTGGTGTGATCCGCACCGCTGTTTTGGCGCTCTGCTCACTTCAACTAGAAACAGGAAAATGGTGCTACCATTCTGTCTCACGGTCCGGATGGAAACATGCCACGTCTGCCATTTGAATATCATTGGTTTAGTTCGTGTAAAACATCTAGTAGCCTATAATTCGTTTGCCATTTTTTTGCACAATAAAATCTTTAGTGTTTAAATTGAACTGTTTTAAATGTAATTTGTATTGTGATCGGGAACAACTTTATTATTTGCAGGGGGCGGGGAAATCACGATACCGGCTCAACATACAGGTGGTACAAGTAAGAGCTCTTCAAGTTGCTTACGCATTATTATTGTAATGCTATGTGCTTTGAGACATGAGGTATCTCTCGTGACACTTTGCAGACTCTGCACTGGCTGTGAGCGTTCATGTGTTTTGAAGACGCTCTGAAGGGAGGGTGGGGTCTCAAAGCTAGCTTGCTATTGCTAGCCTCTCTGGAATTGCCTACCCTACCTTTAAGATATATTAAGCAGATCGAAAGATCTTGTGCATTCACATACATATCAATAATTCATAAAATTTTCATAATCACATTTTAAAATTCATCCAATACTGTTCTGTAAACGGATGCTAATGAATACGTTTTAAAATCCATATTTTAACATTTAAAATCTTAAAAATACTATATTAAACCGTTTGACTTCTGTAATTATAGTTGGCATAATCGTCTGAAAGAATGTGCCACAAAAAACTTTAAAACTTGTTCTATTTTTGCAATAAATCTTCAGTAGGTTACAAGAACAGTAGCTGTGTTTACATGGACCCTTATAATCCGTTTGTAACCGGACTAGTAGCAAAATCGGAAAACAAAAAAGTCACATGTAACTATGTCAATCGGAATTGGACAAATCTGATTCAAATTTAATTCGGATTGAAAGGGGTGGTTTATTCCTTTTGTAATCCGATCGAGAGGACATGTAAACACTTGATCGGATTGAAAAACGAAAAAAATTACTGCACATGTGCAAAGACGTAGAAAGAGCGTAATGACGTATGACGTGCGGAACGAGCTATTCTTCCTGTTGAATAAAGTGTCATGAATGATTGTCCTGTCATTCTAAAATTCTGTTTCCACTTATCGTCTGTGAAGTGGAGCAGGACAACATCCCACCAGTCCTTGTTTCACACTCTTATCCTCAGACGCCTTTTTTTGGGCGCGGGAATGGCCGTTTTTACTGTTTGATAAATATAAGCAGCACGGCATAATGTCCTCGTCGTCGCCTAATTAGGAACCAAAATAGAAAAATATTAAGTCTGCTTTTTAAAACAAAGAAAAAGGACGATGGTTAGTATGCAACAACAGCGGGAAACTCAGTATATTTGTGCAGTGTGTCAAAATATTAAATATATAAATGCGCACATCGACCTGATCACTTTATTTAGCGTTCATGTATACACTATGTTCGGATTCATCAATCGGAATGAATTCGTTCAGATTGAAGCAAAAAGTGTCCATGTAAACGCAGATACTTATTAAACCAAGTATAAAGAGCATGTATGTGCTTTGGGCAAAATGCTGCTTAAATAGGAATATGAAGGTGCATCATTAAAACATGCTCTAAAAGGTTCTCGGTAAAGAACTAATGAAGAGGACAGTGATGACTAATGAGTGTTTCAGTGACCCTTAGTCTAGGACAGCGAGAGAGGGAGTATTGTACATTCCCAAACCTCTTCTTTAAACCAGTGAGTCAGTGTCAAGGAGTCGGGGGTAGGGCACAGGGCTCAAGGGTGCCCGAGTGAGACCCTCACATGGGCGCCCATTCTGCTTTCTTTTATGACCTACCCGCGGGTGCTTGCCATACTGCGTGTCGTGACATCGTTGAGATGTGACAGCTGTCTCCAAGCCAAGAGCTGTCTAAAATCAAAACTTGAGGTGAAGTTGATTTGTTTGGCCTCACTATAGGAACAGACGGGACTGAATTGCTCAGTGTTTTCGGTGCCATCTCATATGGAAAGCACAGAGACATGAGTGGTCAGCTACAACCACGGCCTTGAAGAACAGGTGCTTTCCATAAAACCACAACATTCAACATTAAAAATTAAGAATATATTTTTTAAATGTATAAAAATATGGTTTATCTGTGTTTTAGAACTTAGAAACACAATAAAGCTGAAGCCACAAGTCTGCTCATGCTTAATTTCAAATCTGAGGATGTTATCTCTAAAACTATGCATTTTATGAAGCATTTTATAAGACCATGCCAGAGTGTGTTTTCAGAGAAGGCTGATAAGATGCTAATGAAATATTTTATTGCCCTATAAACACCCATTTGCAGTCTATTGTCTAATGTCTGGCGAGGTGCACTGCTCCATTCACGTTCTATTGCTGTCACTCAACGAAGCTTTCACATCTCTGCCGATATGAGACTTAACCGTCATTATTTCTTGTTATACTTTTGTTTGTATTCAGCCATTATTAGCCTTTATTCTGGCATTACATGGCTTGCCCATCTACACCACTTTCATCCCACTATACATTTATCCACCTATTATCTGAAGTCTATTCTTGGGACCGTACAATATGTGAATTCTTTTAACAAATTAATTTATGGGATAGAATTTGCTCCTGGCATGACAGGTGCATTAGAGCTACAATTAGCATCAAGCTACATAACACAATTTAAAAGATTAATATTACACTTTTACTCAAAACTCACTTTAAACCACCATTGAGTGTTTGTATTAACTTCTGACTGCGATCTAATGTGGATTTTAGTCATATAATGTTGTTGAAATATGTATATTACGAAATATAGCCTTTCATATGCAGCTAATCGCTACACCTGCTTAGCATTTATAATGCAAACATCCATTATTGATATGAAAATCACACACAAACCATATACTATGTAGAAATGTTTCTAGTAATGTTTTTCACGGAGATCATAACGAGGAAGTGTACAGGACAGGGTCATCCAGAAGGCAGGAATAGAGTGATGCAGGTATGACGTCACTTTGTAGGCTAACCGGCAGTGGGTCCCTCAACAAAAACCTTTTTGGTTTTTGTCCATCGCAAAAAAAAAGCTCTGTGATCAACAAAATCCCAGTTTCCTTGTATGTATTAATTCAAACTCTTTTGAAGGAATGATATAGAATTAGCTACTGTAGTTAACCCAGATTACACAGTATGTGCTGCAATTTCAATTTCCTGTATGTTCATTTAGATTATATTTTGCTAACTCTGGTATGCATTAGTATTATAAGAATCTTGAAAGTTCTTCTCTCAACATCCAATCTAATTTCACATGCAAAACACCCTGCCAGAAGTCAAGGGATCATATAATTTCCCTCCGAAAGTACAATTCCTTACTGGCTGAGGGTGTGACATTTTCATGCATTAAAAGATCACTGATCCCAATATCAGGTACCTTTCCCCCTTTTCCAAGAGAAAAATTCCGACGTGAAAATGACACTGAGCTAGAAGTCTTTAAAGGACCTCTAAATTTGTGCCAGGCTCAACCTTGTCTTTCCAATCATCAAAGACCTTCTGCGTCAACCTGATTCTCTCTCATCAATATAACTTCAGCAAAGATCAACTGAAGCCTCAACAAGTTGCATCAGGACTCTTTCTTTCTCTCTTTTTTCAGATCATAAACTGGAGTCCCTAATCATGCTGATCACAGCTAAATGCTCTTGCAAAGTGTTGGATAAATATAAGGATATTACTGTCTATGGCAAAAAGAGTATTATCTTACTATAGGTATATATGTTATTGTTGGGATGCCTAATTTGCTACATTATATTTTAATGAATGTTTATAACGTTCACCTCCTGAACGCCAGAAACATGTAAACAGGGTCGAATTTGATTTCATGTTGACTGAAGAGATGCTTGAATGGGACGCCTTGCTTTTAAGACAGGAATATTTTACCGGAAGCAACAATTTGACAGAAGACCATCGGTGTGGCAGAGACAGCTGTCATAACCTATAAACATTTCTACAAAGGTACTGAAAATGTAACAAGCAATCCTCTCTCGACAATGCAATCACACTGCATTGTCGAGAGAGAAAAAAAACATACTGACAACATTTATTATATTTCAGTTTTGTTTTAAAGGAGTCATGAACTGGCTTTTTTATTTTTTTAGACTGTTGTCTGAGGTCAACTTATGACGTACGAGTGGTTTTTACATTCAAAAACATCATTATGAATAAGTAATAGGCTATTTTCTACCCTGGTTTTGAGCCTCTCTCATGGAGCACTAGTTTTTTTATGGGCGTGCCGTATTGAAGACTTGGAAGTAAATGCCCGCTGCTATGATTGGATAAGCTTTGCATATTATAATGAGCTTCGGCTCCCCTGTGAGCACAAGTGAGGAATTGTTTTTAAAGCATGTGGAAAAACTGCAACCGGAATGATTCGCCAACAGCGCTCGCAAAATGTCTTTATCAAACAAACACAATGATTTCTCTGATCCACCCGCAATTAACTGGAATGTTATTTTTTATTACTTGGCCCGCCCGATCGGTGGATATAACCGCGAACCGTGCATCACTAACACACACACACACACACACACACACAAATGTCTCGTTTACAAACAAATCCGTGGACAAACAAACGCGCAATGTCTTCCCCACGTGAGCTGGATATTCAAAAAAAATAAAGTTCATCCATGCATTGCTAATATTGGAATCCGAATGAAGCTTATGCAGCATGTTTATTGCTTGGAAGTTTGATCCGGTTTAGCTCCTCGTAGGCCTATGTTATTTATCTATAACATGCCATGCACAAATCGTTGGGCGAGGCCACAGAATCCGGCTTCGTCTTCTTCGGTTAAGGCGGTGTTTCATCACACTCTGACTTCAAAGCATGGCATATTCTGAGATTGAGCGTTTGCTGGGCCTGGTGTCAATAAAAACATTTCTTTGAATAACAAGGGAGCTTTCAACTCCGAAACTTATTCTTATATCACGATTAACTTTTATATATCAAAGGCTGAATGATATCAATTCATGACCCCTTTAAACTACCAGCGTGTGGGAAATAAGAGTACCTCTCTCATTCAGCACACATTTGGATTTTGCACATTTTTTGTCTGCACTTCATGTTAATTGCATTATACAAGTAAATAGCCTGCAACTTATATCCTGTAAAATACGGTAATGAAAACTGAAAAGAGCCAATCACTAATGAACTGAACACATTCTAACAGGTTGAGTGCTCCATAAATAGGCGTTCTTTTGTTTTGGTGGATTTGGTGGAGAAGGGTTGTGAAACATAGTGTATTAACAATCTGGGCACACCCTCCAAGGTGGAGAACACAGCTAGGCCATAGTGTCTGTATCTAAGGGGTGTGTGTGTGTGTGTGTGTGTGTGTGTGTGTGTGTGTCTGAGCCAAATACCATTTAAAATGGGTGTGGTGGCTGAGGCAACCTAATGATCAGAAAGCTGCTACGCATCTTATCAATGGATACAATGAAGATGATGACATTTTATTCATAGAGTTGACTAAATACTCATGTGGCCAATCCCAAGCTTCATGATGAACAAATACAATGGAAATATACATTTCTAACCACATAAGTCATAATGCAGTTTAGCATGCAAGTTTTTTAAAGTATACTTTGATCACCGCGAGTGTGGATGGACGCGTTCGACCTAGTGGACCCTTCTATTTGAGCGTTCGTTCCCTTGCAAATGGGCTGCTGTCACAAAAAAAAAACGTGCTGCACATGGACAGTGTGTACTTCAGTGGGATGTGATGATGACGAATGTTAAGTCACATGCTCTGTCCACAAAAAAGTTCACTTAGAGCCAAGAACAAAACATAACAAGACAAAACAGCAACAATTACAGAGTAATTTTCCATGAACATCAAATGATAACCAGACAAGTTTCAAATGAACCTAAAACTGCTTGATGAAATCATATATGTGTATGTGTGTATGAAAATCACAAAAATTATATATCTTTAGGGTTTTGAGGTTTTTTCTATGAGGTTCTTTAAAAGCCACAAATGATGCAGATTGTTAAAAGAGCCGTGTGCTACTGGTCAAACATGAACAGACGCTGACTGGTCAATACAAACAGAGATAAATGACATGATGTCTAGCTATATAGACTAACATGGAATGACAGTTAATGTTTCATTGCTTCTTGAACACTTCTTGGAACTTGCATAACCTAAAGCTAGTTTGCATCGGAAAACAAAACATGTCTAGTTTCCAGTGTTAGGTTATAAATAAGGACAAGGCGAGTTTACTGGGACCTTTTGAGTCTTTTGAGTGTGGAACAAAGACAAGAGCAGAAAATGGCTTGCTTGAGTTAAACTGAGAGTGAAATGATTTCAGGTAGCTACAGGCAGTCAAATGAAAACATATAGAGGGAAAGTGTCCACCCACTCTCTCCAAAACACACACAAGCACACACAGCAGTTTGAAAAGGGAGCAGTGCCTGGAAATGGCAGCAGTGTGTGACTCACAGAGGACAATCAACAGCTGCTTGATATTGAGCCATAAGTTATGGTCTACACGTTGCATCACTTTTCCTTTCCCACACACACACACACCTGTGACACAGGTTCATCGATGACTGGAAACAGGGAAAAAGGTTTTAAACCAAAATGATGAGGAATAAAGGCCTGTTTACACCAAGAATGATAACTTATAAACAGAGCTAGATTACTTAAAAAAAAGAAAGAAATCGGTTACTGATTCCAAATTACATGACAAAAATTGTAGTTAGTAACATTTTTGACTATTTTTGGATTACTTTTAGATTACTTTTGACCTAACTTATCACATTGATTTGAGTAGAATAATCTTGTACCATATTGATATATATATATATAAAAAAATTCGGTAACACTTTATTTTAGGGTTCAATTCTCACTATTAACTAGTTGCTTATTAGCATGCATATTACTGGGATATTGTCTGTTTATTAGTACTCATAAAGCACATATTAATGCCTTATTCTGCATGACCATATTCTACATCCCTTAATCTACCCAATACCTACACTTATACCTTACTAACTATTAATAAGCAGTAAATTAGGATATGTGAATATGTGTTCCCCATACTACAGTGTTACCGCAAATACAAAAAGGAAGAAAATATATGGCTTTCTTTGTTAACAACAACATGAAGTGCATTAAACATTACATTACGTCAGGCTATTAAGTAATTCAATCATTTTTTTTAATTATTAAACTAAATAATAATAATAAAAAAAACAATAAAATTAAAAAACCTACTAAAAAAAATTAAAACATTTTTTTATTTGTTTACCTGCATGTCATGTAATTTAATTTAATTTAATTATTTTTATTGACAATTTTATTATTGACCTAAATTACAAGATCTCAGGGGGTACTTATAATATTAGTATACATATATTAGTTCAAAGAAATTTCCAAAAAAGTTGGGGAATCCCTGCATTGCATGTAAATATGAAATGTGAATTTGTACATTTTACAAGTATCACACTATAACTAAGTGGTAATTTAAATAAACATTAATGTGATTAATGTTGATTAGATATGCAATGTTGAGAAAAACACAATGATTTCTATAAATGCAGTGATCAAAAGCTGTGTGGGTCTCAGTTTTCAGTGATAGTCACATGACCAGTGGATGTGTCCAATTCCACAAACCTGGAAGACCTTTTAAACATATACAGACAATAGGTAGTAATAATACAAGCAAAAGTAGTAGTAGGGAGAATCAATGAATTATGCATATTTGACTGTCATTGTGAGAATAACATCTAATCAATAAAAAAGTAACTTTAGTCCGAATAGGAGTATTTTAAAATGTAATATAATCTATTTACAAGTACTTAATTTTTTGGGTACTTAAATATTGAGTGCACATTTTAAAACTGTGAATTACACTATTCAATTCCAAACAAATCTAATGTTTCTCCAGAATAATACAGTGGGCATATATTAGGATATCTATGAGTTACATTTCAGCACAGTATGCCTTGCCGATTAGTAAGTAAACCCGCTGTAATGTTTGCAGTAGTGTTTACCCAATGACTCCAAAGCTAACAAGGCAGGTGCATTCAAACATAAAGGTATTAAATCCCATTAAAGTATTAAGTTCCCACACTTCAGTAGCCATCTTGCCCCTGTTGGTGCCACCCGTCTCTGTGGAGGCAAAACAGTAGACATATTTATTACACAGTATGATGCATTCATAAGGATGACTTGTCATCAATGCGTATCATATGTTGCCAGGAATAAGTCATAAGCTTTGCACTTGGGGCGTGTAGTTGTGATAGCAGCGTGGTGATGTCCTCATTTTACGCGCTTGTTTGATCCTGTCTGAGAAGTGTCAACGCACCAGGGTGCTCACGACGCAGTGAGTCAATGTGAGTAATTCACACAAAGCTAAAATAATCAGGGAAGAGATGCCAAGCGGCACGTGAAGTAAAGTTTGGTCATACTCATTCCAACACCCGAGAGCACGACCTGGACACAAACACTATCCCAACAAAGCAATTTAGGATAACTGGGACAAATGCTCACAGACAAATGAGAAACAGATGCATCAGTGTTCACCAGCGCCTTTTGAGATTATTCCCAGAAGAATGGTGACCAAATAAATCTGGTCACGATCACTAAATGAACACAAAGTGACAGGATCGCATTCAAGTGAGAACAAGCGGATTCCTGTTGCGTATTGATTCCAACAACAACGTGACAAAGACCCACAAATCGGCCGGAAAAACGATTCCATATTCAAAATGAGCAAATCACAAATTTTCGTCAATCGAAGAGAAACGTTTGCATACAATGAAACACAAACACACACAAACATACACACACACAAACACACACAAACATGCACACGCACACACACAAACGCACACACACAAACACGCGCACATGCACACACAAACATGCACACGCACACACAAACATGCACACACACACACACAAACACGCGCACATGCACACAAACACACGCACGCACGCTCACACACAAACACACACGCACACACAAACATGCACACACAAACACACACACACACGCACACAAACACACACGCACACACAAACATGCACACAAACACACACAAACGCGCACACACACACACACAAACATGCACACAAACACACACAAACGCGCACATGCACACAAACACACGCACGCTCACACACAAACACACACGCACACACAAACATGGACACTCAAACACACACACACACATGCACACGCACACACATATACGCATAATAAATAGCAATCAATTGCTAAAATACTATGTTGTTACTCTCCTGAAATGGAACAAAGGAAATAAAACAGTGATTCATGACACAGGACTGTATCACAGTATGATGATTAAAATAACGGTCTATTTTTAGTAATAATAATAAGGTTGTGATAACTATAGGGTACAAGGAAGATATAATAAGGTGAAAATAGTAATTACAAAAAGTGATGGACGAGAACAGACAACAATCTGTCAGTCTGTCCTCTTTAACAGTGATCTTAAGTGAAAAAGGCCTTGAAAGTAGGATAAATGTCATTTTAATCCATTTTAGCTGTAATAGAGTCTCATTCCATTTGTATTAATACATTTTTTGTGAAACCCAGCCCATTATTGTGATGTCATGATGATTACACAGCCCTGCATCTTGAAAAAAAAAAAAAAAAAAAAAACAGCTGACAAAAAAGTATGTAATGCATGTATCAAAATAACAGAAGCAGTCAAATGTCAAGTTTTAATGACAAAAAGTTTTTAAAATGTATAATTTAACTTATGAATAAATCATTTTTCACACCACAAAATCTGTAATGTTATATATATATATATATGTATATTTATCTTATAAATGTGCAAAAATTACATGACAAAAATTTTAGTTAGTAATGGAGTAAGCCATTACATTACATATTCAAGGTAATATAATCTGACTACTTTTGGATTACTTTTAGATTACTTTTGACCTAACTTATCACATTGATTTGAATAGAATAATATTGTACCATATTGATATAAAAAATACAAAAAGAAAGAAAATATATGGCTTTCTTTGTTATCAACAAAATAAAGTGCATTAAACATTACATTACGTCAGGGTTTCCCATGGGGTTCGTGAGTTTAGTGAAAAGCTATTAAGTAATTCAATCTTTTTTTTTAATTAACATAAATCATTTTAAAATAAAACCAAAAAAATAAAAAAAGATTTAAAAAAATGCAAACATGACTGTCTCTGGGTGTAGTAAAACACCCACAGATGTAGCAGAAAAACAAATCTGTTTGCATTTTCTTCTGTCTTTGCCCATAACTCTAACCTTGAAATCATGATTAGGCATATGATAATGTCATGCATGTAAAAACCGGCTGGGAATTGAACAAATAGTTCTAACATGTTTCAGAGGAAGATAAGAATCATATGGTAGTTTTTCGGGTGATTAAATGATAATACAAGACTTCTTCACCTTACAAACGGTTATCAAAAGCAAAAATAAACTGCACATCATATTTTGTGAGAAAGTGTGACGTGCTAGAGAAAACCAGGTACTATATTATTATTTTAAATTAGTAAGAAACAAGGATTTAATTCAGCAAATATGATGCAGGTTATCAGTTTGCTTTAAAGTTCGGTTTGGAGAGTTTACATAGTCAAAATTGATGTAAACCACTACCAGGACCTAAAATTAATAGGTGAAAAAATGAGAAAGAGTCAGAATGAGTCAGAATGCCTGTGATATATATATACACTGATCAGGCATAACATTATGACCACCTTCATAATATTGTGTTGGTCCCTCTTTTGCTGCCAAAACAGCCCTGACCTGTCGAGGCATGGACTCCACTAGACCCCTGAAGGTGTGCTGTGGTATCTGGCACCAAGATGTTAGCAGCAGATCCTTTAAGTCCTGTAAATTGCGAGGTGGGGCCTCCATGGATCGGACTTGTTTGTTCAGCACATCCCACAGATGCTTGATTGGATTGAGATCTGGGGAATTTGGAGGCCAAGTCAACACCTCAAACTCGTTGTTGTGCTGCTCAAACCATTCCTGAACCATTTTTGCTTTGTGGCAGGGCACATTATCCTGTGGAAAGAGGCCATAGCCACCAGGGAATACCGTTTCCATGAAAGGGTGTACATGGTCTGCAACAATGCTTAGATAGGTGGTACGTGTCACATCCACATGGATGGCAGGACCCAAGGTTTCCCAGCAGAACATTGCCCAAAGCATCACACTGCCTCTGCCGGCTTGCCTTCTTCCCATAGTGCATCCTGATGCCATGTGTTCCCCGGGTAAGCGACACACACACACCGGCCATCCACGTGATGTAAAAGAAAACATGATTCATTAGACCAGGCCACCTTCTTCCATTGCTCCGTGGTCCAGTTCTGATGCTCACATGCCCACTTTTGGCGCTTTCGGCGGTGGACAGGGGTCAGCATGGGCACCCTGACTGGTCTGAGGCTAGACACCTTTCTATCAGAACCAGCATTAACTTCTTGAGCAATTTGAGCTACAGTAGCTCGTCTGTTTGATTGGACCACACAGGCCAGCCTTCGCTCCCCACGTGCATCATTGAGCCTTGGCCGCCCATGACCCTGTCGCCGGTTCACCACTGTTCCACTTCTGATAGATACTGACCATTGCAGATCGGGAACACCCCACAAGAGCTGCAGTTTTGGAGATGCTCTGACCCAGTCGGCTAGCCATCACAATTTGGCCCTTGTCAAACTCGCTCAAATCCTTACGCTTGTTATTGCCTGAGGGAATTTATGAATATAAAAAAAACACTGTACAAAAATAATAAAGATATACACTCACCTAAAGGATTATTAGGAACAACATACTAATACTGTGTTTGACCCCCTTTCGCCTTCAGAACTGCCTTAATTCTACGTGGCATTGATTCAACAAGGTGCTGAAAGCATTCTTTAGAAATGTTGGCCCATATTGATAGGATAGCATCTTGCAGTTGATGGAGATTTGTGGGATGCACATCCAGGGCACGAAGCTCCCGTTCCACCACATCCCAAAGATGCTCTATTGGGTTGATATCTGGTGACTGTGGGGGCCATTTTAGTACAGTGAACTCATTGTCATGTTCAAGAAACCAATTTGAAATGATTCAAGCTTTGTGACATGGTGCATTATCCTGCTGGAAGTAGCCATCAGAGGATGGGTACATGGTGGTCATAAAGGGATGGACATGGTCAGAAACAATGCTCAGGTAGGCTGTGGCATTTAAACGATGCCCAATTGGCACTAAGGGGCCTAAAGTGTGCCAAGAAAACATCCCCCACACCATTACACCACCACCAGCCTGCACAGTGGTAACAAGGCATGATGGATCCATGCTCTCATTCTGTTTACGCCAAATTCTGACTCTACCATCTGAATGTCTCAACAGAAATCGAGACATTTTTCCAGTCTTCAACTGTCCAATTTTGGTGAGCTCGTGCAAATTGTAGCCTCTTTTTCCTATTTGTAGTGGAGATGAGTGGTACCCGGTGGGGTCTTCTGCTGTTGTAGCCCATCCGCCTCAAGGTTGTGCGTGTTGTGGCTTCACAAATGCTTTGCTGCATACCTCGGTTGTAACGAGTGGTTATTTCAGTCAAAGTTGCTCTTCTATCAGTTTGAATCAGTCAGCCCATTCTCCTCTGACCTCTAGCATCAACAAGGCATTTTCGCCCACAGGACTGCCGCATACTGGATGTTTTTCCCTTTTCACACCATTCTTTGTAAACTCTAGAAATGGTTGTGCGTGAAAATCCCAGTAACTGAGCAGATTGTGAAATACTCAGACCGGCCCGTCTGGCACCAACAACCATGCCATGCTCAAAATTGCTTAAATCACCTTTCTTTCCCATTCTGACATTCAGTTTGGAGTTCAGGAGATTGTCTTGACCAGGACCACACCCCTAAATGCATTGAAGCAACTGCCATGTGATTGGTTGATTAGATAATTGCATTAATGAGAAATTGAACAGGTGTTCCTAATAATCCTTTAGGTGAGTGTAAGTGGAAAAACAGAACAGTATGAGATATATGCATTCAAAGCAGGCGTTCATCAGGGCGGCTCAAAGCTTCTTTAAAATCAATTAGGTCAACTGTAATATTTTTCAGGGTTAGGTGTCCACCCTTCTTTAAACCTTTCCATGCAGAATTCCTTTCTAGCTATGAAAAACAATAAGCCCATTGTGCCTACATAAAACTGTCCTTCAAACCAGCAAAACCCTCATAACACTGTGTCTCCTGGTTATCTACATACCATACTTATATTTACAGAGATGATGACTTAAAGCCTGTGTGCTACATGGTTTGTATGTGTGTGTGTGTGTGTGTGTGTGTGTGCAGTTCAGGTATTCTCTACGTTGTGGGGACAAAATGTGATTTTGGATCCCCATGAGGAAAAGAGCTTATAAATCATACTAAATGATGTTTTTTGAAAATGTAAAAATGCAGATAGTTTTCTATGATGGGTAGGTTTAGTGTAAGTGGATTGAATATACAGTTTGTCCATTATAAAAATCATTATGTCTATGGAATGTTCTCATAACCCAACGTGCATGTGTGTGTGTTAGTTAGTTAGTGTGTGTGTGTGTGTGTTAGTTAGTGTGTTTGTGAGTGTGTGTGTTTTAAACCATTCAAATACAAACTAAAAACATATCGATGAAAATCATTTACTTTGCTCTCCATCATATCAAACCAAACCCATATGACATCCTTCTGTGAAACACAAGACAAAAAAGTTACAAACCGGATTGTGTACTGTATACCAAGTGTTATGAATTGACTATAATTGTTGAAGCTGCTCTTCACTGAGAATCATCCCCTCTTCCATAGCTCTTAAATGTCATTTGCATGTTCACATATTTTGAATGCCACAAAAACATTGTTACATTTGACATCAGTGATGCTAAACGGCAGTGGTTATTGTGTGTCTTGTAACCATGACATTTGAACATGCAGAGTGGTGCAGATGAGATGCCCCCTTCAGAGCAGTGTGCAATTAAATTGTAGCATATTTATAGACGACTGTAGCATCTGCAGCATCTGATGATGATGCATCATCCAGTATATTATTAAATATGGAAACTATTAGTTGTTATTGTAACACATTGAAAACTATGGCCATCTTGTCAATAAGCCCCATGTTATTAACCTATTCTAATTTATCTGATTTTGGAAAATTATATAAAATACATCTTATATGATTTATTAGTGTCATTAATGTAAAATACACTATAATGTAAATTATTTAAATATGTTCCGTGAGGTTCACTTATAATGTTAATAAAGCTTTTTGCGCACACACACAGAGGGCCTTATTTTAACGTTCTGAGCACATGGTCTGAAGCGCATGGCGCAGGTGCACTTAGGGCGTGTCCGAATCCACTTTTGCTACTTTAACGACGAAAAAAAGGTCAGTGCACCAGGCGCATGGTGCAAAAGGGTTGTACCCAGTCTCTTACTGAGTCATGGGTGTGTTTTGGGTGTAACGTGCAATAAACCAATCAGAGTCTCATCTCCCATTCCCTTTAAAAGCCAGTTGTGCTTGCACCATGGCGGATTCGCTATTTACATGGCGGAATTTGCGAGCGGAAAGACTGAACGCTTCTCCAGAGAGGAATCCTTTTATTTTTAATATTTAAAAATGTGTGTGCGCTGCTGTACGCACGTTGTGCACCCGCCTATAGGCGCATATTACTAACACACCCTTTAAATAACACAAACAATACTGCGCTATTGACTTTAGACCAGGTTTTTGTTGGTCAATGGCGCAGTCGTTTTCAGTTCCTCAAAATAGCAACGTGCCAACAATGCGTCTGAACACACCTCGTTTTCAGACCAGCACACCCAATGGCGAACAGATGGCACGAGTGCATTTGCTATTTAAACAACGTGACGCTGGACATGAAAATGATAACTGCCTCGGGCTGAAACTAGCATAAAACACTTGCGTGGTCACGCCTGCACGATAGGGCCCACATACACACACGCAAAAAAACTATTTATTCTCAACCTGAAATGATCAGTTTTGTCAGAAAACGGCCACTGTTATGATTGGTTAACGTTTTTTTGGTTAACGTCATTGCATAGGAAACGGTGTCAACGCCCACTCATTTTACAGTATACATCTGTATACTGTATCAGTGTAGACAGCGTCAGTCATTATAATGGCTTATATTTGCTTTTTTGATGCGACGCTTACATCCAGTGTAGGCAAATGTCAGGCGTTAAGAGACTGAATGCGAGTGGGTGGGGCCTGTAGGGTGCGATGATGTAACTATTTGTCGATGTCTTGCTCTGGAGGCCGTCATGTATTTGCTGTGTGATGCCACAGATCCTGCAATCAAACTCATCAAATCAAAACAAACTGTTTTTGGAGTTTGATTAAATAAAAGCTTTGTTTATAATGAGGACGTTTTAAGCTATGAAACTTGCAGGATGATTTAATGGTACAAAGACATCTTATATGTCAAACGATCAAGACATTTGATTTCTCATGTCATGACCCCTTTAAATATGTGAATGCATGCATTTTGACAATTTATTTTATTTAACTGAATAATAACAAACAAATCACATGACAAGCCCTCTATAAGATATACAGCTGAATTAGGGATGCACCAATATGAAAATGTTGGTTATCGATACCAGTAACCGATAATCTTTATATTTGAAAGCCAATAAATCTAAATCCAGATTTGTATATAATGTTTGAGAGCCTGATTCAAAACAGTGTGCATCATAAGTGTCTCAGCTGAAGGAAATAATCCATTACTTATCTGCTTTAATATATCGGCCACATTTTCTTATCGGGCCAATAACGATGACATTAAAAACAAACATACACTCACCTAAAGGATTATTAGGAACACCATACTAATACTGTGTTTGACCCACTTTCGCCTTCAGAACTGCCTTAATTCTACGTGGCATTGATTCAACAAGGTGCTGACAGCATTCTTTAGAAATGTTGGCCCATATTGATAGGATAGCATCTTGCAGTTGATGGAGATTTGTGGGATGCACATCCAGGGCACGAAGCTCCCGTTCCACCACATCCCAAAGATGCTCTATTGGGATCTGCTGACTGTGGGGGCCATTTTAGTACAGTGAACTCATTGTCATGTTCAAGAAACCAATTTGAAATGATTCGAGCTTTGTGACATGGTGCATTATCCTGCTGGAAGTAGCCATCAGAGGATGGGTACATGGTGGTCATAAAGGGATGGACACGGTCAGAAACAATGCTCAGGTAGGCCGTGGCATTTAAACGATGCCCAATTGGCACTAAGGGGCCTAAAGTGTGCCAAGAAAACATCCCCCACACCATTACACCACCACCACCAGCCTGCACAGTGGTAACAAGGCATGATGGATCCATGTTCTCATTCTGTTTACGCCAAATTCTGACTCTACCATCTGAATGTCTCAACAGAAATCGAGACTCATCAGACCAGGCAGCATTTTTCCAGTCTTCAACTGTCCAATTTTGGTGAGCTTGTGCAAATTGTAGCCTCTTTTTTCTATTTGTAGTGGAGATGAGTGGTACCCGGTGGGGTCTTCTGCTGTTGTAGCCCATCCGCCTCAAGGTTGTGCGTGTTGTGGCTTCACAAATGCTTTGCTGCATACCTCGGTTGTAATGAGTGGTTATTTCAGTCAAAGTTGCTCTTCTATCAGCTTGAATCAGTCGGCCCATTCTCCTCTGACCTCTAGCATCAACAAGGCATTTTCGCCCACAGGACTGCCGCATACTGGATGTTTTTCCCTTTTCACACCATTCTTTGTAAACTCTAGAAATGGTTGTGCGTGAAAATCCCAGTAACTGAGCAGATTGTGAAATACTCAGACCGGCCCGTCTGGCACCAACAACCATGCCACGCTCAAAATTGCTTAAATCACCTTTCTTTCCCATTCTGACATTCAGTTTGGAGTTCAGGAGATTGTCTTGACCAGGACCACACCCCTAAATGCATTGAAGTAACTGCCAAGTGATTGGTTGATTAGATAATTGCATTAATGAGAAACTGAACAGGTGTTCCTAATAATCCTTTAGGTGAGTGTATATCGGTTGATACCAACATGGTGGCCGATATATCATGCATCCCTAATCTGAGTTACACTATTTGGGTTTTATAAATCCTATATACTGTAGGCCTGTATTTTTATTTGAAGGGACGTCATGATAGCAATAAACTATGAATTCAGATTGGCCTACAGGTCATGAGGAATAATGTTTGAAACGTGCATCTAATTCAATTATCATCAAATGACAACAAAAATAATGAAATAAAAATCATTATTTAAATAATACATTAAAGGTGGGTGGACATCCTTTTGATATACTGTTATTGTATTTTTTCTTTAAACATGTAATCAGGAAAGTCACACATGTTTTGAATGACTTGAGGATAAATTAATTATGACAGAATTTTCATTGTGAAGTGCTGTTGAGCTTTAACCTGGTTTTACCCTAAGTTACAACCCTAATTTGCAATTTTCTTTGGAAGCCAGAAAAGATATGATCAGAATCTGAGGGAGTGTTATCTGTCTTTGAAAGTGTAACATGATGCAACTTCCTGGTTCATGATTTTCCCTGTTTCAAATGACGACACTGGTTTAACTACATGCCTAAGAGTGTGAAGCGACCGTCTATCCTCTTATAAATCACAGAAGAAATGATTTTATGATCAGGCATGAGCCAAATTTTCCCTGATCTCGGACATTACAGATGTCTTCCTCCCAACCCTGTTTACAATAAATTACTGTTGTGTTTCCATCTCCCACACAACTATGGCGTGCAGGTCTCTCTTTCCAGTATCTTATCACCAACAGCTTACACGGCACCTCTCTACAGCTCTGCTGTTTCCTTGTCACAGATTTCCTGTGGTTTATTCAAAGCAGTCTCAGCTTCAAAAAAGATCCCCTTTCCTCCTCACAGATCTGGTGTTTTTCTAAGCACCGTTGTCTTCCTCTCGTTTCGCATGTGTGTGTGCGTGTCAGGTTCACGCAGAGAGTGCCGCGTGAGCCAACCCCTCCGCCGTTCCCTCTGCTCAGTCAGTCGTTGCTTCTCGGATTAATTAACCTTGATTAATTAATCTAATTAGTTAACACATTGTGCAAATGAAACACAACTGTTAGCTCAAACACAAGGAGAGGAAGGCGGAGAGGAGGACAAATGGTACGAAAAATAAGCATTTGCTGTAATTGCTTGTGGCAATAACAGTTTTGAAGGTCAAGATTCCCTCTGTTCTGTTAGTAAATTGCTTTTGGGCGCAGCAGAGCGGTCAACAAACAGCAAGACCTGGGCAGACTTTATTGGAGAATTAGAGTTAAATTAGAATTAGAGAAGGCGGCATTTTAAAATTGATTTAAGTTAGTTCGGTGCAGCTGGTATATGTCTGACAGACTAGCGTCTGAAGAACTCTATAAAAAGCTTGCACATTCCTTCACAACATTCTGTGGACTTGTTTAATAAATATTTTGGCTAAATTGTATGTTTTCAGCCACCAACAAAAGAGCAGTACTCTCCAAATTTTTGGGAATGTATTCCACTCCACTGAGTTCAGCCATTTATTTAAAAAAATAAAAATAAAATAAATCAGCACAGAAATTTCACCTGGGCCTGCTGATTAGTTTCATATTTAGTGCTGCAAAAGTAAAAGAGAAAGGAAATGACTCGCTTACATGGAATATGTAGCAGCAGAGTTCCACAGAAAGTTCAACAGAATTCTACAAAGTTCAAAAACATCCTTTGCATCTTCTATATGCTTTTTTATATGATATTTTTTTTCAGTTATCAATAATAGGGCCAGATTTACTAACAGCTTGCTCCAGCGCAAACCCTCTTTTGGCTTTAAAAAAATACTACTGTCAGGATTTACTAAAGACACGCAGTGTTAAATTAGCGCTGAAAAGGTGTGGGCAGGGTTATTTTTGCGGCTGATTTATTGTATATGCATTTGTTTTTGTTTCAGATGCAAAATTTATGGGAGGAAAGTATTTAAATGAATCATGCGAGGTGATTTAATAAGGTTTGCGCTAGTCAATTTACTGGTGTTTGCGCCATTATTTACTGCAGGCCTAAGAATGAAAAAAAGCATGTCTTAAACCAGATGCTAACTGGTAGATTGTGTTGGTCATTACAGAAATGATCCGGCTGCGTCTGTGTGCTTTAATGTGCGTGTCGTCAGTAGATCACGCGCTGAACTGTCCACTCCCATCAGCGCTTTTCTGGGATTGCGCTCTCACGCTAATTTGCCGTTTAGCAAATTTTACTATATTTAAATCAATTTCCCCTACAATCAGCATAAAAAAATGTGAAGGGTGCAGTGTGGGCCTAGTCATTTCCATGAGCAATCCTGACAGAGACCATAAGACCATTAAAAACTCAACCCAGGCTCATTGGAAAAATGTGCATGTGGCGACATTTCTGCGAAAGGATATTATGTTGCTACTTTTAAGTTTTATGCTTCTTTTAATGTTGCTTGTTGATATATCTTAGTAGGGATGTGACGAGATTTCTCGTCAAGGTGAAAAGCTGTCTCGCGTCATATTGTCATGGCGGAGTGTGAGGGTGAAGTTAGGATAGAATATCTCACCGCTACGTTTACATTACACCTCCACTGTAGTTCTGCCTTTTATAGAAATAAAAACAATTTCATTCAGGTGGATAACGGTCGCTTCAATTCCATCAGCTCATCCAATACGAGCTGTTTGAGCCACACATAGTGCGCAGCACTGCCACTGATCACGTGACGAGAAGACCGACAGGACCGTGGCGGAGGACTCGTTGCGCAACAGAAGCGCCAGACAAATTCTCTTTTAAAATGCGCGTTCAGCACCACCGCTCCCTATTCACAGAGTATGCAGAGTGCGCATTCAAACGCAATTTCAATAAGTTACTGCTGTTTAAAAGCGGCTCCCTGAGGCATGCGAATATCTCTCAATGTGAAAGCTATCTGTGTAGTTGTAACCATATCTTAGCTCTGTATCATGCTTGAAGAAAAATGTGGTCTCTATTTGCACTTTGAATATTGAGTCCTTTGATTATGGTTGCACTTATTGTTTGCACTTAATATCTATGGTCAATTTGTGGGAAGGAGTTCAGTTAGGAGGTCAAAAGTTGTAGAAGCTCATAAATCATGTGCAGCTCTAAAGTCTGAAGAGACAATCAAAAAAAAGAAAGAAGCCAGTCAGTTGAGTTTGTGCAAAACCTTTTACAGTGCTTGAGTATTGTTGTTTTTTACTGCATATGACGGTAATTTCAAACTCAAAAAGTAGAACTGAAATGACATTCGTTACAAGATGATGAGTTAAAACATTTCAAATGCACCTGCAAACAATTTTTCTAGTCATGTATTTCATTACTGAGGATTTCTTAAAAATACTATGTAAAAATCTTGTCTGGTCTCGTTCTCGTGAACCCAATCTTGTGTCTCGTCTCGTCTTGTGAGATAAGCGTCTCGTCACACCCCTATATCTTAGTATTTTAAAAATTAACATAACATGATACTAACCAATGGAACGAGAAAACATTTCTCTTTCTTTGTGTTTTCATTTCGTTTAAGCTTGCCAGCTAATCAACGAACATAGATTTATTTCCCTACACTCTAAAAAATGCTGGGTTAAAAACAACCCAAGTTGGGTTGAAAATGGACAAACCCAGCAATTGGGTTGTTTTAACCCAGCTATTATTTGTTATTTAACTCAACTATTGTTTAAATATTGCTGTATTGCTTGCTTAAAATGAACCCAAAGTATGTTGGAAATTGTCATTTATTAATATGTTTAATAAATTAACATTATTAATACGTTTCATGAATAATAATTAAACAATAAACATTTACTAAATTTAATAAATGTTCACCTTTTGATTATTATTGTTGCCTCTAGTAATTATGTGTCTGATTTTTAATTTCCAACCTATTTTGTGTTCATTTAAAGCCAGCCATATAGTCATTAAAACAACCCATTCGCTGGGTTTGTCCATTTTCAATCCAACTTGGGTTGTTTTTAACCCAGCATTTTTAGAGTGTATAGCCTATACAATATTGTTTCAAAGCAGCCAATAAACAAGAAAATAACTGTACTAATGTTGTAAAGTTCTTCAATTATGAAACAAACAATAACAGTGTGAATGTTGCAAGTGTATTAGTTATGAAGTGAACACAGCTCAAATAAAGCAGCTCTACAAAAGATAATAGTGTCATTACTCAACTCAGTTCAGACAACAACAGTGCATCAGGTGCATGTGTTTACAGGCCCTCCCACAGACAGCAGCAGGTGCCCTACAACCACTGCAATACTTCAAACAGGATGCCACCCAGCATTCGGAGAGTTTGGGAGCACCATTCCTCCCCTAGGGGCTAAAGCAGAATGGATGGGCCCTCATTAGCTGATCCAGCCCTTTGCAGAGATAATAGGGTGTTTACACGCTAAGACCAAAGATTCAGCTGTGTCGGCTTGCATTTATGGGACTCTGTGAGTTTGTTCAGAGACACATGGAGTCAGAATGCAGGCATGGTCTCTTTTTGATGTTTCATGTAGTTGTATCACTGCCTCACAGCAGCCAGATGTGAGATACATGTTATAGTGTCTTACCATAATGCCCTCTTAACGACAATCACATGCAAACTATTGGTTTAGTGATGCTTGTCTAGCTTTCCTATTGTTGAGGGTTTAACCCCAAGTATTACATTTTGACATCTCATGGACAATTTAATAAGATAACAATTTCCATAAGCTTACAGTGAAGGATGCACAATATCTAGAGAGCAGAGAATATCATAGGGTGAGCTCTATTGACTTGTCTCTTATTTGGAATTATCTAGCAACCGCAGAGCGATGTGCAACAAACCTTCAAAACACCTTTGCAACTGCTCTGCAACCAACCAAAATACTTGCATCATGTAGGCAAACACACACACACACATGTTGGTGCACCTATCATTATGAGGACATTCCATAGACGTAATGGTTTTTATACTGTACAAACTGTACATTCTGTCCCCCTACACTAACCCTACCCCTAAACCTACCCATCACAGAAAACACTCTGCATTTTTACATTTTTAGTATGTTTAGTATGTTTTTAAAGCTATTTTTATTATGAGGACACAGGAAATGTGCTGTCACACACACACACACAGTCAAAAGTTATAATTAAGGAATGATAAAGATTTGTTTTTTGTTGTCTCTTATGCTCACCAAGGCTGCATTTATTTGATCACAAATACAGTAAAATCAGTAATATTGTGAAATATTATTAATATATATAAAAAAAACTTCTATGTTAATATATTGTTAAATGTAATTTATTCCTGTGATGCAAAGCTGAATTTTTGGAACAGCCAATTTGATTTAAAAACGTAACTTTAAACGGGGTTTGCTGGAAACTTCACTAATATGATGATTTCGTGCTCAAGAAACATTCATGATTATTATCAATGTTAAAAACAGTTTTTGCGGCTTAATATTTTGGTAACACTTTACAATAAGGTTTTATTTGTTGACAATTAACTACATTAGTTAACACGGACTAAGAATGAACTATACTTCTACAGCATTTATTAATCTTAGTTAATGTTAATTTCAGCATTTACTAATACATTTATAAAATCAAAAGTTGTATCTGTTAACATTATAGTTAATGCACTGTGAACTATGAACAAACAATGAACAGTTTTATTTATTTTTTATTTTCAGTATTTTACTAACTAATGTTAACTAAGCAACTAACTAAGCAGCGATAACCACCCTTAGGGTAAACAGAACAGAACCAACATAATGTATTGCTGATATCATTAGTCAATATTAAAATGTACAACATAATTCAGGAATTTAATCTGATTCAGGGGGAATCAGAATACCAAATCCTGACTGACGACAGGAGGAGCTGGGGATGGAGGAGGGTAAATGAGCTCCGGAGAAACGCGATAGCAGCTGATAATACTGAAGGAGCTTATATATGCATGCTGTGATAGACATCATATTCCTATAGGTAGTAGGGATGGGACGGTATGAAAATTTCACATCACGATTATAGTGACCCAAATTATCACGATTATCAATATTATCACGGTTTTGTTAAAATGAGATGAAAGTGTTAAAAAAGAACACACTGAAAACATGAAAATCAACAAAAAAAAAGAATAAAACAAGCAGCTCTATGCACTTTTTTTAAACCAAGATTCTATTCAGTGGCATTTCCTTCATTATAATGACCGTCGTCAATAGCAACGCATTATAACACAGCACACATCCGGTGTATCACATACATCACAACGGACGCGCTCTCTCGTTTCATAGACTTTACTATTAATACTACTATAATTATTACTATAATTACTATAACTTGTTAAGATCATCTTGTCTGGACGATTGTTTTGTACACTGTACAAAACTGATTTATAAACAGGTAAGATTTAAAACAATATTCTCAATTCAATATGTCCCCGTAATTATTTATGTGGTAAAAAAAATCTGTGTAATAAGTGTACAATGAATATACATTATTATCCCTTAAATGTCACCCTTAATAGTCTCGTTTGAACTTATTCGTTCGTCTTTGGCTCAAAGCCACTCACTGCGAACTTTTCTTCGCGGAAGCTTCACGTTAATTACAAGAGAGTGAGATCAAATATTTAAACTCAAAACATTGTGTCCAATTATTTCCCAGGCGTAGTTTTGGGGTCAAAGTTAACTTGCCTTGAGTTCGCTATACAACAGTGGATGATGGTCACGAAGACGACTCGGCCGATTTGAAGTTTTTCCTCCTATTGCGGCGACTTTCTTTTTGCATGTTCTGCAGACAGGGTGACCATCCTCGATTTTTCGAGTTTTCCTCAGGACTTTTGTAAAAGCCAAAATATGACCACACCTCAGATTTGGTCCTTTTAGAACAGGCTGAACAATCCCCCGAGCGCTGTCACTGCCTTCTGCCATTTCTTCTCGTTCAAAAACAACGTTGCGTGCTGTGCCAGAATGATGCTGGCTGGACAGGATTCACCGCAAGCTTTCAAAATCGTGATAATCAAACATGGTTTTAATGATAATTACCTTTTAAACGATATTACTAACCGTCAGTACATTTATCGGTACGGTAATCGTCCCATCCCTAATAGGTAGACGTGATCAGCTGAAAGTCAGCTGATGCGAGCTTGACTAACGTGAGCTGCCAGAACTGACGCTACGCTTGATTTAGTAGTTAATGTTAGTTAATGAATTAACTAATGTTAACAGTAACACTTTAACTCTCACTATTAACTAGTTGCTTATTAGCATGCATACTACTGGGATATTGACTGTTTATTAGTACTTATAAAGCACATATTAATGCCTTATTCTGCATGACCATATTCTACATCCCTTACTCCTACCTAATACCTAAACGCTACAAAAACTACCTTACTGACTATTAATAAGCAGTAAATTAGGAGTTTATTTAGGCAAAAGTTGTAGTTAACAGTGAATATGTGTTCCCCATACTAAAGTGTTACCATGTTAACAAATGAGGCCTTATTATATGTAAAGTGTTACCAATATTTTAGTATAAACTGTGATACTACCATGCGATTCAGCTTTTATTCAGCAAGTATGAATTAAATTGGTCAAAAGTGCCACTAAATATCAACTAGAATGAATTTACATTTTGTCTGTATTTTTGATCAAATAAATGTAGCCTTTGTGAGAATAAGAGACATTTGACCCGTACTGTATAAAGAGCCAGACAAGTGTTTTACACTGGATTTAAAACAGCACTGGTTAATCAGGTTTAATAGGTGAAATTATGGGCAATTTGTTGCATATTATAATGGGGATATTAAAACTGCCCAAACAAGCAAGCACTAAGTGTGGGATTAAAGCAAAACCCTGTACAGGGTGAGAGAGTGTGTGTGTAATGGGCGTGCACTGTGTTCAGTGGTCATTATGGTCATTATGTCCAAAATGCTTTTTTTTCTGGTAATTATGAGACAATACACATGACAAAGCAAATAAGACGATATTAACAAAAATGCTGGTCAAAAGTCAAAAAGATTAAGATATTTAATACCAGGTAATACTAAATGTATATATGTATGACCTGGCTTTAATACTGTAGTAATCAATATAGATAGACATAGTCAATATATTTATGAAGGCAACTGAGTGTAATTACAATAATCATGGGCTATTAAAACATTAATAGCATATAGACAGGTGTGGATAATGCATCTATATCCCTGTAATGACAAAAAAGTATCCTTAATTTTAAAAGTATGATCACCTGGTTGGCACTTAACTTGTTCTGTACTGTGATGGCAGGTGGCCAACACATGCTTTCTACACATTTCTAGGGTTTTGCAACCACAAACACCCACTTGTGACACACACCGGATGTGTAAAAGTCGAGTCAGCAAAAATGCTGTTCCTTTCCTGTATTACGGGTAAGGTTTTTGACACACCACCCAAGGATGGACTGCCAAGACAAATCCTTTCTACAGTACAAACTAAAAAAAAAAAAAGTTAGTTCTCTTAAATATAAAAACTCTGTTATAATTTATTCACCCTCTGTATGCTTTTCTGTCTCTTTCATTGAACAAAAAAAAGAGATATTTAGCAAAAAGTCCTGGCTGCTTTTTTCCATATAACAAAAGCAATGGGCTGCAATTTTCGAAAAGCACTAAACACACCATTAAAGTCTATATAAGTAGGGTTGGGCATAGAAAATTAATTCCAATTCTGGAATCGTATACTTAAGGTCAGGAATCAGACATTTCTCTTATCGATACTTTCGTGTGCATTTTAATATGACTTTAAACCATTCAAGGGATGCCACTGACATGCTGTTTTCACATCCAAAACGAGCGCACAGAAAGCCGCCATAGAGTGCGATGCTGAACTCTCTTCCGTGTCTTTTTGCACTTAAATGGACATATAACACACAAAAATATCCAAATATCTTCGTAAACACAGTCGGTTACGTATTACATGAACGTAAACAGTCGACAAAAGAAAATGCATGTCGTGTAACAGTATATTGGATCCGTGCAGCTCTTAAAGTGACAGCAGCCTAATATTCCTGCTGCCTTATCTATAATAATGTTAATCAAACAACAAAAGATTGAAAATTCACTCACTGTTCTTGACTGAATAACTTTTGTAATGTAGCCTATATTTTATTCATAAAGTGCAATTATTGTACATTTGATTACGTGAAATACATGAAAATCTTAAAACACATTTCAATCGTATCTTTGTTTAGTTGTATTTATTTGTGCGATTACTAATTTGTTTATTTCTTCTTTTTTAATTACTAAGTGTTTTCTTGTCTTTAATAATGCTTGAAATTTATATTAGTTAGGCTAGTTGTTTTTGCTATGGTATTTTTAAAAAATGTTGTGTAAATGTTCTTTAGCCTGTTGATTTTAGTTCATGGTATTCAGCTACAATGAAAAGAATCATTCTTATTTTGCAATACGATTTACAATAAATGTGATTTATATCCAAGTTTTTATTTTTACCTTATTGGAATCGGAATGGAAAAGAATCAGAATCGATAAGCAGAATCAGAATCATTAAAATTCATACCCAGCCCTACATATGAGTCCAATAGTAATAAATTGGGTGAGTAAATAACTATTTATTTAGGCTATATGCAGCTTTGATGCATAGCCTGGTGAAATTCAAGTACGTTTCCCAGCTCTTTTCAGAGCGATGGACTTTGTAGAGTCTTCATTGGCCAAAATCTTTACTTATTTACTTGGCTGTCATGCCAACAGACTGCTCAGATCCATTGTCTTTCCAACCAATTTGACTCTTGTTTGTGAACTTCTCCTCTGACATTTTATTTTGATCCTCAGGCCCGGCCCAACCTATAATTTGGCCTCTTAAACAGCAGCCTGATTGTTTGTCGGAGTGATGGGCTTAGCTGCTCTTTTCAGTGCTTCATCGCCTGTTGCATTAAAGATCTTCAAACCAGCAATTATCTGCCTTTTTTCTGGCTCACTCTTTTTTTTTTTTTTTTACTCATTACACTTTGAATAAAAGTGATGCTAATGTCAGGGGTATCTCAGCTAAACATGAGGCAGTGGCATTCTCGAAGGTTCACAGACTTCTGCTGAGTTTTTACAGAGATTTTGCTAGCTTTATATCTATAAAAAGGCACAGAGGGTGAACATTATGAATGTCAGGAGAAAGAAAAAGCAAGCCATTATTGACGCACAATGGGGCAAAGATTGTATACATTATACATGTATACTTGAGCTGGATTTTCACATTTTTTTGAAGGAAATAAAAGTTAGGCTTGTCAATGCAAAATCACACTGTAAACCCGAAACGTACAATTTTACAGTTACATTTTTCTTACAAGTTTAAGAAAAGTTTAAGTAAGCAGAACTTGCATATTTTTTACATTTTAATTGCTCTTAACATGAAATATTTAAGTAAGCTAATTCATTCATTCAATTTAAAATGATCATTTAATCTCAACTTAAATATTTTAGTAGAGGAAACTTGGCTAGCTTTAACTAGCTAATTCAGTAAAGTTTTAGTTAAATTTAAGAGAGTCTAAATTAAAAGAAACAATTTCATAAAACTCAAAACAATGAAACAATTCAAATCAAGTAAACTTAAAATGTGTCAGTTTTGCGAACTCAAAAGAAAAATTAAGTTCTAAAACGTATAAAAGTGAATTTGTTTGAACTAATTTGTTTAATTTAAGTTTACCCTACTTAAACCAATTAAATATTTTGAGCGTTTTGTGGGGTTTTGTGGGTGTTTTTTGCTCCTAATTGCAGAGGTGGAGAGTAGTGAAGTATTTTTATTTTTCAAGTATATACTTTATCAGTGTTTTTCTTTGGAAAACTTTTACTTCACTACATTCCATAGCATAATATATAATGTCATACCTTTTACTGCACTACATTTCATAAATAAAAGTAGTATTTTTACCTTTAATACTTTAATTACATTAAAAATATAGTACTTTCTTGAGTAAGTAAAATTTGAATTACTTTTACTTGAGTAAAAGTATACAATACTACATTTTTAACGTAATTAAGTATTAAATTATACTCAATATGGAACGTAGTGCAGTATGACATTATGCTTTGGAATGCTGTAAAGTAAAAGTTTTCCACAGAAAAACACTCTGATAAAGTATAGACACTTGAAAAATGTACTTAAGCAGAGTAAAAATACTCCACTACTGTCCGCCTCTGCCTAATTGATATTCTGGTCCCTCCTTACTGAGATTATTTGCATGTCAGTAATGATGGATTCATATACACTACTGATCAAAAGTTTGGAATCATTCAAATGTTTTCATTGAAAGAAGTCTCTAATGCTCAGCAAGGCTGCATTTATTTATTTAAAATACACTAAAAACAGCAATATTGTGAAATATTATAATTTAAAAGAACTTTTTTTTTTCCTGTAATTTATTCCTGTGACGGCACTTAATATTTTAGCAAACAATATTACTGTTTTACTGTATTTTTGTTCAAATAAATGCACAATAAAAAATGTAATCATGTCCGGCAGTGTGTGTATATATATATATATATATATACTATTCATGTATAGCACATCTCTGGCTGTATAGAGAGCTGCAAAACAGAAGTCACAACTCATTGATCTGAACACAGAGATCAAAAAGCCCCACAGAGATTGTGTTTGACAGCTTATTTCCCCTCTTACAGATGTTTGCTGTGGCACAGCTCTGGTTTCTGATGGCCGAGCGACGGTGGAGAAACAGTTTCAGGAGGAACCTGCAATTACTTCAAAGCTTTTAAGATTCCTTGGGCCTGAGTCAGTGTTTACTGTTGGAGCGCTCAATCCGCCTGCAAATTACGACTACTGGCATTGGCATGAAATGCTCTACAGTCACGCACAGAGCAGGGAGTGTCTCAAACTGGCACAGTGTGCCATATAGAAGAATCTGCTTTGATCACACAGGTGCACGGTGTAATGTCTAGATCTCTTGCTTGTTTTTCATTCTCTATGAGTAGTCGTAAACAATATTATTTGGCAGCTATATTGCACTATTTGGAAACTTGAAAGAAAAGCTGTGTAAAACACGGATAAGATTGGGATGTTAAGTAAACATTTGGATGTGATTTCAGAGTTCCCACAGCCATTTAAGGTTTTGATTTCAAGACTTACAAACAAACTCTGACCGAAACAGTATGCAATAGTGGAATACATGATTGTGATTGGTTGAAAGACGTTTAAGGTCTGTGATTAGTTTTCTATAAGTGCACAACTATGAAGCAGGTGCAGGTTTGTTGAGAGCTTTACAGTTCCATATCACATCATGTTCTTTTCTTAACTAGTAACGAGAGTTTATTATTATTAAAAAATCAGTGAAATTTACGGTAAAAACTGGCAGCTGTGGTTGCCAGAAATGTACCGTAAAAATACGGTAGCAACATTTTAGGTTTTACAGATTTAACTTAAATTTACAGTAAAAAACTTACTGCATTAACTGATAAAATGTTAATATACCAACCTATACTAATGTATTTTTTAATACACTGAAATCCACCAAAAACAGATGGTGATGAGAAAGTCACAAGCAGTGGAAAAGCTAATATGCACAGTGTCATCCACACAAATACTAAACACCATCACTAAAGTAATGCAATAAACATTCATTTAACAACATTAGATGTGATTAGAAAAAAACTACAAAAATAGTGTCAAGCAGGGAATTCTGGGAATGTCAACGTTTTTTACTGTAAATTTTAGAAATGACAAAAACTGTAAATGTATCAGTATTTTACTGTAAAATGACATTAAATGTAAGGTTAGATCTATAACAGTTATTCACTGTGTATAGTAAGGAAACTTACTGTTAACCAATTAACAGGTTTTTACTGTCGCATTTTTACAGTCTTTTACCGTAAAAATCACTATCACTTGGTGTACACATGAGAAGAAAGTACACAAGGCAATGGAGAGAAGCAGCTCGTCTGTTGGGCAGTTAATTATATACTGAATGTCGTCTTAATGAAGGGTGTTGAAGTCATAGCCATTGATGTCATATCCACAGTCTCCAACATAACATTCTTGTCAGATCCATTTGTCCATGTTTGCACAGTAATAGTACTTTTTTTGGCGTGAGACAGCGAGTGAGTGAGCGGACATGGAGTGCCAATGAGATTATGAGATTATTCTTGAGGTAGTATGGCATTTCATTCCTGTCATCACATTACTCAACACAGTGTGTTGGGCAAACAGTTCTCCAGAAACATTGCAGCCACACCAGAGAAAAACTGAGAAAGTCCTACGCATGCTTTCTCAAAGCAAAGAGGAAATTTCCAAAACATTCTCTGCTTACGTGTCGCCCAATTCTCTGATTCCAAATAGTGGATAATCCCAGGTATATTCAGTAAATGGCAATATTTTTAACAACATCATCTCGGCAGAAATGAAGTTCTTGACGTGACCTCGTCAGTCAGCTTGACATATCTCAGCAGCGGTGCTAATACATGAGAGGATAGAGACTCCACATGCAGCGCAGAACAGATAAACAAACAAGCAGCCAAAAGCTCAGTGCTGCTCCTGGCATAAAGCTGAATGGTGGGTGTAGGCCGCTGTTTAAGGGGCTTTATGTCACTCTGCTCTCTCCTAATCTGAGCTTTGCTGGATCGGGGAGAGCCAGTCGGGGGTGGCGTTTCAGAGGAGACGTCAGGTGCTCAGATTGATATGCCTCTGAAGCGGTGGGAGATCACTGACAGGATGTGGGCATTCAATAACCTGCTTCATGAGTCTCAGACAGAAAGTGAAAGAAAGAAATGTCAAAATGTGTAACAGCTTCAGCAAGTAATTTGTCTGTCCACACTGGCAGTGAAAATGCTGTGTGGCATTGTAAAATCACAGGTAATCTATTTGATATTTAATATGCGGCTATGTGGACCTATGAGATTTCACTGTGGTTGCGACTTGCGGCTACTGAGTGCCAGAGAAATAGAAAGCAATTATGGAAGACATAGCTTTTATCGCTTGTCACTTTATACAACTGGCGTAGGAGTTTGTCTTTAGAGATGTTCGATTCAAATGGCACTAAAATGAAAAAATTTAACTCAAACATGTGATTAATTTGCATTATTTGGTATACAGTGTTCAATGCTATTAGTAACATACAATATATTTGAAAATATTTAACTATTTTTGGATTATCAGCATTTTAGTTTTAGTTCATCGTTAATCAAAAACAGCCTTGGGATTTATTACAGTATGATGTATATTACACATACATACTGTACACTCCAGGCACTATTTGGTAAACCTGTTCACATGATTGTAAACAGAAATATGTAATCAGCCAATGACATGGCAGCAACTCATTTAGGTAGACATGGTCAAGACGATCTGTTGAAGTTTAAACAGAGCATCAGAATGGGGAAGAACGGTGATTTAAGTGACTTGAAATGTGAAATGTGGCATGGTTGTTGGTGCCAGATGGCCTGGTCTCAGTATTTCAGAAACTGCTGATGCACAACCATCTCTGGGGTTTACAGAGAATGGTCTGAAAACAGAAAATATCCAGTGAGCGGCAGTTCTGAAAATGCCTTGTTGATGCCAGAGGTCAGAGGAGATTGGCCAGACTGGTTCGAGCTGATAGAAAGGCAACAATAACCCAAACAATCACTCGATATAACCGAGGTCTGCAGAAGAGCATCTCTGAATGCACAACATCTCAAATCTTGAAGCAGATCATGGACTACAGCAGCAGAAGACAACACTGGGTGCCACTCCTGTCAGGTATTAACAGCAAACTGAGGATACAATTCACACGGGATCACCAAAACTGGGCAATAGAAGATTAGAAATATGTTGCCTGGTCTGATGAGTCTTGATTTCTACTGCGATATTCAGATGGTAGGGTCAGAATTTTGCATAAACAACATGAACTCACGGATCTATCCTGCCTTGTATCAACAGTTCAGGTTGTGTAATGGTGTGAGGGATATTTTCTTGGCACATTTTGGGCCCCTTAGTACAAATTGAGCATTGTTTAAAAACCACAGCCCACTAGTATTGTTGCTGAGCATGTCCATTCCTTTATGATCACAGTGTACTCATCTTCTAATGGCTACTTCCAGCAGCATAACCTACCATGTCACAAAGCTTAAATCATCCCAAACTGGTTTCCTGAACATGTCAGTGAGTTCACTAAACTCAAATGACCTCCATAGTCACCAGATCTCAATCCAGTAGAGCAGCTTTGCGTTGTGGTAGAATGGGAGATTCACATCATGAATGTGCAGCCAACAAATCTGCAGCAACTGCGTGATGATATCATGTCAATAGAGTGGTGCAGGTATGACATCACTTTGCAGGCCAAAACGCGGAAGCGTAAAATCACAGGTAATCTATTTGATATTTAATATGCGGCTATGTGGACCTATGAGATTTCACTGTGGTTGCGACTTGAGTGCCAGAGAAACAGAAAGCAATGATGGAAGACATAGCTTTTATCGCTTGTCACTTTATACAACTGGTGTAGGAGTTTGTCTTTAGAGATGGTGTTCGATTCAAATGGCACTATAATGAAAAATGTAATGTGAAATGTGAATATGGGAGATGACATCACTTTGAAGACCAAAACGCGGAAGCCTTTTGCTTTTTACTTCTGGCGACTGCATTTAGGCTTTAAAAGTTGTTGTAATTATCTTGATGGACAAAACGTGTATCACAACCTTTTGTTAATCACAGAGCTTGTTTTGTTTTTTTTTGCGATAATCCAAAAGCCTATGAAATTATATATTATATTATATAATATAAATCCTCAAAATTGAGGAATGTTTCCTGCGCCTTGTTGAATCAATGCCATGAAGAATTAAGGCAGTTCTGAATGCAAAAGTGGGTCCAACCTGGTACTAGCAAGGTGTACCTAACAAAGTGGCCGGTGAGTGTATATATATATACACTCACCTAAAGGATTATTAGGAACACCTGTTCAATTTCTCATTAATGCAATTATCTAATCAACCAATCACATGGCAGTTGCTTCAATGCATTTAGGGGTGTGGTCCTGGTCAAGACAATCTCCTGAACTCCAAACTGAATGTCAGAATGGGAAAGAAAGGTGATTTAAGCAATTTTGAGCATGGCATGGTTGTTGGTGCCAGACGGGCCGGTCTGAGTATTTCACAATCTGCTCAGTTACTGGGATTTTCACGCACAACCATTTCTAGAGTTTACAAAGAATGGTGTGAAAAGGGAAAAACATCCAGTATGCGGCAGTCCTGTGGGCGAAAATGCCTTGTTGATGCTAGAGGTCAGAGGAGAATGGGCCGACTGATTCAAGCTGATAGAAGAGCAACTTTGACTGAAATAACCACTTACAACCGAGGTATGCAGCAAAGCATTTGTGAAGCCACAACATGCACAACCTTGAGGCGGATGGGCTACAACAGCAGAAGACCCCACCGGATACCACTCATCTCCACTACAAATAGGAAACAGAGGCTACAATTTGCATGAGCTCACCAAAATTGGACAGTTGAAGACTGGAAAAATGTTGCCTGGTCTGATGAGTCTCGATTTCTGTTGAGACATTCAGATGGTAGAGTCAGAATTTGGCGTAAACAGAATGAGAACATGGATCCATCATGCCTTGTTACCACTGTGCAGGCTGATGGTGGTGGTGTAATGGTGTGGGGGATGTTTTCTTGGCACACTTTAGGCCCCTTAGTGCCAATTGGGCATCGTTTAAATGCCACGGCCTACCTGAGCATTGTTTCTGACCATGTCCATCCCTTTATGACCACCATGTACCCATCCTCTGATGGCTGCTTCCAGCAGGATAATGCACCATGTCACAAAGCTCGAATCATTTCAAATTGGTTTCTTGAACATGACAATGAGTTCACTGTACTAAAATGGCCCCCACAGTCACCAGATCTCAACCCAATAGAGCATCTTTGGGATGTGGTGGAACTGGAGCTTCGTGCCCTGGATGTGCATCCCACAAATCTCCATCAACTGCAAGATGCTATCCTATCAATATGGGCCAACATTTCTAAAGAATGCTTTCAGCACCTTGTTGAATCAATGCCACGTAGAATTAAGGCAGTTCTGAAGGCGAAAGGGGGTCAAACACAGTATTAGTATGGTGTTCCTAATAATCCTTTAGGTGAGTGTATATGGTATCAAGTATAGCTTGTCATGTGTTTTTCATGACAAAAAACACAGCATATCTACACAACAGAGGGGCTAACAAATTTCAATATGCTTGAATTATGACTCTAACAAAAATAAAAAAAGAATAAAATACAAAGCCTTGCCTTGAATTCCATGTCAGATGTCTTACACTCCAGTATCTCAGTGCTTGACATGCACAAGAAAGCGAGTCAATTACATTCAGAGCCCTTAAAACACAGCACGCTGAACGTGAATCATAAAACCCCACTACACGAGTACGTCTGATGTCAGTTGGGCGGCACACTTCTTACAATTTCACAATCTGACTACTAGAGATAACAGTAACACTACTCTCTTAAATATTATTTGTTGCTAAATCAATTAATTCTGCTATTAAAGGTTGGCGAAATCAAATGCCTCAAGTTATATAAGGGTGTTGAGAAGAGGCTCTAAATCCTATAGGAGATTTCACACCAGAGCTTTTGGTGTGATTCTGTTGGTTGTCAGATGTCATTCATTATGTAGGTGTGAAAGCACTAAACTGCATGAGTCCACTTGAAGAAGTTGTCTGGAGTAACAGTTTGCATCTTTGCATGTCCGGTCCCAGTTTTCATAGTATAATACATTTCACAAAGCTGCTTTTCTCCAAAATAATTGGCCTTTGGAGAGCAGCTCGCAGTCTTCACATCTCTCGCAATAAATCCAAGAGTTTAATTTAAGATCAATGAACCTTTCCTGGATCTAAAGGCCAACCGGAACAAGATTGGCAGGATGGAGACTGCAAAGCCATGAAACAGCTGTTCTAGACACTGCACATATCAGTGGTTCTTAACTGGGGTTGATTTAGGACTCAGATGATCAATCATACAATTAAATATAAGTAAAAAAAAAATCAAATACTACAACGTATTAACTATGAAGTGCAAAGGCCCAATAAAATGCAAAATTATTAAAGGGATAGTTCACCCAAAATTGAAAATTACCCCATGATTTACTCACCCTCAAGCTATCCTAGGTGTATATGTGTTATATAAAAAAATATCCTGGCTCTTCCAAGCATTATAATGGGAGCCCAAAATTTTAAGCCCAAAAAAGTGCATCCATCCATTATAAAACTAATCCATATGGCTCTGGGGGGTTAATAAAGGCTCTCTACCAGACCGCCTTCTGTATTCAACTTACAAAGAAAGTGTAACGCCTCTCGCAGTTCAAAACGCTTACGCTACGTCCAATGTAGGGATGCTCATATTGACCGTTTTATTTTTAAGTTTGTTTTTTGTTTTGTTTGCTGCATAGTTAAAGAAAAAGATGCTATATTGTTAACTCACGGGGCGCGTCGACACGTGCAACCACACGTGCCTACACAGACATATTTCGCAAAATGAAGCAATGGAAAAGAAGTAGGTCTACTGTGTGGGACAATTTTGACAGAAAGGGCGACGAAGTTACTTGCAAAATATGCTACGCGGTATTAAAATACAGCAGTAGTACAAGCTCGTGACTGGTGGAAAGCAAATGAAAGGTGCTTCCCGAGGCTGGCCACTCCAGCGAGGCGTTATCTCTGTATTCCCGGGGCATCAGTGCCATCTGAGAGGGTGTTTTCTGCCGCGGGTCTAACTGTCAACAGGCTGCACTCCAGGCTAACCCCACATCACGTAGACATGTTACTTAAAAAAAAAAAAAAAAAAAAAAAACTAGACAAGTTGTGAATTGCGGTAGGCCTGCCATTTTTATTTGACGAAAAAAACGTAGTCTGATGGAAACAAATTATTCCGGTTCTTCAAAGCTTCAAACGTATTCAGTGTATTATCATCTTAATTGGTTAATTATTTAAGTGAAAAATATTTAGTGTAGGCCTATTTATTTTATGCTTTTTATTTATATTATTTTATTCAGTTTTTCTCTGTTGTCAGAAACGCTGCAGGTGCGTGAAAATGTTATAATGTGAACCCAGGATCTGTTGTTGTTGAGCTGTTCTGTATGCTGCGGTTTGCACGGTAAAATAAACCCGTGAAATCTTTTTTGTCTTTTTAACAGGTCACAGACACTTGTCAATTGTATTTTTATTTAATGCCAATTCAATATTACAATCTTATCAGTTAACGGTTAATATTCAGATAATGAGCAGCGGTTGTCCGATTTCATACATTGCGCCAGTTACGCTTTTTCCGTAAGTTGAATATGGAAGGCGGTCTGGCGGAAGCTAGATTTTTTACTTTATAAAGTTTTAAATATGGATATTTTTCTTACACAAACCCATCGATTCACTTCAGAAGGCCTTTATTAACCCCCAGAGCCGTGTGGAGAACATTTATAATAGATGGATGCACTTTTTTTAGGCTTCAAATTTTGTGCTGCCATTATAAAGCTTCCGATTGTATTCGCCTGAAAGAAGAATGTCATTTACACCTAGGATTACTTGAGGGTGAGTAAATCATGGGGTAATTTTCATTTTTGGACTATCCCTTTAACATACATAGAACAGGAATTTTTGGACAGGAAAACTGGCAACAGAAGTGTGATTTACTAGATATATTTAAATGCTGGGTTACATTTTCTTTTACCTTGTTTATGTTTTGAGGAAGAGGGCACGACATGAAAACTGTCCTTGTGGGCATTTGGTTAGTTTCAACCACGTGACAGATTAATTTGGGATTAATTCTGTACTATAGATGCCTAGTTTTTGAAGTCAACAATATACTGTATATCTATAAGTTATCTAGCAAAAAAAAAAAAGAATCATTATAATTGTGTAATAATGCTTTTGTTGTACAATATCCTACTAGTCAGTATCTCAACAAGAACACTGCATCCACGTCAAGGGAAACACTAAATTCCTTTGTGCTCCACCTTAAATTTAAGTGCCACACATTTAGTTCTCAAGGTTTTAATGTCCGAGCCACACCCGAATAAATCCGATGTCGGCCTAAATGTTAATAGCGTACAACGCCCTTTATTCGGACAACAACTTTTAGAATAAACACGAATTTCCAGATTGCACTGTGGTACATATAACATGCTGTTGAGCTATGATGCAAATATGATAGGACAATGTAAAATAGCAAAATTCTGTTTGATAAAAATAAGATAAATTAAGCAATGGCCATGTCTATGATCAAAATGAGTGACAGCCCATATCAGTACAAAAACATCTTCACATACAGGTTTATTTTTTAAATTACACTCTGTGCAGTCCATGAGGAGCACATATTAAACATACAGAGAACAATCTTGGGAATTTGTACCTATGACAGAGTATGTGACGTCAATCAGTGCCCATGTCAAGGGAATTCAGGGTCTAATTCAATATGTGCTTAATGCAGCTGTGGGTTTCTATGGCACTGACGTTAAAACGATTCATTAAACCTTGTCCCTTCAATCATGTTTCTAATGTCTCTCGCCTTTCTTTCTGTTTCACACTCACTCTCCATTTCTCTTGGACATGGTCAATGCTTATCCCAGTTTAAAATCAAACAATGCCCTGGGCTGTTGAACAAAAGTCCAAGACAGTGTTCATTATCTTCTCACCTAAGGATCTTGATCTTGTATGTCGTCCATGTGACATGCACAAGAGAAAAGTACATATGGGGGGGACATTTCCTCTGCTATTTTTTTATTTGCTTTAATTGAAATAATAATCAAGATTTTAATTGGCACAGACAGCCTTGAAATTAATTGTTGCATAAGAGTTTAATGATGATGAGGTTACATTTCTTACAATTGTTCATCTTTTCCTTTTTAAAGGAAAACTACAACTCACTTAATGTGCAAAATGTTTGTCTTAAGATCTCACTGAAGGACTGAATGAAAGAATGGGAATAAGGGAATTAGGGAATTAGAGAAGAGAACATTGAAATAAGGGTGTCTCCTGCTTAAATAAGGCTGGGGAACAGAGGAGAGGAGAAAGGCACAGACCTCGAGGCCTCTGGCGACTGCCGCCACTGATGTTAAGAGCGCACTTAAATCAAGAAAGAAAAGAACTCAGAACATAATTAGAGTAAAACTAATTGGCCGACTATTTAAGTTGAAGTGGCATGAGGAAGGGCAGGGAGGCTGATGAATATAATGTGGCCGTCTGGAAGTACAGTAGAGTGTGGATGTACTGGGAAAAAGAAACCAAGAATCAGTGCATTCTTAAAAAGTCTCTTCTTTACAGTGAGACTGAATATTTGCCACAAAAACGTAATAATGTGGACAAGGCAAAATTGTTCTGATGACAAAGCAAGGATCTTTTTTTCTTCATTCTTTGGGTCATTTTTTTCTTCCTTCACTCTATAAACAAACTCACTGTCCACTGTCACTGTAAGAATGCTAGATGGAAACAGGAAAATGGAAATTGTGAAAATGGAAAGTGTTTAATATATGTGTATCCTTTATCTACCTTAAACTATTTTCTTGCAAAGACTATTATCACTCTTATTTATAATAAGCACAGCTCTCATATTGCCATTACGGTGAATTGATTTACATTATTAATCTATCACCATATTACTGCGTTGTGAAATGTGCAATACATGGGGGTAGTTTGGGAAAATTGGCTCTAGTGACTGAAAGATGTTACAAAATATAGATTTTTTTTAAAATAAATACTTTTATTTCAAAAGTAAATATGTACAATGTATTTCGAAAAATAACTCAATTTAGTACTGAGAGGCGGCTTGCACTTTGGGCGTGAGCAGGAATGAGTAAAATTATGCGCAATCCCACACTAAAATTCCTGTAACAGCAACAATATTCATCCGGAGCAAATGAAGCGAGTGAGTGAGTGAGTGGAGGCGGGTTTGTGCGTCACTCACTGTCGGAGAGATGAGAGAGAGAGAAAGAGCAGCTGGTATTGTGTGTCTATTTTGTGGAAAATTAGTATTAGAAGCGTTGCAGATATTTCATTATCAATATGAATCGAAAAATCTGTATTTTTTTAAAAAACTACATTGCACTTAGTTTATTATTTCAGATGCCTTTTTAAAAGACTTGAAACATTTATATATATATTATATATAAAATTTAAAACACCAAAGTGGCTAGTAGGAGTGACTGTGCATTTGGCGGGTTGGCGGGAGTTAATGTCAAGCCCTGCCTTCATCTAACCTCATTTGCATAATAAGTTGTCACGTGATGAATCTGTATTTTCGCAGATAATAGCGTATGGTATACTGCTTGCCTGTTGTGTGGCATATATGGATATTCAGCGTTTTTTTCACAACGTCCACTAACTTTGCCAGCCAAATTTGCTGAAAACTGATTTGCTTAATAAAAGCCTACTTTGAGATTGTGTTGACAAACATGCATTAGAATAATAAATGAAGGCTAAGCAACTCCTGGTGAGAATAACTTCTATATTAATATAGTGTGTATGTGTATAATTGTGTTTTTTATGAGAAGCCAAAAGAGAATTTCCACATTGGTGGACAATAAAGTCAATTCATTTCAACGAGCTAATTTTTACATTTGCATGCAATGCATCTGATTGCCATAACAACCTCACACACTTGCTGCTGATCTATTGTAAAATAGAATATGGTGCACAGTGTTAATTTGTAGGTTTACTATAGAGAAGCAAAAATGTGTTTAACAACGTGACTGTCCAAATCAACTGGCTCAGGTTGGCACCCCCAAGCTCAAATGTTAAGATACACGCATGATGTAGTTTCAGATGGGTTGTGTTTTGCATGTGAATAACTGGAATGCTTTTTTATTTCACTCTTGACATGAAAAAAAAAAACTGTCATCTTCGATTTGTTGTGCTTTTTCATTTAATTCCTGATGTGAATAGGCCTGTCGTCAGTGATCCGTTTTGCTTTTCATTTTACTCATTGTATGAATAGGGCTGGTGACATTGTTTTTCAACCAGATTTTAATTTAATGCAGGCATAACATAAAAAGTTGTAATTACAAGACTTGTTGCGCTGTTTGATGTTTTTTGTGCAATAAGTGCTCCTTGGAGATGTTAAAACCATGACAGAAACAGGCCTCCATGTTTAACTAATTTCATTCAAGCAATCAATAATTTTGACTACTCAACAGCAACAGATTGGCCCTTTATCAGCAGCCAAAAAGCAACCTGGCACGTGACTCGCCGGAGTTGTCTAAAATAATCAACGGCGGTGGTTGTGGTATCCCCGAGTGCCAACGGCGCAATCCTCCTCCTCACCCGTTGCACAGGAAGTCAGGTCTCGGCTAGCGGCCCGTACGGCTCCAGTGAAGTGAGACTGATCAGGCATGTCACGAACACAGAGCCTCAGCTCGCTTCACCGATGGCTGCGCAAACTAGGACAGCTGACATTTAGAGCTTAACGGATACCAGAGCAACAAAAGAGCAGTGAACAGTGCTCAGTCCAAGTCTACTGGATCGATCTGTCTGAGGTACAATACTCATGTTTTGTTCTAAAGCCTGAAATGAGCTTGAATTGAATGATAATCATCAAAATCAGAACATTCGTATTCTCGAAACGAAGACAGAAAGAAGACAGCAATTGCAGATCTTTCTGTCCTTACCAGGAAAGAAACTACTGATGCCTGGATTGCTACACCATGCCAATGTCCTCTATTTCTCTCCACCACTGCGGACTGCTCTTATGACAAGCCCTCGATGCCCCGAAGCACACAAGTGGATTTGGGAAGGTAAACATGTCCAGCCTACTAAGATAAAACCAGTGAGATGGCACACTCCAGGCAACGATCATGGTACATGACACCATTCCTCCCGGTGCCTACATGGCCTTGCTGCGCTGTAGCAGAGGGCAAAGGCAAACCTGGAGAGGAAAAAGGATGTCATTGGAGATTTGACGAAGATTTGAACAGTCAAAATGCCATCTACCAGCAACTTGTTAGAGGAGTGATAAAAAGGCTGTGATGTTTGCTGACTTTCAAAAGTCTTGTAATGGAAGGTATTGGACAGGAAGAAAGTGATGGGACCCTAGAGCTCTAGCTCCACCCTACTCCAACACACTTGCCAGGGCTGTGTCCGAAATCGCCCCCTTATACCCTTAAATAGGCCACTATTTGAGGGAACAGCCATTTGTAGTGGTGTCCGAAACCATAGTGGACATTATTGAGTGCACTTCAATCCCACAATGCACTGCAATAACGAGTGTACAACCAATGTACGCTCGACGCCTAGAGAATACCCATAATGCACTGTGAGAGAAGCAAGGAGATAGCGCCTGCAGCTGAATCAATCATCCATCCATCCATTTTTCAAACCATGTATACAGTGTAATATCATACAGGTATAAATTCCTTTTTAATTGATTATTTAAGTATAAGTTTAATTATGGTTTATACATGCTAATTTCCATGGCAGAGTTCAAGATAAATCTTTTCATTACTACTGGAGCTGCCAGTTTGCTACTTTTCAAATGATTATTAAACAGCAAGCACAAACTATGCAAAAGCGGCAGCTCTTCCGGCGCACTCAGTGTCTGAATTCACTCACTCGTTTTCATTTAATCCTGTTAGTGGAGTGATGTAGGGAATAGTGAATGAGGGTATAGGGGGCGATTTCAAACACAGCACTGGAAGTTTCCAGTAATCCTGAAGACCTTGATTAGCTTGTTCAGGTGTTTAATTATAATTGGAGCTAAACTCTGCAGGATTGAACACCCCTGGGTTAAGCCATTATTCAAAATTTTTTGTAAAATCTCCTTTTAGCTCCATTTCCTGGAGTTTGACCTTCTACAACTTCCTTGGTCTTGTAGTAGGCAAAGTTACTTGAATTTGGACATAAATCAATCTTCCGTTAGAGTGCCTGCACACTAAAGTACTTTCTCAACATGCAACCATAACTCTGATCAATGAGAATTTCAGACTGGTGGCTCCAGTCAAATGCAGAGTTTTCTCTAGTATGCAAGTCATTGCAGTGGATATTCTGAGTAAGTAGTTTATATGACCCAAAATTCTGATTAATATTGGTATATTCAAGCTGTGTTATTTGGATTTCTAGTAACCAGAATATTATCTTACAGACCTCAATATCTCTTCCCGATATTCTTCATTCATCGCTCGAGGTAAATATAACTTTGAAATAGCTGAGCAATGGTATATTGTTTGTGAACATTCATACACAGCTCATGATGTCGGGAGCGGTGTTTAAATGAGCATTTAAATATATGCTGCAAGCTATGTTCTCAGAAATTCAAAAAACACACAACAATAAATGACAGCGATGAGAAAAAAGCAGTTAAGAAAGCATCTGGTCATAGGGATGTGGATGTATTAATAACAATAAACAAGCTACCTCAATAAACAAGCTGCAATTAGTCCAAAATGCAGCTGCTAGAGTTCTTACTAGGTCAAGAAAATATGATCATATAATACAAATTGTATCATCTCTACACTGGTCACCTATTAAGTTCCGTATCAATTATAAAGTATTGCTACTGACCTATAAGGCCCTAAACGGTTTAGCTCCTGTGTATTTAACTGATCTTTTATCGCCCTACAATCCATCACGCTCTTTAAGATCACAAAACTCTGGGCTTCTGGTAGTACCTGGGATATCTAAGTTCACTAAAGGAGGAAGAACGTTTTCATATTTGGCTCCTAAACTCTGGAACAGCCTTCCTGATAATGTTCGGGGCTCAGACTCCCAGTTTAAATCTAGATTAAAGACGTATCTCTTTAGCCAAGCATTCACACAATGCATCTCATAACCTTGTACTCCAGCTATATCAGATCAAATGCACATGACTGTCTTTGCTTAATGCTTTGAACAGCAGCTACGCTTATTATTTTCCTTTGCTTTCTGTTTTATCTCGGGACGCCCAACCCGAGGTAACTAGAGAGTCGGTCAGCTCCAGTCTGGATCCAGCCTCTTATGAAGACTTCAGTTGACCATCACCTTTGACGAGACGACTCCATCTCCTCCTTCAGATGACGCAGCTCTGAACCAACATGCACCAATGCTCCATTTTTCTATATATCCGAATCATTTGTTAACAACATGTATTCATTACTTCAATGAGCTCATTGTTTCTGCCTTAAATTAATACATTGTTAACGAACTGCATGATTTGTATATGTACATTTCTGAAATACATAACTTGGACACAGTCACCTCTGATAACAGATCACTGTAAATTGTACTGTAGACACATGCATTTCTGTAAAGCTGCTTTGAAACGATATGTATTGTGAAAAATGCTATACAAATAAATGTGAATTGAATTGAATATGTTTAAACCACTCTGAAATTCGGCAATGCATTCATGTTTTTACACATGTCTGACCTTGATAGACTGAAGAAAAGAACCTGAAAAGATTCCCATGTCAAAGAAGGTGAAGCTCAAGAGCACATCCTTAAGTAACCTTCATGGATCAATGGCAATTTGAAGTCGAAATGACGTCTCACCTGTTCGTTTTTCGATCTCTCTTGGACTTTTTTTTTTTTTTTCAGACTAAGCATTCTTTTGACATGCACATGATCAAGTCTTACCTCAAACAAACTCAAATTTAAAATATTTTTTCACTAAGGAAGCAATACTCCTTAGAAACAACATGTGGACTTGATTTTCAACTGTAAATTGTCCAGTGAATCCCTTTGACCTTTTCTGGCTACTTTTCGATGCCATTCAGGCAAATTTAGGTGCTAATTTAAAAAGCTTTTCCATTGTACAGATGTACACATTCAACTGGCCTTTCACAAGCACCTCTTACAGAGCTAAATCTGGATGTGAATTGTTTCTGTGGAAAAGGGTCAGTGCATGAAGCCATCTATGGCAAATCACGACTACAAAACGAAATCTTAGTGGAAGACACGCAGCTTAAATAAAGGCACTGATGAAAAAAATAAAAAATAAAACTGAGGATCTTAAAAGAAATTCATACAGTTGGACATGGTACAGTATATGTAGGCAGGAATACATTTTCCAGCACAAATTTCCTCTGATTAATGATTGTGAAAATAAAAAAAATCCCAACATGATGAGCATAACATACTTGGACCTGCTAATATCAAGACAACAGTTTCACAGAAAACTGGAAACCAAATGGAAATGAAATCTGTTTAAGAGGCCTGACATATTTTTGCAGTATAATTTGGTGCAGCTAGTGGTGAGAAATAATTTGAGAATTCGGTGAGAGGAATTTGAGCATTTCTCTAGCTCAAGTAGTACAGCATGCCATTAGCAACGGCAAGGTCATGGGTTTCGATTCCCAGGGAATGCATGAACTGATAAACGGTATATCTTGAATGCAATGCAAGTCTCTTTGGATAAAAGCGTAAATGTTAAATGTAAATGAAATTAAGTTTAAGTGTACATACACCATTTCTTTGAATCAGAAGAAAGGCTCCAATTATATAATGGATTTTTGAAATATCATACCATATACCTGGGTCTTGATATATCAAGCTTCACGACAAATTAGCTGGGAATAATGACCCCGGCGACCTTACAGAAGGCCGCTGACCTGTAGCTAAAGTGAGTGTGAGTGCACTGGGAGTGTCTATGCGTGAGTGTAGTGAACTGCTGAGGGACTGAATGGTGAGACGGTGATGCTGATGAAGGCTGCTGTTTTCCGTATGTTTACCATCATTTCAGCTCTCTTGGGGAGGACAAACATGGCTCATACTGGGAAAGGCCATAGAGCAAAGGCCTCCCGAGGCCGTACACGCCCTCTCACGCACACATGCCCACAAACATAGACATGGTAGTACGGCATAGGAAAGGAAAAAAACCAAGGAGAGGGAGGGCAAGACACAGGGTGACTGGAAGGGGAGGCAAGAGAGGGAGAGAGAGAGAGAGAGAGAGAGAGAGAGAGAGAGAGAGAAGGCCTGCAGACACAACACAGCTCAGAGTTGATTGGGAGTGACAGGCTGCTGATTAGTCAACTCGCAGCCTACACACACGCACAAACAAGAGCAGAGAAATGAGCAGTCGCACAAGAGCGACCTATTCTTACATGCACTTTAACATGCAGCGTTTTGTGGAGACATTTTTATGCATTGATAAACAGATAAACATCTTTTCTCCAAACAAATCAAAGATACTTGTGTGCTTTCCGAGAGTGAGTATTGATGGATGTGTCTTACCTTGAGAAGATAGATGGGAATGTTGCTAAAATCCACAGGCAGTTTGAGAAGGAATCGAGCAGAAAACTCCCCCGTCTTTAAGAAGAAAAAAAAAACAAAGATCATTAAATAGTGAACACACACACACACACATTCTGTAACATTCCTCACACAGTAACCTACTTGTTAAAGGAATCATTTACCATCATTGCCATTATTATTTCATTGTCATTTTGTCCCAAACCCATTTGACTGCATTTCAAGCACAAAATACAAAAGTTCATAAATTCATAAGAAAAAAAAAAATTTAAAATCACACTGATTGCTCTTTTCCATCATATTAAAATGAATGGGGACGGAGGCTTTCATGCTTCATAAAGGATGTAAAAGCTGCATAAAGGACATCCATACAATTGTGATAGCCCTTCGATGGACTGGCCATCCCGAGATACTGGCAGCCCGAGATGCTGGAATAGGACAATGCTCAATATAGGTGGCTTGGAAAATCGATGGATGGATGGAAGACATAAGGTGCATCCCAATTCTATGCCGTACACATGCACTATTCTATGCCGTTTTGTAGTATAAATAGTGTGAGTAGTGTGTTCTCACTGAAAATTCCAAATAGAAAAAGTGCACTTAATTAACCGAAACGTGGCGGAGGGGGAGAGGCTAACAGACTCTCTATGTTGAATGGCAAAATAACCTTATAAAATCCATCCATTACACCGTTGAGTACATAGTGCATCGTTTGGGATGCAACTATAGACTTTCCTATTCTACTGGACCAGTCATAAGTTTCAAACGTCAAAATTTAAATCAGTATTCACTCATAGGATCCTATTTAAACGTTCTGAGAGCATGGTCTGAAGTGCATGGCGCAGGTGCACTTAGGGGCGTTTCCGAATCCATTTTTGCTAGTTTAACGATGGAAACAACGCACCTGGCACATGGTCCAAAAGGGTTGTACCCAGTCTCTTAATGAGTCATGGGTGTGTTTTGGGCGTAACGTGCAATAGACCAATCAGAGTCTCATCTCCCATTCCCTTTAAAAGCCAGTTGCGCTTGCACCATGGCAGATTCTCTATTTACATGGAGGAATTTGCAAGCAGAAAGGCTGAACGCTTCTCCAGAGAGAAATCCTTTTATTTTTTGGGTCCCTGTGTCTGTAACAAGACTGTATGCATGTTGTGCCGCCTGTAGGCATATATTACTAACGCGCCCTTTAAATAACAAAAAAAAAACCGCGCTATTGACTTTAGACCAGGTTTTTGTTGGTCAATGGCGCAGTCATTTTCAGTTCCTCAAAATAGCAACGCGCCAACAATGCGCCTGAACACACCTCGTTTTCAGACCAGGGCGAACAGATGGGCGCGAGTGCATTTGCTATTTAAACAACGTGGCGCTGGACGTGAAAATGATAACTGCGTCGGGCTGAAAACTAGCAAAAAAACACTTGCGTCGCATTGAGCCGGGTGTATGATAGGGCCCATAATCTGCATCTCCACCTCTAGCTGTTAAATGCAACAACTGGATCATTGAGTCAATGAAAAGAACCATATCAGTAAGATAAAGTTTTTCAGTGACACAAAGCTGTTGTATGACTTCAGAAATATTCTCTTGAGTTACACCTTTCATTGTATTGTATGTCCCCTCCAAGGTGGTGTGCGTGTTTAGAGGTGGGTGTCCTCATAGCAGCTGGTGCTCTAGGGAACCTATTGTAATCTGTCCCTACCAAGGACTATCAGCAAAAGCTATAAACAATAATTTTCCTGTTATGTTGTCAAATACTTTGCTGATGCATTGGTCAAGCCACTACTGTCAAGGTATAATTTTGATTTGATTTAAAATGGATGTGAAGTACATATTTGGCAACACATGTTTAGAGTGTTCACTTCAAATTCTCATCAAATCTAGAGTAAGTAGGCCATAGTCATATTCACTTTCGAATGCAATTCGCTGCATGACTCCTTGTTTACATTCATATAAAATAAATAACTTGGGTTACATCATTTTAAGATGAGGATTACACAAATGTTTCCTAATCACAGTCTGTTATCCCACAGACCACAGTTCACCACATCCCTTTAAAGACCGAAGCCCGTGAAGCAACACACTCACGCCCACAGCCAAAACACACTGCACTCTTCCTAAAAACACAACCATATTACGGAACCCTCTGCATGTCCATTTGTGAAGGAGTGTGTTCAGTTGTGCAATTCGCTTTGCTCTTCACCAAGAAACCACTGCCCTGTGTGTGCATCCTGTGACATTGATGCTCAGGCCCACTCCATAGTCCGTGCTTTTAACAGCACAGCACATACATAAGGTTGTCGGTACAAACCCAAAATGGGATGAACGATTACCAGTCACCACTGCACCCTTGAATAAGGCCTAACGAGAACTCGCAGTAGCACTGTATAAAAGTGTCAGCTAATTAATAAATTAGTACTGTTAATTACCAAATTGCAAAGGTGGACTTTAAAATTGGGAGGAAATGAAGCAGAGAATTATTACCACTTCAGTCAATTAGTTCATGAAATTTCATTAGGAGAAGGTCAGTTCACCTGAAGTGGAGCTAAGCGATTCAGTGCTCCAAATATCTGCTTTGGTAATAGTGGGCGGTATGATGTTTAATATAGGCTATTAAATAACTATCTAATGTCTATTTGTTAATAATTTTGTGAATTAAATCCTTTAAAATGAAAGGGAGTTGCCTCAGTTGTTTTATTATATACAGTATATAGCAGGGGCATGCGGTCCATATAAGCTGCGAATGCTCTGCGTACCCAAGCCATCCGTGGACTCGCTGATTAACATTAACACTATAAATTACTATAAAATCCCTTGTTGGTGGTGTACCATAAAGCTAATACATGATAAAATCTTAGTAATATGTATGTAACTCTCCATCATTTATTTATTTGCCAAACGACAATCATTTTCTTCAAATCTGCCACTCGCTGAGTTTTTGGTAAGTGGATCCACAACAGCTTTGCTGGCTATTAACGCTCTATTGTTATGTATAGTCATCATCGTCCTGCGTTCTCATTGGTTTGATGGCATATGGGAGATTTCATGAGCAAGGAAAGCTGTCTGCGAATCACTCGCCCAAGAGGAAAAACGTGCTGCTGCTGCCAGATCTTGATCATTGAAAATCACTATCAATTTACGGGTGCTTTTGAAGGCAACAACAGGTAAAGGTAGGCTGGGAAAACTTTAGCTGTGTTGCTATGTGTCATGAGAGTAAGCAACTAAGCTGCCAACACTCTGTCTAGAGCGAACATGAAACCCACCCAGCGTACCCGGTTAAAATAAGTCACTGCTCACCACTGAGATACAGTATATACACTCACCTAAAGGATTATTAGGAACACCTGTTCAATTTCTCATTAATGCAATTATCTAATCAACCAATCACATGGCAGTTGCTTCAATGCATTTAGGGGTGTGGTCCTGGTCAAGACAATCTCCTGAACTCCAAACTGAATGTCAGAATGGGAAAGAAAGGTGATTTAAGCAATTTTGAGCGTGGCATGGTTGTTGGTGCCAGACGGGCCGGTCTGAGTATTTCACAATCTGCTCAGTTACTGGGATTTTCACGCACAACCATTTCTAGAGTTTACAAAGAATGGTGTGAAAAGGGAAAAACATCCAGTATGCGGCAGTCCTGTGGGCGAAAATGCCTTGTTGATGCTAGAGGTCAGAGGAGAATGGGCCGACTGATTCAAGCTGATAGAAGAGCAACTTTGACTGAAATAACCACTCATTACAACCGAGGTATGCAGCAAAGCATTTGTGAAGCCACAACACGCACAACCTTGAGGCGGATGGGCTACAACAGCAGAAGACCCCACCGGGTACCACTCATCTCCACTACAAATAGGAAAAAGAGGCTACAATTTACACGAGCTCACCAAAATTGGACAGTTGAAGACAAATGTTGCCTGGTCTGATGAGTCTCGATTTCTGTTGAGACATTCAGATGGTAGAGTCAGAATTTGGCGTAAACAGAATGAGAACATGGATCCATCATGCCTTGTTACCACTGTGCAGGCTGGTGGTGGTGGTGTAATGGTGTGGGGGATGTTTTCTTGGCACACTTTAGGCCCCTTAGTGCCAATTGGGCATCGTTTAAATGCCACGGCCTACCTGAGCATTGTTTCTGAACATGTCCATCCCTTTATGACCACCATGTACCCATCCTCTAATGGCTACTTCCAGCAGGATAATGCACCATGTCACAAAGCTCGAATCATTTCAAATTGGTTTCTTGAACATGACAATGAGTTCACTGTACTAAAATGGCCCCCACAGTCACCAGATCTCAACCCAATAGAGCATCTTTGGAATGTGGTGGAACGGGAGCTTCGTGCCCTGGATGTGCATCCCACAAATCTCCATCAACTGCAAGATGCTATCCTATTAATATGGGCCAACATTTCTAAAGAATGTTTTCAGCACCTTGTTGAATCAATGCCACGTAGAATTAAGGCAGTTCTGAAGGCGAAAGGGGGTCAAACACAGTATTAGTATGGTGTTCCTAATAATCCTTTAGGTGAGTGTATATACAAACACACACAGATGCAAAACAAAAGATATTCAAAACAAATAAAAAAGCCTGGCATCAAAAACCAAAAAAAGCAACTTCAATACTTCAAGACTCAATACATAAATATGACTGAATGAGTCATATTAAACTGCTATAATCAGGGTTCCTACACATTTTCCATTTAAAATTTCTATATTATTCCAGATTAAAATTTTGAAACCTTTCTGTAGACATACAGAATGTTCTTAAATGGTTCTTACATCATTATATTTGCCATATAATATAGTATAATATTATATATTATATATAATAATTTGCCATAAAATATATAATATCTAAATATTTTATTTTCATTGGTTTTCTCAAAGTGGTAAAATGCGCTTAAATGTTGAGAAGAAACCTGAAACGCTTTAAAACCGTATATTCTGACACATCGGTTTGATACTGCAGTCATGGTTTGATGTATGTCTGCACGGGACTGTTTTTTCATCCCGCTCCCGCTAGGTTCTATTCCGCACCCACCCACTCCCACTTAAAATTCACTCTGTGTTCACCCGCCGCTTACCACTTAGAATGATTTTCTTCCCAACCCGACCAATCCCGCTAAATTTAGACCTCGTCTCCAGATTTAAATTTCCCCTAAAGAAAGAGAGTGACTGGGATAACAAATATAACATGTTGGCTATACAATACTTTTATTTGTTATTTTGTCTTACCATGGATGATAGGCCTACTGTCAACACCATAATAAATGTCACAGAGAAAAATAGGCTAAATCAAATACGACATCTGTCACTCAAAATTACAAGCCAAAAATACAAATAAACTAAAACTGTCGGCTTACTAGCTATACTGCAAAATGAAATATTTTTTGTAACATCCATGCAAGAACAGAATGTCGCTGACTGACGACAGTTTCATTACCGAACGTCTCTCCTTCAAAATCCCACCACAAAGGCTGAATGTTCTCTCTGAAGGTGCTCTCGTGGACGGGATGCAAAGAACATATACTGCCAGGTTCAGGGCAGGGAACTGGGAACTGTGTGAACGCCACCATTGCAGACCTCTAGTTTTATGTTGCATGATCACCAAACAGTAAAGCACGTTCTGATAGAGATGATCGTTTGCTCCTTTATCTGTTGCTGGTTTGAGTGGCACACGCACATTCCATTCAAAAGAGACTTGCTTATAGTAAAGACAAACAGTTTCACATAATGAAATTGTATGCATGAATTCATTCAGTTGTGTTTGACAATCAGTAAACTTGTGCCATAAAAACACTGTATGTAGCATATAGTTATTTTTAGAAATTCCTAATTTTTTATATTTTAGAAAACTGAATAGGGTCAATAGTCTGGAAACACAGTTTTTTTCAAAACAAATTTTTTTGTAAATTACTCGAAACAAATTCCATACTTTTCCAAACTGAGTAGGAACACTGTATAATTAATACAATTGTCTATACTGAAAGTGTTATATTTTGATATGCATATTTTTTATTAATTTGGTATTAGTATTCTTATCACATGGACTGGCAATCTGTCCAGGGTGATTGATTCCTTGCCTTCGGCTCGAGATTCTGGGATAGGCTCCAGCATAGAACAAGCAGTTTGGAGAATGTATGGATGTTTATAACAATGTAAACATTGGGCTAGTATGCTAATGGAAATGTATGAGGTGATGCAGGACAGGTACCCAGCTGTTCTTGCGGCCGGCGTAGATCTCCATACTGCGTCCATAGTTAGGGTCTTCCAGCAGGCTGTCATATTCGAAGAGCAGACGGGAACTGTCGCGCAGCCGCTGGCACTGGTACTGATGGTACTGCTGCAACAGCTCTTTCACCAGCTGCAGGAGACACTCCGGTTTACCCGCATCCCACGACACCAAGTGCTGCCAGAGGAGAGAAAATGAAAGAAAGAGAGTGGGAGTCAGCATTTTATCACACACAAAAAAGTGTAGATGGGGAAGCAGAAACATCTAGTACTTTTCAGTCTACTTTTAAAGCTTTGTGTGTGCACAAACCTATTAAGTGAATATTAATAGCTTGTTAAAAGTTGAAAAGGCATTTGCAACTCATTTTATTTCCGTAACATGGTGTATATTTCAGAGTGAAATTTGTTGCATTATGGCAATTAAAAAAAAAATTGAGTTGGCGAACAATTGGTTGAAACTTTGGTAAGCGGTCTTGGTGACATCAGCTTTGATTACTTTAAAAATTATACATTGTGAGTTTTCTGTGCGACCAAATGGAAATAAAGACTGTTTCATAAACAGGTTTCCCAGATGTTTCCCCATCTGCCATGGTTCATAAAGGTAGTCCCGCCTTACTTCATGACATTGGTTGAGGCCACTGGATTGGAATGCCACTTCCAGGAAATTGCTTAACCCTTAAGCGCATACCTCAGGTCTTTATTGACCCGGGACGACATTCACTATGATCCATCCCCCTCATTCATTTTTAGACATTTAACCTTCTTAGTATTCCTCAATCTATTCATTATAAACAATATAACAAAAAAAAGTCTATTTTCTAATTGTTTTTGTAAAGAGTGTATGGGGTTGCTGGTGACCCGAGGTTTGTAATAGTGCAAGTAAATTTTTTCTGCGAAACAATAATTAATTCTCAGATGACTCAAGTGCAATTCACCTTTATTTCTCAAGGTGGCATGATGTTTGCCACAGGGATAAAACAAAAGGATCATCAGCAAAACTTGAAATGGCTCAGCGATTTACTGCAGAGCAAGTACTGAATGCAATCAAATATTAGTGTCACTTGATGGTGGATCTGGTGAAGAAGCTGTCAGAGATCAAAATATTGATTTTGAAGACGCTAAAAAAAGGTAGTTTTGAGAATATGTTTGAGATCGCGAATATGAGCCAAATGAGTCATATGCTGAATGTCCTGGGTAAATGATCTCTGACGATGACAGTGATGACAGTAAAAAGCATCTGCATCAAAAGGAAATAAAATATTCTTTATTTTATTCTTTTGTAATTGTTATTAAAATATCAGAAGAGTTTTATATTATTGTGGCAGTTAGAGATCCATCTGTGTTAGAAATAGATCTGGGTCATTAAAGACCCGTAAATGTAATACAGGTTGCCTTCTTCCCATAGTGCATCCTGGTGCCATGTGTTCCCCAGGTAAGCGACGCACACGCACAAAAAGAAAATGTGATTCATCAGACCAGGCCACCTTCTTCCATTGCTCCGTGGTCCAGTTCTGATGCTCACGTGCCCACTGTTGGCGCTTTCGGTGCATGGGCACCCTGACTGGTCTGCGGCTGTGCAGCCCCATACGCAACAAACTGTGATGCACTGTGTATTCTGACACCTTTCTATCAGAACCAGCATTAACTTCTTGAGCAATCTGAGCTACAGTAGCTCGTCTGTTTGATTGGACCACACGGGTCAGCCTTCGCTCCCCACGTGCATCAATGAGCCTTGGCCGCCCATGACCCTGTCTCCGGTTTACCACTGTTCCTTCCTTGGAGCACTTTTGATAGATACTGACCACTGCAGACCGGGAACACCCCACAAGAGCTGCAGTTTTGGAGATCCTCTGACCCAGTCGGCTAGCCATCACAATTTGGCCCTTGTCAAACTCGCTCAAATCCTTACGCTTGCCCATTTTTCCTGCTTCTAACACATCAACTTTGTGGACAAAATGTTCACTTGCTGCCTAATATATCCCACCCACTAACAGGTGCCGTGATCAAGAGATAATCAGTGTTATTCACTTTACAGGTCAGTGGTCATAATGTTATGCCTGATCGGTGTATATACATATATATATATATATATATATATATATATATATATGTGAAACAGCTTCTTGAATTAGGAAAATATGTAGGGTGACACTTGATCATTTAGATGATTTTATTAAGATTATAAAGGCACTTTTTTATTATGATGTGCACGGATAAATCATTTATAATAAACACTGTAACATTCCATAACAAAAATAAGAATAGTTCATTTCATGGTGACTTTAAACAAACAGTTCAGAATATCAAACTCTTGAGGGAAATAACCTGAATACAAGTGCAATGCTTTAACAGAGTTATACTCTCAGAGTACAACAGGTTACCAGAACCTTAAACTCGCTTTATGAATCATGAAGTTATCAAAAATCATCTTTGAATGACTCATTGTGAGCCAGATATGATGCAAGGGTGTTTCATAAGGAACAAACATTAAATTCAGACTGTATGTTTAGACTGCAAAAGAACTTCAGAGGCTTTTAGAGATAAGGAGAAAACAAAAGAATGCGGCAATTAAATGCAGGTGGCAGTTTCTAATATGTGGAGCCGGGGTCTTGTCACCCTTTATTGTCACAATGTCAACTTGATGTGGTGGTTTCCGCCTTTTTGCAACTCCCTCCCAACCATCTTGAGGCAAATGGCAACACCACAGGATATCCCGCACCAGCGAGGACGCTTTCATCTCCCGCCTCTAAGCATCCCAAGTGCAGACGCCAAAAGACGAAGGATTCCAGCTCCGTTTCTTGCTGAGGCATTCTAACAATGTGCCTCAAAGCATGGGAAATGAAGGCACTAAAAAAGAGGAAACACTGTTTTTGCAGTTCTCAGATAAGACAGCACAAGACCTTGAGTCTGTGCCATATGTTTAATGCATGCAGGGAACAATGGTTTGATAAGAAATCTAGATTTTTGAAGGTTCAGACGGCAACCAAGAGCAGGCTATTTCCAGTCTCTCTTACTGCAAACACTCTGCTATTAGGGAAAGAAGTGAGTTGAGTGGGTGTATGCCCATCACAGAGTTTGCATTGCCGTGTTCTTGCGGGCTGCGTGAGCGGGAAAAAGCCTGCATGCCAACACGGTCTACTTGCCTTTCCTCCTCTCCTCCTACAGGCTGACCTCATTTGCATAGGTGATCCCAATTTGCATGAGCTTCCCTGACTGGAGCAGTGCACAGGTATGCAAATTCAGAGTGAGGGGGCAAAAACCAAATTGCCACCTTTTCACGAAGTGTTCCACCATTCTTTTCACTGGCCTAATTCTACCCAACAGGCAGTTCTGTCTCCGAGGCCCAATTGCTCGCTGATGCGTGATATGTACATAAGTTGAAATTAAATTTTAGTGACACTGACTGAAAATAAAATGCGGAATATTAATTTTTGCAAGCAAGTAAATAAACATTGCACGTACCCCGCTTAAAGGCAAGGGTTAAGAATAAGACAAACAAATAAGTATTGCTGTCATTGCGAGGCACAAACAAACACAGGCTGCGTTCAAATGAGTTTGTCACACGCTGTCTTGGATTTTTAAATGACGGCAATGCAATTTCGGTTTGATTTTCATCGCTCCCATGATTCACTCCATCTACGAGCCTGACTGAGTCACGTACGAGCAGAAGAGAGGGGACAGAGCACGCCGTCTGTCCATTGAGGCACACATTACACAACTCATTAACAGCACAACCCACAGCATACAGCTGAGCTTGTTACATTTCTTGGATCAAATCAAAACGTCTTCTCCTAGTTGATGGAAAAGAGGGGGGAAAAATGGAAAAGAAAGATAAGAGATGAGCTCTTCAGGCGTGACCGGGTATGATGATCAGGGAAAGAGTGTTGCAGAGCAATCTATTCACATATTTAAAAACGATTTTCAAAACAGCTAAATAATTTATAAGTTCTCCTGAAACTGTCATTTTTTTCTCCCCTCTTTAGTAATGGTAAACTGTAAGTACACATGCTTTAACACAGTTCAATTATTTAAACATGTGCCCCATTATAGGCAATACACAAGTATAAAATAACATAAAAGCTGTATATATATAACATAAAATAAAATAAAACAAAATGATTGTGCTAAATTACAGAAAATATGTAAATCAAAAATGGTTCTCATTTAATTTTTGTGCAAAAAAAATAAGGCAAAAAACTGATAATCATATCAGTGAACATCTAATTGATCAACAGAAAGTAAAAACAGTAAAAAACTTTCTTTTTCTACATCACTTAAGTATACTATTATACTACCAACTTGCATTCAGATTCATTCTGGTATAGAATGCTTACATTTCCCAATCCAATCCAAATTTCAATGGATTCAAAGGGTATTCACTGAATATTATGGGCCAGATTGACTAAACGGCAAATTAGCGCGAGATCGCAATTCCAAAAAAACGCCAATGGGAGTGCAAGGTTAAGCGCGTGATCTACTGACGATGTGCAAATGAAAGAACACAGACACAGTCAGATAATTTTCATAAAGACCAACGCAATCTACCAGTTAGCGTCTGGTTTAAAACATGCTTTTTTTAAGCTGTAAATAATGGCGCAAACACCAGTAAATTGACGAGCGCTAGCCTTAGTAAATCACCTCTCATGATTCATTTAAATACTTTCCTCCCTTACATTTTGCATCTGAAACAAAAACAAATGCATATACAATAAATCAGCTGCAAAAATAACCCTGTCCACACCTTTTCAGCGCTAATTTAACACTGTGTGTCTTTAGTAATCCTGACAGTAGTCTTTTAACGCCAAAAGAGGGTTTGCACTGGAGCAAGCTGTTAGTAAATCTGGTTAGTGTCACTGATACAATGTTGAGTTTATAAAAGAATTCATTGTATTGAGTCACGGGCTAAACATTTATCTTTTCCACCGTGGTAGAGAATGACCTGAAAAACACCCTAAAAAGTGTTCAACTGTTACAGTATTTCAAATTCTTTACAGGATCAGGGGGTCATGAGAAAGTCAACGTTTCCACATATGAGGAGTGGTTTTCTGGATAATGTCTTAAGACTTACTTTAAATGTGAGATGACATCATTGCCCAGCATCACTCCTGTTAATAGGGAGTAAGACGTGTGTGTGTGAAAGAGAGATATAAGACGGCCATTATTCATCACATTAGTACTGGGTGGATATCTGCTATGGCAAAGCTAAAGATGAACTGTTTTACAGTCAGCTATGCAATTCAGATACAATTAGTTTGATTTAAGATTTACAAGGTCTTTATTCATTTTGAGATGTGATTTAAGCCTAGATACACTACATTGCCAAAAGTATTGGGACTCCCCTCCAAATCATTGAATTCAGGTGTTCCAATCACTTCAAAGGCCACAGGTGTATAAAATCAAGCACTAGGCATGCAGACGCTTCTACAAACATTTGTGAAAGAATGGGTCGCTCTCAGGAGCTCAGTGAATTCAAGCGTGGTACCGTGATAGGTTGCCACCTGTGCAATAAGTCCATCTGTGACATTTCCTCACTACTTAGTATACCACAGTCAACTGTTAGTGGTATTATAACAAAGTGGAAGCAATTGGGAACAACAGCAACTCAGCCACGAAGTGGTAGGCCGTGTAAAAGTCAGTGCATGCTGAGGCGAACAGTGCACAGAAGTCGCCAACTTAGTCAATAGCTACAGACCTCCAAACTTTGTGTGGCCTTCAGATTAGCAAAAACAGTGCGTAGAGAGCTTCATGGAATGGGTTTCCATGGCCGAGCAGCTCATCCAAGCCTTACATAAAAAGCAATGCAAAGCGTGGAATGCAGTGGGGAAAAGCACGCCGCCACTGGACTCTAGAGCAGTGGAGACGTGTTCTCTAAGTGACAAATCACGCTTCTCTGTCTGGCAATCTGATGGACGAGTCTGGGTTTGGCGGTTGCCAGGAGAACGGTACTTGCCTGACTGCATTGTGCCAAGTGTAATGTTTGGTGGAGGGGGGGATTATGGTGTGGGGTTGTTTTTCAGGGGTTGGGCTTGGCCCCTTAGTTCCAGTGAAAGGAACTCCTAATACTTCAGCATACCAAGACATTTTGGACAATTTCATGCTCCCAACTTTGTGGGAACAGTTTGGGGATGGCCCCTTCCTGTTCCAACATGACTGCGCACCAGTGCACAGTGTACAATCTAGTGTATTTTATTCTCCATTAAGTCATAGTGTGAACTGTACACTAAACACCAGCGCTGCGTCGGAAATCACGTACTCTCTGAGTAGGTACTACATTTGAATTAGATTTTACTTTGCGACCGTTATATAGTATAAATATGGGTAGTATGAATGAAAATCGCACATACTACATCCGTCATGTTGTTACTGTCACGTGACCAACCAGTCAGTTACGTCACTACACTTCCAATCATAAATCCTCTCCTGTGGCCTCATGAGATAGTAAAGTGTCCATCGAATTCACACTTCAGAATCTCACTGGTGTAGTGACAAATTGTGTCCCCTCCCCCAAAACCAGGTCTCCTTTAGGACACCAAGCGATCCCATTGTTTCAAACAGCTTTTAATATGTATAGTACTCTCTATATTTAATGTTATGATAAATGCTATTTCATATTGACCATTTATGTCTGTATTAGTTAGCTTATATACTAGCATAGCATACATATATCGATTAACCTGATAGCTTAGTTTATACACACATTTGCACTTACCCTACATATATTCTTAATCATCTTGAATGTAATTCATTTAAATTAATTGTTAACTATCCAAATATTTCAGTTATAAATAAAACAAATTAATGATGTTCAATTATTCACTTAATAGGCTATTATTATTATTTATTAAATAACAAACAGTTAATCAAGTGTAAGAAATGACGTTTAATTGGTTTTATTATGCATTAATGTGTTTTTGTAAGCATTATATAGTTAGCTATGCGTAATTTAAATTAATATCATTCGTATATACTTAGGATAATCATTAACTGACAGTACATCATCCGGGGACATTTCACCTACTGTTTTCCGCACACTATGTATTCGGCCATACTGTTTTTTGCACATTATATTTTAGAGAAGTATTCGATTTCGGATGCAGAGTGTATGATACGGTAACCAAGGAATTGACCGAAATGGCGCACTTGATGAGAACGTCCTTGTGGCCTTTGTTAGCGTCTACAATGTAAGTCTACAAGACCATAAAGGTCTCAGTTATCATTTTAAAATTTAGATGAGGGCTCACAAGCGTTCCCTTTGCAGCTACAATGACTTTTCTTTTTCAAATGTGAACTGTTGTGAATTTTACTACATTTACTACAATTTTACTACATTAGCAGACATGTATACTACATTACAAGTACAGACTTGGAGAATTGGAGGACATCTGCAGAACTGAAGCATGTTACAACTACTGTTGAGAGAAAACCTTCACAAATAATAATAATAATAAACATAAGATTATAAGCATGCATAAGGTTATAAAGAGACAGCAACCAAATACAGTATACTATACTATGTTCTTAATGTTAATAAAACAACAAAAGAAAGAGAATCAACTGCTCTTAAATTGTGTAGCTTTATTAAGGATCAATGATACGGCGAAGACTATGCAGTGTTTTAATATTAAATTTAAGTGTAAATAAAATGTAAATGTAAAATGTAAATAAAATTTTCTTGAATACTACTAGTACTAGTTAGACTGACCTTTCTAAAAAAAAAACTTATTCCATTTGCATCTTTGTTCTATTGTATTTATTACTGACTGTTTACTTCAATAACTGCTTAGGATTTTTTTTTCTTATGGCTGTAGCTTTTTCAGTGGTATAGAAATTGGTATCAAGAATTGGCATCTAAAGTTGAAGGGCTAGTTCACGCAAAAATTTAAAATTACCCCATGATTTACTCACCCTCAAGCCATCCTAGGTGTATTTGACTTCCTTCTTTCAGCCAAATTAAAAAAATTATAATGGCAGTGAATGGTACTTTAGATTTTGATCCATCCATCCATCCATCTTAAAAGTGCTCCACACGGCTCCAGGGGGTTAATAAAGGCCTTCTGAAGCGAAGCCATGCGTTTTTGTAAGAAAAATATAAATTTGTATAACTTTATAAACTATAATCACTGGCTTCCGGTAACGGATTACTTTTATGATGGATGAATGTGCTTTTTTGGGCTTCAAAATCTAAACTACCATTCACTCCCATTATAAAGCTTGGAAGAGCTAGACATTTTTTAATATAACTCAGATTGTGTTTGGCTGAAAGAAGAAAGTCATATAGACCTAGGATGGCTTGAGGGTGAGTAAATTATGGGGTCATTTTCATTTTTGGGTGAACTAACCCTTTAAGAAATTATCATAAGAACCTTATTTTCAAAAAAATTAAAATAAATATATCGTAATATGCATTTTTAACATTGAATAAAATTACTCATATCATGAAATAAGATTTTGGTTATATTGCCCACCCCTACTATGAATGCACTTAGAAAACTACAGAATCATTCAAAGAATCGCTAACTGAATCTCATTGTGAAACTAAAAAATCGTTTATGATTCGAATCATTCCCCTAGATTAAACAATTACTCAATTAAAGATGTCGGACCCACTTTATATTAGGTGGCCTAAACTACTATGTACTAACTTTTCAATTAATCATTTGATACAATGCACTTATTGTGTGCATGCATGTTTTTACATTGTACTTACATTTTAAAAATGACATGCATGTAATTACATCTGTAATTAATTTATGTAGTTACATTTATAATTACACTGTTGACACTTCCCTTACACCTAACCCTACCCTTAAACTTACCCATCCCACCACACCTGTCCCTAACTTTACCCTTAAACTTACCCATACCACCACACCTGTCCCTAACTTTACCCTTAAACTTACCCATACCACCACACCTGTCCCTAACTTTACTCTTAAACTTACCCATACCACCACACCTGTCCCTAACTTTACTCTTAAACTTACCCATACCACCACACCTGTCCCTAACTTTACCCTTAAACTTACCCATACCACCACACCTGTCCCTAACTTTACCCTTAAACTTACCCATCCCACCACACCTGTCCCTAACTTTACCCTTAAACTTACCCATACCACCACACCTGTCCCTAACTTTACCCTTAAACTTACCCATACCACCACACCTGTCCCTAACTTTACCCTTAAACTTACCCACACCACCACACCTGTCCCTAACTTTACCCTTAAACTTACCCACGCCACCACACCTGTCCCTAACTTTACCCTTAAACTTATCCACACCACCACACCTGTCCCTAACTTTACCCTTAAACTTACCCACACCACCACACCTGTCCCTAACTTTACCCTTAAACTTACCCATACCACCACACCTGTCCCTAACTTTACCCTTAAACTTACCCATACCACCAAACCTGTCCCTAACCACACCTGTCCCTAACTTTACCCTTAAACTTACCCATACCACCACACCTGTCCCTAACCACACCTGTCCCTAACTTTACCCTTAAACTTACCCACACCACCACACCTGTCCCTAACTTTACCCTTAAACTTACCCACACCACCACACCTGTCCCTAACTTTACCCTTAAACTTACCCACACCACCACACCTGTCCCTAACTTTACCCTTAAACTTACCCACACCACCACACCTGTCCCTAACTTTACCCTTAAACTTACCCACACCACCACACCTGTCCCTAACTTTACCCTTAAACTTACCCATACCACCACACCTGTCTCTAACTTTACCCTTAAACTTACCCACACCACCACACCTGTCCCTAACTTTACCCTTAAACTTACCCATATCACCACACCTGTCCCTAACTTTACCCTTAAACTTACCCATACCACCACACCTGTCCCTAACTTTACCCTTAAACTTACCCACACCACCACACCTGTCCCTTACTTTACCCTTAAACTTACCCATCCCACCACACCTGTCCCTAACTTTACCCTTAAACTTACCCATACCACCACACCTGTCCCTAACTTTACCCTTAAACTTACCCATACCACCACACCTGTCCCTAACTTTACCCTTAAACTTACCCATACCACCACACCTGTCCCTAACTTAACACGTATCCCACCTCAATATCAGCAAAAGTGTTTTGCAATACAATATGAACACAATAAGTACATTGTACTTATTTTTTGATGTAAGTATATAGTAGTTAAGGTCACCTAATATAAAGTGGGACCAAGATGTTTAACAGATATTTTTTCCACTGGAAAATTGTGCTAGAATGATCCAGCGTTTTGCCTTTGCCACGTCATTGTGTTTTGAAACTGAGAATGACATGACTTCACATGAGAAGCATGACAGTAGTGTGAAGTACAACCTCTCATATGACTACTTCTCACAAATACTGAGTATAAATGACCCCAGAAAACATCTGAGGCATTCTGCATCTAAACTCATGCCAGAAACGGTATGAGCCAGCTGATGATGACACAACCACAGTGGTTCACATACACAAGTGCCTCCATTAGCCACTTTTATCAGTCATTGCTCTATTTTAAGATCTTTCTGTGTTGGGATCAAAAGGGTCAAAAGTCAGAGCTAATTGCATGCCACGTCAACAAGAAAGAAAGAATGCATAACTCTTGTGCCTGTTAGAAGAGTTGACAATAACAGTCTCATCTCTCAGTCCGACCTCTGTCTGTCTGGCCATTTGTCTGTATGTCTCTCCACAGATCAATCTGAGCAAGGAGAAAGATGGCATTGTGTTGGAGAGGGAAAGGCTCATCCTTTCTGCCGGGAGAGGAAGCTGGGGCAGAGGCAGGACGCTTACAACAGCAATGACCTCATCGTCCTGGGCCGTCTATGGTTACCAGCAACAACAGGATTCCCGTAATGAGTGGGCGGCGGAAAACAAGTTGGATATTGTTTAGGTATGTTTTAGGATTAAGCAATGAACAGCCTGAGGAGAGTTGAGGAAGAAGAAAACGAAGGAAAGCCGACATGAGGAATGTGCTGTGTCAAGAGGAACTGTGTTTGGACTTACCCAGGGCCCCCGGAGTGTCTCTGTCACTTTATGCTCCCCAGACAATACAATCGAGACACAAGTCTGTCGCAAAATGCTAGATACAGCCAATAAAACAAAAGGCCTACGCAGGTACAGTGATGCAATATTTACACTCTTTCTGAGTCATTCCAAGTCCTGTCTGCCTGGAAACCATTTCTTCCTCAGAGAGGACAATGGAATCTTTCAACACACACTTCACTCTGTAACTTCTCATCATCACTACACACATTTCACAGAAATTACATACTGACCACATGGTAGAGACAAAAGGTGTTTAAAATAGATTCATTTTCAATGAATGACACTACTTTTAATGGTAAAAGTACCTGCTAATTGGTTAACTGTACGTTCCCTTACTCTATATACAATTCAAAATTGTAATAGATCTAATGGGAAATTACAAACTAAACTAGATAAAGTTTGTCAAGACAAACTTTGAAGTTGGCTTGAGAAAGCCAGACCAGAAAGTTTGACAACGTTTTAAAAGATTTAAGTCTGAAGGTTTTTTTGAGTTTGACATAGTTTAAAGTTTAGATTGGACAGATGGATGGATGGATGGATGGATAGATAGATAGATGGATAGATGGATAGATGGATAGATGGATAGATGGATAGATGGATAGATAGATAGATAGATAGATAGATGAACCGCGCATCACTAACACACACACACAAGCCAAGTACATGCATCAGCAAAACTTCACTGCAGACAAATCAGCATGTTCAAAACTTCCGCCACATAATCAGTAGATATCAAACTATCTGTAACAATGCAATACACATTAAAAAAAATTCCATTCCTGTCGGATCAAATATAGAAGGCACAGCATTGTGTTTTAATCTCAATATATCTGCAAATCCAGTCTCGACCTGTGTTTTGTTTACAAACGATTCCGCTGTGAAATGAAACGAACAAACGTGCAATGTCTTACGCACGTGAGCTGGAACTTCATTAAAAATAAAATTCAACCACACATTCCTAATATTAGAATCCGAAGGAAGCTTATGCAGCGACTATGTTCTTCCACAACCAGGCACAGCGCAATATCTTGCTATCTTCGGCATGTTAATTGCTCGGTAGCGCGATCCGTTTAGCTTCACTAGTCGGTGGGCGGGGCTACAGAATCAGGCGTACTTATTCTTATGTTAAGGCGGCGTTTAACCACACGATGATGTCAAGGGTTGGCACATTCTGAGATCGAGTGTTTGCTGGGTCTGGTGTCAATAAAAGCTTTTATTTGACTAACAAGGATATTCTTATATCACAATGAACTTTTATATATCAAAAGCTGAATGAAAAGTTGATTTCTCAATTCATGACCCCTTTAATGGTTGTTCATTTCAAATTTTCTTTTGTATCCATTGTTATTATTATTATAATTACAGTGTAGATATCTATATATTAAAGTGCACATAAATGTGGAATCAACAATCCAACCGACATTATTCTCTTATGTGACTTGAACAACAGCCTTTTTATGTCAGTTATGAGTTGTATTATGCTATAATTACAGCATCAGATGTTCTGGTGGTTAGCTTGGAGGTCATTTAAAAGTGTCATATATAAGTGTCTTTTAACAGATATACGTAAAATTTCACTTTAATTGACTTATTCAGTTATTCTGAATAACAACGTTGCTTGACGCTTTGCTACATAGAGTTCCATGCACTGGGGAACACTGACAGAAATAGTAAATCTTTAATATATATATATATATATATATATATATATATATATATATATATATAATTTAATATATGTTTAATATATTAATAGTTAGTAAGGTAGTTGTTACATTTAGGTATTGGGTATGGGTAGGATTAAGGGATGTAGAATGATCATGCATTAATATGTTCTTTATAAGTACTAAGAAAAAAATCCTAGTAATATGCATGCTAATAAGCAACTAGTTAACAGTGAGAATTGAACCCTAAACTAAAGAATTACCATATAATGAACAGTCAAAGCAGATATTTAATCTGTTCTGCAGGTCTTTGTAAAGTCTTTTTGTTTCACTGCTGCTATGTGGCCACACTGGGAGCATTTTAAGAGGGGAGTGTGAGTTCCTGTAGCTCGATCTGTCAGAGCTGGGCCAAGGCTGATGTGCCGTGGGCGTGACGCCTCCGGGTTCAGTAACGCCCGAGAGGCACACCCAGTCCTCCTCACCTTCAGAGCAAACCTCCCACACACACACACAAACACACACACACACACACAAAACAGCAAGAGCTTCTCTGACAGTTCCACATAATAATACATCATTCACAACTAAATCTGTGGGTGAGCTAATTAAATGTTTGGAATTTGTTGATAAAACCTCAAGAGAACTTTCTGAATTTGGTAGATTGATGCCTTCTGCCATGAGCTTATAGCTTTCCAAATTTTGCAACAAAACAGGAAAATCTATAAAAAAAGGAGCAAATGTAATGTAAGGTCTTGAGGTTGAACTCTTTAATACTTGTTTCTGTTTCTCTTTATAAGAAGAGCTGTCATCTGAAATTCAGAGATAATTCTTTAGGGTACTGCTAATATTTAAGCACCGTAATATAATTTGTAGTGCCGCTGGCAATCAGCCCCAGTGAATAGCAACAAACTTGAGCAGCAAATTAAAGAGATGAAGAAATATTTAGAGTATTAAATTAATCTGAGCTAGCGTCTAATTTGAGTGTGGGCAAGTGTTCAGTTTTCCCCAGGAAGAGTGTCTAACTAGTGCCAAGTTTAAGATCACACTAAATTGATTTTGTCATGTGTTAAAGCGGACTTGGCTGATGAGGTCCAGGATGTTCTCTTCACATGAACATGATGCTTTCAAAAAAAAAGAAAAAAAAACTGAAGGCACGTCCCACAAAATAAGCATTGCAACTCTACCAAACAAAGTGCAAGATGCATTTAACCAGATAACAAGAAACAAGAGAATTTCCCAAGTGGAAAAAATTGGCTTGACCTTACCATTCATACATAAATATACAAATATACCCTCCCAAACACAAATCACTATCAGATCACAATAATATTGTGAAACACACACACACACACTTCCATATCTGTCAATGGCTTTGCCAGTAATAGCAGCATTAGCTTAGGGATTTGCTGTAGCAGAACAGGAAGGAAGAGGAAGTGGTGGTTAACAAAGTGTGCCCAGGTTTGCCTGCCTCTGTATACGGTCACCCTGCATTGCATTGTTGTGTAACGGGAGATGAGGTGTTCCTTTAGCAGGAGAGAACAGCAGATTCTATTAAAATTATTTTTACTGCATTCACCATAGGGCCTTCCATTCAGCATTTCCTTTCCCATGACAGAGAAGAGTTTATATTGAAAAATAACTTTTGGTTACGCTTTATTTTGCAGTACGTGTACTTGCATGTACTTACAGTGTACTTTCCAAAGAAAATATAAGGTAATATAATAAATATAAAGTAATATAAGGTAACTCATGGGTTAAGGTTAGGTTTGGTGCAGGTTCAGAGTTAGTACCTATACCCATAGTACATAGTATGTATATGAGAAAAAGGACTGTAAAATAAAGTGCTACCGAACTTTTGCCTTCCAATATTTTTACATTTGTTAAATTTGGTAACACTTTAGTTTAGGGTCCAATTCTCACTATTAACTAGTTTAACATGCATATTGGCTGTTTATCAGTAATTATAAAGCACATATTAATGCCTTATTCTGCATGACCATATTCTACATCCCTTAATCTACCCAATACCTAAATTTAACAACTACCTTACTAACTATTAATAAGCAGTAATTAAGAGTATATTGAGGAAAAAGTCCTAGTTAGTAAGTAGTAGTTAGTAATAGTTAGTTAATTAATTTATAGTGAGAATTGGACCCTAATCTAAAGTGTGACCGAAAATATGATACCTTCCCATGAAAACTCACTGGCATAATGCTAGGGTGTTATGAGTGGTTGCCAGGGCATTGCAATGCAGTTTTGCCAACTATTTTCAATGGAAAGTAGCTAAAGCCTGTTCAAAAAGTAGCTAAATGTCGCTAGATGATGTAATGCGGAAACTGTCTGCACTTTTTTCTCTCCTAATCCCTGCTCACATACTGTATTTTAACACTATATATAGCCAAATGTCCAATAAAGCAGTTCTCATTTACATATTTTCTGTCAAACAACAGAAATAATATGATGTAGTAACTGACTACAGGTTAACCAGCAGTCCAGAAAGTCGCTAGATTTGTCGCTAGTAGTTGCTTAATTTGATTTAAGTCTCATTTTATTAAATAAAAGTTGCAAGAATTATTTTTTTAGAAAGGTAACAGCACATTTATAAGCTGCATATTTTGATGGCAAGAGTTCAGGAAGGGTTGAAGCAAGAATGAGGCATTGACATATCCAGTTCAACTGCTTTAACATGACAAAGTGGAGACCATTTGTATGGCTTTACTGTTTCATACCACCTTATTGTTTAGTTTGACCTCAATGGTCACAATGAAGTGGTGATCTCAAGTGAGCTTAAACTACACTAAATCTAAAGTAGTGCTTTGTTACTGCAAGTGCTTTTTTTTTTTGGCTTAAACCGGTTTTTCTGTGAGAGCTGCAGGATTATTGAACTTAAAGTCAGCAAATGGTGCCGAGATGCCTTCACACTCCCGCATATGTCTGGATTTATAGCAGTTGAGGGTATTTCCCAGCATACACTCATGGTTCAGGTGCAAGCTAAATGCACATATTTACAATTATTACTTCGTTTGAACACTTCAAACTGCAGTTCAAAGCAGAATTCCTGGTGTGTAGGAGATCTGGAAGCAAACAGGGCTGGAAGATTGAAAGGGCTGAAATTATACAGGTCGCTCAGGACAGAGTGTTACAAAATGTTTAGGAAATTCCAGATGGGAAAATTTAAGAGGCTGGAGAAGCTACTATTAAAAAAAGAGTTGGGAATGATAAAAATATAAATCTTTAAGTGAAAGTGTTTGCCAGGCCGGTTGATATGACAGTGTCTTAAAGGGGACCTATTATGCCCCTTTTTACAAGCTGTAAAATAAGTCTCTGATGTCTCCAGTTTGTGTAGTCTTAGCTCAAAATACCCCACAGAACATTTTTTATAGCATGTTAAAATTGCCTTTTTGGGGGTGAGAAAAAACGCACTGTTTTTGTGTCCCCGTTTAGCTTCAAGAGCTCATGCTTCAGCATACCGGAAACAACAAAACAGGACAATCTCACGCACTGAAAATGTCAGAAACTGTCAGTAGAGGTGTTCAGCCTTTTATGTTCAAACCGGAGTCGTACAATGATGGAGAGACTTAAAAAGTGACAACATGTAGAATGTAACAGGACGTTTCTGAATGGTTAGTTAGCTGAATGCGTTACTATCTTCAAGTCATTGATTAGCATATTGTGTCATGATAATCTATAAATCGCTCGTGTGGGAACTGTTGTAAGATGCACAGAGCCAGAGAATATCTGCTGCATGAAGACAGAACCGGTATAGTTTAGTTTAAGTAAGGTTATAACTTATGTTGTCATCTTGCTTTTATGAAATGCTGTTGCATTTGTGTTACGTACGGTACTGCAATAAAGGTGAAAAGACGGATGCGAGAGCTTAAGCAGACTCCTAAATGTGTGACTGATCTGTTTGTTTAAATGAGTTTTCTCTTCAGAACGCATTAAACATTTGGCACAACTCCAGCTGCTACTAGGGATGTCACGATACCAAAATTCCAGTCGTCGGTACCAATACCATAAAAATTTTACGGTTCTCGGTACCAATTTCAGTACCACTGCACAACTGCACATCTGCGCACGTCATTAACACAGATACGCAGAACAAGCAGGAGTAATATTTAAATAGTATTTTGTTTTTTTATATTCACAGACACTAGTATATATTCGGCTACAGTCTGGAGCCCTGCGCTTAGATAAACACGGAAGCGACTGAACGCAGCTGCGGGTACCGAATATACTCGGGAGTCTGTACTACCGGTACTACAGAAATGCTGGTATCGTTACATTTAAAAATGTTTAGTACCGATTTGGTACCGAAGTACCAGTACTTGTGACATCCCTAGCTGCTACAGAAATGGTGGACATATGTCTATGCTAACAGGCCAGATCACCGGGTGTGGGCGGGGCTTCTCCCTACAATTACATCATTGTAGGGGGGAATCAGAATCAGCTTGTTTAAAGAGACTGCTTTTGATTTATGGGAATTATAAAAAGAAAATTGTTTTATTATTATAGAGTGGTTGTTCTCACACACTGCAGACACACATCAGTGTTTGTGAAATTTGCATAATAGGCCCCTTTTAAGACTACAGGCTGCATGACTAAGTGTAAGACAAAGTACATCTTGTCTGAACTTTTTCCACTTGGAATTAATTCAGGTTTTTTTCTTGCCTGGTAGAAATTTCAGAAAATTAGCTCTTTACAACCTAATCTTGGTTGTAAATAAGATGTCTCCAGGGTTCAGGCCTTGTTCCAGAAATAGACTAAGTTAGTTCCCTAAATCAAAACAAGATTATACAGATAAAGCAATAAAACAATGCAATCCCCATTGATTTTACCAGAAGCAACTGTCACCGAATTAGGCTCTACATTAAATGGATAGTTCACCCAAAAATGAAAGCTCTGTCATCATTTTCTCACCCTCAAGTTGTTCCCAACCTGTAAGAATGTGGGTAACCAGACAGTTGACGATAGGCATTGACTTCCATAGTATGGAAAAAAACACTAAGGAAGTCAATGGCTACCATCAACTGTTTACCCAACAATTTTTCAAAATATCTTCTCTGCTCAGCAGAAGAAATAATCTCATATAGGTTTGGAATGACTTGATGATGAGTAAATGATGACAGAATTAAAATTTTGGGGGGGAACTATTTCCTTAACACTTCTTTATCCAGGCATTGGTGTCCTGCTGCTGTTCCCAAAATCTCTCTGGCCGACACACTTCCCGGCAGTTTCCTGGTCGGTATGAACGGTGTATTCAGGCAATGCCAAAACAAAACCCCTCCTGCCTCTCTATTGTCAATGCTTCATCCTTCCCATGATGCTAAGTGACTCGTAAAAACAGAACTGCCGGTGTGATTGCCAGGAGCAGGCCTAAAAGAACTTCAGGGCAATTACGGACAATGAAATGCCCCTCCGTGGGGATTGATGGGAAATTATGTACCCAGAGGGAGGGGGAGGGTCAAATGACAGGCATTTATCCATAACATAAGAAATTAACCATACAGGTATGACACAATATGCATTAATTGTAACTCTGTGATACTAACTCTCCCTAAACGTATAAAGCTACTGCATCATTAGAGGAATATACCTTTAGAATGGCAACAAGAAAGGTACACAATTTACACATTTTCCATTTAAAAGCAAGCATACATCGCAAGCATAACATTTTAAACATAAGCATACGATTATAACATGCGTCTAACACAAGATCCACCATAAATGTTATATAGATATAAATAATAAATAAAATAAAATATATTAAATTGACCTAAAAGAAAAAAGGAATATGTAATTTATTTCCACAACAGCTATTTTCCCACTCACCAGTTTTTTATGCGCATTTTAGTATATCGCATAAAAAAAACACTGGATGGAAATTCCAAAATGTGCAAAAATTCTAAAAATGTGCATAAAAACGTATGTGCTCACTTGAGGCGGATAAATCTTTTATCAGATAAAAAGACGTGCATAAACTACGATGGAAACAAATTTACAGAATAAATCCCTCGATGCACAACTAAAAACCTCATGTGACGCTGCCTCAACAGAGGATGTGATTGGATAACTGGACTAACCAGCGGACCAATCGCATCACAGCATCTCCAATGTTGGTTTGATCATTCTGAAATGCCATAATTGCCAAATGCCAAATACCCTCCTAGAAGCGTCTCACATGACTGCGTTCACAAACACCAGCATCCGAACGCAAGAGAACATGACAGCGTTTATTGCGTTTCGTCAAGTCCTTTATGATGATGAATTGGGGGTGGGAGTAAATAAGTTCTACTTCTTTCCACTCCCTTTCGAGCAAGTATTATATGTGTATGTGTGTATATATATGTAGGTGTATGTATATTATAGATTGTTTTATGTATATTGTATTAATATATATATATATATATATATATATATTTTTTTTTTTTTTTTTTTTTGCTCGAAATAAACTGCAATCAATCAATCAATCAATCAATGGAGGAAAAAAGAGCCACAGTTTCTTCCTCGATTTTTAGCAACTTCCATTTTTATAACAGATATTTTGCGGCAATTTCCCGTGACGATTTTGCTCTCTTAAACACGTGGGGTGGAAACTGTGCTTTATTTGCAAATGTTTAATGCGATATTCCCATTTTGAGCAGAAGTTAAATTCAAAACTTTGGATGGAAACATAGCTAATGACAATGGTTAAGATCGGAACAGAAAATCTGAGATTCAGCGTGATTTTAGCTGTTCAGAGTGTCATTCAAAAAGCATGTGTCACACGCTATAGATCTAATTATAAATGAACCTAACAAATGTGTAAGGTCAAATGTATATCCCAGAATAATGAAGTGAGTGACACATCACCAATGCAAATCTGCTGATTACAGTTTAAATGTACTTGTAACAAAAAAAAAAAAGCTTGTATCTTGACTCTACTGTCTATGGTTTCACTTGTTCAGTCATTTAGTGACTTTACACCATTCAAAAAGTTCAATAGTCCCACTATGATATTAGGTTACAATGCCTTTTAAACCTGAAGCTCTTTAACAAAGTGTGGGTTGCACCACGGTCGAAACAAGGTCACACAAAAACGTGGAATATAGCAGGATTATGCGTCGCATGAATCATTAATATAAGCCTAAACAAGACATCACCACAGGCTGAGATGTTTGCTGTCTAGACTGCAGCCTCGATTCTCCAAAGCCCGGTGAAACTTGCTTTGATCTTTCCAGTTTTCCCATGGCTAACGTCAGATGTTCCATCCCAGAGCTTAGACCACTGTCTCAGCCACCTCACCACAATTAGCTGCTCTTTCCTCAATGGCCAGAAAAGCCACTAATTAAAATGAAAAGCAGTAAAGCTCTGTAGAGTGCTGCTGCGGCATTGTTAGTGTTTGATGGAGGTTAATTAGAGACACTAAATAGAGGCATGGAGCAGATAGGCATCCCTTACGTGTAAATAAACGCAGATGTGCTTTACTTTCACTCTCATTGTGCTTTTCAGGAGACACAATATTCAGACATAATATTTTTGTTTCAGTTATAGGAAAAAGGTGTGTAAATGGGATGTCAAGGTGATGAAATAACATTAAATGAGTCAGTATCAAACAGAAACTGGACTTTTAAGGTCCTGATATACTCATGGCGAAGTTATTTTTTATTCACTGCTAAGGGATAAAAAGAAGTTTCCTAACCCTCACCCTTCCTGAGCAATGGTATAATGTTAGCGAACATTCCGATGCTACTGTAGATATCTAAATATGTACTGCACCCTTCCTCTCAATAACAAAATAAACAAATAATGACAGTGGTGAGAAAACGGCAGTTAAGAAAGCATCTTATTATAGTGATGTGGATATGTTTGTATCGCTGCAATTTACACTCCAGTCAAGTCACGTCACATTTATTTAGATCTTTATGCAACAGACTGCTTTAAAAGCAAGCAGCTTTACGGTATTAACTCTTTCCCCGCCAGAATTAAAAAAGAAAAGTTGCCAGCCAACATATTTTGTTGTATGAATATCTGAACATGCAATATATCAAAAGAAAGAACAGACCTTCTGCTTTTAAACAAACTAAAATATTTTATTTTAGCTTCATGCATTCTTTTTTAACAACACTAGAATGTGGGCGAGTTTCATATAAAAGCAACATTTTAAGCAAAAAGCTGAGAAAATCATGTTTTTGTCAAACACTAGGTCTGAAAGGGATTCAGAGCGATGATCAAAACACAAATGGAGAAGATGGAGTCCATCAACACCCCCAAAGCTTCACAGTCCTGTAGCTCATCCTGGGGCAACATTTCATTCAGTAACAGTTTTGATTTATATGCTGTTTAATGTTGATGAACGCTTACATTTTACTTTTGATGCTATCGCTTGTTTCTGCTTCTTTTTCACATGTGTTTTGAGCAGGAGATTCTGGGCCCAGTTGCATGAAAGCCCTTAAATTAAGAAAGCCCTTAAGCCGCGTTTCCACCGCGGAAACTTTCCCCAGCAACTAGGGACTTTGGGTGGTACTCTGTGTTTCGACCGCAGGAACCAGTCTAAAAAGTTCCTCAAAACGTCCCTGCTTGCGAGGTAGTACTTTTTCAAAGTTTAGGAACTTTCGGGGGTGGGACTTGGGCGCTGAACATGCTGATTGGTTCAAGCAGCATTTTATTTCAACCTAAAAGTCTGTTGCGGTGCATGCAATAAGAGTTGTTTGCTATACGAATCAACAATGGAGTTAAAAAAACAAAACGACGACGAGGTTCAGGCTTTATTAAGCTTATATGTGGAGGACGAAATCCAGTGGGCTCTGGAAAGTCGCGCACAGTCCTACGTCACCGGACTAATCTTCACGGTACATTAGACCGTGATGGAAACGCAGACAGCAGCACGGCTGGGGGAAACAAGAGTCACTGGAAAAAAAAGTTTGTGGGACAAATTGTTCCGGGTCATTTCGGTGGAAATAGGTCTTTAGTTATAAGGTTAAGCGTACCCTTAAAAAACATAAGGGTCCACTTAAGGAACTTTAAGGCTGTCATTAAGTATTTCCCTTAATTACCTGAGAGTTCTGTTATGCATTGCAACAAAGTCCTTAGTAACCATTTAGCCCTTAAAAAATTAAGGGAAACAGGTCCCTTAAGTCTTCTGCTGAACTCAAGCACAATGTATGATTTCATGTTAATTGAGGAGGAGGAAGTATGTGCATTTTTACCAATCAATTAAAATAAGCCTGCTGAAAGTATGACGTGAAACGGTGTGTATTGTCAAAAATAAAATAAAATAAACATTAAACACCAAAGTGTTCATATTTTTTTTTTTTATCACTTCCACTGTGCGCTTGAATTAATGATCTCATGCCAAGCTTTCATCTTGTGCGCAAGAGTGACTGATTATAGCAAGCAGGCTTGGGAGTTTTTTCCCCCGTCTTTCAAAAAAGAAAAAGAAAAAAAAGCAGTTTTTGTCCTTGGTCCAATTTGGTTTAGATTTCTTGTTTCCAGTACTGTAAAGCCGGTTAGCACATAGGAAGCGTCGAGCCGCATTGCGTCTAGGACACCGAACGCGCCATTCAGTGAATAATCACCAATCGCGAAATGCTTAGTATAAACACTTAGGTAAGGGTCACGGTTAAGACGTTTAAAGAAATTTATTTTGCAACATTCTTAAAGAAATCTCTTGCCTCAGCGATATTTCCCCCTTAGGGATAAAACCACTTAAGAGGTTTCATGCAACCGGGCCCAGGAAGATGTGTAATGGTGCTCCCTACCGTATAACAGTGAAAACAAAATTTCCGTCAATGGCGGGGAAAGAGTTAAACATGAACAAGTGTTGCTTTAAATTAGAAATATAACTTTAATTTCTACCATAAAGCAGCTCTCCAGGGTGTTCATGTTTTTACTTGTGTCTGACTTCAATGGACTGAACAGAAAAAAATTAACTGGAGAAGATTTCCACATCTAAGACCACACCAACCTATTACGTAAGGGCCACAGTATTTACAAGTAGGTGTGAACTTTTTAGTAAAGTTCACTTTGGCAAGCTGCTTCAAACTCCAAACCATTTTTTCAAAAAACATTTTTTATTTCTTCTGAAATATATCAGGGCTTTAATTGGCTTCCTAAACCCAAATGTAGAGGGAAGTACCGTCACTTAATCATAAACTTTCCACCAAATTGTGTAAGTGAATTGTCTGGTTAGAGGAATTATGTAAGACTGGAATAAAGTATGGTTTTTGGCACTCTTCACAGCATGCTGAATCACTTTGAATTGGCTGTGCCTGGTCTGGAAATGAAGCATTGTTATGGTTCCCCAATTAACGGACAAACTACATCACAACTGTAAAAAAAAAAAAAAACCTTATTAGAACAAAACCTGAACAGTCTTTTTTTAGTTTTGAAGGATTTTCAATAGCGTTACTTTAAGACAGCAACCATGCGTCTGTGTTGTTTTATTTTCTTCGTTTTTTAAATGATTTAATTTTATAATTATTAGTCATTTATGTAGTTGTCATTTGATTTATAATTGAATAATTGTTTTATTATTATTATAATAATTTGTTTTTATATTTTATATTACAACATTTCTGTTCTATTGTTGTTTAATCTTATGATTGTGTGATTTCAAAGGGATGTTTGTCTTCATGAGATAAGAGGTTTTTAATGTCATGTGCAGGACAATATTGTGATTTGTAAAGCAGTAATTTTCCATTGCTTTTCCTAACACTTGTTGGATTTCCGAGCACTGAAACATGCAATCAAAAGATTATTGATAACACTTTAGTTTAGGCTCCAATTCTCACTATTAACTAGTTGCTCATTAGCATACATACTATTAAGATATTGGCTGTTTATTAGTACACTATATTGCTAAAAGTTTTGGGTTGCCTGCCTTTACATGCACATTAACTTTAATGACATCCCATCCGTAGGGTTTAATATGGAGTTGATCCACCCTTTGCAGCTATAACAGCTTCAACTCTTCTGGGAAGGCTTTCCACAAGGTTTAGGAGTGTGTTTACGGGAATTTTTGACCATTCTTCTAGAAGCGCATGTGTGAGGTCAGGCACTGATGTTGGTGAGAAGGCCTGGCTCACAGTCTCCGCTCTAATTCATCCCAAAGGTGTTCTATCGGGTTGAGGTCAGGACTCTGTGCAGGGCAGTCAAGTTCCTCCACACCAAACTCGCTCATCCATGTCTTTATGGACCGACGCTTTGTGCACTGGTGCGCAGTCATGTTGGAACAGGAAGGGGCCACCCCCAAACTGTTCCCACTAAGTTGGGAGCATGAAATTGTCCAAAATGTCTTGGTATACTGAAGCATTAAGAGTTCCTTTCACTGGAACTAAGGGGCCAAGCCCAATCCCTGGAAAACAACCCCACACCATAACCCCCCTCCACCTAACTTTACACTTGGCACAATGCAGTCAGGCAAGTACCGTTCTCCTGGTAACCGCCAAACCCAGACTCGTCCATCAGATTGCCAGACAGAGAAGCGTGATTGGTCACTACAGAGAACACGTCTCCACTGCTCTAGAGTCCAGTTTACACCACTGCATCCCACGCTTTGCATTGCACTTGGTCGTTCCCAATTGCTTCCACTTTGTTATAATACCACTAACAGTTGACCGTAGAATATTTAGTAGTGAGGAAATGTCACGAATGGACTTATTGCACAGGTGGCAACCTATCACGGTACCACGCTTGAATTCACTGAGCTCCTGAGAGAGACCCATTCTTTCACAAATGTTTGTAGAAGCGTCTGCATGCCTAGTGCTTGATTTATACACCTGTGGCCATGAAGTGATTGGAACACCTGAATTCAACGATTTGGAGGGGTGTCCCAATACTTTTGGCAATATAGTGTACTTATAAAGCACATATTAATGTTTTATTCTGCATGACTTTATTCTACATCCCCTAATCCTACCCAATACCTAACTTAACAACTACCATACTAACTATTAATAAGCAGTGATCAGGAGTTCATTGAGGCAAAAGTCAATAGTTAATAATGAGAATTGGACCCTAAACTAAAGTGTGACCAGATTATTCAATAAACTGCTATTTTCATTATGATCACTTCGTCTCCTGCTTCTGCTCTTCCCGTGCTTTCTCTGTCAAATTCTCAGGCTAATAGAAGAACGTTTGGTTACCAGACAAGACTTGCTTTTGACCGGTTTTACTGGTTTTGGATTCCAGACAAAACACATCTTTTAACAGGATCTGGTGTCGGATCTGATATTTTTGACGTGGAGATTCAGCCGATCTAACAGCTTTCACACAATTAATGTACGTCAGCTCAGTTTTAAAGCTACTTCAGTCATGCATGTCCTCCTGTCTATTTGAATGAGTTAAGAAAAAAAATACTTTTCAATAATGCCATATGAACATCTTGTTCTTAGCTCCAATCAAGCTTAAAAAAATCTTAATTTTCAGGTTCAAGCTATTGTGCATAAAGATACCTTGGATAAAAGCATCTCCTAAAAGCAATGTAAATACTGTATGCAAATATAATAAAGCAATTGGCTCTTTCCAGGACATTCTCTCCTACAGCCATTCTGTTGAAGGATAACATTTCTCCCATTCATTTTTCAATGAGTGAGTGGCCTGTCTCATTTTTAAGTTATTTTTACCCTCATGTTTTTCTAAACTGGTATTTGGTACAGATATCTGTTCGCCTGCTCTGTTTAGTGCACTCTTTGACCTTCATCAATGAAAGTGCCAAGGCTTGAGGCTCTCAGGTGCTATTTAAATGAAAAGTATCTGAATGAAATTGCTACAGCCGCTGCTGTTTGGAGCTCGCTGAGTCATATTGTGTGTCATGCAGTGATTTCACAGCTAGCCAAATCAAACTTGAGATCTCTGTGGTAGCAACACATAAGTGCTCAAACTTGAGGAAATCACATTACAAAGTTAATACAAAGAGTAAAAAGGAGCCTTAGGGCATCTCTATTGTTTATGGTGTATTGCATTGAAAATGTGTTTGCCTAGAATTTGATAAAAGTCTCATTTGCATTCATGCACATCAAGACTGGTTTGGCGCCAAATGTCACTTGTTTTTGTGTATCTTGTAACAGATCACTGATATCAAACCTGCAGTTACATGTCTTCATACCCCACATTTTAATGTACACAAACGCATACAATTTAAACTTTGGTCAGTGCCTCACACAAAGATAGGGTTTGGCTTCAGAAGAAGCACACATATAAAGTGCAGTTGGGTTTTCAACATTTTTGGAGCTTTATTCGACCAAATTTGTTGTTAAATGTTGATAAATGATAACAGAATTTTCACTTTTGGGGGAACTTTAAGAGCAATCTCTGAGAAGACAGTTATTAATGTGTCTTTAAGCCAGATATTTACTAAATTAAAACTTCAAAACGTTACAAAAAAAACAGTAAAAGGAAACTATTTTAATTGATTTTACTCTAAAAATAGAAATGATGAGAACAATTTGGTAACACTTAAAGAATTAAGTGTAATGCATTATAAAGGTATTTATACTGTATGGTATAATGCAATATATCTTTGCATAAGCAATTATAACAAAAGTTAAAATGCATTATAATACTCAAAGATTCCTTGTTACATCTGAAATTGGTTGCATTATACTTTATAAAAGTGTATTATAATGTATTATAATTAACTTTATTAACTGTGGTTACAATTATTAATGAGACCATACAATGAATTACAAGGCGCATTACACAGCATAATTCATGCATTAAAATACTTTTATAATGCATTGTACATAAAGACTTTAAGTGTTACCAACATTCTTTTCACACCTTAGTAAATCCTTGTGTCAGCGTTTCACGCAAACCCACTATTCGAGGCATGGAAACAAAATGGTGGTTAGCAGCTAATAATACTTGTGACAGACTGTAAACAAGGCCAAGTTTTGCTGAGACATCAGGAATTCCTCACAGCAGTGTGAAAACTGGGCGATATTACATGTAGCTGGAAAACAAGCCTGTGTCCAGCATCTGAACGCTGGTGATGTGAAAACTAGAATCACCAAATGTATAACGGTGAGAACAAGTGTGGATATATTTGCTGTTAGCATAGCAACATGTTAACGTCAAAATGTCAATTGTGTCTTATAAAGTGCCAATCGGTAACAAACTTGGCGAAGGGAGTAATGGAAGACATGTTCTCTTTATCTTCACATGTTTATTGCTGTTTATGTATACGATGTATATATATATACGAAGGCCAGTGACATTTGGCGCCAAACCTGTCTTGATTCCAATGCAATACACCATAAACAACAGAGATGCCCCGATGCTTATTTCTGCTCGTAGCATTGGCTTAGTAATATAATTTCCTCAAGTACAAGCACTTATAACATTATGACCAGGCAGAGACTGTGCTGCTACCACAGAGATCACAAGTTGCAATTCATTTTAAAAGTAGGTGGCGGGAGAATTTCAGTTCATATATAAATTATATACACGTCGTTCATCACATAATATACACGTTGTACATAAACAGCAATAAACATGTGAAGATAAAGAGAACATGTCTTCCATTACTCCCTTCGCCAAGTTTGTTACCTGTACACCCAATATATATATATATATATATATATATATATATATATATATATATATATATATATATATATACGAAGGCCAGTGACATTTGGCGCCAAACCTGTCTGATGCTTATCTCAAAGCCCATGGTCTTCAATGCCCATATTTTAATGTACACACGCAAGGACTCTTCGACCTGGTTCCAGTGATCGTAAATGGTAAAATGACTCCCTTAAAGTGACCCTTCACTAACGGCCATGTGGGAGGGCACTTCATGAAGGGGTTAAGGTGCTCACTTTCATTTAGAACGACCCTCTTCAGGGTTTCTGCAGGTTTTATGAAAGAAAATTTAAGGAATAAATTGAAGGGAACATAACACGTCAATAAGTTCTCTAAATGTAAGTGTCTAGGAAGCACACAATGAGTCGTATTAGCAACATTTAAAAGTCTGGAAATATAATTTCCATCAGATCTTCTTTACTTTTTACTTAATTTTATAAAAAAAAACTGAGTAAAGTTTGAATAGCTCTGCTCCCAAACACTAGGCCTAACTTTTACTGTACCTTCTGATCACACTGCAAAAAAGTGATTATTTTTCAGTAGTTTTGTCTTGCTTTCTAGTGCAAATATCTAAAAGGTTCTTAAATCAAGATACATAAGAAGCAAAATGAGATAAGATAAGAAATCTTTTGAAAGTGATTTTATGATTAAAACAAGAACAAATATCTGCCAATGAGTTCAGAACTTAATTTTCATACCCACTGACAGATACTTGTTCTTGATTTTAGCATGAATTCACTTAATTTTGTTCAATTTCTCAGAAAACAAGACTAAATTTCTTCATTTTGCATCTCAAGTAAATGTATATTGATTTAAAGGTGTTTAGATTTTGTTTTTGTTTTTTTTGCAGTGCATGCAGTTTAATTTTGTAATTTAATCTATGGTCCTATGGAATCTTTTTTTTATAGTTTTACTCCATTTTAATGGTTAAATTAAACTGTATTAGTCAAAAAAGCATTTATAATTAATTGAACTCATGAAACATATACAATTTAATAGCAGTTTATTAAAAAAAATGTTTAAGGCCTTATGAAATATGTTCAATTTTTTCTCAAATTCTGTTTATTTTTTACCAAATTCTGTTTTGCGTTTTTGGGTGAACTATTTACTCACATGAGGGTGAGTAAATGATGACAGATTAATTTTTACACTTTAAGTGTACTGATTCATCCAAAAGTTGACAAATTCCATGACATTCCACATTATATTCCATATAATTCCATTTTTATGAATGGATTCTGCGATTCCGTACGTGTTTTCCGCATCGCTGAAATCATAGGGCCCTAATTTAATGCCATGATATTGAATTTGAGACTTTCTGCTCCAATTTAAGACATTTAAGGCCAAATTAGGTCAAATTAAGACCTTTTTATTAAGACCTGCGGAAACCCTGCTCTTGTGCAGCGTCTACTTGCCCTTTAAGGGCACAAAGATGACATTTAAATTGTGCAGAATGAGTTGCGTCTCCTGTGTGCTTCCAAGTTGCTGACTATGTACAGCGTTCCAAATCTTTTTTCCTGTGAGGTTCTATAATAACACATAGGAAGCTGTCTATACAGGCAGTAGACAGAAAGGCAGCTCACTAGGTTTTGGAACAGAGCTGCATATTAAGGTGTGAAAGATCAGGACGCAAGAGGTCTTTGTTGATCTTAAGTCTCTCACACGGTAATGTGAAAATTATCAGCTTGCAGGGGAGGCATTGACAGACAGAACGAACCAGCAGAACCGTCTGGGAAGGATGAAAGCAAATAAGTACAAGCCAGAATAAGAGCATTTAAAACAAATTAATACCTGTTTTTGGACATTATGTTTGCCAATGATGTGGCATACTAATATCCCCAGGCCTTTTGGATCATTCATGTTTGGTTACACATAAAAAAAAATCCAGCTTAGTGCAGAATAAACAGGATGAAGATCAAGACAGAGGGATAGTGGCTGCAAACCAGTGAAAGAAAAATATCCCTGGAAAAGAAACCAGCCACACACACATGGGCAGAGCGAAGCCCTGGCAGCACAGAGGTGCTTCCCCCCCTCATGTTTTCAGCTGCATTTAAGAGACGGTGAGCAATAGTCACCGTCTCACAGACTCTGACATAAGCAGGGGATTTTTTCATTCTGTTCCTTCTTAAAAATAGCCTGGAGGACAGCTTTAAGCAATCAGTGTATGAGGAGTCTTAACAACACAGTCCAGACCAATCTAGACCTTGCACAAACTCTGTTGCAAACATCATCTCTGAGGAACAAACCCATATGATGAATTCTGATTATTATTGGTCAATACTGATTCATTTAATGCACCATAAGAGGAATCTGGTGGTTATAAAAGGGATATAATAAAAACAATCATCAAGGAAGCAAAAGGTGATGAATGTTTCACACAGCATTATTTTCAGCTTTATATTTGGTATATAGTACAGTCATCTGTGAATATTTTTTTCATTGATTTTCTCGAAGTGAAAACATACAGAGCCCCTAAAATAAAAAATATATAGACTTTTGCATGCACACAAGAAACTTATTCGTGAACAAAACACTCTTCACATGCATGCTGCCGCATTACAATTTCTAGTTTTATACAGTATACACTCACCTAAAGGATTATTAGGAACACCTGTTCAATTTCTCATTAATGCAATTATCTAATCAACCAATCACATGGCAGTTGCTTCAATGCATTTAGGGGTGTGGTCCTGGTCAAGACAATCTCCTGAACTCCAAACTGAATGTCAGAATGGGAAAGAAAGGTGATTTAAGCAATTTTGAGCGTGGCATGGTTGTTGGTGCCAGACGGGCCGGTCTGAGTATTTCACAATCTGCTCAGTTACTGGGATTTTCACGCACAACCATTTCTAGAGTTTACAAAGAATGGTGTGAAAAGGGAAAAACATCCAGTATGCGGCAGTCCTGTGGGCGAAAATGCCTTGTTGATGCTAGAGGTCAGAGGAGAATGGGCCGACTGATTCAAGCTGATAGAAGAGCAACTTTGACTGAAATAACCACTCGTTACAACCGAGGTATGCAGCAAAGCATTTGTGAAGCCACAACACGCACAACCTTGAGGCGGATGGGCTACAACAGCAGAAGACCCCACCGGGTACCACTCATCTCCACTACAAATAGGAAAAAGAGGCTACAATTTGCACGAGCTCACCAAAATTGGACAGTTGAAGACTGGAAAAATGTTGCCTGGTCTGATGAGTCTCGATTTCTGTTGAGACATTCAGATGGTAGAGTCAGAATTTGGCGTAAACAGAATGAGAACATGGATCCATCATGCCTTGTTACTACTGTGCAAGCTGCTGGTGGTGGTGTAATGGTGTGGGGGATGTTTTCTTGGCACACTTTAGGCCCCTTAGTGCCAATTGGGCATCGTTTAAATGCCACGGCCTACCTGAGCATTGTTTCTGACCATGTCCATCTCTTTATGACCACCATGTACCCATCCTCTGATGGCTACTTCCAGCAGGATAATGCACCATGTCACAAAGCTCGAATCATTTCAAATTGGTTTCTTGAACATGACAATGAGTTCACTGTACTAAAATGGCCCCCACAGTCACCAGATCTCAACCCAATAGAGCATCTTTGGGATGTGGTGGAACGGGAGCTTCGTGCCCTGGATGTGCATCCCACAAATCTCCATCAACTGCAAGATGCTATCCTATCAATATGGGCCAACATTTCTAAAGAATGCTTTCAGCACCTTGTTGAATCAATGCCACGTAGAATTAAGGCAGTTCTGAAGGCGAAAGGGGGTCAAACACAGTATTAGTATGGTGTTCCTAATAATCCTTTAGGTGAGTGTATACTATAATAACCCATTTCCTTTGTGTGTCACTGCCATTATTTACTATGAAGAAAACATGAGCATGCACATCTGTTTGCTCAAAATATGGCATCTAATATCAAGGTCTAATGTCTAATTTAACACATACTCTGTGGAGAAACCATGACACAAAATTGGCTGATGGCACAATACGGCTGGGTGCATTGTCCTATTTGCCAAGTTCAAGGGTCTATAATTAAGAGTGGTACTGTAAAAAAGCGTTCAAAATTTGGCTTTCGTTAGGGCAGTACATCATATTTCAATGACTTGGGTCTGCTTTACTGCATATTCTGTGACGGCTGAGAAACCACACCGCAAAATGGGCTGATGGTGCAATAGGTGGCTCAGTGTGCAGTGTCTTACGTATATATGCTAAGTTCAAGGGTCTATAAAAAAGACTGGTACTGTAAAAAAGTGTTCAAAATGTGGCTTTCGTAAGGGCAGTACATCATATTTCAAGGACTTGGTTTAACTGCTTTAACGCATATTCTGTGGAGACGGAGAAACCACACTGCGGAACGGGCCGATGGCACAAAAGGTGGCACAATAGGTGTGCATTATGCTAAGTTTAATGGTTTCTCGTGCGCATACGAAAGTCTGGTTTTTTTTTTCATTTTTGCAAAGGTCCTTTTAGAGGCTCTGTAATACGGTGCTAAGAATATCGTGAGAAGAAACCCAAAACACTTATAACCTGTATTTTTGCATCATGAAAATGTGCACCTTGAATTCATTCAGACAATCACTAAAGAATCACTTAAAATCTGCCATGAAAACACACTTCTTGTATAATAAATTTATTTTCATTAAATTATTAATTTTCTATTCTAGAAAACTATTAGTCTGGAAATGCTAATATTTTTCTACACTTTCTATTGTCCATACTTTTCCAAACTGCGTAGGAACCCTGCCCATAGATAACACAATCACTAAGAATGCGGCACACTGTTTGTGTAGAGATACACAGTGGCTCTTTATGCCAAAAATGATGTTTAGTGAACACAACAAAAACTAAAATCCACAACATGACTTAATAAAGAACTAATGACTGTTTCAAAACCTATACTTGAATGCTTCTTTTTGAGTGTGTTGTGAGAGCAGTAAAGCCTTTGGTGCTAATTGTGCAATCCTAAAAGCGGCACCAGAAGAACAACAGTGTTAAGTGCAGACGCAAACGCTTATGTAATTCACCAACACACTCTCTTCAGAACGCTGGAAGCCCCGCGGGTCAAATCTGGCTGCTGAGTCGACCACGCACATCGATACCAGCCATCTGATTTAACTAACTGCACTAAAGGAAGTTAAAACAGCTGAAAGCTCTGCTGCACCGCTACTTCAAAGATATTCAATCATAACAGAGCCATTGTTCTGTCTTCTTGGGTGTATTTCTGTACAACCGAGTTTAGCCTGCAGCTAGCACATTTTTGGTTCACTGGAGATTTAAAAATTTTAAACAGTGACCCTAAAGCAAGCATAAACACTTCACTAAAACAAGACTATTTTTATTTGTCAGACTTTGTTAAATGTGGTCTCTCTGAGCATATAGAACATCCACTTCGAATGCATGATGTTGGGAAAAAAAATCTTGTACATTTCGGTCATCTTACTACTATTTATAACCACAATATTTGTATATTCCGTCTACTTAACTACTGTTCTGTAACACAACACTGATATAAAAGCTCTATATTTAGAATACAGGATAATGGCATCATATAATTATAATCTTAATACACACCGGGAGCTCAGATGGTTCAGGAAGGAAGTCAGCATCTTCTCCGAAGATAAAGTCAGGGGGCAGCTCTGGGTCACTGGCATTAAAGATGATGTCCCCTGTAAGAATAAAGAGTTAATCACACAGATAATTACTTTATAAACCATATGAAATGAAACACTTCATAGATTTACAACCAGTTCTGTCATAAAAGCATTATAAACAACCATTATGAAGATGCACTGTAGAATACTACTATGTAAAAAACAGCTTTGGTCCGTGTTTCGCTTATATTTCATTCAAACTGCACCAGAGTTGGTTTGGAAGCAGACCGAGGCCCATCTTTTTAGGGGTCCCAGTCTGCTTGTTTGGTGCGCATCAGGGTTCAGATGGCAGCGTTCACACTCATTCAAATGAACCGCACTAACAGAGCAATCGCACCAGGGTTCGCTTTAATCTAACCAAACATGCCAAGTGTGAACACACCCATAATCAAAGAGATTAGATGTCTATATTTGATATTCACACACAGGGTACTTATGGCGCTTTTCCACTGCATGGTACGGCTCACATTTCCATGTACGCTCTTTATGTAAAAGATAATGGTTGCATGGCTGTTTACCAATGCATGATCTTATTAGGCGAACAATCAATGTCAGTATCAAAGACTATTTTGTGTCCATGGCCTAATGGCACTTTTACTAAACTCTCAAAGGGCACTGTAGCACTAATGGACATAAGCAAGCCATTAAACAAGCAACATTTTCAATCTATAATGTTCTGATATGAATATTGTTGGACTGGTGTTTCTATTTTGAAGGGCTTTATCTGTGTGCTAGAGGTAAACATTATGACCGCTGGGACTGATTGGGATCTTTCAATAGCTGTGTTTCAATCCACCTATTTTTATGCGTATTTTGGGATATCGCATTAAAAAAACCCTAGATGATAAAAAACGTATGTGCTCAATTGAGGTGGACACATCTTTTATCCAATAAGACATGCGCATAAACTACAATGGAAACACATAAATAAATAAATCCCTCGATGCGCAACAAAAACCTCATGTGACGCTGCCTCAACAGAGGAAGTGATTGGATAACTGGGCTAACCAGCGGACTGATCGCATCACAGCATCTCCAATGTTGGTTTGATCATTCTGAAATGCCTGAGCCAAAGTCTGTCATCAGAATGATTTGGTTTAATTCCCTCCCAGAAGAGTCTCACATGATCATGTTCCCAAACACCAGCATCCGAACGCAAGAGAACATGACAGCATTTATTCGTTTTTTAGTTTCGTCTGTGTGCTCTGAGTCATTTATGATAGAGGAAAAAATGGGGCTTCCCCATTTTTATTACAGATATTTTGTGCCAATTTCCCAGGAAGTGACGATTTTGTTTTTTTGAATATACGTGGGATGGAAACATCACAAATGTTTAAAGTGATATTCCAATTTTGCGCATAAGATAAATTTGCAGCTTTGGATGGAAACACAGCTATTTTTAACTATACCAGCAGTCCAAAGGAACATGTGAGGAACAACACTCTCAAAACAAGGTACACGAGGTACTTCAATGAAAAATGTCCCTTTCCATTTATCCCAGACAAAGCACATTCAAAGTGGAATGCAATACCTTTCAGGGAACAAAGATAGTATAAAAAAAATTTCCTCTCCAGAGCATGAAAAAGTACATAGGCTATTTATTTCTTTATCATTATTAAAGGGATAGTTCACCCAAAAATGAAAATTCTGTTATTATTTACTCGCCCTCATTTTGTTCCAAACCCGTAAGACCTTCATTCATCTTTGGAACACAAATGAAGATATTTCTGATGAAATCTGAGAGGTTTCTGAACCACACATAGGCAGCAATTTAATTACCACTTTCAAGGCCCAAAAAGGTAGTAATGTAAAAAGGTCTAATGCTATTTCATGCATTCTGACTTATTTACACCGTTAAAGAGTTGGATTCTCATGAAAGTGAAACTGCATCAAATGTCTGTTGGCAATCGGCATGTAAGTGCATATAATGTAAACAACACGAACGTGAATCAAAAGTGATCCAGGGATAATGCCATGATGTATTGTGTGTGTGTGTGTGCTTGTGACTCTTTAGCTCCGCCGAGTTTGGCTGTTTTCGGAAAGAATCGGTACAGCGTATCGGTCTTTTATAAATATGATAAAACTAAAGACTCTTCTGAGATATGAAGGATGCAGTACTACTCTATAGGCACTCAAGATAAACATGAGACTGGCAGAAACTGTGTGTTATGTACCCTTTAATGTTATGAAGCGAGGAGAATACTTTTTGTGCACAAAAAAACAAACAAAAATAATGACTTTATTCCACAATCTCTTCTCTTCAATGTCATTCTCCTACGCTATTCACTTAGTAAACAGTGCAGCGCTTCCTGGTTCTACATTCTGGCAACACACGCATGTGTCGTGGTGCTCATGTGAACAGCGTCGGCCAATGCAGAGCTGGCGTTCTGACGTAGAACCCAGAAGTGCTGCACTGTATTTTTTTTCAACGTTGGAGAATAACATTGAAGAGAAAAGATTGTTGAAAGTGTTTTGGTTGAACCACTTGGGTCACATGGACTATTTTAACGATGTCTTTACTATCTTTCTGGGCCTTGAAAATTACAATATCGTTGCTGCCTATGGGTGGTTCAGAAACCTCTCGAATTTCATTAAAAAAAAATCTTAATTTGTGTTCTGAAGATGAACGAAGGGCTTACGGGTTTGGAACGACATTAGGGTGAGTAAATAATGACAGAATTTTCATTTTTGGGTGAATTATCCCTTTAAGCACCAACGTAACACTTTATTTTACAATACGCGTGTAACATTGAGTCCACTGGAGGCGAGTTTGCTGAACCCAAGTGCAGTTTATTAAACAACACTCAAACATAAAACAAAGACTTGGCTTAAACAAAGACAAAGACTCACCAACACGTGGGTTACACATTCAATACAAGACAAGGACACATGGCAAACATGAGGGCTAAATACACAATGACTAAAGACAAGACGAGACACACCTGTGAACAATGATAAAGCAATAAACCAATGAGAACATGACAACAGAACACAAGACAAAGGAGCACATGGCAGGATCACATGACAAGACCAGGGAGTGCATGGCAAGACATGACAGTGAACATGGCAAACTTAAACACATAACCAAAAACATAACCAAAACACCCTGTGACAGTTCCTCCCCTTTATGGGCGGCCCCAGACGGCCAAACAAAACCAAAGCCCCAACAGAAGTCTAGGGGGGCGGTCATGGGGGAGGGACGGCGGGCCAGGCCCGTGCAGAGGCACCGGACACAGACCCCGGCATGGCTTGGACGGGCCTGGGAGCGTGGGCGATCCTGCCATGTGCGTGGCACGATCATGCCATGTGCTCCTTTGTCTTGTGTCCTGGACCGTGAGGCGTGGGCGGACCTGGATCGTGAGGCGTGGGCGGACCTGGACCATGAGGCGTGGGCGGACCTGGACTCGCAGGACGCTGGTCTGGGGCTGGAGCCACCTCAGGACGCTGGTCTGGGGCTGGAGCCCTCACAAGACGCTGGTCTGGGGCTGGAGCCCTCGCAGGACGCTGGTCTGGGGCTGGAGCCCTCGCAGGACGCTGGTCTGGGGCTGGAGCCACCTCAGGACGCTGGTCTGGGGCATGACTCTGGGCGTAGACAGGAGACATGGCTTGGCTCGGGACATGGACAAGGACAGGAGACATGGCTTGGCTCTGGACGTGAACAGGGACAGGAGACACTTGAAACAAAACCCATTCAAAAATGTGGGGGAGATTCACAAAGAGTGGACTGCAGCTGGAGTCAGTGCTTCAAGAACCACTACGCACAGACGTATGCAAGACATGGGTTTCAGCTGTCGCATTCCTTGTGTCAAGCCACTCTTGAACAACAGACAGCGTCAGAAGTGTCTCGCCTGAGCTAAAGACAAAAAGGACTGGACTGCTGCTGAGTGGTCCAAAGTTATGTTCTCTGATGAAAGTAAATTTTGCATTTCCTTGCAAAATCAGGGTCCCAGAGTCTGGAGGAAGAGAGGAGAGGCACACAATCCACGTTTCTTAAGGTCCAGTGTAAAGTTTCCACAGTCAGTGATGGTTTGGGGTGCCATGTCATCTGCTGGTGTTGGTCCACTGTGTTTTCTGAGGTCCAAGGTCAACGCAGCCGTATACCAGGAAGTTTTAGAGCACTTCATGCTTCGAGCTGCTGACCAACTTTATGGAGATGCAGATTTTATTTTCCAACAGGACTTGGCACCTGCACACAGTGCCAAAGCAACCAGTACCTGGTTTAAGGACCATGGTATCCCTGTTCTTAATTGGCCAGCAAACTCGCCTGACCTTAACCCCATAGAAAATCTATGGGGTATTGTGAAGAGGAAGATGCGATATGCCAGACCCAACAATGCAGAAGAGCTGAAGGCCACTATCAGAGCAACCTGGGCTCTCATAACACCTGAGCAGTGCCACAGACTGATCGACTCCATGCCACGCCGCATTGCTGCAGTAATTCAGGCAAAAGGAGCCCCAACTAAGTATTGAGTGCTGTACATGCTTATACTTTTCATGTTCATACTTTTCAGTTGGCCAAGATTTCTAAAAATCCTTTCTTTGTATTGGTCTTAAGTAATATTCTGAGATACTGAATTTGGGATTTTCCTTAGTTGTCAGTTATAATCATCAAAATTAAAAGAAATAAACATTTGAAATATATCAGTCTGTGTGTAATGAATGAATATACAAGTTTCACTTTTTGAATGGAATTAGTGAAATAAATCTTTTTGATGATATTCTAATTATATGACCAGCACCTGTATACCTCAAAAATGAACACCACAGTGACAAAGTCACTTAAATGTTAAGATATGTCATTTTCCAAATATAAAATCTGTCATTATGTACCCGCTCTCAATCAGTTATACAGGAAAACGATACTAAGTGCATGTGTCATGAATACCTCAGGTGAAAAAGTAAAATTAATTATTAAAACTATTAATGAAAACTACTAACTAATGATGTAAAGTTCAGTCTGTTTCACATAGAAGATGTGGTAGCGCACAAGTCTTTTCTATTTAAGGTCATTTTTTGGCTTTTCAGAGCTTAACAACTGGGTTACTTTCGATGTACTGAATTACCAAATAACACAAATATCATCCATGTTTCAAGTGATTTTGTTTAAGCATTGTTTTTTGTAGCATAGTTCCTTTTAATAACGACATGACACTGAAGATTTTAAACTATGTTCAAATAATACACATTTCTATTTATGTACTTTAGCCATTCTCTTTCTCTTTTTCTTTCTTTCTTTCGCTCCTCTGTCTTTTCCATGGATAAAAAAAACAGAGCAAAACAAACACAAGGCAGTAATTTTCCACAGATGGAGCATAGGGGGAAAGAGCCTGGATGATGTTTGTCATACATCTGTCACATCTGACAGCATCTTGGAAAAGCTGTTGCCAAATATCTGAAAAGAGATTGCAGTGGAAATGTTGGGCAAATATGCAGCACTTCCCAAATTTGCACCCTGAGGGCAGTTGAGGTGGGTATAACTCGAGAAACATCATACCAGCTGTGGCAAACTCTTGTGAGGAGCAGAAAGCCTAAGGACTGGACGCGCTCTCTTTGCATGCAAACAACAGACAGTCAGCACTCCTGCCAGAGCAATAGTTTCACAAGTAAACAATCAGCATTCTTCCTGGAAGTACGGCAACAGAAAGAAAAAAACGAGAGCAGGCAACAGCTAAGAAATGCAGACTTCACAACCTGTGCAACTCTCTGCACTTTGCCATGCAATGCAGGCCAGCAGGCAAAGCGGTTTAGACTAAACACTTCTTTCCACTACCTAGTTCTTATTTGAAAACAGTCAAGGTTTTTATTGTTAGCTTACATTATCATTAGCTTACATCAAATAAGCTGGTTCACTTGATAGAATCTCTACCATTCAAAATCTAACCAAGAGCAAAGAAGCTATTGCAATTGGTCTTCTTGTTTGCATTGCACTGTGATTGGAGTTTTCTATGCTGATAGAAAACGTAACAATTGTAACTTTGTGGTGTGTGTTGATTCTTGTGCAGAACAAATAGAAAATAAGACATGTTAAAGGGATAGTTTACCCAAAAATGAAAATTATGTCAGCGTTTACTCACCCTCAAGGAAGATATTTGAAAGAATGTTTGAAACCAGGCAGATTTCTGCCCCCACTTTCCCCTAATATGGTAGTGAATGGGGGGAAGGATCTGCTTGGTTTCAAACATTCTTCCAAATATCTTCCTTTGTGTTCAGCAGAACTTGAGGTTCTGTCATTCAGAAACAGTGGCTGTGTTCGAAATGGCACACTAACTTACTGCCCAATACACAGTGCATACTGCCTACTATTTTTTTTTTTTTAAAGAATAGTGTGTGAAAAAGTATACAATATGCAACAAATAGTATGCTATAGTGTTGTCACATGACAAACATTGAACATTAATTCAGCACAGCTGTGCAGGTTGTTACCTTACAAATAAATGAGCTAACCATTCATCTGGAAACCTGAGTGAAAATGTCCAACCTTTCGACTGTCCTCACCAACGGTCTTGATCTAACATATAAAAATTCAGTTTGTTGGTAAAGTCAAGTTGATTCTGTGAAATCATGTTGTTCCACTTAAAATCAGTTTTATTTATCCCGACATAAAAATGTGCTTAATTAAGTCAAAAATATAATTAGCCCATCAGGTTTGAATCAAATTGACTACATTAGGTTAGCTCATTTTAATGATTCAAGTAGCATTAGCTCCTTACAGGAACACCCACCACTGTTTACTGTGTAGAATACTTCAGGTATACATAAAAATAAATATACAAAAACACATTACAGCTGGGTTGTCCAAAACATTACAAATAATTCTAGGGATAGTTCACCCAAAAATGAAAATTACTTGCTTGGAAAAGCCAAGATATTTATTAATATAACTCTGATTGTGTTCAGCTGAAAGAAGAAAGTCACATACACCTAGGATGGCTTGAGGGTGAGTAAATCATGGGGTAATTTTCATTTTTTGGGCGAACTATCCCTTTAAGAGTTATGGTAGATTATGCCATTAGGTAAATAAGCTATATTTTGTCAGCATAAAATTGATATGATATGTTAAAATATGGTTTTATTTGCCAATTGACTGACTCAACCTGGCCAGCATCGAAATTATAATTTGAAGTTTTAGATAAAGCAGATACGTTACTATGAAGCGCACATTTTCCCAAAAACAGATTATGAGACCTGTAATCATCGTGGGAATGTATCATTATAATGTTCTGTTCCAAGCCAATATCTGTCCATCTTAAAACCGATGGCCACGGATACACTGCAAAAAATTATGTTTCCAGTCTAAATATCTAAAAATTCTTAAATCAAGATGCATTTACTAGATAAGTAAAATTACATAAGATATTTTTTCTTGTTTTCTGGGAAATAAAATCAAAATGAAGTGAGTTTCTGCTTAAAACAAGCTAAATTATCTGCCAATGGGGTAAAAAAAAAAAAAAAAAAAAAAAAAAATTTCAAACAGAAATGAGATTATTTTTCTATGTAATTTTACTTAGTAAAAGCATCTTGATTTAAGAATTTTTAGATATTTGGACTGGAAACAAGACAAAAATAATAAGTAAGAAAAGCATTTTTTGTAGTGTACACTTGCTGCATAGATCATAAACCATTGCTATTGTTTATTTTGGGACACTTTTGTCTCTGGTTAACTCCAGATGAGAACACAAAAATGAGAAAGACGTGTTTTTATCTAACGTAATGGTCTAAATAGCCTAAGTGATCCAAGTTAATTTACAAAGGGTTCAATTGATCGTACTACTAAACAACAATGGTTTATAGCCGAATTGAACTCATTTCATAACTGATTAACTTTACACAGTTATTGAATGGATTTGAGTAGACAAAAAACTGATTTCAACTGAACACTATTGTCTTTTTAGAGCTCTGTTGAAGTATTGAACTGTTTGCATCACTGAATCATTATTTTCCTGTTTATCACCGTAAAGCGACTTTGAAATCTGTATTGTATAAAGCGCTATAGAAATAAAAACTTGATTTGACTGGATTTGATTGGAAACGTGCCGTAGATTTTAAAGTACAACTTACGTGCTACTAATGACAGCGTTTTCAGAAACACAGCTACTTTGTACTTTACAGTGACATGCGTACTTATAAAAATGTTACATTTATTATTATTCCCCGCCTCCAGTTCACTCACGCTGCACTCTTCACACACGTTGCATTGTGGGATACAGTATCCCTTGCAGTGTCCTCAGATGCATACATCAGATTTCAGCAAATGTAGTAGGTAATCGGGGAATTCTATGCATACAGAAAATTCACATACTATTCACAGTATACACATCGCATACCGCAATAGTTGTATGGTAGTATGGTAACACCGGTTCCATACTGATTTCAGTGTTCGTGAGGTGTATTTAGCAGATGCTGGCAACTCTTTTGTTGGTTTAACTGCTTATTGTTCTCCTCATTCACTCAAAAAAAAGTTTTTTTTCGATACTGCTCAGTTTATTAAAAAAATATTTTCATTTAACACCATTGTATTAGGTTTCTCATTCAAACACAATTGCATTGTGTTAAACTGACTTGAAACAGTTCGTTTTAGCTCAACTCAATATTTTCATTTTGAAAGAACATGTTTCAGTTAAGTAGGCCCAAAATAACATTTGATGCTTGTTCAATTTACTTAAGTAAATTAAGTTAATCCAACGCAATTCTTTTCGACCACTTTACTTAATCCATTTGAGTTGAGAGTACATAAATGATTTTAGTTGCATTATAGAAACCAGGGACACGATTTCCCCTTCCCATCATGCTTTGCACAGGACTGGATACGGAGAGTAAATGTTGAAATAAAATGTTATTGTATGCATTTTTTTCATCAAGATGAAAAAATTGGGAGACTTGTTAATGTTTAATGTTCTTTCATTTTTAAATTTAAAAGAGTTTCTGGTATGTTAGTGTTTTTGGAGGTTACCATTGTGGTGAAGTGTAGAGCATGTGCTTGGGCTGAGGACCTGCTAATTACAATTAGAGTTGTTTTAATAATAAAAAAAACAACTACTTTGGGCATGCCATGAATGTAACAAAACCATCATGGCTATAAGATTTTGTAAAAGGTTTTCTTGTTAGATAACATTTGTAAATGTTGTAAAAATTGTATCTCACTTAATAAAAATAATCAATTAAACTGGATTACTTGTTTTGGTTTTTGTTTGATATTCATTTGAGAATAATTGAACTTAATAGTTTTAGACAAAATTAAGAATGTTAACCTGATTCAACTAAATGGCACTGAATTAACCTTATGTAAAAAAACTTAAGTTTACTGAAATAAACAATGTTAATTAAATTTAACATAACCCAGTTACGTGGAACCAGTTGACATAAAAAAGTTAAGTAAATCCAGCGTATTTTTTTTGTGAGTGTTTGTAAGATGCTTTGGACAAAAGTTGTCTGCTAAATGTAAGCAATGTATCAGATATTTTTACTTTATTTGTAATGTTCTGATATTTATTTGTTATTTTTTCTGTTTTTAAAAATCGAGAACTGGAGAAAATGAGATCCAATGATTTTGGGACAGAAAGCACGACACCGCAGCAGGTGGACTGCGACATTTAGATAACAGATGCATCGGGAATCATACGATATGGAGTTCATGGAAGATTCTCTGATGATTTGCATAGATCTGGAATTCTTAGGCAAAACAAAGGAGAGAGTTGTGAAAAGGTCTTGAGTCACTTATCAGCTGTCAGCCACCAACAGTTGCAAAATCAAACTCAGGAAGCAATTCCAACACTTTACTATCTTTCTTGATTATTTAGAGGCAGAAAAAGTCTAACATGTTTCTAACATAATAGATATAGTAATGGATGTGTGGGCGCATCAGTTTTCCAAGAAAATCAACCACTACCTAAACAATACCAAAAAATATTTAAATTTATTGTGAGGGGAATCAATAAAATGTTTAATGGACTATTTCTTGAACGGTGGAGCATGTTAATTCAAATACTGATTACTATGATTTATTGTGGTTAACTGTGACAGTGTTAAGAATGTGTGCGTTGTTCAGCTATGCCTCCATTTTTGTACTAAATTTGATTTCCTTTTTAATTTGCACTTAAGCTCTGACCTTCAGTAAAGGCCACTAATGCAAAAATTGTTACATTACACTCTGAAAGTGCACAACTAAAAGCACTGCCTCACGCATGTACCAATGCCCCCAAAAAGGACCAACATCCAAACTTCTTCATTAACCAACCCATTCTTATAATTCTTCTGCAATTACAACACAATATAACGAGTAAGTCGATAACCATAAACCTCCAAAAAGGAAGAGAGCTTCACTGAGTAACCTCAATTGCTCACTGCCAGACTACATGATCAACTCCAGCTCCGAGAAATTTGTTCATATGTGGCCTCCATGAAAAACTGCTTGAGTGTTTGAGTGTCTCATGACTCAGAGCTATAACAGGAACTCCCAATTAAGATCATTGCCATGTTATAATTACTATCCAACCTCATTAAACATCACTGAGCTGTGGTACTTGAAAGCATTTCAGACAAAACCTCTAAAAGCTCTTCTCAGAAGCTTGTTTCCAAATCAAAAGAATTGTGCTCAGTGCACCGCCATTATGAAGTCTTGAAGAATCTGTGTAAAACATTTTATTGGCCTAACATTCGCAAAATGTTCATTGTGTAACGTGCTGCATTGCATTACCCTTTAAAGAAAGTAGTTCTGCCAGCTTATGGGGAAATGAAGACCCCAACTTGCCTCCTTTATTTTGTAATTGATTGTATTGTACACTCTAAAAAATGCTGGGTTGTTTCAACCCATGTTGGGTCAAATATGGACAAACCCAACCACTGGTTTAAATTTTTTAATTACATTTTAAACCCAAAACGTATGTGCACCCCTGATAATAACCCTGTGTGTATGGATTAATTTGATGACCTTTTGGGGGCTTGAAAGTTTTTGACCCCACTGAAAAAAATGAAACATTCTTCAAAAATATTCAAAATATCTTCTTTTGTGTTCCACAGAAGTGTTATGAGGATCAAACAGTATGCCGGTGAGTATATGATGACAGAAATGTCATACTATTCGTTTAAGCATAAACAATAGTGATGCCTTAGCAAGAATAAGATATTACATTAGTAACATGATTCTCATGAACTCAAATACACTCTGCTCATTAAACACAAAATATCACCTCAGCTTTAATAAAGTTTTAATCAATCACTTCATAGCACTTTGATGACAAATTCCAGAGCTGAAGTTTATAAGAACATGTCAGACAAGCCAAACAAAAGCTACCGCAATGTTTTGCCCTCTACTGTATTTCACATTCCAATCCTTTCTACAGTTTTCTGTAGGCTATAAGTATAAAATAACGACATGATTTATCGTTGCAGTTTGAAAATGCAATAAATCAATAATGCATCACCACACATTATTAAGGGGCATACATTAAATAAACACTATTTCGGCATGCCAGGCAAGAACTTTGTAGGCTGCAGGAACATATCGCTATTGCAAACCACTATTTCATATATGATCTCTGAGAACACCTACTTACATTTAAGAGTCTCTCCAGCATATGGAATATGAAGTTTAAATCTGTCACAGCAAGGACCAGGGATTAGTGATGTGCAGCTAAAGAGAAAAAAGAAAAACTGTCAATGACACTTTGATAGCAGGCCATGATTTTGAGGCACTACACAGTGTTCAATATACCCTCCTGAAGACTTTATTCATTAGCACATGTGAAGCACATTTACAGCACCGGTCAAAGTTTGGAATAAGTAGAATTTTTTTAAAAAGTCTCTTATGCTTAGGCTGCATTTATTTGATCAAAACAGTACAAATACAAATATATTCTGAAGAAATACAGTACAAACAGTGATATTGTGAAATAAAAACCATTTAAAATTACTGTTTTCTACTTGAATATATTTAAAAATCTAATTTATTCCTGTGATGTCAAAGCTGAATTTTCAGCATCATTAATCCAGTCTTCAGTTCACAAGATCCTTCGGAAATCATTCTAATATGCTGATTTGGTGAAAATCAGCCAATCATGAAACAGCTGTGTCATCATCAGAGCTTGTGCAGTCAATTTGGGGCAACTGCAGCGTCTGTCCCAGGCAGCACCGATCAAAGTCAGACAAACTTTCTATCCAGAAATGCATTGTGTTTGTCAGGCACTGATTGGCCTGCACAGTGCCAGGATAAAGTCAAACTCATTTCATGACACATGGAACTAAGGAACCAAATGAAAACAACTTATGATATATAGTTAATAGACACCGATCAGGCATAACATTATGATGTGACAGGTGAAGTAAATAACACTGATTATCTCTTCATCACGGCACCTGTTAGTGGGTGGGATATATTAGGCAGCAAGTGAACATTGTTTCCTCAAAGTTGATGTGTTAGAAGCAGGAAAAATGGGCAAGCGTAAGGACGACTAGACGACTGGGTCACAGCATCTCCAAAACTGCAGCTCTTGTGGGGTGTTCCCGGTCTGCAGTGGTCAGTATCTATCAAAAGTGCTCCAAGGAAGGAACAGTGGTGAACCGGCGACAGGGTCATGGGCGGCCAAGGCTCATTGATGCACGTGGGGAGTGAAGGCTGGCCCGTGTGGTCTGATCAAACAGACGAGCTACTGTAGCTCAAATTGCTCAAGAAGTTAATGCTGGTTCTGATAGAAAGGTGTCAGAATACACAGTGCATCACAGTGTTGCGTATGGGGCTGCATAGCCGTAGACCAGTCAGGGTGCCCATGCTGACCCATCCACCGCCGAAAGCACCAACAGTGGGCACGTGAGCATCAGAACTGGACCACGGAGCAACGGAAGAAGGTGGCCTGGTCTGATGAATCACGTTTTTCTTTTACATCACGTGGATGGCTGGGTGTGTGTGTGCGTCACTTACCTGGGAAACACATGGCATCAGGATGCACTATGGGAAGAAGGCAAGCCGGCGGAGGCAGTGTGATGCTTTGGGCAATGTTCTGCTGGGAAACCTTGGGTCCTGCCATCCATGTGGATGTTACTTTGACACGTACCACCTACCTAAGCATTGTTGCAAACCATGTACACCCTTTCATGGAAACGGTATTCCCTGGTGGCTGTGGCTCTTTCAGCAGGATAATGCGCTCTGCCACAAAGCAAAAATGGTTCAGGAATGGTTTGAGGAGCACAACGAGTTTGAGGTGTTGACTTGGCCTCCAAATTCCCCAGATCTCAATTCAATCGAGCATCTGTGGGATGTGCTGAACAAACAAGTCCGATCCATGGAGGCCCCACCTCGCAACTTACAGGACTTAAAGGATCTGCTGCTAACATCTTGGTGCCAGATACCACAGCACACCTTCAGGGGTCTAGTGGAGTCCATGCCTCGACGGGTCAGGGCTGTTTTGGCAGCAAAAGGGGGACCAACACAATATTAGGTCATAATGTTATGCCTGATCAGTGTAGTTGTGAATATAGTTCATATTTGAATGTATTTGAATTAAGACCTTCATGAAAAGGGTTTGCAAATGCCCTGAACTGTAAAGCTCAGTGAGGGATGGAAAATTACAGCCAATCGCTTTTTCAGAAAACATATTGCATAAACACTTGTTTTTACATAAAGTCTTGAAAGTATTTTTAATCTAGATATTTGAAGAAGTAGAGTTCTATGGTAAGCTCCTGATTGATCATTTCTGAAAAGTCCCCTCAGCTTTCTGGTATTATGATTAAGCAATTGTGATAAGATTCAAATTCAAAAGCAGGCTATTTTTAGTTCACAATATTAGTCATGTTCATCAACAAATACATTGTTCCCCAAAAGTTATCACTTTTTGTGTAGTTGACAGAACACTCACCCACTCTTGAGGTCAGTGATGCGGAGACAGCCAGATGAGTCTAACCCGACCCGTCCATTGCGCACCACAGTGCAGAGTAAAGGCCGCAGCTCGGGAGAAATCCGGCTCAGTGCCACCTCTGGAGAGAGACTGTTCATCTTCCAAACAATGACAATAGAGAAATTTAGATTTCTCATTAATTACCAGCACAGTCTGGGAACCTCTGGCCCTTGAGATCCACGGTCCTACAGAGTTTAGCTCCAACTCTGATCAAACTCACCTGAACAAGCTAATCAAGGTGTTCAGGATTACTAGAAAGCTACATGCAGGGGAGTTTGATCAGGGATGGAGATGGATCCTGAGGGCCAGAGTTGCCAAGCCATGGTCTATTCTGTCCCCTCACAGTTTCATAGACCAAAAATAATCTCTTCTCATCATAATAACATCTCTAATGTTGTGTTTTGTGCCATATTAATCTAAATCATATTACTATATATTACTGTCTTAAAGGATTAGTTCACTTTAAAATTAAAATTAGCCCATGATTTACTCATCCTCAAGCCATCCTAGGTGTATATGACTTGGGATAAAAGCGTAACTTGCGCGACGTTTGACGTCCGACGTAGGTTAAGTGTTTTGGACTGCGAGAGGTGTTGCACTTTCTGCATAAGTTGAACACGGAAGGCGGTCCGCCTGAAGCTAGATATTTTACTTTATAACATGTTAAATATGGATATTTTTCTTACAAAAACCCATCGATTCGCTTCAGGAGGCCTTTATTAACCCCTGGAGCCGTGTGGAGTACGTTTATGATGGATGGATGCACTTTTTTGAGCTTCAAACTCGTTGGCCCCGTTCACTGCCATTATAAAGCTCGGAAGCGTCAGGATATTTTTTAATATAACTCCGATTGTGTTCATCAGAAATAAGAAAGTCATTTACACCTAGGATGGCTTGAGGGTGAGTAAATCATGGGGTAATTTTCATTTTAAAGTGAACTAATCCTTTAAGGCCCGTTCACACCAAGGACAATAACTATAAATCATAACAATAGAAGATAGTTCTAAAAATCATTCTAAGTATAAAATAGAGTTCACACCACAACTATAATGATAACGGCACAGAGAAACGATATAGTTGGAATCACTTTCAGAACAATTTTTTCCAGCTGATAAACGATGAAAACATTGACAGCCAATCAGAATCCAGATATCCATTACTTTTTAATTCATTTTATAATAGCTTGAATCACTCTGCTGCCAACCAATAGAATATGGAAATTACTTTTACTGTATCTTCTGATCACAATGAAAAAAGTATGGAAGTACTGTATGTGTTTCCGCGATTGGATATAAAAAACATTAAACGTAATTGACAAATTTTTGTCTCACAATTCTAAGACTTAGATATACATTATAAAGTTAGTTATATTTGCTGTGCTGTGAGTTATAAAGTCAGAATTGTGAGATATAAAGTCAGGATTGTGAGATATAAAGTCAGAATTGTGAGATATAAAGTCAGAATTGTGAGATATAAAGTCAGAATTGTGAGATATAAAGTCAGGATTGTGTGATATAAAGTCAGAATTGTGAGATATAAAGTCAGAATTGTGTGATATAAAGTCAGAATTGTGAGATATAAAGTCAGAATTGTGAGATATAAAGTCAGAATTGTGAGATATAAAGTCAGAATTGTGAGATATAAAGTCAGGATTGTGTGATATAAAGTCAGAATTGTGTGATATAAAGTCAGAATTGTGAGATATAAAGTCAGAATTGTGAGATATAAAGTCAGAATTGTGTGATATAAAGTCAGAATTGTGAGATATAAAGTCAGGATTGTGTGATATAAAGTCAGAATTGTGAGATATAAAGTCAGGATTGTGTGATATAAAGTCAGAATTGTGAGATATAAAGTCAGAATTGTGTGATATAAAGTCAGAATTGTGTGATATAAAGTCAGAATTGTGAGATATAAAGTCAGAATTGTGAGATATAAAGTCAGAATTGTGTGATATAAAGTCAGAATTGTGAGATATAAAGTCAGAATTGTGTGATATAAAGTCAGAATTGTGAGATATAAAGTCAGAATTGAGTGATATAAAGTCAGAATTGTGTGATATAAAGTCAGAATTGTGAGATATAAAGTCAGAATTGTTTGATATAAAGTCAGAATTGTGTGATATAAAGTCAGAATTGTGAGATATAAAGTCTGAATTGTGTAATATAAAGTCAGAATTGTGTGATATAAAGTCAGAATTGTGTGATATAAAGTCAGAATTGTGAGATATAAAGTCAGAATTGTGTGATATAAAGTCAGAATTGTGAGATATAAAGTCAGAATTGTGTGATATAAAGTCAGAATTGTGAGATATAAAGTCAGAATTGTGTGATATAAAGTCAGAATTGTGAGATATAAAGTCAGAATTGTGTGATATAAAGTCAGAATTGTGAGATATAAAGTCAGAATTGAGTGATATAAAGTCAGAATTGTGTGATATAAAGTCAGAATTGTGAGATATAAAGTCAGAATTGTTTGATATAAAGTCAGAATTGTGTGATATAAAGTCAGAATTGTGTGATATAAAGTCAGAATTGTGAGATATAAAGTCAGAATTGTGAGATATAAAGTCAGAATTGTGAGATATAAAGTCAGAATTGTGTGATATAAAGTCAGAATTGTGAGATATAAAGTCTGAATTGAGTGATATAAAGTCAGAATTGTGTGATATAAAGTCAGAATTGTGTGATATAAAGTCAGAATTGTGAGATATAAAGTCAGAATTGTGAGATATAAAGTCAGAATTGTGAGATATAAAGTCAGAATTGTGAGATATAAAGTCAGAATTGTGAGATATAAAGTCAGAATTGTGAGATATAAAGTCAGGATTGTGTGATATAAAGTCAGAATTGTGAGATATAAAGTCAGAATTGTGTGATATAAAGTCAGAATTGTGAGATATAAAGTCAGAATTGTGAGATATAAAGTCAGAATTGTGAGATATAAAGTCAGAATTGTGAGATATAAAGTCAGGATTGTGTGATATAAAGTCAGAATTGTGTGATATAAAGTCAGAATTGTGAGATATAAAGTCAGAATTGTGAGATATAAAGTCAGAATTGTGTGATATAAAGTCAGAATTGTGAGATATAAAGTCAGGATTGTGTGATATAAAGTCAGAATTGTGAGATATAAAGTCAGGATTGTGTGATATAAAGTCAGAATTGTGAGATATAAAGTCAGAATTGTGTGATATAAAGTCAGAATTGTGTGATATAAAGTCAGAATTGTGAGATATAAAGTCAGAATTGTGAGATATAAAGTCAGAATTGTGTGATATAAAGTCAGAATTGTGAGATATAAAGTCAGAATTGTGAGATATAAAGTCAGAATTGTGTGATATAAAGTCAGAATTGTGAGATATAAAGTCAGAATTGAGTGATATAAAGTCAGAATTGTGTGATATAAAGTCAGAATTGTGAGATATAAAGTCAGAATTGTTTGATATAAAGTCAGAATTGTGTGATATAAAGTCAGAATTGTGAGATATAAAGTCTGAATTGTGTAATATAAAGTCAGAATTGTGTGATATAAAGTCAGAATTGTGTGATATAAAGTCAGAATTGTGAGATATAAAGTCAGAATTGTGTGATATAAAGTCAGAATTGTGAGATATAAAGTCAGAATTGTGTGATATAAAGTCAGAATTGTGAGATATAAAGTCAGAATTGTGTGATATAAAGTCAGAATTGTGAGATATAAAGTCAGAATTGTGTGATATAAAGTCAGAATTGTGAGATATAAAGTCAGAATTGAGTGATATAAAGTCAGAATTGTGTGATATAAAGTCAGAATTGTGAGATATAAAGTCAGAATTGTTTGATATAAAGTCAGAATTGTGTGATATAAAGTCAGAATTGTGTGATATAAAGTCAGAATTGTGAGATATAAAGTCAGAATTGTGAGATATAAAGTCAGAATTGTGAGATATAAAGTCAGAATTGTGTGATATAAAGTCAGAATTGTGAGATATAAAGTCTGAATTGAGTGATATAAAGTCAGAATTGTGTGATATAAAGTCAGAATTGTGTGATATAAAGTCAGAATTGTGAGATATAAAGTCAGAATTGTGAGATATAAAGTCAGAATTGTGAGATATAAAGTCTGAATTGCGAGATATAAAGTCTGAATTGAGTGATATAAAGGCAGGATTGTGAGATATAAAGTCAGAATTGTGAGATATAAAGTCTGAATTGAGTGATATAAAGTCAGAATTGTGTGATATAAAGTCAGAATTGTGTGATATAAAGTCAGAATTGTGAGATATAAAGTCAGAATTGTGAGATATAAAGTCAGAATTGTGTGATATAAAGTCAGAATTGTGTGATATAAAGTCAGAATTGTGTGATATACAGACTCACAATTCTGAGAAATAAAGTCAGTAGTTTTTTCCTCTGAATTGGATTTTATGTCTTACAATTGCGGGGAAAAAAAGTCAGAATTGTGAGATAAAGTCGCAATTATCTTTTAATTTTTTTATTCCGTGGCGGAAACAAGCTTCCATAAAAAAAGTAATGTTTAACCTCAGTATTTTTGTCTTCCAGTTTGGCAGTGCAAAGAATTTACTGGAGAGAAGTCTTTTTTTCTGTGTTCACGATTAAAACAAGAACAAATACCCACCAACAGGCTCAGAAAAAAACATATAATCGGTAAATATTTGTTCTTGTTCAAATGTTCAAGACTTCACTTTACATTATTCAAGTAAATGTATCGTGATTTAAAGATATTTGTATTGGTAAACAGGAAGATAGATGTTATGCTCTGATCTAAGACCTTTTAAGGTCTTAACTTGTATAAAAATACCTTTTTAAGACCCGCAGAAACCCTGAAAATGTATGAATGTCATTGGATTAGATAACAACAGGATATCAAATATGTATGAGCAAACAAATGATGATAGACATTTTCTCACAATGTTTCACAGCACAGGCTGTATTGTCCTTGTTGACTAATTAATGAGTGGATTTCCACAGTAAATACATTTTGTTTAGACAGGAAACGTAAATAAAAAATTCAGCTTGTGTAATACACATTATTATCCTAACATATTATAAACACTTATGATATTTACTAATACTGTCGAGCAGCTGCACTGACACACAAAACAACAACACTACCACAACTCATGTGGATGAATGAATCGCAGAATTTGTGATTGTTGTGTAGTTTGATTTGATTTAGTTTGTTATTCAGTTTGTTTTGGAGCTGCTAACAGACTGGCTAACATGCTAACCCTGCACTATGAACCAGTCTTTTAAGCCTAGTTATGCTTCTTTCTTTATCAAAGAAGTCGTTTCGATACAAATAAATGTTCGTAAATAGCAAATGGTACCTTTTATATGTAATGTAGCACAGATTTTGAGCATGAATTCATTCCCCACTTCCGCTGTTGTTATTGAGATTTGTTTATGGGTGTCTATGGATTATGCCTGATAGTTTTACCACGGCGTTGCTGAATGATTACGTGAATAAATCATGTATGTGTTCAGTAGTATACTTTATTAGACATAGCTACATTTTCTACATGATAACAATGCTTCGGCTCGTTTGAAATAACCAAATCTTTAATTTTATAGACAGGAGAATACAGGGACAGCTCAAATGGGCTTCTGTCTCGTTACATGTGTTTCTGTGCTGTCAAGATAGACGTGAGTACAAAGTGCAGATTAGATATCGCTGTGCTCAGTGGACAAATAGGTAAAAAAAGTAAAATATTACTATGTACACCAAATGATTTCAAATGCTTTTTAATATTTAATGTGATATTGTATGATTGAGATGATTAATCAAGTACTATATACCACACTGAAACATACACTCAGAAATTGCTAATTACAAATTACAACATTGAATTAATCGAGAAATGTTGTTTATTCAGTTTATTCTAAAACATACTGCAATAATCTTAAATAATCTGTTTTGTGTACATCTTCAGAAATATTTTTGTTCCACAGTGTAGACATTAGCAGTAGAATTAAAGGCACAATATGTAACATTTTTGGATTAAAATATCCAAAGACCACTAGAACAGTGTTAAATATTTTGTTGACTTGTGTACTTTATCCCAAATGTTTCCAAGAATGTTTAAATCCAGAGAAATAAGCTATTTTAACCAGGACATGGACCGTGTCCGTGCGTAGCCTATCAATGACGTCATACCCGCATTACCCTCGATTTTTTATTTTATTTAGTAGAAACCATGGAAACGCCATAGACTCTTTAATATATTGTGTGTTTTATTAGACAAGGGAACAACTGTTTGGATACATTCATTGACAGAAAACTAATTATTGTCTCCGTCATACAATATGTTTTAAAATTAATTGCATGCCATTTAGCAAAACAAGCCATCCAACATTTATTAATATGATATTCTAATATCGATCTAGCAGTGTGCAACAAGTGTCTCATAGCAACCGCGGAGCAAACGTACATTACAACATAACTTTCAACACACTCAAATGTATCTAATATGATAAAACACATACGCATGAGCAGAAGAAGCGGAAGCAGTGACTGTGGCATAATAAAAGCTCCACTGCTGTCGAGCCTAGGCATGTGCCGCTATTAAATTTTCATGTTGCGATTAATTGCTGAAGCTTTTATCACGGTATACGGTATTATCACGATATTGAAATAAGTTGCGAAAAAAGTGTTGTCATACTATAACAGGTTTAAAAACTTTTTCTTATAACAAAAAGAAAAACGAACATTTAAATACAATAAAGCAATACACAAAAATGTATAAAAAAGTAAACAAATATTTCAAACAGATTAAAGTGCAAAAGAATTAAGAACAATAGGTAACACTTTACAGTAAGGTCTCACTAGTTAATGCATTAACTAACATTAACAAAGAGCAAATAGTTCATTTTAAACGGTTGATGGGTGAAGTATTCTTAAAATGCATTCTTAAAATCGGAATAATTCGTAATAAATAATTATTCACAGTATTTTGAAGTGCCCACGATAACAATATCGTGCATGTTCATTATTGTGATATATCGTATTACCGTATACCGGCACATGTCTAGTCGAGCCGTGTGCATAGACTGTAAAAAAAATATGGACGTAGTATCTGTGACGTCACCCGTAGGTTTCTAAAGAGCATTTTTGAAGCCTAAAGTCGGCCGTTGCCATCTTGGCAGCGCGTCCCCGCGCGTCACTCCCGAATAACAGAACATGGGCAAAGAGGCAGGACGTGGGTGGAGCTGAGGTGACGTGATGACTAACAGACAGCAGACAAACGGCAATCCACCTGTCACTCAAAGTGGCCACGCCCTTAATTATGCAGAACTTTAAGGCTTTATATAATGTAAACGAATGAGTTATAAAAAAATTCACCCCCCTCACAGTTTTAATGAAGGGCAAAATTAGCCGTATAGACCTAGACCACAATTTATTCCAGGCTGTAAACATGCTGTAAAGTTGGGCATTTTAACATGGAACTCAATGAGATTCTGGCCGCTGTCTCTAGTGGCCAGTCGATGAACTGCGGTTTAAGTCACTTCCGTATTGGCCGCGCTTGTCTCTCATTAGCAATCGCTCCAGCGGCCTCGTTCCTTTTCAACAGCTTTCAGCCCCACCCTGCTTCATACTACAGTAAAGTTAATAATCTCATCAATGAACATGATTTCTGCGCGAGTCCCGTCCCGATTCTTTTCCACTGGCTGTAGAGGTGAAGACAACTTCTCCCATTAATCCGCGCTCAATCTCGGCGTCATCCAGCTATGACTTTGTTTTGAATAGGGCCTCTAGCGGTGAAAAACTACATATTGTGCCTTTAATAGAAGACTTGAGAAAAATAATTATTAGACACAGCCACTGCCCACAGCTAAACACAGCTTTTTACACAATGTCTCTGATTGTAAATAAAATACACTTCATAAAGGGATAGTTCACCCAAAAATGAAAATTCGGTCATCATTTACTCACTCTCAAGTTGTTCCAAACCTGTATGAATTTATTTCTTCTGCTGAACACAAAAGAAGATATTTTGTAGCCAAACAGTTGATGGACCTCATTGACTTCCATAGTATTTATGGAAGTCAATGGGGCCAATCAACTGTTCGGTTAACCATATTCATCAAAATATCTTCTTGATGGTGAGTTTTGGGTCTGCAGGAACAGATCTGAGAACTAATGACTTTATTTTGTCAGATTGACAAATTATACTGACTGAATTTGGTATTTGCCCGTTATTTCCATGCTCCTCAGACAACCATGTAATAATAAATCCATACCTAATAATAAATAATTAAATTCTTTCTTTAACATGTGACTTTCTTCGTTCGGTTTATCGTGCAGAGAGGATAATATCTAAGTCTCAGGCCCAAACAGCAAAACACTTGAAGCTATTCAACCCATTAAGACTGATTTGAATCTAAGTATGCAGAAAATGCAGCCTGGACTTCAGTTATTTTGAGAAAATGTAGGCTGTTCCTTAGCCAGCGGCAGGCTTTTACAGTCCCCTGAGGCCTGCTGGGAGATTTGAGCAGATTAACACTCGACTATTCACATACGTTGCCTACACGCAAGGGATTGAATTAATGAAGGATTTTCATGCTTGTTGTCAATCACATGATCCAGTCCTGAAATAATCATCCACATTAGAGTTGGCATGTTCAATGTGGAGCATAACTACCGATATTTAAGCATTTAATTGTTGCTCTCCAAAAATCTCATTAGAAATGTATGTAAATAATGTCAAATAATCTGATGTTGTAGTATTTTAATATTCAGTCTAAATGCTGCTGTTTTTATTATTATTAATGTTATCAGGTCATGCCTGCAGACGTGAGTGTTGTAGTGGTGGGATCTTGTATGACCGACTTAGTAAGGTAAGTCATCAAAGGATTTCAGTGTCGTAGTGAACCAGGCCTGGGGCAAATATGTGCCACGTTTAAAATGCGGGGGGAAAAATGCCTTTGTAATGCATTCCTCTGTTCTGATGAAGAAAAAAAGCAGTGGTTGCATCAAAATCTATAGTGGCAATGAACAATAGAGATCATGAGATCATACTGTATGTACCTGACCCATGCATTCACTCTCAAAAAACTATCAAAAAATGTACCTTTAGGGGTACAACCCATAAAAGGACATCTTTGTACCTTTTTCACCCCTAAAAGGTTCACAGTAGTACCTAAAGGTACATATTGCTACTCTAAGGTACTAATATGCACCTTTAAAGGGTATAAAAGGTACAACGATGTCCTTTTAAGGGTTGTAAAGGTACAGTTTTTGCACAGTTTTTCGGAGAGTGTTCTAGAAGAGCATTTGTTGAATTATGATATTTTGATTCATTTACAAATACATTCGAGTTGACATTATATGCAACAACCATTTTTCAGATACATTTTAGAGAATCTACTTCAAATAATACAATAGTTTAACATATGCTACATAAGGTTACTGAAAAACATATGCCTTCATAAAATGAAAATAATGGTAAAATTTTACTTTACCCTCTGGTCTTCGCATGATGGCCAAAAATGACAGATTTTTATTTAAATGAAATTACTGTATTTTAGTTCAACAATGTTTTTTATTTAATATTTTGTATATTTAGGGGATTTTATGGTACTAAATTATATTTATGCAGTAGTTATACTCCATTTTTGAGCATAGAAATGATAAATCTTGAATGCTTTAGAGCACAGACTTGAAGTGATAACAGTTTTTAAAAGTGAACTTAAAAAAAGTTACAGAATTTTACGTTTATTGTTATAAAAAATGCACAAAAATACTATTTTTAATTTTTATATGAAATATATATTTCAAAAACACATTTTACTCTAAAACTGAGAAAATCAAAGCCATACATCTAAACAAGTTGTGTTCCAAATTTGAGGTTGATATCTCAAAAAATGAGCTTTCTGTCCGATTTTGTTTGGGTGCAGTACCAAAAATTTCCACTGGATGAAATTCATCTCTCATTCATTTCCAATGCGGCCATTTTTGACCATGAGGAACACAAGTGTTACTATTTTTTTCAGAACCATTTAACCTTTTTGAATCATTTCCAAGATTTTTTTGTGTGTTCACATAGCAAGTGCCAAAAAATTTACCAAGTTTCGTACCATTCCGATGAAGTAAAAAAGTAAAAAAATTAAAAAAAAGTGACATTTTTCGGTCAAAAATTACCAAACAGCACCAGGGTTAAAGCCGGCATGTCATTTTGCCTTGTAATGCATCTTATAATGCATTTTATGATCTCATGAATAATTTTAACTACCGTTATAATACATTATAATACTTATGTTACGTCTTTAGAAAGTTAAAACACATGCCAAACAACTCATTTCAGATGTAACCAGGAATCTTCAAATATTATAATCCATTTAACTTTGGTTACAATTATTTATGAAAAGATATAATGCATTATAACACACATTATGAATACCTTTACAATACATTATACATAAAGGTTTCAAGTAGGGATGCAACGATATGAAAATTTTGGCCGATACGACAACTGATAATTCTTTATATTTAAAAGCCGATAACCGATATATTGTCCGATAAATCTAAATCCAACTTTTCATATCATTTCTGAGAGCCTGATTACAAAAACAAAAAGTCTCACCATTAAAAGCCATGTCCCAAGCACACAATTATAATGTTCTCATCATGATTTTATGTGGTCTATATGACAGACTTGAGCTGCACATGTTGAACTTTACTGTATTTTCCTTTTATGAAATGATTCCAATCATATTTCAAGAAATAAAAAAATCTCATTGTGAACAGTGCGCATCAGAAGTGTCTCAGCTGAAGGAAATAATTCATTATTTATTGGCTTTAATATATCGGACACATTTTCTTATCAGGCCGATAACGATGACATTAAAAATGAACATATATTGGCCCGATACTGATATGGTGGCTGATATATTGTGCATCTCAAGTGTTACCAAAATAATTTTCATGTGCCTCTAAAAAGTTATAGAGGACACTCATTAATAACACATTAATAAAAAACACATTTCTGATGCTGAAAGAGTTTTATGAAAAATGAACTTTTATTTAGTAAATATATGCAATCAGATCATTGATGCCCAACCACTATCCTCATGTTCAATTGCATGCTTAAGTTGAAATTTACAAACGTGGCTTTGCTCATTGTATAGCAAAACAAATCTACCCTCTATTATTAACTTAAAGCTGAGCTCTCATATATCATTCTAAATGATGATTTCATGCTCATGCTCATGTGACAAACTCTCACACTCATCGTCGCTATGCTCGTGGAACATATTCCACTTGCAGAAGGCAGACTTTAAGATTTTAAAATAACTCTGAAAGGAATTAGTCCTTCCAGCAGGAACCAAATAAGGTCCAACAAAGGCAGATTTGGGGAACTGCCTTCTGTTCTGCCAGCTCTGTCTATTATTAATATTTCCCCAGGGAACTGATTCACTGCTCATTGGTCACATTTGCCGCCGGCAGTTTTTTTTTCCAGCGTCAAGTGTGTCCTAGTCATACTGTCTGCTGTATTTTCAGCACAGGTGCACCTTTTGACTGGAATACGGCGTAAACTTTGCAGCTGTGCAAACTGATAGTAAACTTTCATCTTGCATTTTTATGTTTACAGTGTAATTTATTCCTGTGATCAAAGCTGAATTTTCAGCATCATTACTCAAGTCGTCAGTGTCACATGATCCTTCAGAAATCATTCTAATATGCTGATTTGGTGTTCAGGTAACATTTCCCTAATCAAAAAAAAAAAAAAAAACTATACCAAAATGTATTTATTTCATACTAAGTACAGTCTTGCTCAAAAGTTTACACACCCCTTGCAGAATCTGTGAATAATTTAAACAAAATAAGAGGGATCATACAAAATGCATGTTATTTTTTTTTTAGTGCTGTCCTGAATAAAATATTTTACATAAAAGATGTTTACATATAGTCCACAAGACAAAACAATAGCTGAATTTATTAAAATGACCCTGTTGAAAAGTTTATGAACCCTTGATTCTCAATACTGTGTGTCGATGCATTAAGAGCCGGGGGGTGAACACTTTTTTAATTTGCAGATCAAAGTAAATTGTACTTAATTTGTCTTCCGGGAAACATGTAAGTATCTTCTGTTGCTTCCGAAGGGCAGGAAAAATATTTCTGATATTTAAACAAAATAAGAAAAATTTTGGACATCTTCATCCTGTTCAAAAGTTTTCACCCCCCCGGCTCTTAATGCGCCGTGTTTCCTTCTGGAGCATCAGTGAATGTTTCAACCTTTTTTAATAGTTGTGTTTGAGTGTCTCAATCATCCTCAGTGTGAAAAGATGGATCTCAAAATCATACAGTCACTGCTGGAGAGGGTTCAAATACACAGTAAATAAATAGTGGATAAAAAAAAATCCCTCTTATTTTGTTAAAATTATTCACATTTTCAGATTCAGCAAGGGCTGTGTAAACATTTGAGCAAGACTACTACAAATCCATTTCCATATTTACTGAGATATCACATATCTACAGAGACTCACTGATATAATTAAACTTTACTTGGAGTGCATCTTTATTGCACAATGCACATTTCTGCAAAATGTATTTTAATATCACTATTAGTAAGGATAGTATGATCTGTGTATAATATCAGTCTTTAAATGCCAGATATTTAAAGTATACTTGCACTTTAGCACAATCTTAAGTATATCTTCAGCACTATTTCTGGATAACTAAAATGAGTTGTTCCTTTAATTATACCAGTTTTCATACTAAAAGTACAATTGCAGGGTATTTATATTAAGTACATACATATTTAAATATATTTGTAGTAAATGTATATGTATTTCCAATAGATTTTTTGTTTTTATGATTCTTTGATGAATAGAAAGTTCAACTGAACATAATTTAATTAAAATAGTTTTTTGGTATCAAATGTTTTGATCAATTTAATGCATCCTTTCTGCATAAAAGTAATGATTTCTTACTGACCCCAAACATCTTTTAAACAAAAGTCTGATTGTTTATGAAAACCATTGCTAAACCTCATTATCTGAGGTATCATTCATATCCATAATTGGGGCAGGACAAGATATGCCAAATTTGAATCATTCAGGTTAGGTGTTAGTTTCTCTAAGAGCTATGTTGTCCAGAGACAACATTTTCCTTTCCATACATAACTAAATCATATTCATTTCTTTCTCTGTCATACCCTAAGTGATCACAACAAACTACCCCTTATGGGGGAAAAAAAAAGTTCCAGTTGCTCATTTACGTAACCATTTACAAATCCAGTCATCAATGTTGGCCTTTGAACAGAAGAGATTGCATCAATTAGGCAATAGTTCTGATGGGAAGTGTGTTTGTTTTTTTGGAGGGTGGCTGACACATTTCACCCATCAAAGTGCTATGCTTGGCTTAGAAGTGTAAAATCCAGTTTTCGATGTGGCTTGTGTTTGTGACAGTCGAACGGAATCAGACACTTTGAAGCGCGTCTCGTGCGGAACATTTGTGTGTTTGTGATGAAGCCAGACAGTGCCACCTGCTGATTACAGTTTGAACCCATTGGTTTGCCTTCACTGGAGCCGTCAGTGTCTTTCACATGCGATGGGATGTTAGTCAAGAGTGTGCATGTGGCACACACAAGTTCTGCATACTCTTGGCTGGGGTCTCATATATTCATGTAACAATTAACTTCAGGCACTTTATCTTTGGTTCAACCTGGGCCTTTTTTGTAATAAAGACATTACTGATAATACCATGTTACTTTGATAAATATCACGGCACTAAATGACGACCATATGGTAAGTACATGGTATTTTAAAGAATAGGTAGTACTATGGCGCTTTTTTATAGTGCTGCTGTATTCATAGTTTGGTTGCACTTTATTTTACAGTACATGTACTTACAGTGTACTTACCTAAGAAAGTACTGATAATATAAAGTAACTACATGGGTAAAGGTTAGGTTTAGGGGTGTAGGTTCAGGGTTAGTACATAGTTATAACCCAGTTACTGTAATTGCTATAAGTGCGTAGTATGTATATGTGGAACAGGACTGTAAAATAAAGTGCTACCCATAATTTACTATCTCTGTTTCTCCTTCGCTCTAATATTTATATAGGGTAAACATTTTAATGGTAACACTTTAGTATGGGGAACACATATTCACTATTAACTACGACTTTTGCAATTAATAAAAGTATTAATAGTTATTAAGGTAGTTGTTAAGTTTAGGTATTGGGTAGATTAAGGGATGTAGAATATGGTCATGCAGAATAAGGCATTAATATGTGCTTTATGAGTACTAATAAACAGACAATATCCTAGTAATATGCATGCTAATAAGCAACTAGTTAATAGTGAGAATTGAACCCTAAAATAAAGTGTTACCATTGTAACTAATAGATATCACCATACCGTCACAATGCATTAATACAAGTTTTCTGAAATGTTGTGTTTAAATATGCATTTACTAATGAAACGAATTTGCATAAACGTCCAGCACAGATCTCTAATCTTATACATTAGAGTTAAAGTTATTTACAGAAAAGATTCTGGATATCAGAAATCAGAAAAAAAGGAATCACGTTTAGAAATAAAATGTTAAATATGTATTGTGATATGAATATTAACAAACCCCACTGTCAAAAATATTAGACATGAATAAAACTGGAAAGTTTGCTGCATTTATGTGCTACTGAAGTGGAGATTTCTGTCTCAGAGCATGAGAAAATACTCATTTTGAGAAAACAGTACTGTAATAGAAATCTATATAGACACAAATAGATCAAATCTGCTAAAATAAACACTTAAGTGTGCATTTTGGATGTCTTCTTTTCACTAGTCAAATTATGAAAGCAAATAGCCCAGAACTTCAAAATTGACCAATGCCTGAAAAACAATGGTTTTACCTGTAATGTCTTGCCTTAAATTATGTTTATTATGGTACTTAATAATCACAATATCCATATAACATGGTATTTACATGATATTCCAAAGCTATTTCCTTACAAATTAATAAAATAATGCCTAAATAATGTTAACAAGTCATTGGGGAAACATTACTTAACGTATAAGGAATCAAAATGCATGTGCCATAGATAAATAAAATGGAAAAGCCTCCGCATGTACAATAATGAAATGTTTTAATTAAACCATATTGTTGATGAAAATGCTACAAGAAAAATAAAACTGCTAAAAAATACTTGCTCCTTTATTGCCCCGTGGACCACAGTGTACAATAGCACATACTGTTACTCATGCAGGCTGTTTTAGGTCCTGGTAAACATCTGCTTGAACCACAGCCTATGTCACAGAACACCTGTTGTGTTTCCTCTTGGCACAGGAAAGTCACAGCATTTGTGTCAGAACTAGGTTAGTGGGAGAATTACTCAAAACAATAGAGGAAGTGTGAGCAAGGAGCTAAGGTGAGGCCTGTCTGTCTGTAACCTGCAACACAGACAATGACTCAACCAGACAAGCATAGAAGTTGTAAAATAGAGCATAGAGCAAATAGAGACGTCAGATACAGAAAGACGGCGCACTCATGTTACAATAAAGGGCTGAAAGTGCAACGCGCAATATGGCGGAATAAGTCCCGCCTTCTAAATAAAAGAGCCAATCGCCAATTGGTTCCTAATTTATTTTTTAATGTTTTCATGATTTGAGTTTCAAAACATCATTTATGACACAGTTGTTGTCAGATTTCATTGTTGATTTCAAATATGAAATTCATTCGTAAGCTTGGTGAACAGCTTTGGAGAATTTGATGTTTCCCCATTCAAAGAGATACACTGAAAAAACAAACTGACTTCATTTTACTAGATTTTGTTAAGTACATTTCACATATGGTAACTAACACATGGTTTACTTAACACTAAGTTAAGTAAAATGAACAAAGAATATAAGTAACTTTAACTTGGCCAGTTAAAATTTGTTGAGTAATTTCTACTTAGTTGAAGTTGACTTTGCAATACTTAGTTTCAAGTACATTTTACTCAAACAATAAAACAGTGAATTAAACCATGCTTTTAAAGTGTATGTCTTACTTAGAACATCTAAGTAAATAATACAGTAGATATTGTGTAGACAATATCTACATAATAGAAGTAATGTGGTACCCAATCTCAATACTTGGTCCATAATACACAATAACGGTAACATTTTTGAGTATAAATGTGCCATTTTGAGTAGAAAACAAACTCCAGATGTCACAAAATAGCAAGTTACCAAACCTAACAACAAAAGCAATGATGAAACAGTTTAAATACAGCTGGAAAACTGTGAGAAAAGCAACCTTTTTAATTATTCATGTCCCAGTGCATGATGGGAACACCAGTATCAGAAAGTTGGTTTTACTTAATTTTATATAACGTTGATATTTACACTTTAATTTTAAGCTTACATTGAGTACTAATATAGAATTATTGTCTGAACTAACTTATTCAGGTAGAAATTACTTTTTTTTTTCTGTAGTATTTACTTCACCACAGAATCATTTTTACCAGGAGCTTCATGACTGAAATAGCTCGAGAGGCGTTTCAAAGATGGCCGCCGAGTGAAATGACTTGCCTTATATGGACTTTGATCCACATTCCTATTGGTTGCACAGTTGAATCTATGCAAATATACATTTCAATGCAGTTCATTGCAGCATTGTTTGCGGTTATTACTTAATTAGAGTTCAATAGTAGTGTTTTACTGAACCTTCTTCGTTTTCTTCCTCATTTCCAAAGTTTCTGACCAGCAATTCATTTATTTACTATACATATATTATTTACTGTCATTATTTATCATTTATACTCAATTAAATCTCATGCAAAATTCAGTTAAGATTTGAAAATGTGGGGAAAATATGTTGCTTTGAGCATAATCTTTATTTTAAGCATTTTTTTCTTTATCAACGTAATTTACCACAGTTCATCAAAAACATCATAAACAACAACTTGACTTACCGCTCACTTTACTGAAATCTTGGCAGGATCTTTGTTCGTCCGCATTGACTTCCTGTAATATTCCCTCTCTTAACCACATCATCAACACACATGTGAAAAACAACTTTATCGGCTCATTCTGCCATCACATAAACACGGGCTCCCGGAGACTTGGATTGGGGCCAGACCGTAACTAGATGTCTGGGATTGAGTTTTTCTTCTGTTGTTCAATAGAATGAGTAATGGCTGCTAGTTCTGCTCGGGTGAAAGGCTGATGGACCCCGCTCTGAAATGTCACGCACTAAGCAGTGCAGCAATTAGCTTTTTAGGGAATTCAGGGCACCTGCCTTAGATTTAGAAGGGCTCAGGATGTCATGTCACATTATTTTCATTTACAGCTCACAAGCATGTTTCCAGTAAAGGTCCCTTTCATTCAAACAATATGGAGTTTTTAGAACTGCCTGAATGGACCATCTGTCATTCCTCTGAAAACAAAGTGTATAGCGATACAAAGAACATTCACAATGCATTAATTCAACAATTGCTTTAAAATTAAGACAACTGAACGCTGAACGGATTGCTTTACATACTCTGGGCCAGATTTACTAACAACCTGCGCCAATGCAAACCCTCTTTTGGCGTTAAAAAACTATTGTCAGGATTTACTAAAGACAGGATTCCCCCCCCAAAAGTGTAATATGTCTGCCTCGTCTATTTGTGATCCAATCAACCAAAATGTATCTACACTTGAACTCTGAACTACCCTTGAGATATGAAGGATGCAATACTACTCTGTAGGTACTCAAGATTAACATGAAATTGGCTGAAACTGTGTGTGTTACCCCCCCCCCTCCCCCCCATTAAATGTGGATACTTTTTTACCTTCCCTCAAGTCAATTATTTTCCTTTAATTCAAAGTAATTGAGTCACTTTATAATGCATGCTTTCATTTTCTCTGTAATTTTTTATAGCCTAGTCCCATATGTCTTTCTGTTAGTCAGGCACCTCGACTTCCCAAGGCTGGAGAGACGATACATGGACACAAGTTCTTTATTGGTTTTGGTGGTAAAGGGGCCAATCAGTGTGTCCAAGCTGCACGGATGGGGGCCAAGACTGCCATGGTGTGCAAGGTACCCAATACGGTCTGCTTTTCTCAACATCCTAAATAACTAAACATAGCCTGAAGTACTCATAGACACAAAAAAGTTTAGGTTGAGACCGGAGCAATTCATGTGTTTCAGCATTTAACCGCACAAGAGAACCTAACCAAGTAATAAAGCTCTTCATTTTGTCAGTGCAAAGACCCCAATCAATACCGAAGCGTATGCAGTGTGTAAAAATAGACTCCTATGCTTTCAGAAACATTCAAAGAGAGATCACACTTCAAAGACAGAAGGCCAGGTAGTGAAGGGTCTCCGCTTCTGGGGCTTAGGACCCCATCCTTGGCATGTCTTTACCAGTGTGGGATAAAAGCAGACCCAGCTGGGAAAAAAGGAACCCCTTTGCCCTCTACCTCAACATCGAATGCCTCATAGAGAGGAGGAGAAAGAGAGAGAGGGGGAGATTAAAGTTGTATTTGTAGAGTGGAGGCGTTTGTTTGGGGATGCTATATCTGGAAGGCTTGGCCTGATATAGCAATGCAGAACTTTGGCCGGTCAGCGAGTTGCTAGAAAATATATCATCTCAAGTTCCGCTTTTCATCTTTTCATCTTGGTTGCTTTATCTCCTCAGGTCGGCAGAGACGTTTTTGGGAACGACTACATTCAAAACTTCAAAAATAATGGCATATCGACTGGTAAAGGCCAAACAGTGCTTTCACATCTCATAAAAAACATAAAATGTTTTATTAAGCTCTACATTTTTTTTACTCATTTAAAATTCTTAATTCATAATATGAATTCATTTATTCAATTTGATAGAATTTTACTTTTAACAGTGTACAGACTGGCAGCAAAAAATCTTTTAAAATCAAAAATTTTAGTGTATGCAACGTAAATCTATTTAGTTTTTCATAATTGGAAAATTTAAAAAAAGTAACTTTTTTTTACAAACCTGAAACAAAACAAATTAGTAGGTGGTCTGAAATCTGATTAAAATAATGTTTCATCCTAAAGTAATTATAAATAAAATTGCATTTAAAGTAGTGTTTTTTTCTGTTATTTGGGTTGCAATGTGCGTGTAACATGATACAGTACAAAGTGTGAAATAGTGCCTCTAGCTGTGTGCATATTTACACATTTTAATTTCAATTAAATATGTAAACGAATCTGACATTTGTATGTATGATTGTGTAAAATACAGTAATGCCTCCAATATTTATGAACCTCGATGAGAGTTCAACACCATGGTGAGATTCCATGATGTTCGTAAGCAGAAGCAAAATTTCCATTTTTTATGTCCTCTAATTCTATGATAACAGCTACTCTTATCATGCTGACGTCTAAGTCATTATTACTGTAGCAGCCGATGTAGATATATCAGATATTGATTATGCTGTCAGAACAAACAGATCTGATTTCATCACTTGCACAATGAAAAAATAAATCTTGCTTTGAAGATGTTTAGATATATTTACTTGAAAGCAAGAACAAATACAAAAAAAAGGATGAACATGATATTTTGCAGTTTATTTGTGTTCCTGAAATGCCCTGTAGTACATTTTGCAATCCAATAATGATATGATTTAAAATATATTGTACCTTATTTAGGTTATCTACATTTTGTTAGTATCTTACAGTTTAGCTTATTACATTTTGTGCTGAATTTATAAACTGTGTTACTTACGCTATATTGCCAAAAAGTATTGGGACTCCCCTCCAAATCATTGAGTTCAGGTGTTCCAATCACTTCAATGGCCACAGGTGTATAAAATCAAGCACTAGGCATGCAGACGCTTCTACAAACATTTGTGAAAGAATGGGTCTCTCTCAGGAGCTCAGTGAATTCAAGCGTGGTACCGTGATAGGTTGCCACCTGTGCAGTAAGTCCATTCGTGAAATTTCCTCACTACTAAATATTCTGCGGTCAACTGTTAGTGGTATTATAACAAAGTGGAAGCAATTGGGAACAACAGCAACTCAGCCACGAAGTGGTAGGCCACGTATAAATCACAGAGCGGGGTCAGCGCATGCTGAGGAGCACAGTGTGCAGAAGTCGCCAACTTTCTGCAGAGTCAATAGCTACAGACCTCCAAACTTTGTGTGGCCTTCAGATTTGCTCAAGAACAGATGCAGTGGTGTAAAGTACAAAGAGCAGTGGAGACGTGTTCTCTGGAGTGACCAAACGCGCTTCTCTGTCTGGCAATCCGATGGATGAGTCTGGGTTTGGCGGTTGCCAGGAGAACGGTACTTGCCTGACTGCATTGTGCCAAGTGTAAAGTTTGGTGGAGGGGGGATTGTGGTGTGGGGTTGTTTTTCAGGGGTTGGGCTTGGCCCCTTAGTTCCAGTGAAAGGAACTCTTAATGCCTCAGCATACCAAGACATTTTGGACAATTTCATGCTCCCAACTTTGTGGGAACAGTTTGGGGGTGGCCCCTTCCTGTTCCAATATGACTGCGCACCAGTGCACAAAGCGTCGGTCCATAAAGACATGGATGAGCGAGTTTGGTGTGGAGGAACTTGACTGGCCTGAGTCCTGACCTCAACACGATAGAACACCTTTGGGATGAATTAGAGCGGAGACTGCGAGCCAGGCCTTCTCACCAACATCAGTGCCTGACCTCACAAATGCGCTTCTAGAAGAATGGTCAAAAATTCCCATAAACACACTCCTAAACCTTGTGGAAAGCCTTCCCAGAAGAGTTGAAGCTGTTATAGCTGCAAAGGGTGGGTCAACTCCATATTAAACCTTATGGATTAAGAATGGGATGTCATTAAAGTTAATGTGCATGTAAAGGCAGGCATCCCAAAACTTTTGGCAATATAGTGTATTTCAACTGTTGTTTATCTGTTATTAGATATTTTTTATTATCAGCAACCTGATGTTTGGCAAGCTACAATTTTATAATAGCTTTTCCCCAACACTGTTTGTAAGTCTGCATATGTACTGCCTCTATTGTCATAATGTATAAACACTGTAAAAAGATTTTTTATGTATATTCTGATTTGTTCAGTTCAGTTTTGTTTACTGTAAGCAATTTAGGTTATCCACCCCCCCCCCCCCCCCTCTCTTTCTCTTAGCCTATGTAGAACAGACTGAAAATGCTGCAACTGGAGCTGCCTCTATCATCGTAATTGACACAGGTAAAATTTAAATTGGTCAGAGTACCGAGCCTTGCTGCATCCCTGAGTTTTAAAAGCCCCTAAAATAACATAAACACCGCTAAGTACTCTTCTGAATGAGACATAAATGGGTGAGAAGCTCTCTACCTCTGTCCATCTCGCCTACACAGGGTAATTTTAGACCCAGTTTAATGTAGCACTACTCAGACTTAAAGGTGACATAACCAGCTTGCCTCTGAATGTAAGGCCTGCTGCATTGTAAATGTCATGATTTAGTGATCCAGCTAAGCCTCGTGGCACTACAGGAAGAGCTCTGATTGGCGTCATGATCACCATAACAACCTACTTTCAATGTCCCAGCTTCCTGTGTGAATATCACAGTGATGTGAATTTGAACGATTATCTTGCAAGCTAACGTGGAAGCTGAAATGAGGAAAAAACTGATAATATCTCCTGACGCTGCAGTGTGGTTTTTCGAAAGCTTATGCCAGCTCTTTATTTGTGTCTGTCTGATTGTGGCGCAATAAGAATTTCATACATGTCTGGGTGTGTAATTTATCTCCTATATCCATGGCCCCAAAACATATTTGTACACTTAAACCACATATAAAAATGCACGGATGTCATTGCATTAGATGAAAACATGTTCAGACAGAAAAAAGGTCCCAAGGTCATTTTAGTTCATCACGTTTCATATGACATATGACAGCTTAGTTTAATATGCAATGGCATTCATATATTTTTAAGTGTGACTTAAACTGATCAGGCATAACGCTATGATATTATGACAGGTGAAGTGAATAACATTGATTATCTCTTCATCACAGCATCTGTTAGTGGGTGGGATATATTAGGCAGCAAGTGAACATTTTGTCCTCAAAGTTGATGTGTTAGAAGCAGGAAAAATGGGCAAGCGTAAGGATTTGAGCGAGTTTGACAAGGGCCAAATTGTGATGGCTAGACGACTGGGTCAGAGCATCTCCAAAACTGCAGCTCTTGTGGGGTGTTCCCGGTCTGCAGTGGTCAGTATCTATCAAAAGTGCTCCAAGTTTTTTGCTGTTTTGATAGCAAAAGGAGGACTAACACTATATTAGGAAGGTGATCATAATGTTATGCCTGATTGGTGTATATGTCTGAATAGTTTTTAGAGTCTCTGTATATTCCTATGATGTGACCTTTAATTTTGTACATGAATGCATTCTTTGTAAATGTGGATTTGTAATGAAATTTATAACAGCAATGTCTCCTTAAAGTTTTATAAGCATCTTGTGTTCACGTATTATATTGACAGGGGAGAATGCCATAGTGATTGTGGCTGGTGCTAATATGCTTCTGGGGCAAGAGGAGCTACAGCGGGCACAATCTGCCATAGTAAATGCCAAGGTGCTCGTTTGCCAGCTTGAGATCAACCCAGATGCATCACTGCAGGCCTTGAGAATGGCCAAACAGAACCACGGTCAGTCACACATCTTTGCTTCATATCTCAATGTACTTGATTGTCTCACCTCACTTCCCGTTCTTAATAGACATTAGCCAAGTTTCTATCCACTTTTTGCACTTTTTTGTTATCGACAAAGTGAATATGTGTATTAAAAAAAAATAGACTGCAATATTTGCTGTCTCCAGCCTGTTTCCATCCAATTGGCCTTTTACCGATAAAATGGTGTGCGTAATGACATCATCCCTAAAAAAAAAACACTTTATCGCATACGTTTTGTGTCGCTAAAGAAATCTGGCTTTGAGTTGTTTCCATACATCATTTTGCGTATAGCGCAAATGATATCGTTTCTTTCGCATCCCAAATATTTGTCAAATGCAGAAAGTAATAAGACAATTGAAATTCGCCAGTTTACTGCTTACTTTTTTCATGAATAATAGGCCTATTACTAAATTAGGAAATATTAATCAGAAGATCACGGACAGCTTGTCTGACTGCATTTACTGTGTGTAACGAAGCCCATGGGTTTGGACACAGGGCAGCTCATTTGTCCTGTATGCAAAATTTTACTATCCATAAAAAAGACTGGTACAGTAAAATGTTTGGTCATATAGCAACAATCTTTAATGTAAGCCTTGAACATGCAGTCAAGCCAGTCACGGTTTGACGTTGCCGAGAACGCATGTATTCAAATAATTCAAACCAAAAAAGTTATTCGTTCTGGTTTTCAATAACATCAAATTGATCAAAAACATCAAATCGCTGCTATTTTTTCTAAGAGACAGATGCAGCTGTAACCTAAACTTTTTATTTGTGTAGGCCTATATTTTTTTTTTTTAATGGTCTATACATGCCGTCATAACAATTCTAAAATTCATTTAGAGCTTTTTGGATTCAACCCACTCTATTGAGATAAAATTGTATTACATATTAATAAATTGTATTGTATTGTATTATTGTCATGTTTGTGATTTTTATTTGTATTTATTTTTATAAGTAGCCAGATCTTGCCCATGAAATCATGATTTTACAGCATTCATTTTATTTATTCAGATGCAGACGTAACATGTTGTATTGGAAACTCCAACAGCTTCCTTCATTTGACAGATGCCCCATTTTTAATTTTGACGAGCTGCAGAGATTTTCAAGGCGCTATATTTTCCTCATCCATTTTGAAACAAAACTTTATTGTATATTATTACATTTTATCATCTAGTGTCATGTTTTTTGTTCTTCGTTATAAAGACTGTTTAGATCAATACTTGATCAAGCAATATTCAAAAACGGGTGCCACTATTATTTTTCTGATGAACTTTTATTAGATTGTAAAAAACAGACAAAATTACAAAAATAAGGATGAATGATGTTTGCGAGGTAACACGTCTTATTCTTACCAATAGTAATACAATCATTTAATATACAATTTAATAATATGAATATAATAGGTAGATTTAATGTGCCTTTGAACTAAAGAGAAACGGTGCTTTAACGGGAGCAACAACACCACATTTATGTTCAAATAAATTGCGTTAAAGCCCTTTTTCAAAGGGTTTCAAAACTAGTTTTTCACGACATTTAATGTATCAACATAGAATTTATACGCTAAAGGTAAACGGAAAAAGACTGTCGACATTTGCAAAAAATGATCGATAATTGGCATTTCCATCAGCTATATCGGTAAACATTTTGATGCGCTAAACCTTTTTACACAAAAAAATCCTTGGATGGAAACCTGGCTATTGTTTCAAAGGATTTTTACTGAAAATCATTACAGTCTTCCCCGTCATTACGGTCTTTCATAAAATTACATGTTGTGCCACACTGTTGGGGTCCTGTCTTTGTACAATCGCCAAATGGAGTGCTAGCATAATCATTCATCAACAATAGTTTATTTCCTTTTCTCTCCCACTTTCTAAAAACTATTTTTAGCTCCTTATACCCAATGATTGGTGAGAGTAAAGCACGACTTTGCCCTCCTGTGGAAAATAACATAACCGGTTGTGTCTCAGATATCATTAGCACCTTGTATGTTCAGGTCCCCACTGATCAGAGACGCCATGTATCCTTGTCATGGAGATGCACAATAATGCAACAAGCTTATTCCACAGATGGATGACACAGATGGATACCTCCCCCCTCCCCAACACACCAACGCACCCCGATATTCACATTCACCACCTCAGAACTTCCCAGATACATGCTGTTTAGCCCGTTAGCGGGCCATATTAAGTGTTAAGAGACAGGCCATTAGCCCAGATTATGCGCCTATCACTTGGGATGAATTCATCAGACAATGACGTGCGCAAATAGCACTTAGCCGGAGCTCAAGGCTTGGATTACGCACATGCCACCCCCACAGGCTCACTGGAGAAGAATCCGAGAACTGTTTTCCTAACCACGTTCTTAAATAAATGAATATAAGGGCCATCTAGCTTTTACTCTCTCCTCAACTATAGTTCATTTCAGCTAACTTCAAAGCTGATATGTAGCTAACGTGTAATTTCATACTTTAGATCGGTGTTTGATCACTCTAGTGTGAATTTAGCTCACATTCAACTTGTGTTTCTGTTGTTTTTCATTTGGAGTTTTTTAAAGCATCTCTGAACTGTGAGGTTTCGCATGACTCATTCATTCATCTCATGCACTCGTTAGTATTGCGGTTTATTTTCCCTCATTATTTCCCTCCTCTTCCATATTACGTTGTCCACTTCACAAAATTGATTTATCTTTAGATCGCTCAAGGAAACTAGAGGCTTCCTAAAACTCTCACTTTGATTAAAGAGACAGTTCACCCAGAAAATGAAAATTCTGTCATCAGACAGCAAAGCTCCAACAAGGACACACACACACACAAAATGATTTACAGTGAACTGTCATTGTAGTCTGTTTCTTTGAATTCATCTCAGAATTTCTGAATGTAACATACAAGTCTTATGAAGTACTTTTATTGTACTTTCATGGTTCTTTTTTGTCTTCTTTGGAGTCTGAATCACTATTCATTGTATAGAAAATACCAGCTCATTCAAAATATGGAATAAAGAAAAAAATGTTTCTTTCAAAGCACAGGAATTTGTTTGCACTGAGTGTCATTAATTACTCGCCCTCATGTCGTTCTAAACCCTTAAGACCCGTAAATCCTTTCATTCACCTTCGGAACACAAACGAAGGTCTTTTTGATGAAATCTGAGAGCTTTCTGTCCCTCCATTGACAGCTACATAACTACCACTTTGACGCTTTAAAAAGTTTATAAAGAGATTGCAAAACGAATCCGTATGAATTGAGTGGTTTAGTCCAAATTTTCTGAAGATACATGATCGCTTTATATGATGAACAGATTGAATTTAGGCTTTTATTCACATTTAAACATTCATCAACTCACACATTTGTTGTGGTAAACGGAAGCTCAAGCATGTTCGCTTGACGTGCGAGAACCAATGGCGTTCATTCTCGTGTTACGCAGCACGTTTGAGCTTCCTCAAGAACCAATGAGGTTCATTCTCCCTGATCAATGTTTAAATGTGAATAAAAGCCTTTCTTTTAATCATATAAAGCGATCAAGTCTCTTTAGAAAATTTGGACTAAACCACTCAATTCATACAGATTAGTTTAACGATCTCTTTATGGACTTTTTGAAGCGTCAAAGTGGTAGTTGCGTAGCTGTCAATGGAGGGACAGAAATCGCTTTTGTGTTCCGAAGATGAACCAAGTCTTACGGGTTTGAAATGACATGAGGGTGAGTAATTAATTACCAAATGTTCATTTTCGGGTAAACTAACCCTTTACCAGTTTATAGCAGCTCTGCTATTATTAAACTGTCATGGTATTTTTAAAGGATTAGTTCACTTCAAAATGAAAATTTCCTGATATTTTACTCATCCCCATCTCATCCAAGACGTTTATGTCTTTCTTTCTTTAGTCGAAAAGAAATTACGTTTTTTGAGGAAAACATTCCAGGATTTTTCTCCCCATCACAGACTTCAATGGCAACTAAAATGTTGAAGGTCCAAATCAATGCAGTTTCAAAGGAAGGGCTTCAGGGGCTCTGCACGATCCCAGACGAGGAATAGGGTCTTATCTAGCCAAACGATTGGTCATTTAAAAAAAAATTTTTTATATGAATTTACTTTTTAAGCTAAATTGCTCATCTTGCGCTGCTCTGCGACGTCCCATGGATTGCGCAATCATGGCGGAAAGGTCACGCAAGACGTAGGCAAAAGTACCGCCCCAAGAGAACGTTCGAGGACTAATACAAACGCCCTTTACCAAAAAACACTCCATCTTCAAATTCAAGTTTGTGATGGGGAGAAAAATCGTGGAATGTTTTCCTCAAAAAACTTAATTTCTTTTCGACTAAAGAAAGAAAGACATGAACGTCTCGGATGAGATGGGGATGAGTAAAATATCAGGAAATTTTCATTTTTAAGTGAACTAATCCTTTAATTTTAAGTAAAATTGTATGTATTGTATGTGATCGACCATGTGATCGTCTGCAGGGACCAGTCGGTTAAAATATATTTTTAAGTGCAGCTTCAGTGTCCAAATACTTTTTGGGTCCAGTAAAGTAGAAACTACTCTAAGGTTCCCAAAATGTCTTTGTGCATATTAGATTATGGGCCCTCTTTAATATAAATTCATAAGCAGCAACAGACATGATAATTCTTACAGCCAGTCTTTTCTGTATAGTAAGGACCATGTTCAAACCTGGGAGAAATTATTCAGCAGAAATGCTCCTTATGATGTATTAAATGTTTCCACCTCTTAAATTGCATTGTTTACTAAGCTCACTAGTGAGAAATCCCCTCAGCAACAGGAAGTAAGGAGATAGTGACTTGGTTACAGTCACTTCCTATGCGGTTGGGTTTTACAGAACAATTTAAGTTTAGGAGAGAAAGAAAGAGATAAAGCGAACTATTAGACAAGTGATGACGTTGGTATGAAAATATGGTGTGTTGAGAAGTTTGCTTATATCAAGTCAAACGAATGCAAGTAGTTCAAAGGGCAAGTTCGATACTGACTGCTGTCTGACGTGAACTGCAGTGTGTCAGTGTCAGAGCTGTGTCTGCATGCGCACTAATTATTATAACTCATAACAATAATTTGACATCAGAGAAATTCTTGACCTTGGTCATTGCATTTCTCCTTATAACAAAATGTCCTTAAATAAACCAATGTGTGAATAATATTTTCTATATTTCTTACAGTGAAGACCATTTTTAATCCAGCTCCTGCTATCGCAGACCTGCATTCTGATTTCTACAAAGCATCTGATGTTTTCTGCTGCAATGAGTCTGAGGTGAAAAACAATAGCAGTCATTTTACATAAAGAAAAATATCACATAAACAAATTGACTGTGGGTGATTGCCAGGGCGTTGATACAAGGTCGTAGTTTTCATGTGAACGGGGGGGGGGGGTTTGAAGTATTTGTTTGCTTGTTTATTTATTTTTGCAAAACGGTATTTTGTGGTATCATCCATATGCAAAGTTGGTTGATAACTGTAATAAAGTAATAGCCTAGTTTACAATTACTTGTTTACATAGGATATATGTATTTTATATTTAAGCACCTAAAACCTCAGCTTGACAGAATTTTATTTAAAGAACTTTACTTAATTTTCTTATACTGAAAATGTTAATTTCCTGTTATCTCCCTGTCATATCTGAAAGCCAGGTTTTTTATTAGCGGAATCCATTTTACACCAATTGTTTAGTCAATAAGTCCAGAAGCTCCAGACTTCAAAGCTCTTTCTAACTTTTACTTGTCCAAAAGCAACATTGTTCTTGTAATTGATAACTATAGCATTTGTTACAATAATTACAGGTAAGACCATTGATGGCTCCTCATTTCCATGCTTAGGGAAATGCTAACTTTTTTCTTTTTCTTTTTTTATCTAGTATTTGTTATGAAAAATAGCAGCCTACACATAGAAACTATAGCCACAACATGCCACAGTTGTAATATAAATCTTTAGTGAAAAATCTATTCCCTTAACAGATAATCTGTTATAAATTCTAGTTAGTTATGAGAAGTTTAAAAAGCTTTCTAATTTATGTTGGTGCAGGATGATATTCTCCCCTCTTTTTATCAGTCTTTTTTAATTTATGTGGCTATTTTAGATCATGTTTGACTTTCTCCATAGCGTTTTGAACTGGTAAATTGTCAATAGAATTAAAATTGGTTGCACATTATACTATCAGCGTCGCGATAGGAACAGCTATCACTTTTTTTATACAGTGATTTGCACGCCACTCATGCGGCCTTCAGTCATATTGAGCAGATAGTTGGTCCGTTCAGTTTGTACAGGAACTTAGTGCTTACAAAAGCTCAGAATGCGCAATGTACACTGATCAGGCATAACATTATGACAATCCTAATATTGTGTTGGTCCCCCTTTTGCTGCGAAAACAGCAAATTTGAGCAACAATAGCTCGTCTGTTTGATCAGACCACACGGGCCAGCCTTCGCTCCCCACGTGCATCAATGAGCCTTGGCCGCCCATGACCCTGTCGCCGGTTCTCCACTGTTCCTTCCTTGGAGCACTTTTGATAGATACTGACCACTGCAGACCGGGAACACCCCACAAGAGCTGCAGTTTTGGAGATGCTCTGACCCAGTCGTCTAGCCAGCCATCACAATTTGGCCCTTGTCAAACTTGCTCAAATCCTTACGCTTGCCCAAATCCTTATGCTTGCCCATTTTTCCTGCTTCTATCAACTTTGAGGATAAAATTTTCACTTGCTGCCTAATATATCCCACCCACTAACAGGTGCCGTGATGAAGAGATAATCAGTGTTATTCACTTCACCTGTCATAATGTTATGCCTGGTCAGTGTATGTAATTAATTAAAAGCCTGATTCTATGTTTCCATTAACCGTGGTATAAATATTGAGGGGGTTGTACTTGCTTGTTTTGATTATTGTGGGGGTTACCTCCACCCCCCACCCCCCCAAACACAAACTACGCCCCTGCATTGATAGTAAAGTACTGTGCAAAAGTCTTAGGCACGTTGGTATTTTCACACTAAAAATGTTTTTAAGCCAGTTATTTATATCTTTTACTGTAGTGTGTCAGTAGGAAATATCAGTTTACATTTCCAAACATTCATTTTGCTATTTATTGTAATAATCCAGTGAGAGTTTTTTTTTTTTTTTTTTTTTTTATGCACAAGAAGTCTGATAGCAGCCGGTCTAATCTGATCTCACCATAATCGAGTCTGTCTGTGATTACATGAAGAAACAGAAAAAACTGAGACAGACTAAATCCAGAAGAACTGAGGCAACGTCTCCCAGACACTTGAGGAAACCTTCCTGCAAAACTACATGAATAGGTGTAGGAACAGATGCAGGTGACAACGCAAAGGGTGGTCACCCCAAATATCGATTTGATTTAGTTAATAGAAGTTAATTCATAAATAAAAGCTATTTATGTTATTATTTTTGACAGCATTCTCACTTTAAAGCATTCTCACAAGTGCCTAAACTTTTCCCAGTACTGTAGTTTTGCAGGAAGGTTTCCTCAAGTGTCTGGGAGACGTTGCCTCAGTTCTTCTGGATTTAGTCTGTCTCAGTTTTTTCTGTTTCTTCATGTAATCACAGACAGACTTGATGATGGTGAGATCAGATCAGACCGGCTGCTGTCAGACTTCTTGTGCATGAAAAAATTAAAATAAAAATCTCACTGGATTATTACAATTAATTGCAAAATGAATGTTTGGAAATGTAAACTGATATTTCCTACTGACACACTACAGTAAAAGATATAAATAACTGGCTTAAAAACATTTTTCGTGTGAAAATACCAACGTGCCTAAGACTTTTTCACAGTACTTTATATGTTCAGAATGATTTTTAATGTGTCGCTTTGTGTTTGTTAGTGTATTGCATTTTTAGAACATAAAATAAGTTATTATAAATGAATGTTAAAATACAAATTCCAAAAAGCAAGTTGACATGAACTTTTAACCCAAATTGCATGTTGTCTGCATAAACCTGTGGAGCCTATTTTGCCTGTAGGTTTTCAGGTTTGTTAAAGCAGGTTACTAGAGTAAAACCACAGCTCAGTTATCTTGCCTGGTCATGACCTGCATACTAGAAACAAAATACAACAGCTTGAAAAGTCACCTACCTGCCAAGTGCAAGAAATTACGAGGTTGACTGCTGTGTCTTACAGTAACTGTTATGTTTGGGGCCACCCTCTTTCACATCGTGGCAGGGCAAGATGACAGACAAGGGCTTGGATTGATGGGAAACAGTAAAGTTAAAGCAGCAACGACCAGGCAGGCAGATGCACAGATGGTGTGTCAGTCTGGCCTGGGGCGAAAGCTCCAGCGTGACTGAGAGTTTGAACCAGAGTGCTCCGTCAGGGCAGCTTTGATGTGGCTGGGAGGTTGGAGGGGGAAAAATGTACAGGTGGGACTTAAAAGTGAGAGCCCTCAGTACACATCAACCCCTTATATTCAGCTTTCGTCCCAGCGCACGCATCTGCATACATGCTTGGCTTTCACCCGACGACTTCAGTTGCGAGAGTGAACGATGAATCATCGGCAGTTTACAGAAGCAGATAACCACACATTGATGAGTAATGTGTGCGCTTTTCTGTTTTGGCAGCCAGCTAGGAAAGATTGATGGCAAAGCTTAAAGTACACAAATACAAAGGTGATACTTATTGCCCTGATCTTTCAGTACGATCTCCACTCGTTTGGTGGGCCTGAGTGGGGGTTATTCTTCACACCTGCAGTACCTAAAAGAACGGATAATGCCAACACTACACTTTGATCAGTTTGATCTCAGGCTTTACACACTTATTCATACCCTCTGCTATTCATGAACGACATAAAGGTTGGTGACATTTGCGAATTCTGCGGTTACATTAGCAACATTTTGTATAGTCCACAGCACACACAAAAGTCACTGCAGCTGTTAAACAGCGCAGAGAATTCAACTTCAAAACAATCAAAACCTGCATCACATCACATGAAACTCCTGATTACGTGGATTCCTATTGGAATGTCTAGATTTCGCCCACTTTATCAAAAACAATACAGGCCTGGTTTCACAGACAGGGTTTTGATTAAGCCAGGATTAGGCCTTAGTTCAGTTAGGACATTTAAGTAGATTTGTAAATGTGCCTTAGAAAAAAAAAACATTCCTGGTGTGCATCAAAACAATGGCACTGACATACATATAGTGCATCCGGAAAGTATTCACAGCGCTTCACTTTATCCACATTTTGTTATGTTACAGCCTTATTCCAAAATGGATTAAATTCATTATTTTCCTCAAAAAATAATAATAACAGCCTTTGTCATGACACTCAAGTGCATCCTGTTTCCACTGATCATCCTTGAGATGTTTCTACAACTTGATTGGACTCCACCTGTGGTAAATTCAGTTGATTGGACATGATTTGGAAAGGCACACACCTGTCTATATAAGGTCCCACAGTTAACTGTGCATGTCAGAGCACAAACCAAGCCATGAAGTATAAAGGAATTGTCTGTAGACCTCCGAGACAGGATTGTATCGAGGCACAGATCTGGGGAAGGGTACAGAACAATTTCTGCAGCATTAAAGGTCCCAATGAGCACAGTGGCCTCCATCCTCCGGAAATGGAAGAAGTTTGGAACCACCAGGACTCTTCCTAGAGCTGGCCACCCGGCCAAACTGAGCGATCGGGGGAGAAGGGCCTTAGTCAGGGAGGTGACCAAGAACCCGATGGTCACTCTGACAGAGCTCCAGCGTTTCTCTGTGGAGAGAGGAGAACCTTCCAGAAGAACAACCTGAAGCACTCCACTAATCAGGCCTGTATGGTAGAGTGGCCAGACGGAAGCCACTCCTCAGTAAAAGGCACATGACAGCCTGCCTGGAGTTTGCTGAAAGGCACTTGAAAGACTCTCAGATCATGAGAAACATAATTCTCAGGTCTGATGAAACAAAAATTTAACTCTTTGGCCTGAATGGCAAGCACCATGTCTGGAGGAAACCAGGCATCACTCATCACCTGGCCAATACCATCCCTACAGTGAAGCATGGTGGTGGCAGCATCATGCTGTGGGGATGTTTTTCAGCGGTAGGAACTGGGAGACTAGTCAGGATCGAGGTAAAGATGAATGCAGCAATGTACAGAGACATCCTTGATGAAAACCTGCTCCAGAGCGCTCTGGACCTCAGACTGGGGTGAAGGTTCATCTTCCAACAGAACAACGACCCTAAGCACACAGCCAAGATAACAAAGGAGTGGCTACGGGACAGCTCCGTGAGTGGCCCAGCAGGAGCCCAGACTTGAACCTGATTGAACATCTCTGGAGAGATCTGAAAATGGCTGTGCACCGACGCTCCCCATCCAACCTGATGGAGCTTGAGAGGTCCTACAAAGAAGAATGGGAGAAACTGCCCAAAGATACTCAATACTCATACTCAAAAACTTGAGGCTGTAATTGGTGCCAAGGATGCTTCAATAAAGTATTGAGCAAAGGCTGTGAAAACAAAGCAAAAAAAATTCACGTTGTCATTATGGGGTATTGTTTGTTTTGAATTTTGTATTTTTGTAAAATAATGAATTTAATCCATTTTGGATTAAGGCTGTAACATAACAAAATGTCAGTGCAAGTTGCTTTCAGTTAAAACAGCTCAAGCATACATTTTAGTCTGGGACTAGGCTTAAGCCTTGTCTGTGAAACCGGGGAAAAATGTTAGTGAAGTAGAAAAAAAACAAAATTTTAAGATATCAATCTGCAAATGCGATGGACATCGGTTATGCTCATTTTTGCTTGCTGCTTTAAAGGTATCTTGAGTAAAACAGCTCTATATTTAATGAAGCACATGCAAGTGACCTGAACCGGAAGCAATGTTTTACAGAATACGGAAGTTTGTAACCCACATTATATGCACATCTTGAGACACATCTGAGATGTTTATCAAATCTAATAACTTGCATCACCTTTGAAGAGACTGTTCTTTTCCACTGACTTCAGCAGTCCCATTTTTTCTTTCTGTTATGTAACACCTATAGCCTGACGTCACCATACTCAATTCTAGTCAGAATATGAGTCTGATACTGCTCCATTGGGCTGTGATTATGGGGCCAAGGCCAAACTTTAAGAAAGAAATGATTCATTAATTGCTTAGCTGGGTCTGTTAGTTAGCTGTTAGTTAACCTCACCTCCGCATCTGAGTCATTCTTTATTTTGTCACTTCACATTTAATCACGTCTGTTCCCTGGAAAGGTTAGTGCACCTCTGTCTTCGGGTTTGAGTCGTTAGTTCCGTCATCAGTGTCTGATCCGTGCCGTGACAGCCCCATGTGCAATGGTTTAGAACGATTAGAACAAATTCAACCCAAGCGCTGATGACGTGGATGATTACGTTGCTGTTGATCATCTGTCAATCATTGTATAAAGCCCGCCCTGACAATCTGATTGGTCTGAAACAGCTTCTGTTCGGGCATAGTTTTAACACTTTTTGCCAAAAGTGTTTAAAAATGCAACAAATTACAAAATACACAGTTACATTAAAAGGCGGAGATCTTTAAGATATCAAACAATACCAAAAGTAAATATTGAATTATATTTTCCATTAAAAAATTGCTTTAAAAGTTGTGTCCTCACTTTGCGTCAACTCCGTCAGGATTTTTTTGAAATTCTGAATAAATCAGGCAGTGTCATGGGCAGCTTTAACTCTGAGGAGCATTTACTATTTCCTGCTCAGTGTGGATCTCACAGTAGGACACAAAGTCCTGGAAGTTACATATTTTTTTAATATTTAAAACAAAGATTTGTACCTGTGTATATTCAGCGTCTCTCTCTATTAACAATGAAGCTGTAAGTTTAATTACTTAAAAAACAGTGATGTTGTCCCCTCGTTGCTTAGAAATATAATGTAGCGATTCAGTAGCCAAGCTATTTTATTTTTTAAAAAGTTTAAGCGATCCCCACTGTGTGCGGGTGACATATGCGTCTGTGTGCTTCAGTGAAAACAGTGCATTAATATAGAATGGTGATTCAACTGAGTTCAGTTTTATTGCAAACCTTCCAGCCAATCAGCATCAACTATTAAAACAGACCATGGTATAATGCTAATTAACTAATGTCAATGTATACAACTTAAACAAATATATTAACACTAATATATTAAAACATAGAGTGTTTCTGGCAACTGTAACGGTGGTTTAGAATAACATATTAGCATAATTGCATATTAGCTATTAGCATAACTGTTATTAGCATAAACGTGACTGTTTCCTCTTTATTTTGTTATCTCTCAGGCAGAGCTGTTGACGGGTCTGTCCGTTACCTCAGTGGAGGATGCCAGTCGAGTAGGCCTGGAGCTGATACGCAGAGGTTGTGGTTCAGTCATTGTCACCTTGGGGCCACAGGGCTGTGTGGTGTGTCAATCCACAAACACGGCCCCTAAACACATTCCCACCACCACGGTCACTGCTGCGGATACCACGGTGAGACTGGAATTGTTGTAGTTGAATGTATATATGTACCCAGCCAACATTTCTTGGTGGGGCCAATGTAGGCACGATATGGGCTTGAGGTATGTTGCCCAAATGGGTTCCATGTCAGCCCCAATCAGATTCTATATGAGATTCATATGGACTAATTCAAATAGCACCAACATGGAGCCCATGGATAAATCAGTTGGTGGCCCATACCTCAAGCTCATATTGTGCCTACATCGAACCCACCATAAAATGTTGGCTGGGTAGTACAGACAGTATAGTTTTGTTCAGTCCCTAAAATTGTTGTTTTTCATCAAAAGTCGTGTCTGGCAGGTTTATAACAAGTTATGTTTACAAGTTTTTGGTAACAGCTCAAGAAAATCTGAACATTGCACACCTAATCCTCCTTTTTCTAACGGTGCTCAAAATGTGTTCAGGCAGTTGATGTAGATAAATGTATCTTGTGGCATGTTGAGTTAGTTATCTGCAGCAGATATATCTGGCGCTCACAGTCTGTGACTCACCACACACTAGCGGTGCTTCCTGGGTAGGTTCTCTAACACTTTACTCTTTTTTTTTTTATAACAGCATTCTACATTCATTGAGTTAGTCTCACAAAGAAGAAACCTTTTGACTATAGATATCTGGTTCACTTTGCAACTTATTCTGGCCAAGAACCACCTATTTGGGCAGTCGTGGCCTAATGGTTAGAGAGTCAGACTGGTAACCCGAAGGTTGTGGGTTCGATTCTCAATACCGGCATGTATTGTAGGTGAACAGCGCTCTCTTCCACCCTTAAGTACCCACGACTGAGGTGACCTAACCCCCAATTGCTCCCCAGGTGCCGCAGCAAAATGGCGGTACGGTTCAGTGTGTGCTATGTTCAGGGGAAAAAAGGACTACAATTAAAATAAAGAAATAAGAATAAATAATCAAACTACAAGCAACAAGACAAATAAATACAATAGAGCAAAGATACAAATAAAATAAACTGTGTTTTTTAGGTTTTTACAGTAGTTTTCAGGAACAGAAATAGAATAAAGTAATGAAATGTATAATGTATAAATGACACAAAGAATACTCATTATTAAAGATACAAAAGTTATCCAGTCAAGAGCAGTGAGTGATTGCCTTTTGTTGTTTGATTAACATTAAAAACACAGACAGCAGGAATATTAGAGTGCTGTCACTTTAAGACACAATGCACAGATCCAAAATACTGATACACATGCATTGTCTTTCTCTAGACATAACCTACTATGTTTGCTGGGATACTGGCCAAGACGGGCATGCTGACATAATTTTTGTGTGAATTTGTCCGTTCAAGAGCAAGACTTTAAAGAGAACTCAGTATTTGCTAGATTTGCTTGTGTCTTCTTGCACTTGAATGTTTGCAAGGCTTAAATGAGTTAAGTTTAAACACAAATAGCAACGTGTGCTGTTCAAGTCTCACCTGCGCTCTTGTCCTATCAGCACCCGGGAGATGACGGCATAAATGACTGCTCATGTTAGAGCATACGGCACTCGCATTGAACAAAGTTTACAAAGAGTGACTGTTTTGTCCACTTATTGATCATCGCTGTTGTAATGTATTGGGAAGCCAGAATGTGTATCCCTTGACAGAAACATACATTAGCTAATCTCTGTTTGTCTGTTTTACACATTGTTATGTTCAACAAACCATATTTTAGATGCGTAGTCAGATTTAAGATGAGCAAGTGCATGCCGAACCGTGGGTGGAGAACGGTACAGTTAGATTATTATTATTATTTTTTACCAAGAGCCGTTACACCCCTAATAGGCAGAGGCCATTTAACTCACAAACCAACCACAGTTCACCTGTAGACCTTTAATAGACTGATGAGCAAAAGAATGGCATCTCATCGGAAATTCTAGAGCGAATGGTTGCATTGACGCTAGAGAATGGAAAATGCATGTAGACCTTGTATATAGTATATGATTTCCATCTCTTCAGAAGTCATAAGTAGTATTATTATTTGAGTTATAAGTAGGGTTGGGAATCGAAAACCTATTCCAGTTCTGGAATCGAATACTTAAGGTCAGGAATCAAATACTTTATACGTTATAAAATTAAAAGTTTGATTCCTCTTATCGATTCCTTTGTGTGCATTTCTAATGTGACTTTAAACTTTAAACCTGCATGCTATTTTCTGTGCTGCACACACATCCAAAACGTGCGCTCAGAAAGCCGCCTCTCATACTATAATAGTGCGTGATACTAAATGGTCTTTTTGCACTTAAATGGACAAATACACACAAAAATATTACGTATTAAATGAATGTAAACAGTTGGCAAAGAAAATGCATGTCGTGTAACAGTATATTGGATCCGTGCAGCTCTTAAAGTGACAGTAGCCTAATATTCCTGCTGCCTTATCTATAATAATGTTAATCAAACAACAAAAGACAGAGAAAATTCACTCACTGTTCTTGACTGAATAACTTTTTGTAATGTATATTTTATTCATAAAGTGCAGTTTTTTTTTAAGTGCAGTTTCTGTACCTGAACACCTTATATTTATTTGTGCGATTGCTAATTAGTTAGTATTTTTTGTTCTTTTTTAATTGATGAGTGTTTACTTGTCTTTAGCTAGTTGTTTTTGCTATGGTATTTTTAAACTATAGGCAAAAGTTCCTTGTGTAAATGTTCTTAAACTGTTGATTTTTGTTCATGGTATTCAATCACATTTTTTGCAGTAAGACTTGAAATAAATGTGAATGGTATCCAAGTTTGTTTGTTTTTTACCTTATTGCAATCAAAATTAGGAATCGATAAGAATCGGAATAGATAAGCAGAATCTGAATCGTTAAAATTCAAGCGATACCCAACCCTATATAAGACATAACACATAAAACAAAGAAAAATCTAAAATTGTGCTTAATAAACCGCCTTTGAGTAACTTAAATGCCACACATTTATAGATAACACAAATTTAATTGATAACCTGTGCAACAATCAGACCTGATAGATACATTTTTCATTTTTGTGTGTAATATTTGTCAGATAGTCTGTTAGTGGTCCACCTGAAGCTAAAACTATATGACAGTGTCTGATAAAACCAGATGTTTCTATACCCCTACAAGTTTGCCATGCTACTACAGTCATCTGTGTAAATGATATTGAGTCATCTGTCATAATATGCCCATACCATATGATCTACAAGGATGATTCATATTGGAAGTAGTATGTTTTGAATGGGTAGTAAACACAATTTTTTCATCATTTGTAATATTTGGATTCTGCTGTGGGTTTTAATCTCGACCTGATAAGAGAAAAACGTGAGATCAGAGAGGGCATTTCTTGATGTTTCACGTCATTTCTTACTAAAACTGATGGTTTGTTTCGCTGATTGTTGTCATGAGTTCAGTCTGCCGTTCTACGTATATGTTAATTGAATATGGCTACTTATTTGCCTCACCTTTTCACAAGTCTGACATCAACCTCATGTTAATTGTGGATGTGGTTCTTCTGGTTTCTCTTCTGACACCTACTTGTTAGCATGATGTGCAAGACCACATGAAGTTCTAAGAAGAAAAAACTAATTGGAGAAATTCTGAGAACTAAATGTTTTTTTTTATTGTTCCATAATTTCTTTATTTTCCAGTAGAATGAGCACTGGATTCTTAATAGACCACGTTAATTTCACTTGCATTTAGTCACTGCTGTCTCTTTTAGTCTTTTAGGTTATGTCTAGTCTTTCTGATATTCACTGCACAGTCATATGGAAAGATGACTTCTGGTGTCTCTGGTGATGTATGCTGGCTTCTTCAATCATTTAGTCAGCTTAAACCCCTCAAACGGCTGCAGGCTTGCATTCATTTTTGAGAGCAATGCACGCATCTCAGAATAAAACTAACAACTATGGATGGAATTAACCCCCCCATAAAATGTAGATTATTATGCCAGAGATGTGGCCTAGGGGTTGCACAAACTAATCGACTTTAATGCTCTGCCATGCTTTAAGCTTGGCGTTGAAGTCCACTTTTACGCTCCGTTTCAAAACTGTTAAAATGACAAATATATGCATACTCTATTTGATTATACCATCTGGATGCTTAAAATGTAATGGGTGAATACACGTTTTAAACAGCTTAATGTGCATGTAAGTTCATCGCTGTTCTAAACTAATTCGCTACTGCGCACACGTACAGATTGCGTGCACATACAGTAGTGCGCACATCATGAGCAGATCGCGTGCACACATACACTAGCACATACACTAGCAGGCACTTAATGGCCATCCCCAAACTGTTCCTACAAAGTTGGGAGCATGAAATTGTCCAAAATGTCTTGGTATGCTGAAACATTAAGAGTTCCTTTCACTGGAACTAAGGGGCCAAGCCCAACCCCTGAAAAACAACCCCACACCATAATCCAGACTCGTCCATCGGATTGCCAGACAGAGAAGCGTGATTGGTCACTCCAGAGAACACGTCTCCACTGCTCTAGAGTCCAGTGGTGGCGTGCTTTACCCCACTGCATCCCACGCTTTGCATTGCACTTGGTGATGTAAGGCTTGGATGAGCTGCTCGGCCATGGAAACCCATTCCATGAAGCTCTCTACACACTGTTCTTGAGCTAATCTGAAGGCCACACAAAGTTTGGAGGTCTGTAGCTATTGACTCTGCAGAAAGTTGGCGACTTCTGTGCACTGTGCTCCTCAGCATGCGCTGACACCGCTCTGTGATTTTACGTGGCCTACCACTTCGTGGCTGAGTTGCTGTTGTTCCCAATTGCTTCCACTTTGTTATAATACCACTAACAGTTGACTGTGGAATATTTAGTAGTGAGGAAATTTCACGAATGGACTTATTGCACAGGTGGCAACCTATCACGGTACCACGCTTGAATTCACTGAGCTCCTGAGAGTGACCCATTCTTTCACAAATGTTTGTAGAAGAGTCTGCATGCCTAGTGCTTGATTTATACACCTGTGGCCATGGACGTGATTGGAACACCTGATGTCTATGATTTGGAGGGGTGTACCAATACTTTTGGCAATATAGTGTATTTCTTATTCATTAAAACCCACAGCTTCACTATTAGTAGAGAGACGCTGCCAGGTAGAATTATTGCTCTCTCACTAATACAATCATATAAATGTAAACGCAGAAATCTGTGAGAAATATAACATCCCAATAAGGTTATGAAGGAGCAATAGCTATAGCTGTTCGAGTCTCAGCTTGAGGTTCAGGCTTATTTGGTCATTAATGATGTCAGCAGCAACTAGTCAGAGAAAATTCTATACCTTTAGACCTTCCTGAAAAAAGCGGAAAAGCACTGTTTATTTCATTTGTATCACTGTTATTTTGTATTTATTTGTGCGGTACATTTTCTTAAGTCACTGGCCATTGGCAGGTGTGGCAAAAAGTTTGTTTTAGGCCCTGCACTCAGATATATAGAGCTCATCATGTGATGTCCTGCCCCTGGCTCCCCTGCTCTCTCTGGGTGACTCAGTGCTTAGCAGTGATCCACTCAGCGGGAGTCCGCCTGGCTGTGGTCTCCACGTGGCGGTCGGCCTGTTCCCGCGCACTTTGATGACCCATAAATCCTGAGTTGTTTAACTCTTTTGGATGCCCTGATCCCTCTTCCAGTAACTCTGTTTTTCCCCCACTTGTTAAAAACCAGGAGGAGGAGGGAATGGGGCCAAGTGCCAGATTTTATCTCAACGGTCGGCTAGACAGAAGCAAGGCATGTTTCCATCAGCTTATTCTCAAAGAATTATGGCATATCACTTCCGGTTAAGACCAAAGAGAGATCTGCCGTCATCTTTTAACAGTATGAGGCGACTGTGTTTATTTGTGAGGACTATCTTTAGTCATTAAAGAACATTCAATAGGAGGTTAAAGTGTTTACCGGGCTTCTCTCTGAGTGTAGTGGTGTGAGTCACGAAGCCCAGCATTGCTCTGTGCTCCTTGGACTGAATCCAGGGTTTTCTGCAGTGTCACCAAATCTCAGTATTTCATACTAAACAACCCCTGTTATTCAGAGAATAGGCATGGAATGGTCTCAGCTCTGGTATTACATGAATTAAATGCAGTCTTTTTGTTTATGTGGCTCAGTTTGCACTAGGGCTACACAATATTGAGTGTGATAACTCTTTAAGTGTGTAAAATAAATGTAAATTATATTTAAATATTTAAAACTGGAAAATGGTATAACCAACATACATGTTTTGAAGAGAAAGCATCTCTACAGCTTCTGAAAGTGAACCGCCATGTTTTACTGTAGCATTACATAAAAAGTGTAATTTTAACATCAGTTTAAACCAGGGGGTTTGGAGTTTCAGGTAGGCCTACATTAATTGAATAATCAAATGTAAAAACAAAACACAGCTTAGTCTTTACTGTATGATTTCAGTATACACAGATTTTTATTAAAGCTACAAAAGTTCAGTCAAGAGCAAAGACGGAAGCAGGATTATTAGGCTGCTGTCACTTTAAGAGCTGCACGGATCCAATATATTGATACATGCACACTTTCTCAACTGTTTACTCCACTTAAGACATAATTGACTTTACGTGAATACTCACCTAGACATTTTGACATAATTTTTTTTATATATGGCCATATAAGCTGGGGAAGAGAACTGTAATCGGGATCACGCACTGTCCGAGTGACGGCTTCCTGTGTGTGTGAGTACTTCACTTATTGTGCCTAATAACATTAAGCATGTCACACATATGTAACAGTCACTTTCTTTATCGACCTAAAAAACTTTTGAACTTTTGAAGTATTAAAGGGGTCATGAACTGGCTTTTTAAAAAATGTTATACTGTTGTCTGAGGTCAACTTATGACGCTTGTGTGGTTTTTACATTCAAAAACATCATAATGAATAAGTAATAGGCTATTTTCTACCCTGGTTTTGAGCCTAGCTTTTATGACTTCCGTGCCGCATTGAAGACTTGGAAGTAGACACCCACTGCTATGATTGGATAACAGTTTTGCATATTATAATGAGCTTCTGCTCCCCAGTCATTACACGTGAGGAATTGTTTTGAAAATTCCAGTGTGGAGAAACGGCAACCAGAATGATTCGCCCACAGGGCTCGCAAAATGTCTTTATCAAACAAACACAATGATTTCTCTCATCCACCCGCAATTAATTGGAATGTTATTTTTTATTACTTGGCCCGCCCGATCGGTGGATATAACCGCGAACCGTGCATCACTAACACACACACGTGTGCGCGCGCACCATCAAGCCAAGTATTCGTGCATCAGCAAAACTTCACCTCAGAGAAATCAGCATGTTCAAAACTTATCACATATAAAAAACATTTTTTACTCACATAATTGTGTTGCATCATTCCTGTCAGATCCAGAAGCCACAGCATCATTTTTTTATCTCATCCTGTCTCTTGTTTACAAATGAATCTGGTGAAATGAAGCGAACAAATGCAATGTCTTCCCCACGTGAGCTGGATCTTCATTAAGAATAAAGTTCAACCATGCATTGCTAATATTGGAATCGGAAGGAAGCTTATGGCATGTTTGAAACATGCCATAAGCTTTATTGCTTGGAAGTTCGATCCGGTTTAGCTCCACGTAGGCCTATGTTATTTATCTAACATGTAATGCAATGCACGAGTCGGTGGGCGGGGCTACAGAATTAGGCGTTTGTCTTTAGGCGGCGTTTCACTGCTCTTCGACGTCACGGGGAAGCACATTCGCAGATCGATCGTTTGCTGAGCCAGCTGTCAATAAAAGCTTTTCTTTGACTAACAAGGAAGTTTTCAGCTCTGAAACTGCATATCGCTGCATATGCATATCGCAATATGTACAATATGTACACAGCCCTAGTTTCGCAACCATCGGTTATGGACAGAAATTTTTATATTTTTGTTTGATTCCAAGGATATAGCCTATTTGTAACATTTTAAGCCAGCTGCGCACAGATAAGGTGATAAGGTGCACACTCAGGCAATGTTTACACCTGGTATTAAGATGCGTTTTGGTAGATCGGATCACAAAAATACAATGGAGACACATTCCCGTTTACACCTGGTGTTCTAATTGTCTCTTTTGTCCACTTTCAAACACTTCTGTCCTGATTTCTTCGAGGGGAATGTATGGGCTTTTCAGATCTTTTGATCTAATGGAAAAAATAAACTCCCACAATTTACATGTCAACTTGCTTGGAGACGACGGGAAAACACACAAAGAGCATCATTTCAGTTCTGACAGCCGCAAGACCAGCCGAACACTGCGAGTGTGTGTTAGAAATCAGGAATGGTGAGAGAACATTGTGCTGGTGTGTATTTCATCTTCAAACCAAACTTGGGTCTCCAGCCGACAAAGTTTAAGTCCCATCTGACTAGCGCTTGCCGCCAAATGTTTCCACATTGGGTCAACAGGTAGAGAGTAGATGGTCTTTTGTGGCTGTTTGAAAGTATTTGACCACATGAGCGTCTACATTACGAAAGCAATCCGGTCCTCTGGAAGTGGTTGAAAGTGAACAAGCTCAAAACATTTTAGACCCTGTTTACACCTGTATTTAGCGTCGTCCACTTGTGATCCGATCGACCAAAACGCATCTTAATACCAGGTGTAAACAAAGTCTTAGAAATGAAAGATGTGTGACCGTCATGTTTGCAGCAATAAGAACAGAACCACCACGTGGATTTGAACATGATGGAGAACAATTGGTGTCTGTACGATGGGCTCCTTTGCATTTGCTGAGGAAAAGAGGAAGGAGAGAATGCCACAAAAAAGTTTTGACCAAATAGTTGTTAGGTTGCAGACAGTACAGCTTGTCAGTTCTTCAGCATGAAGTGGAGGTAGGGAGGAGTTATGCGTTCACAGGAGCTAGTGCATTAGTCAGGCCAAAGCCATGAAAGACCGCCCATCAACAGTGACTGAGAAATCCACATCTTTATGTTGTGAAGAGAGTTGGTTAGGCTATTAACTCAGCAGTTGAGTTGAAAATCAGTGAGTGGGTCGCATCTGTCACGCTTAAGGGGACATTACGCACATCTGAAATGGACCATACCGTTGTGGACTCTTGATCAAGGATTCCTTTCTCTTGGACACCAAGTAGTCTCAAGTTAAAAGGATCTTTTGGCACTTTTACAGCTTCACGTCACATCAAAAGCCATGTGGTATGGCACTACATGAAAAGCACGGTTAAACACTACTGTAAATCTGGAAGGGCAAGTAAGCAGTTTCCCTCTGTGTGGCTACACACCAGTTCTAAGAGCATTCCCTTACTTCCATTAATCTTAGAAAGGCCTTCATAAATCCAACACTGACCGACCCTTTCATGAGAAAGCGATCCTATCTGTAGCCTACGCGTGTGTGTTCACTGAGACCGAGTACCCATACCTACAGCACGGACTGTGGGTGGCCTGTGCTCTTACATTTGGATGTCAACCCAATTCCAGAACAGCACGGCTTGTAGTTGTTTCAGACAATCACAATCAGACAAACTTCACCTCCATGAAAAGAGACATAGAGGACCCACCACAGGGATCTTTACAGGAGACGGTGGTGAGGATTTACCGGAAAGCACTGCATGCCTCCAGCCGACATTGATGTCATCACACCAAAAGACTGTAAGTGAAACCCACAAAGAAGAACCCACACTGAGCCGCATTGGACAGCAGCCATTCTTTAGAGGGAAACCATGTCCTAGCAACATGTGCTTTGATGACACAAGATGACCACTCAGACCCCCAAGTGTGTTTCTAAAAGATTAGAGATTTGACAATCAATAAACACTAAAGCTTTAGTATATGATGCATCAACTTTTTGGAAATCCTGATGTTGTCTAAACAGCAACAGAATAACAATTTTTGTTGGGCAATCTTTATGTTTTGACTCAGTAATCTCGTTTGGAATTAGACGTTTGGATGCCATCTTGCTCTCGTCATTCACTCCATCCATTGCTTTTGTAGCACATTAGCAGATCGATCGTTTGCTGAGCCAGCTGTCAAAAAAAGCTTTTCTTTGACAAACAAGGAAGTTTTCAGCTCTGAAACTGCATATCGCTGCATATGCATATCGCAATATGTACAATATGTACACAGCCCTAGTTTCGCAACCATCAGTTATGGACAGAAATTTTTATATATTTTTTTTATTCCAAGGATATAGCCTATTTGTAACATTTTAAGCCAGCTGCGCACTGATAAGGTGATAAGGTGCACACTCAGGCCCTGTTTGCACCCGGTATTAAGATGCATTTTGGTCGATCGGATCACAAATATACGAGGGAGACACATTCCCGTTTACACCTGGTGTTCTAATCGTCAACCCAATGGATGTCAACCCAATTCCAGAACAGCATGGCTTGTAGTTGTTTCAGACAATCACAATCAAACAAACTTCACCTCCGTGAAAAGAGACATATCTTTATGTTTTGACTCAGTAATCTCGTTTGGAATTGGACGTTTGGATGCCATCTTGCTCTCGTCAATCACTCCATTCATTGCTTTTGTAGCCTTTTAAATTATTTAACCAGTGGAATTGCAGATGTACATTGTTGTGATAAAATGTTGTTCCAACTGACCATGTTTTCCCAAGCTTTTACTCCAATGGCCATAATCATGGACTAGCACACAATCCTATTCATTTCCTTAACATTTATTGTCCACAATTCATCAAAGAAAAATTGGAATAATTCCTTTGTGGATGTCACAAATTCCTCTTCTTTTCAAAACTCCCCCCCCTTTAACCACATGGTTCTATTCCGATAGGACTCTTTTCATCATCTACTTGATTCCCATTGGATAAAATCAAGACTCTATTTCTTCTAAATATCTTTTCACTTGGAAGTACATTAGTAAAATTGGTTGTAAACACTATTTCATGTTTTTCTATGCATTTCATGTTTATTTTGTGACATGATTTGGACTTTTGGAGTTTTTTTGGAGAACGTAATTTGTCCTGCATCTTTAAAGTTTTTACAGTTTGTAGAGCTGTAATGTAAAACAAACTTCGGCCTTTGACTGACCACATCTAATAGTTTTGTCATATGATTGACAGACAGCTCTATCTAACCTGTACCAGAATGAGTCTGGGACTGTTTGGAAGTCACTGCTTGTCACTATAGATACATCATGCTTCAGTCAAATGTTGTCAGAAGTCATTCTCACTTTTGAAGTCTAACCATGCAGCCTGTAAAGACAAAAGATGACTTTTTAAAAGTGAAGGATGATTGAATTGGGAGCTATAATTTTTTTGCCCAAAATCAGCATGGTAAACACGTAATGGTGTCTAAGTAGATTTTTTGTTTTGGCAATAAAATTTTTTCACACCGACTATGTTTTGTAGTGACTGGAAGTATTACATTTTCACTAGCAGTTGGAGATACAAAATGGCACCAATGGTGCGAGGACCCTCTTGGAACTACTCTCTATATTATTATTCCGCTGCTTCTTTTTCTTCCTCAAAATGAATCGCATTTTTGAGGGCCTAAACATGCTCGAAAACTGAAAGTATGTAATTTAAATCTGATATGGGTTTCAGAATGAGGTGTGGCAAAATGGCTCGATAGTGCCACCTAAAAAATTTTAACGAAGCGCCCTCCCGCTACATTTCATATACGTGTACAAAATTCAGTACATACATTTAATGTCCCAATACCTACAAAAAAACAGAAAGTCCATTTTTAATTTACTGTGCGATTTTTGTACTTTAACAAACTTCTCCTAGAGTTTTAATCGGATCATCTTTAAATGTGGTGAGTGTAATCATAATGCCTTTGCGATGCTAAATTGCCAAGATCTTGAGTTTTCATCAAAGGGCGTGTCCCTGGTGGCCTGACAAAATTCAATGTTTCGCCATGAAACAGGAAGATGCTGTAACTCAGGCAAACAATGTCCAATTTTCCCCAAACTTCACACATTTGATAAGAGTCCAATCCTGAACACACGTCCACGTCCATGCCCATATTCAGTCATAGTGCTGGCAACAGGAAGTGACACGTTTAACACTGCTATGGACTCTAAAGAAAGTGTCAACAAGTGTTAAATAGGCTAGCAACATGTTAGAAACATGCTAGCAACACTTATCTAAGTGCTAATGCATGCTATTAATTCAATGGAACAGGAAGTTGCTGTAACTCAGGCATACAATGTCCAATCTGCCCCAAACTTTACATGTTTGATAAGAGTCCTGCTCTGAACACATCTACATGCCAATATTCAGTTATAGTAATAGTGCCGCCTACTGGCAAAAGGAAGTGACATGTTTAACACTGTGATGTACTACTAGCAACATACTAAAATATGCCATTGAGTGCTAAAGATGCTAGAAAAATGCTAAAACATGCTAGCAACACTTAGCTGAGTGCTAAAGCATGCTATTATTGCCATGAAACAGGAAGTTGTTGTAACTTAAGCATAATGTTGAATCTGCCCCAAACTTCACATGTTTGTTAAGTGCCCTATTCTGAAGACATCTACATGCCAAAATTTTGTTACAGTCATAGCGCCACCAGCTGGCAGCAGGAAGTGTGGAAAAAACAAATGACTTTGACGTAGTCCTCCTACACTGAAAAAAATAACTTGTAGGATTTACTTGTTACTTGTAGGATAAAATCCTCGTAACAATTTGAAGTAAATTTTACTGCTATTACTCTGTACAACTTAAATGTTATCATCAATTAATATCTACTTACTACTGAACTTAACATTCATAAATACATTTAGTAAATACTACTTAATTATTTCTAATGTAAGTTAAGTAAATTTAACAAAATTAACTTTTTACTCAAATAATATAACATTGAATTAAATCAAGCTTTTAAAGTGTATGCTTTACCTAGAAACATCTAAGTAAATAATGCAATAGCTGTTGTGTAGACACCATATCTACATAATATTAGTAACGTGGTACCCACCCATACACAGAGAATTCAATACTTGTTACACAATACACAATGTCGGTAACATTCGCTAGATCATTTTTGAGTATGAATGTGTCATTTTGAGTATAAATTAACTCCAGATGTCCCAAAATCACAAGTTACTAAACCTAACAACAATAGCAATGATAAAACAGTGTAAATACAGCTGGAAAACAGCCAAAAAGCAACCTTATTAATTATTCATGCCCCAGTGCATGATGGGAACGCCATAATCAGAACAATTGAGTTGGTTTTACTTAACTTTATATTGTTGATATTTACACTTTAATTTCTACAAGCTTGAATTGAGTACTAATATAGAATTTACTTTGTTTTTTAATTTCTTGCCTGAACTAACTTTTTTCATGTAGAAATTACATTTGTTTTTTCTGTAGTATTTACTTCATTTATTTACTATGGAGCTCTGCAAGCATGTTTGTTTGTTCCCGGTCATGAGTCGAAACCGCAGGCGGTGAGTGAAACTGCATCAAATGTCTGTTTTGTTGGCAATCGGCGTGTAAGTGCATATAATGTCAACAACATGAACGTAAAGTGAATCAAAAGTTATACAGGGATAATGCCATGATGTATTGTGTGTGTGTGTGCGTGTCATAGGTGTGTGTGTGCTTGTGACTCTTTAGCTCCGCCCACTGCACGCCTTCACGAGTTAGGCAATTTTCGGAAAGAATCGATACAGAATCGATATCTTGCTCCAACGAAAGTGACTTGATTGTTGTAAACACGACTTCCTAACTCGTAAATACAAACTTCCCAGCAGGACTTGAATGCACCATATAACCCACAATAGCAACCTTCAGCAAGAAAATCACAATTGCCTTTATTTCTGCTTGTCACATTCCTTGTTGCTAGAACAATAGAGGCAGACGGAAGGTTTAGCATTTGACTGAATAAGGTGGAGACATTACCTACATTTTTTTTCCCAGAAATTTCCTCATGACCACACCATATGTCTAACTGCAGACGGTCTTCCATTGACCCAAACAGACAACATGCATGACTAGTGCTTAGCTGGGCAAAGGTGGACTGTGATCGTTTTATAATAGATTCTTGTCTGCATAGATCACTTCATTCAGTCATCGGTCAGTTGGGGAGTTTTGACAACTGTGACCTTTGGCCTTGTGGCTATATGGAGGAGACCGAAGGGACAGTCAGATGTGTGTAATAGAGATCGATGGTTAAGAGGCAGGCCATTGAGATGAGTAATCTGGTAGACTTGTGAGAACCAGTGACAGGGCGATCTGCGGTTAAATCTGAGCACATCACTGCATTCCTCTGTGCTTTCCCATCATAAACTCAACACCCGCCATTACCCCTCCCCCTAGATCCCTGTCTACCCCCTGCAGGCATTGTGAAACATGCCAGTGTCCTTATCAAATTCATACAAGTGGAGATAAAAGTGGAGATAACTCAGAAAAAAAATAATCCTTTAAAAAAAAATATATATATATATTTTTACACTGTGTGTCCAATTCCCAAAGGTTTGGAATAATACATGTTTTTGAAAGAAGTCTCTTATGCTCAGCAAGGCATATTTGCATCAACATATAGTGATTTCTGAAGGATCATTTGACACTAAAGACTGGACTAATGCTGAAAAATAAGCCATCACAAGAATAAATTAGATTTTAGCATTATGCACATGTAAAATAACGCAATCATCAAACATTAAACAGCATATAAATCAAAACTGCCTAACGTTACATCATTTTGAATCCGATCTGAATGTAGTCTTTGACAAAAACACCATTTTCTCAGCTTTCGGTTCAACCTGTTGCTTTTTTTATGAAACTTAGCCACATTCAAGTGTGTTGATAAAAAAAGAATGCATGACGAATAAAACGGGTGTTTTAAAATTTATATTGAATGTTCAGATATTCATACAACAAAATATTCTGAGGGCCATGAAAGTTTTGCAAAAAATGATCACAAATGCAGGCGCTGACTGGCAACTTTATAAAAAAAATTAAAAATTTTTTTAAATGCTGTCGGGGAAAGAGTTAAAGAGGTTGAACAGTTATTTTAAAATATAATAATATTTCACAATATTACAGTTTTGTTTTGATCAAACAAATGCAGCTTTGGCGAGCATAAAATACTTCTTTCAACATTAAAAAAAAGATATTATATATATATATATATATATGTAAATATGTATGTATATATATGCATACATATATGTGTGTGTGTACTCACACATATATAATATATTATAATATGTATACACGCATACATTATATAAACAAAAACATGTTGGATAGACACCAGATATCATTTTTTACTAGTGTGTGCAGGACACTATAGTTAATTTATGTAAGTGAGGATAGCTAAATAAAGTAAACTGTGACATATTATACCCACCAATTCTTCATACAGTGACTACCAGTAAAATTGATAAAAAATTTGGGACCAAAATTATCCAGACACTTTGACCTGACCATGTTTTGCTTCAGTGTTTCTTTAATTGCTAATGTGACCTTTGACACCACAGACTGAACAAAATGAAGCAGTGCTTGGTCATTGGTTGAGCTAAATTGGTATTATCTAATTGTGTACTTAAATTTAACAGCTGATTGGCTGATTGTAATCCATTACACACCAATCTATCAAAGTTATCGACATTATCAAGATGAATTTGTTCTGACACAGTTTAACTTCTTGTCATATTTTATTACCATTTTCTAAACTATAGCGAATAAACTGAGATAATGTGAGAAAATGTTGAAGGTGTCTGAATAAATTTGGGTTTGACTGTATATTATTTATATATACTTAGATGAACAGTATGTATGAAAATCTTTTTGTTTGTTTTTTCTGCAATGTACTTGAGTTTGAGGTTACAGGCTATGCAGGATTCACCCAAAAATAAATACTGATTATACTGAAATTACTAAGTGGGAGAGAAAACAAACTTCGCAAACACAAAATGTCATACTGCAAGTCTCAGCAATAGTACAACTCCAAACAGAAGACCTTCAGAAGACTTTGAGGCTACACTACACCACTGACAGCGCTGAAGAAAAGCTTCCAGCATGCGTGTTGTTTCACACTGACCTCTGTGACCTGTGCCCAAGTCAGCATCTACAGACTTACTCACCATGCCTCGCACAACGCCAAACAATGTCATCATCATTAAATATTATCAGGATCAATTGATAGCTTAATATTTATTTAGGATTTGCACACCGTGATGCCATTTGTGCCCCAGATTTGTTTTTTTGTGTACAAAGTTACAACCTTTGGACTTACTAGCAATGAAAAGTAAGACGGCACCCCCTGCTGTCATATCTGTTTTTCTCAGTGCTAATGCAAAACTCAGTGTTCTTCTGTTCAAATGCATTATGAGCATTACTGACATTCACTAAACTGAAATAATTCTTAACAGGGAGCAGGCGACAGCTTCATTGGTGCTCTGGCGTTCTACATGGCGCATTATCCCACAATGCTGCTGGAAGAGATGGCCAGGAGAGCCAACCTCGTGGCAGCAGTGTCTGTACAAACTGTCGGCACTCAAACATCTTTTCCATTTCAGAAGGATCTGCCAAATGAACTATTCTGAAGGTGACAACAAGGTTTCTTCACTTTATAAAACACCACCACCATTAGTCTGTGCACAGTGTCCACAGAATTACTGTTTGTATAATAAACAATACCAGGTACTGGAGAGTTCTCTTTCCTAGCATTACTCATGTGTTAATGATTTTATCATTATATGACATGCAACATGTTTAAATATCTCTAAAAATTAAAGTCACATTTATTTCCTTTTCTATTGACGTTTGTATCTGCCACAGAATAAAAAAAAAATAAAAAAATTGGCTTTTAGTATGAATATGTTAGCCTTACTATGCGAGTGTTGCTCCAAAACAAGACAAAATTTGCATTTATAAGATATTATCATTCAAAACTTGCAGTCTCTCACTTCTGCCAATATGGATCAATGATTTTGATGACATAGGGAACGATCAGACAGTGCACTATATAGAGGATAGGGAACGATCAGACAGTGCACTATATAGGGGATAGGGAACGATCAGACAGTGCACTATATAGGGGATAGGGAACGATCAGACAGTGCACTATATAGGGGATAGGGAACGATCAGACAGTGCTCTATATAGAGGATAGGGAACGATCAGACTGCACTATATAGGGGTTAGGGAACGATCAGACAGTGCTCTATATAGAGGATAGGGAACGATCAGACAGTGCTCTATATAGAGGATAGGGAACGATCAGACAGTGCACTATATAGAGGATAGGGAACGATCAGACAGTGCACTATATAGGGGATGGGGAACGATCAGACAGTGCACTATATAGGGGATAGGGAACGATCAGACAGTGCTCTATATAGAGGATAGGGAACGATCAGACTGCACTATATAGGGGTTAGGGAACGATCAGACAGTGCTCTATATAGAGGATAGGGAACGATCAGACTGCACTATATAGTGCATAGGGAACGATCAGACAGTGCACTGTATAGGGGATAGGGAACGATCAGACAGTGCACTGTATAGGGGATAGGGAACGATCAGACAGTGCACTATATAGGGGATAGGGAACGATCAGACAGTGCACTATATAGGGGATAGGGAACGATCAGACAGTGCTCTATATAGAGGATAGGGAACGATCAGACAGTGCACTATATAGGGGATAGGGAACGATCAGACAGTGCTCTATATAGAGGATAGGGAACGATCAGACAGTGCACTATATAGAGGATAGGGAACGATCAGACAGTGCACTATATAGGGGATAGGGAACGATCAGACAGTGCACTATATAGGGGATAGGGAACGATCAGACAGTGCTCTATATAGAGGATAGGGAACGATCAGACTGCACTATATAGGGGTTAGGGAACGATCAGACAGTGCTCTATATAGAGGATAGGGAACGATCAGACTGCACTATATAGGGGTTAGGGAACGACCAGACAGTGCTCTATATAGAGGATAGGGAACGATCAGACAGTGCACTATATAGGGGATAGGGAACGATCAGACAGTGCACTATATAGGGGATAGGGAACGATCAGACAGTGCTCTATATAGAGGATAGGGAACGATCAGACTGCACTATATAGGGGTTAGGGAACGATCAGACAGTGCTCTATATAGAGGATAGGGAACGATCAGACTGCACTATATAGGGGATAGGGAACGATCACACAGTGCACTATATAGTGCATAGGGAACGATCAGACAGTGCACTATATAGGGGATAGGGAACGATCAGACAGTGCACTATATAGGGGATAGGGAACGATCAGACAGTGCACTATATAGAGGATAGGGAACGATCAGACAGTGCACTGTATAGTGCATAGGGAACGATCAGACAGTGCACTATATAGGGGATAGGGAACGATCAGACAGTGCACTATATAGGGGATAGGGAACGATCAGACAGTGCACTATATAGGGGATAGGGAACGATCAGACAGTGCACTATATAGGGGATAGGGAACGATCAGACAGTGCACTATATAGGGGATGGGGAACGATCAGACAGTGCACTATATAGGGGATAGGGAACGATCAGACAGTGCACTATATAGGGGATTAGTGATTAGTGAGCATCTCTGATTTCAGACAGAATTACTATAATGTGATGGTGTTCCTTACTGATGTTGAAAGTTTTTTTGGTTGAAAATGACAAACCATGTCAATAAATGCAAGAAAGCACAAGCAGCACAGCTGATTTCGTGTTTGAATTTTTTTTTTTTTTTTTACAATTATGTACACAGATCTCAAATTTTTTCCTACCAAACAAATTTTGCTGGCTAATTATTCCAACAAATTCAGCCTAAAGCAATCTGTCATTGAGTAGGTGGTTCATTGTTTGCAGTAGGTCAAAATTTTGCCTTGGTAGAAAAAAAAGGAAACAAAAGAACTGAACAAATCCAACATAATACACTTATTGTAATGGTCTGAACAACACATTATCCTGACAGGATGTACAGCTCCATTCTGGTCTCATTAAACCAGTTCTCCACAGCTGCAGTCATGCCGGCTCTTTAATTTGATGTAAATCTTCTTTCTTCATAGTTGTTTAGTGTTGGATGTTGATCACCACAATAACTTTAAAGTCCTTTTTTCTCAGTGTCTGTATCAAAAGTTTCTCCTATTTTTAAAGAGAGCGTATCTTCCTCTTCTCAAAGAACAGAACATGCTTGTTCACTGTGGAGAGCAATAAAGAGAAAAAAAAAAAACATTAACTGGGATCTGTAACGCTGAAAAAGACTCATGCAATCAAATTATGGGATCACAATTATTGTATAGATAGTGTATGGAAAAACAATAGTAACACTTTACAATAAAGTCTCATTTAGTTTTATTATATATATTATATTATATTATAAATACATACATACACACACACACACACCGATCAGGCATAACATTATGACCACTGACAGGTGAAGTAAATAACTAATTATGTCTTCATCACAGCATCGGTTAGTGGGTGGGATATATTAGGCAGCAAGTGAACATTTTGTCCTCAAAGTTGATGTGTTAGAATCAGGAAAAATGGGCAAGCTTAAGGCTTTGAGCGAGTTTGACAAGGGCCAAATTGTGCTGGCTAGCCGACTGGGTCAGAGCATCTCCAAAACTGCAGCTCTTGTGGGGTGTTCCCGTTCTGCAGTGGTCAGGATCTATCAAAAGTGCTCCAAGGAAGAAACAGTGGTGAACCGGCGACAGGGTCATGGGCGGCCAAGGCTCATTGATGCACGTGGGGAGCGAAGGCTCCCTTGTAATGTGCCCTTGTAATCAAAATAACTTCCTATCCCTCTTGCAGCATCATCTCTTCTCTTCGCTGATGATGTGTTTACTGCCGTGAGGGCGGGGCAACCTGTTACTAACATGAGATTGACCAATAGCAAACCACAACCATCCAATCTATTCCCCATGGGCAAAATCAAGTCCCATCCTACATTTGTTCTTCTTAGAGAAGCGGTTTCACTCAGATATCCATCAAAATGGGGACTTCTATTTCGTGCCGACTTTAAATAGAGAATAAATCAGAACCGAACGTTTTTTGCTCCAAACACGATCAGCAACTGGAAATTTTTTTAGTTTGTTTTTGCCCAATCTCGGTTCCAGTCCGGACTTGCACACAAACTGCAATAATTTCCCAAAATGCCATTTGTGTGTACCAAGTCTATAAACAGCACATTAACACAGGCCAGAGACGGGACACGCTGAATACGGAATCAAAAAAGAGAGGAGAGAACAGACGCGCCAGCAGAGCAAATACTGTACGAGGCACTCACTGTTCCGGAGTCCACTGTCAGGTACTTGCATACAATTCAGCAGCAATTCAATTCAGCCAATCAAACCAAAGTAGGCAGGGTGTACCACTCACAGAAGCAGAGCGTTAATTCCAGCATGAGGCGTCAGTTTAACGTTGAAAGAGAGTGATGTAAGATTAATTAAATGTTTCGCTATTTACATGTCAAGTGTTTTGTGAAATAAATGTTAAACGACCGACAGTAACATCCAGTGATGCAAACTACTCTACTTTTTTCTCAAACATGGCCATTTTAAATTCAAAATTTGAATTTATGTGATTCATGTAATTCCAGAGTGTGACGAGACGAGGAGACGAGACGAGAAGAAGTTTTACGGCATACAAATAAAAGTATGTGTGTGCAAATTTGTGCAAAAATGTTATTTACAAATAGTTTAAAATGATTATCTCCCAGAATTAACCTCGGAATTTCCTTCACTGTTCTATTACTTTATGCTTTATATAAAGTAATAGAACAATGAACTAAAGATTAATAAATTAACGTATTGTTCAATTTGGTTCTCGTGCCTGTGTGTGTAGTAAGCAGAGTGTACGTTGTGCATCCCCTATTTTCGTCTTCCGGGTTTAAAAACTACATGGTGTCCACGTCACAGATTGTGACGCGCCAGTGCACTATAGTGCTACGATGACGCGTCGCGTCGATAAGTTTTCTTATCCTATGAGAAGACACCGTCTCTTAATTATTCGTGACAGCATGTGGTTCTTTCCAATGACAAAAGTGTCAGTCTGTGAGTTCGCGCAGTAGATGAGAGGCGTTCATGGTCATGGGTCGTAAGTGTTTGTTATCTTGGTGTAAAAGTTCAGGTGTGTTGCATGGCTTTCCCCCGCGATGCTGCCAGGGCTAGGCTCTGGCTGCGGGCGGTTGGTTGGCCATCAACTACCGACACATCAAAGCTGTTTGTGTGTAGCAAGCATTTTTCAAAAGAGAGCTACGAGAACTGGACACACTTCGGCCTTATTCAGCAACACATTTTGCGTTTTACCCCTTATTTTTAGTGAGAGTTGGCATGGGCCACTGACAGTTGACAGTTGCTCGCTCCCCTCTTTCTCCCCTGCCTTGCTCTGCCACACCCACTCCCCTCCCCTCTTCTCACGGCCATCCATGCCCATTTAAGTTGCATTTTTCATAAAGATTGTGAGTTGGACTTGAGCTAAAAGAGGGGGGTTTCATGACCCTTTAAAGAACACAAAAATACTGCACTATTGACTTTAGACCAGGTTTTTGTTGGTCAATGGCGCAGTCGTTTTCAGTTCCTCAAAATAGCAACGCGCCAACAATGCGCCTGAACACACCTCGTTTTCAGACCAGCACGCCCATGGGCGAACAGATGGACGCGAGTGCATTTGCTATTTAAACAAGGTGACGCTGGACGTGAAAATGATAACTGCGTTGGGCTGAAACTAGCAAAAAACACTTGCGTCACGCCTGCCGTCACATTGCGCCGGGTGTATGATAGGGCCCATTTCCCTTCCAGAATATGTGTGAAATTAATTAGCTTTAGAACAATGACAATATAAGCACAAAGCTTTTAGCACAAAGCCAATCATGTATTTCTTTTAATTATAAAATACATATTTTCTTACACAGTATAAATGGTTGTTTTTACATGGTGTTTTTTTTAATGTTCTTATAAATGTCATTACATATGTCTTTACTGTCACATTTGATGAATTTAATGCATTCTTGCTAAATAAAAGTATTAATTTCTTACGTTTCTTTCCAAAAACAGCTGCCTTTATACTTGGCAAGAGGGTCCTTTTCAACATGATCATCATTTTTGGGGGTCTTTGAAAACCAAATCAGGTTCTACCGTTATACTAACGATGACATAAAACACAATATATCATTTTGAGTCAAATGAAATCATGATCTATATGAACTAAAATCGATTGATCACCTCACCTAAGGGGTCATGCTTTCGCAAAACCAGCTTGTCCCTCAATCGGCCCCTCTTTGTGTTAAAACAGTAGCCCGTGCCAGCCACACTCACCATCTGAACCAGCAATGTCCTGAAACACAAGCAGATTTAAGGCCTGATTCAAAGTGTCTGTCATAGAACAAGACATTAAACCAAGAACTCATTTTAAATCAAGCATTTAACCAGACTTTATTTGTTAAATGTTAAACAACAGAACATATAGCAGTACTTGACAATGAAATGTACCCTGTATGATCTCCTTTTAAAGTCTGATAAATATACGATATATTATTTATTATCTAACATTTAAGGTGATATAAAATTGCTTATTCACACATAGTATATCATGGCAGCAGAATATACTACATAAGAGTAAAGCATGAACTAAGTGCTCACACAGTTTAAGTATGGAAACAGACTGCAGGGAAGAGGAGGGAATACTCACTTAGATTTGCTCTTGGCAACTAGATTGAGAAATAAATAAAAAGAAACCAAAAGCATTAGCAACTAACAGTTGATCAAATGTAATGCATCATCATATGATATAAGTGTGTGTTTGTTTATAAACTGATAATCGCCAAATAACATCTAAAAACAAATATTTATGGTATATATTTGAACCGCGCCACACAAATGCACATATTATACATTTATAGGTGAACCCTACAGGCTATTGACAGTATTAGCCGCTACTCAACGCGTCTACGGGTGTACACCACAGTTATACTGACAATGAGGTCTTGCAGATATGATTATAGATGTACTCACGGTTCACAGTAGTGAGAAACATTCTTATTCTCCTATAACAGGTCAGAAATAACCGCTCCGAAATGTCACATTGAGCTCCTGTCACTTAAAGTTTCCGGGTAAACCTCTAGTGCTTCCGGTGTCATCTGCGATTGTACGTCATCGTCGGAATGGATTATTTTTTCTTTCTTTAAAAAAAAATTTTTTTTTCACCAAATATACTTTTGATAAGTTAGTCATAGGAGAAAAAAACCCCAAATAAAATATTTTCAACAGTTGAAAGCTAGGCATGATGTGAGCCTTAATAAAAGAACAAAAATCAAACCAAAAACAAACTAAATGAGGAAAACTAAATATATTTATTTAGTTTCAGAACATTTCCATGTTCTGAACCTTTCTAAATATTAAAATGAGAGAGGGAGGGAGGGAGAGAGAGAGAGAGAGGGAGGGGGGAGGGATGGATAGAGGGGTGGATGTATGGAGAGAGGGAGGGATGGATGGATAGAGGGGAGGATGGATGGTTGGATGATGGATGGATGGAGGGGTGGATGGATAGTTTGATGATGGATGAGGGATGGATGGGTGGATGGATAGTTTGATGATGGATGAGGGATGGATGGAGGGGTGGATGGATAGTTTGATGATGGATGAGGGATGGATGGATGGAGGGATGGATAGAGGGGTGGATGTATGGAGAGAGGGAGGGATGGATGGATAGAGGGGAGGATGGATGGTTGGATGATGGATGGATGGAGGGGTGGATGGATAGTTTGATGATGGATGAGGGATGGATGGGTGGATGGATAGTTTGATGATGGATGAGGGATGGATGGAGGGGTGGATGGATAGTTTGATGATGGATGAGGGATGGATGGATGGAGGGATGGATAGAGGGGTGGATGTATGGAGAGAGGGAGGGATGGATGGATAGAGGGGAGGATGGATGGTTGGATGATGGATGGATGGAGGGGTGGATGGATAGTTTGATGATGGATGAGGGATGGATGGAGGGGTGGATGGATAGTTTGATGATGGATGAGGGATGGATGGATGGATGATGGAGGGAGGGATGGATGGAGGGAGGGATGGATAATAGAGAGGTGGATGGATGGTTGGATGATGGATTGAGGGAGGGATGGATGATGGATAGATGGACAGATGGAGGGGTGGATGGAAAGTTTGATGATGGATGATGGAGAGAGGGAGGGAGGGAGGGAGGAATGATAGAGGGGTGGATGGATGGTTGGATGATGGATGGAGGGGTGGATGGATAGTTTGATGATGGATGGAGGGATGGATAGATGGAGGGGTGGATGGAAAGTTTAATGATGGATGAGGGATGGATGAATGGATGATGGATGGATGGATGGATGGATGGATGGAGGGAGGGATAGAGGGGTGGATGGATGGTTGGATAATGGATGGAGGGATGGATAGATAGATGGAGGAGTGGATGGAAAGTTTGATGATGGATGAGGGATGGATGAATGGATGATGTATGGAGAGAGGGAGGGATGGATGGATAGAGGGGAGGATGGATGGTTGGATGATGGATGGATGGAGGGGTGGATGAATAGTTTGATGATGGATGAGGGATGGATGGGTGGATGGATAGTTTGATGATGGATGAGGGATGGATGGGTGGATGGATAGTTTGATGATGGATGAGGGATGGATGGAGGGGTGGATGGATAGTTTGATGATGGATGAGGGATGGATGGATGGAGGGATGGATAGAGGGGTGGATGTATGGAGAGAGGGAGGGATGGATGGATAGAGGGGAGGATGGATGGTTGGATGATGGATGGATGGAGGGGTGGATGGATAGTTTGATGATGGATGAGGGATGGATGGATGGATGGATGGATGGATGGGTGGATGGATAGTTTGATGATGGATGAGGGATGGATGGAGGGGTGGATGGATAGTTTGATGATGGATGAGGGATGGATGGATGGATGATGGAGGGAGGGATGGATGGAGGGAGGGATGGATAATAGAGAGGTGGATGGATGGTTGGATGATGGATTGAGGGAGGGATGGATGATGGATAGATGGACAGATGGAGGGGTGGATGGAAAGTTTGATGATGGATGATGGAGAGAGGGAGGGAGGGAGGGAGGAATGATAGAGGGGTGGATGGATGGTTGGATGATGGATGGAGGGGTGGATGGATAGTTTGATGATGGATGGAGGGATGGATAGATGGAGGGGTGGATGGAAAGTTTAATGATGGATGAGGGATGGATGAATGGATGATGGATGGATGGATGGATGGATGGAGGGAGGGATAGAGGGGTGGATGGATGGTTGGATAATGGATGGAGGGATGGATAGATAGATGGAGGAGTGGATGGAAAGTTTGATGATGGATGAGGGATGGATGAATGGACGATGGATGGATGGAGGGAGGGATAGAGGGGTGGATGGATGGTTGGATGATGGATGGAGGGATGGATGGATGAGGGATGGATGAATGGATGATGGATGGATGGAGGGAGGGATAGAGGGGTGGATGGATGGTTGGATGATGGATAGATGGAGGAGTGGATGGAAAGTTTGATGATGGATGAGGGATGGATGAATGGATGATGGATGGATGGAGGGTGGGAGGGATGGATAGAGGGGTGGATGGATGGTTGGATGATGGATGGAGGGAGGGAGGGATGAATAATAGAGAGGTGGATGGATGGTTGGATGATGGATTGAGGGAGGGATGGATGATGGATAGATGGACAGATGGAGGGGTGGATGGAAAGTTTGATGATGGATGATGGAGGGAAGGAGGGAGGGAGGGATGATAGAGGGGTGGATGGATGGTTGGATGATGGATGGATAGTTTGATGATGGATGGAGGGATGGATGGAAAGTTTAATGATGGATGAGGGATGGATGAATGGATGATGGATGGAGGGAGGGATAGAGGGGTGGATGGATTGTTGGATGATGGATGGAAGATGGATGGAGGGATGGATAGATGGAGGAGTGGATGGAAAGTTTGATGATGGATGAGGGATGGATGAATGGATGATGGATGGATGGAGGGTGGGAGGGATGGATAGAGGGGTGGATGGATGGTTGAATGATGGATGGAGGGATGGATTCATTTCTCATTTTGTTTAATTTGATGTACTAAAATAACTAAAACCATATATACGTATACTAAATAAATAAAATGAATAATGCAAAAATACACAACAAAACTATTAAAACTTTCAAAAATAAAAACTAATTCAAAAAATAAAAACTATAATAGTATCTCAATGGTACTGAAATAACAGGGTGTGTGAGCAGGGATACAGAAATGCAAAGGTACGATCTTTAGTTTTCACTAAACAGTTTTCGCATCATCCGGCTGACTTTTTCTTATAGCTAATAATATCTCGATGCATCATGGAGACACAGTACACATTGTGCATTTGCATATACTACCGACATTTTAACAATACAACTGTCACCGCTTGGCGCTCTTTTTTATGGCCTTTTATTCACCATCACCATCACACCATCACATAATGATGTGGCCACATTTTAGTGACAGCCCTGTTCTGTACACACTCGGAAAGATAATTTGGGGGATTCAGTGTTGCATTTAAATTGTCCTTCCATCAAAAACACAGTGTGTGTATGAAATCTTGACGGCATGCTCGGCTTGCTGACCAGCAGCACATATTCAAGATTGATCAATGTGGGTGGCAGATTTTCTTGAAGAAGAGATGAGTGGTGGAAGGGAAACGATACTGCCAAGAGGAAGACCGTCACAGGGTTCAGGAAATTAATTGTTGGATGGGCCGCACTGCTACCAGCTGGCAGGATGTGTGTGAAATTGCCTGCGTCACGAGTTGATGGTTCTGTGGAGAGACCTGACAGAGGCAGAAGAAGCATTTCATTCAGGCTGCTAAATTAGCTCACATCTTCCCAGATTCCATTGAACCACCCAGTTTACAAGAAGCATGTCATCACTACACACTGCAATACACACGTGCAAGAGAGATACAGGTCAAATATTCCATAATTACAAAATAGACAGAAAAAACATCTCTTTCTCTTTTTTTGAGATAAGTTTTTATTTTTGTTCAAAAATAGTTTCACATAGTATTTAACACATAATATTTTATAATATTTAATTCTATAAAGCCTACTATATTTGATATGCAAATTTCCTATATTTGAAAAGTTACATTTAAAATTAAACTCAACAGCTAGAGAATACCCATAATGCACTGTGACGGTTGTGCCAAATGAATTCTGACTAGAAGGCTGCAAATGATCAAAAACCTGCTCTACACAATCTACTACATGCCTTCTGTTGTTTGATTGACAGTTTAGATTTTTTTTAACAAGTAAAAGGCCTTTTAGTATAATTCAAAAAAAGTCCCCCTGTTTTTTTGCTGTGAAATCTGGAATGTTTTTCATAATGTAAGCATAACTGTCACGGTGCTGTAAGGAGAGTTGAGTAGAAGATCTTTTGCAGCAGTATTAATGAACAAAGACAATTCAAACAGGTAAATCAAATTAAAATGCATGTGTAACAGCTTTGCTATCCAACTCAAGATGGTAACACAGGGCAATATATACCAGAGAAGACGAGCAACCAAACAAGACACAGGTGAAGAATAAATCAGTAACCATAGAAACAATGGCTGTGTTTGAAATCGCCCCCTATACCTTCATTCACTATTCACTTGAAGGAGTGAATGGAAACTAATGTGAATTCAGACACCAAGTGTGCCAGAAGGGCTGTCGCTTTTGCACAGTTTCTGCTCGCTGTTTAATAATTATTTGAAACGTAGGAAACTGGCAGCTCCAGTAGTAATGAAAAGATTGATCTTGAACTCTGCCATGGAAACTAGCATGTATAAACAGTAATTGAACAGTTTAATAATCAGTCAAAAAGGAATTTATACTTGCATGATATTACACTGTTCCCACATTGGACCAGCGGTTTGGAAAATGGATGGAAGGATGATTCAGCATTTCAGACGTTGGAATGCACTCCACTCTCACAGTGCATTATGGGTATTCTCTAGCTATTGAGTGTACCCCTGCGTCCCAATTCGCCTACTTATATTAAGCCCTAAAAGTATTTACTCTTTTTGTGAAGAAAAAGTACATACTTTTGAGTGTGTAGCAGAAGAGTATGCATTAAATTGCATCTTAACGGACGCTCTGTCACATAAGCCCCGTTTCCACCGAAATTACCCGGAACAATTTGTTCCAGGAACTCTTTTTCCCCCAGACCTGCTGTCTGCGTTTCCAGTGCACGATGACTTCCGGTGAGTGCGGTCAAATGTACACGATATGGCATAGAGATACGCGCGAGAGATCACTTCCGGCGCTTGTATCCAATTGAGATACGCCATATTGTGTACATTTGACCGCACTCACCGGAAGTCATCACGCTGACGGCTGTTGGACATAGATCGTATTCGAGGTAAAAAATTATATAAATACTGTTCGGTTTCTCGCACAAACCGATTGTTTCGTGTCTTAAGACATCAATGTGTCGTCACGAACCGCAGGGTTTAATATGGATTCGTATGTATATGTTTTTTTACTCTCATAGTCCTCATACTTTCATCTGTTACCATTTACATGCATTATATGACTGACAGACTGCAACGGTTGGAGTTAAAAATCTTCATTTGTGTTCTACTGAAGAAACAAAGACACCTACATCTTGGATGCCCTGGGGGTAAGCAGATAAACATGAACTATCCCTTTAAGGGAGGAGCCAGGCTCAGTGGCTCCAGTGCATCATCAACAGTAAAGCCCAATTTATACTTCTGCGTCGAGTGTACGCCGTAGCTGCGTCATAGGCTGTGTGTTTAGGGCTGATTTATACTTCTGCGTTGGACCTGCGCCGTAGCCTCTACGCCGTGGGCTACGCGTCGATTTTCATTTATACTTCTGCGTTCTTGTCCATGGCATTGCCCGTAGCATGTGTATCCCTGAGGGGTTCTGGCAGACCAATCACAGCGCTTGCGGTCCGCGTAGAATCGACGTGTTGTTACATTTTTAGAGTACGTGTGTAACACACAGCCTATGACGTAGCTACGGCGTACACTCGACGCAGAAGTATAAATTGGGCTTTACCTCTCCAAAAATGTAACAATGCGTCAATTCTACGCGGACCGCAAAAGGTCATGTTCAAGCTGATTTATTACATTATAATAGTTGTACAACGTTCTGTTTGAGTGTTGCCTGTGTCTCCTGAGTAGGCGTGGTTCAATCTCCGAAGTCTCGCGTGTTAGGAGAAAATAACGTGAGATTTGATACGCCAATGTAAAGAAGAAGGTAGAAATGTGTTGCGCATTATTGTAAATAATTGCGTCAAAGTCGATTAATGTCATCCCACTGTAGTTTGGGCATATAGTGCTCGGATTGTTTCAGATAGAGATTGTATGGGCGGCGATGTTGTGTGATTGGAGTACGTTGGGATTGTATGGTGAATTCCACCGTGTGAGTCACATGTTTACTTTCATTATTCAGTCTAACCAGCATTTTCTGATACGGAATTAGATGTATAAATAAGAGATTTCTTCAGCTGTCATTTTCTGCATTTATAATGTGTTTGCGATGTTTCACGTGTTCACTCACGTGGAGTGATAATGACACAGCGCTTTGTTATATGAAATATATCAGAAAACGAATTGATCCTTATTTGTTTTTGTTATGAAACGCATGTATCAAGCCAGCGCTCAGCACACATCACGCTCACTGAACATGCGCACCCACGAGGCTAGACACCTCTTTACACTGTTGATACCGCATCACAGCCTATCATGACCCAGAGGAGGATACATATATCAACGAATAACTGCCTGCGAGTTCCTGCGTCAAGATTACAACGCATCTGAGGATCAACATCTATCTGAACCTTCCATTACTTTGACTGGACTTTCTCTGCAACTATTTGGGACTTGTTCGGACTGAACACTTTTCCACTACTTTGCCAGATCTCCACTCCACCGTATCTTTTGAACCAAAGTCTAATTCTATTAAGTTTTTTGTTTATTATTTGCACAGGCCTGCATTATTTTGTATTTTATTTGGTACATATCCATACTTCTATTGACAAATTGTGAATAACTATTTACTTATGCATTCATTGCCTAGCGGACAGTGGGGGGGTGGGCGCTCTAACAAGGAGGCCGAAGACCGCAGTCTCTAGCATCAATCGCTAGAGCAAGGGAGTGAGGCTTACACTCACAGCTCTATCTGGCCTACGTCTGTTACACTAAGCAATAATTGAATGAATCTGATCCATGACTCTAGCTTCTTTACTCCTCTTCTAGTCACTGGACATTAACTGGGAGGAAACTCTAGTGGATGTAAGAAGATTAAGGACACTTTCTCCCAGATTCAGCCCAGCCTCATTGGAGAGTAGGTACTGTCTCTTTTCTCATTCCTAGTTCAGATGGGAGAGTCAGAACAGCAGGTGATGATCTGGAAGTTCGGCAGACAGGTGAGTGATGGTCATAAGCAGTTCAAAGCAGTTCAAAGACAGTCACACTTAGCTGATGGGGTATTTTGCTTGCAGGGTTGCAGACAAGCACAATGAAAAGAGTTGGTCCAATGTCTCTGGAAGAGGACGATGAAGGTTGGCATATAAAGGTGAGTAGAAGGCCTGTCGCAATAGTCAATCTATCGCACAATATATGTACATGACCTCAATAATTTTTGGTGGTGGCAATATATCACCCATTATGTTAACATGATAATGAATGTCACCAACATTTTGCCGCTCATGCTATCATTGTGATCGTGCTGTCTGTTCTCTGTGTCGGAGGCAAAGCGGGCTCGGGCAGTTCCTTCATACACAGAGCAGTTATCGACAGTTATCATTTGAGGCGTTATAGTGTTTTCCTGATAACTACAGACAGTTCGATAGAATCCAAGTCCAAATGCGATTGATTTTAAAGCCGCAATCCACTGTTTCGGTGCAAATATAAATGTCAGCGCAAAATGGTACACACTAAAATTGTTTTATCAGCAGATATGGCATGTTGATATATTATATATTCAGTGGCAAAAAATGTCTTAAAATTATCGCAATTATTTCTGGGACAATATATGGCACAAAAAAAAGTAGTTATAATAATAATAATAATAATAAATTGTTACATTTATATAGCGCTTTTCCAGGCACTCAAAGCGCTTTACATGGAAGGGGGGAGTCTCCTCAACCACCACCAATGTGCAGCATCCACCTGGACATGGCCTTATGACAGGCCTAGTGACTAGTCAGGTAAGTGTATTCGTGTAGAGACTGATGAGACCGGACAATGAGTGCATGTGAACAGTGTGCTTATATGTGGTGATTCATGAGGGTGTGGCAGGTTAACGTATAAACTAAATATTTACGGAAGCCTCTGATCAGGAGTAATGGTTGGAATAATATAGCAGACTGACTAAACTGAATCAATAAGCTCTTGTTTTACATGACAGACTTCAATTCTCAGCACTCTCACTGCACACATAGACAGACCCATTATCAGGATTTTCACAGACAGCCTGCAGGTGGTATCTGTAGTTAGCACGGTCTCTTAGAGTAAAGTCCTCTTCTTTGAATTTGGTAGTGATGTCTTCTTTTGTGGCCATGCAAAAACGACATATTCTACCATGTGAAAAATTTATTTTCAATCCAATCAAAGAGTGAGCTGAAAGATTGTCCGCTGAGATGGTGACTACTGTGCCATAGAATCTTCTGCTTTCCCCATTACATGACAGAGTCACTCCCTCTGTCTCAAGACATGTCACTTCTTCAATCAAAGGCTGAAACAGATTGTTATAGTTGGTAAGATCTTCTTCAATATACCGTTGTCTGATTAATGATGAAAGGTAAATATTCTCAGGTTTTGATGTATATTTCTTATCAATGTTTCCGGGTTTAAAATACACAGCTGTCAGTTTATGTTTTCCCCTTTTAGAGCCTAAAGGGTTAACAAATTCATCGATGTAGAAATGTAGACGTACATTGGAAAAGGAAGAAAGCTCACAACTTTTGAACGGGTCTCCATCAGTGTAGTCCTCCACAACATCCTGATGTTTAGGTGTTTCCTCTTGGTTAAGCATTGCCCACACATCCTCGTTCTGAGCGATCTTTCTCAGCAGAGCCTTGAGAGGTATGTACTAGAAATGCGCACCATTTCGTTCTGTTTGATCCAGCGGAGTTTGTACAGGTGCAATGTATTCAAGTTCATCTTCACAATAGCGCTCAAGCATCCATTCACTACTGATCTGTCGAAGGCATTCATCGAACATATTTTACTGATTAAGTAGTTCAGATAAATCGTCATCAGCATCAGTGTCAATTTGATGTTGTTGTTGAAGATGAAACCTTACAATCTCAGTATAATGAGTTGTGAACTCCTAAAAGATAACTCGCAGGTTCTCCACAATACTGAACTGAACTGTAGCAGCAATACAATGCTTCTCTCTTCATTTCAAAATGAAGAGACAAAGATTGCGCTTGAGGTTTGGCAGTAAATCTTCTGTTCTAAACTCTCTGCAGTTAATAATGTCCTCCACATTAGTATTAGGCAACTCCTCTTCAAGACCATGCAAGTCCTCCATATGTTCCTCTGAGTTACAATGTTCATTATCACAAGCTTCTCCTTCTCTGACCAATGAAAGAAGGTCTCTATGTTTGCAATAGGTATGTGATCTATAAGAACTGAAAGTTTTGTTGATTTTGCCACAGCCGTTCAATCCGCATGTGAAATCAAATTTTGGTTCATTCTGATGATAAAGGCCAATATGTCGAATCTGCTTAATTAGGGAGAATGTTTGTTTGCTACATAGTGGACAGTTAAAGAGTGTGGGCATTTCTGTCAGATTAACCTTGAAATGTTGGGATGAATTCCTGGAAACTGTTTGCTGTCAACCAATTAGCCACTTCTTGGATTGTCCACTGAATCACCTTATGCAGAAAGGTTTTAAAATTTAGAGAACAATATGTTGATATCACATAAATTTCCTTAATATGGGGATAAACAATTAATCATGATCAGAATCTAATATGGATGTAAGAATGTTAATGATATTATATAGCAGTGGTTCTCAACCTTTAGTTGTTAGGGGTCCGAGCACTTGAAGATGCAGGAAGTCTATTATGTTTGTACAGATTTTTGCTTCTCTTTTTTTTCTGCCATATATGGGCATCAGAGACTGTAAATTGTCAAAGCTGTGTACTCTTATGAGCTGATAATATAAGTGTTTACGTTTTCTTTTTTTAACCCTTATGTGTATTTTGTACATGTGCAACTGCTTTTTATCACTTAATTAGAAGCACCACAATTTTAAAATTGTGTCTTCTGATGTTTACATAGCGACTACTGAACAGACATTTGGAAGTTTATTTTAAAATGCAAAGAAAAAAAAGTTATGTAAACACTTGCAATTTTTGCAACACTATAATATGTCCGGGATCGGCCGATATATGTTCACTTTTTGTGTTTTTGTTATCAGCCTGATATAATATATTTAAAACTTTACAAACTGTAATCCCTAACTTCCGCTAACTGTCACGAGAGACTGGCGCTCCAGCGGATGACGTAGGACGCTCCGGTGAGAATATGCTAGTTCTCACGAGAACCAAGTTTTGTTTTGCTCTATCCTCTGCGCGTCCGCCTTCATCAGCTTATGCTACGCCTGCGTCATACACTCAGTCTCTCGTGAACACGAGTACGACAGTTAGCGGATGTTAGAGATTACCGATTGTAATGTTTTTTTAATGTAAAGTACTTTTATGATTGATACATGCACTTTTATGGACTTCAAAACAGATACTGCCATTATAATGCTTGCTATTTTTTAATATAACTTGTAATATTGTATTCGTCTGAAAGAAGAATGGCATATACACCTAGGATGACTTGAGGTTGAGTAAATCATGGGCTAATTTTCATTTTTGGGTGAACTAACCCTTTTAAGAAAAAGTATTTTTCTGACTATATATTTAAATTTTGTAAAAAAAAAATGAAGTGGCCAAAGACTGCAGGTGCTCACACAGAGTTTTCTCTCAAATCACATTCTGTCCCTGCTAGTTTGACTGAGTGGGCTGTGATGTCATACGGATGTGCATCAGGTTGCCATGGCGACAGCAGTTCAGAGAACCAGATGATGTTGTACCCTCTCATTTGAGTCTTCCATATGTAACAGGTTTCTGAATTAGAACAAAAGCATTTCAGGAAATCATTTTTAGAATACTTCTGCAAAGGAAAAAAAATAAAGCACTGCCTTCAGCTGACAGTTAAATTAAGCACTGATAAGAATGTATTTTCTCAGGCTGCAGGTTAGATAAAAAACTAAGATTAATTGTATTAAGCATAACAATAAATATTTGCTCAATAAGAAATACCCACAGGATCTAACCAAATAAATACATGTTCTTCTTGCATTACTCATCTGCATCTTATGCACACATTAACTCTCACATTACCACTCATTAATGCATTAGTACAAGAGTGCCAAACGCCTCACTCGCAGTCTGTGTGGATTCAGTTCTCATCAATGGATGCCTCTCCCATCTGTCTTCCACTTTCGGAAGCCTTTCTCCTTTCCGTGACGCAAGCGAGAGTGGGAGTGTTCCCTCCTGTTCCCACTGAGGCCGCTGACATCTGCCATGAGGAGAAAGAGGAGGCAGAGAGAAAAGATGAATGAATGAAAGAAACAGGGAGGGCAAAACAAGATCAGTACACTTGCTGCAGGAAACCCAAATTCTTCTGGAAAAGCTGTAAATGCTGGTAATAAAGTGAACTAGTATTAACTAAATGGTTTAAGTGTAATAAAATTGACATCTGTAACAAAAATAGAACATTTTTAGAAAATAGAAGCCATTTGCTAAATCATGTTCTGAGGTAAAATTTGACACTCCACTCCATCCATCACCTAGCAACTGATGCCAAGGTTACGCAGGAAGTAGCACCCGAACACATCCGAGCCTTTATTAACCCAGCCGTAGATTAGTCACTGGAACACTTCTGATTGTATTGCTGCCGCTCTCCATGTCTCGTAGGGCCTGACTTTGTGAAAGTATCACTTCCCACAGAGAATGATTTGAAGACGTTTGAATCATTTATATGCAGTGCACTGAAGAGTTTAATACTCCTTTCATATGTCATTAAGACTGAAGGTACAAAACAATAGAGTGCAACAGTCGGGTTCCAGAAGTAAAAATCTATTTATTTTTCTCCATAGGGAAGCGATTTTTAACGTTGTTAATCAATGGTATTTGCTTCTGTTGAAGATGTCAGCCTGCATTATCTCAACTTTTTTTAAAATAATTGTTTAACAGCAGTATTTGTGGTGAAAAACTACATTACCCATGATGCTGTACAGAAAATTCCACTAATCAGAGTCAAAACAAGTAAAACACTTTAGCTTCGCCCACTCCCATGAAGCACTGCGAATTACATAATCGAGTTGGTCTCCCTACACTCTCACAATATATTTATATATATGCATATTTTGCAATAAACTTATAATATATTGTTTAAATGACATATATAATGTCATTTATATATATATATATAAATCAAAATTTTATATATTTTTGTATTCATTTTATATTGTACATGTTTTTAATTTGATTATGTTGTTCGCAATGCTTCCTGGGATTGTAGTTCTTTCTCTTACTAAAGCGGTTAAGCACACAGTCTTATACCTTTGCATTTTTGTCCAATTTTCAAATACTTTTTTGCTTTAAATGAAAGTGTGTAATGTCGTGATTCTCCTCGTAGCTGGTTGGTTTGGTCCATGGCTTATATCGCTTTAACAAAGACTTTTTTTTAAATCTCTTTGGGAGAAATTAATGGAAAAAAATGTGCCGAATTTCAACCCCCTGTCAAATTATTACCCCCTCATTAAAGTCGCTACCTGATTGCCTTACCCTAACCCCTACTCCTAAACCTAGCAATACTAGGGGGGTAATAATCTGGCAGGGGGTCGGAATTCGGCACAACATCGGAACCAACGCCACTGAAAAAGTGGCCAGGCACTGTTGCACTCTATTGCTTTAAGCACTACGCTAACAAAGGATATGCTCAAATTGTTTGTCCTAGGAGTTAAATATGAAGTGAGCTGCTGGGATGTGACTGCATGAGTCTAAGGAAAGTATCACGATTACTAGTATTACTCATATATTGTCATGGATTGGAACAAACCACTAAATATTAACACATGCATACTCATCCTGCTAGTTTGTGCTACAGACGTAAATGATACCTCAAATCATGCAGCTTTTAAGTGCTGTGCTATTACTTGTGAAATAAGCGATCAGCTGGGCGATAAAATGAGCAAAAGTATCCAATAGACTTACACTGAAGGAGTGACCCGCCTGAGGGCTGGAGGGATGGTGTGTTTTTGTAGGCCAAAACCGGGAAACACTAGCATTTTAGCACTTCCAGTTCCATCGTCCTGAAGTCAATAGGGTTTTAAATGGGTTTTTTTTTGAATGCCTGTCTTAAAAAATTACTTGTGCTAAATGGGATTGTCATCAGTCGCACTCATCTACTCACTTGTCACTTTCACAGCCCCGTTGTGTTTATAATTGCACTCTTAGAAACTATTCTAACTCAGACATTTTCAGGGATTTTTTTAAAAAATCAAGACTGAAAGAGCTGTCAGAAACTTAATGGTGGTGATGTTGAAGTCATGTGACAGTGGTGTAGTTCGTTTATAACCTACGTTTAGCTTTTTTATTCTGTATTTAGGCTTCAAAATTCATAAACATTGTGTTCATTTGTGAAGATCATCATTCAGATGATCATATTTTTAGAAATAATCTAAAAGCCAGCAGAAAAATCCTATTTCTTTTGTTAAAATCATACAGATTTGGGACACCTTAAGAGTAATTGATGATTGAGGCAATTTATTCTGTCCGTTCATTCTGTTGCATTTTTCAAACAGGCTTTGTGAAGCTTTGAAACCTTTGTGAATAATTTCTTTCAAATCAAACTGCCAAAGCATGTGATTTCAGTAAACATTACACCATTTAGCTCCAGGAATGTGAATTTTAGTAGGGGAACCCCGCCAAAAAAACACCCAGAACACGGAAACGCGATTGGGTTTAGAGTAACAATTGGGCGTGTTTTGTTGAGAGAACCTGGTCACAGTGCCGGCAAGGGAAGAGGATCTAAATTGCAGCTGATTTACTTCATCTACAAAAAATGCAATTCAGAAGGCAAGAATCACTGTAACAACTTCCTTTATGCAAAGACAGTACAGGACAAAGGAAAGAACCAAACTGAGGACTTAAATTACATAGCTAAATGACCAAACAAGACACAGATGAACATAACTAATGAGTAACTAGCCACATAAACAGGTAAACACAGGAAGGAACCAAAGGAAGCATAAGAGTCCAAAAACAGAACATAACCATTACATCTGTTCATTTCAATCTCATTTTGGGGTAAACTATTCCCTTTAGGACTGTAAGCAACCACCTAGAACACCTTAGCAATGCCTTAGCAACCATCCAGGACACATTAGTAACCACATAAAAATGTGCTAACAACCTCTCAGAACACTTTGGCAGCCACCCACAACACCCTACCATCTTGGAAGGGTTTGTACAGGTAAGGAACACTCACTTTTCTTTTCTTTGCAAACTTCTTTGCAAAAGGTGCGGGCATAGGCCTACTTCGGAAAGACGCGTTTGGCGCGTGTGCACTATATAATGGACTTTGCACACAAACAATCATTAATTTGAAACATGTAATTGGGAACTATATTGGAAGCAAAAAACATACCTAATATAAGCTAAGCTAGCAGGCTAATCGGGTAGTTGTATGCTATGCTAGTACGTAAGCTAACTAAAAAACAGTAAGAATTAGAAATGCTTGATTTCACAACCTATAGCTTCAGTTAGTATATGAACCATGTAATTTAAAAGACATTAATGGTCATTATAACGCACTTTAAACAATATAAATTATAACGTGATTTTGCAGGAATTGTAATCAGGCGCTAAAAATACTACCACAAGTCAGTTGAACCAATGGGATCACTTGAGGTCCTAAAGGAGACCTGGGGTGCTTCTCAATTCTTATTTGTGCATCCTTGTTTCCTTTCCCAGCTTCCTTTCCTCGCGTCTTATCTCCACCCCTTAAGGATGCGAAGGAAGGACGCAAGGAAAAGATGCGAGGACGGAGGAATTGAATCAAGTGAAATGATATGTCCCCGCTCCCTTTAGCGTCACTTCAGAGCTTCATCAATTGATGATGACTCCCCACCGCTGGATTTAACTTGCACATCGGGATTCTTGAACATTACAGATAATCATTTATATTGTAATAGTTTCAACATCCACATAATACCACATTTGTCCATATTTTATGTAATATTAGCAGTTATTATTAACAATGAATTGTATAAGCTAGTAGGCTATTACAGTTTCTTTAATTTTCTTTAATTTTCTTGTGCTTTGATATAATTCTGCAACTGTCCTACAGTTGTTGTTATTTGACATACATTTGTGTCTTGTACATGTAAACATAATAATAATAATTAATAAATAGTGGCAAGATGTGAAGGGGGAGGAGAATTAATACGTGCGTCACGTTTAGTCGATAAAACATTTCCGCAAAGGATACATCTGTGTATCCTTGCGATGCAATTAGAGAGTTGAGATGTCCTACAAGATGGCTGAGCTCAATCGGTTTCCGGGTCATAGGATGGAGGACGGAGGAGCGAGGAAACGAGGAAACGAGGAGGGATATTGAGAAGCACCCCTGATTCCTGGGGGGGGACCCGATTTCTCACCACACCGGAAGTAATAAGTCATCCGGGTACTTTTTGCCTACTCTTTTATAAGTACTGTGAATTCGGACATACTTCTTTTGTCACATAGGCCTACTGTTTTTTGCCTACTAACTTATATAGTCTTGTGAGGAAGTATGCGATTTCAGATACAGCCATTGGGCAGCACGCGGACGAAAATTACGTCACACGGACAGTGCGCCGGGCCGAAGTGTACTGTGGGCTTTAGAATTCATAGTAGAGATGGCTTTGTAAGTAATCACCATACGGAGCAACAGATCTGTGGACAGACACCACTAATCTACTATGGTTTTGCCAAGTAAGACATGTTCCTGGATCAATATATTTTGTTAATACCTGAACAACATTCCTGTCTGCAAAATTTAGTCCTAACCCAACCACTACCCCTAAACCTAACCCTACCCATTAGTTATCCCTAAAATCAGAGGGAAATGATAGGTGAATAACACTGATGTAGAAGCACCTAACCCTGGTTGTAAGCCTAAACTTGACATAAACTGTAAACTTGTCTCTCAAATCTGATTGGTTGATTGAAATGTTGTTCCAGGATAAACAATGATGTTGATCCAGGAACATGTTGTACTTGGTGAAATCAGGTTCACCAATCTACTAGATAAACAATCTATTCTTGACATTGGTTAAATAATACAGTGCATTATATTTTATAGATATATAAACCTGCTCTGAGATCACTGGAACATGTTGAAATCCACAGTTTGGATCTGAATCACTTCAGCAGAAGGTCAGTTTAATGTCATATCTCCATTTTCCCAACAGTTTCCATTTTGCAAAACAGGACTCTATTTTGTGGTATGCACTTAGACACCAAACTTGCACGTCACTTTTAACCACAAAAGCTGACATTGCTTTATTTTTTCAGATATGCTGATATGCACACCCACACATTCTCCAAGAGGATATGGTCATTTCCTGTCACCACCAGCAATGGCATAACAAAAGTCATAGAACTACTTATAACATATCTGCATGTGCAAGTCATGATTTGTGTTATAAATATCAATGACATTTGGTGTTAAAATGGAAAAAGTGACCTAATGTTTTGCTGTGTTTGAATCACATGCCATTAGATCCACATGACAAATATATATTTTTAAAGTGACTCATCTCTGCTTTATATTCACACATTCGTTTGTGTTATTTTGAAAAGACACACAGATTGAACTTCTTGTTTGATACAGACACGCTTCCTTTGTTCTCTAAAGATCTCTCCAGGACCAGCATTCTTAGCAGTGCTAGTTTTACGTAACTCTGTCCTTTTTTAGAGTGCTCGGGGAAGAAAATAGCCATCTGGCATTCTAAAAGCGGACTCTCGGACGCACGGTGCCCACGCTTTCCGCCAGTGGGTCAGTGGGTGAGAGTCACAGGGGAGGAAGAGACGGGCTGAACTGGTCCAGAGAGCGGTGGGCGGTGTGGGCTGCGCGCACCTGGAAAGTCAGTGTCGTTCAGGACAAGTAGGCTGAGAGCGTTTGTGTGCTGCAACAAGGGTGTGAAGGTCACAATGCTCCACATGTCATCAGTTTGTTTTTAGTTCTGCTTGGCACAAAGGAAGCCCAAAGAAAAAACACTGACGTGGATGCAACAGATTTGTTTGATGTTGTTGCCATTTATTGGGCACGATGACTAATAAGCAGGCTAAAAGTGAAATGTTCTCATCACATGTGAAATGTATAATTTTTTCTTCAATCCACACACACATAGACTACAGTGTGTGTGTACATTTGTTAATTCATGTTCATTCATAACTCATATGTACTTGAATCACTGCAAAAATGATTTTCTTATTTAGTAGCCTATTTTTGTCTTGTTTCCAGTCCAAATATCTAATAATTCTTAAATCAAGATGCTTTTAAGTTAAATGACACATTTTTCTTGTTTTTTGGGAAATAAAATCAAAATGAAGTGAGTTTTTGCTTAAAACAAGCTAAATTATCTGCCAATGGGGTAAGAAAAATTCTTGTTTCTGTCCCAAACAGAGAAAAGATTATTTTTCTTACTCCATTGGCAGATATTTTTGCTTGTTTTAAGCAAAAACTCACTTCATTTTGATTTCCCCCCCAGAAAACGAAAAAAATATCATATATCATATGTCATTTTACTTAAAATCATCTTGATTTAAGAATTTTTTGATATTTAGACTGGAAACAAGACAAAAATACTAAGTAAGAAAAGCTTTTTTTTTGCAGTGAAATGTTAGTAATATGTACAAATTAACATTAACATGCTGTATTATTAATTGTTAGTTCATTAAACATGAGCTGCCTAACACCAGTTAACTCAACAGCAGTATTATTGATCTGACTGCATTGACACTATTGGATGAGAACTGAACTGAGCTGGAAGATGACGTCACTGATTTCTCCAGAGCTGCTTTATAGATAAATTGAATTCTTTTCATAATTGACTTTACACAGTTATTGAACTGAACTGAATCAACACTAAACTGAAACGAGACACTATTGTCTTTTTAGAGCTGCTTTACAGCAGAATTGAATTCTGTTTGCATCATTGATCTTTTTTTTTTTTTTTTCATGTTTTATCGGGACTTTCCATGGACATAATGATTTTTATACTGTACACACTGTATATTATATCCCCTAAACCTACTCATCACAGAAAACTTTCTGCATTTTTACATTTTCAATCACTTAGTATGATTTATAAGCTGTTTTCCTCATGGGGACCAAAAATGTCCCCACAAGGATTCTGAATATTGCCATCTTTGTGGGGACATTTTGTCCCCATAATGTAGAGTTCACCAGGACACCCACACACAGTGATAATGTTTACAGTCTCTCATATGCATACATACAGAACATGCATACTTAGGCAGATATACTTCCTGTTACTCTTGCTGGAGCTCTTCATCAGTGATCGGTCATACAGCGCCTCCTATTGACCAACTGCCGGATTATTTCTTTAATTACATTTTTAAAAGTGTTTACTTCTGCCAGAGTTTCAGACAAGTGTCATGTTCCCACTGGACAGATCCTTGTCAAATTTCTCATCATTCCCCAACCTATGATGTCTCTTCAAAGGATACTTGATAGGGCGTTTATGTCCAAATTTTTTTTAACTAGGAAGCTAGTTCAAATACCCAATAGGCAGCTTAAAGGGATAGTTCACCCAAAAATGAAAATTTTGTCATCATTTACTCACCCACAAGTTGTTTCAAACCTGTATGAGTTTCTTTCTTCTGCGGAACACAAAAGAAGATAATTTGAAGAATGTCAGTAACCAAACGGTATGTTCCCCATTGACTTCTATAGTATTTTTTTTTACTACTATGGAAGTCAATGGGGTCCATCAACTGTTTGGTTACCCATAATCTTCAAAATATCTGCTTTTGTGTTCAGCAGAAGAAAGAAACTCATACAGGTTTGAAACAACTTGAGGGTGAGTAAATGATGACAACATTTTCATTTTTGGGTGAACTATCCCTTTAAGCTGCCTATTGGGTATTTGAACTAGTTTCCTAGTTTAAAAAATTGGACATAAACGCCCTATCAAGTCAATACGTGTTCATCGCATTCAAGTTATCACGACTTCAGAGGTAGGGAGAAGAAAATTCAGAGGGCAGCATAATACTAGTAGGTCTATGGGACAAATTCCAAGTCTGAACAAGTCAAATGCAAAACGACATAGCTATCCTAACTCATAACATGCATTTCAGTACACATCTGATGTCAAACAGAGCTAATTCCTTGGCCAAAATCAGCTTCATCTTAAATGTAGGATTCATCAACAGACAAAAAAAGAAAAAGAAAAAAGGCCACGTGCAACACATTCATTTTTAAAAAGACAGTGCCCTCTATTGGTCATATTGTGTTCCTACATTTTCATCTTCTCTATTCCCAATCACCCTGAATTATATATGAAGAAGTGTAGATCTGCTAAAATGAGATCTTAAATGACATATCTTCAATAAAACCACACTGCAAGAAACAACATTGTGTTAAAATAGAGTTAAGACATTGTTTTCTTAACAATATTTTTGTTACTAAATCATGTACTTTTTTCATTGGTTTGCTATCTATTATCTATCTATCTATCTATCTATCAGTCAGGCAAGTACCGTTCTCCTGGCAACCGCCAAACCCAGACTCGTTCATCGGATTGCCAGACAGAAAAGCGTGATTGGTCACTCCAGAGAACACGTCTCCACTGCTCTAGAGTCCAGTGGCGGCGTGCTTTACACCACTGCATCCCACGCTTTGCATTGCACTTGGTGATGTAAGGCTTGGATGAGCTGCTCGGCCATGGAAACCCATTCCATGAAGCTCTCTACACACTGTTCTTGAGCTAATCTAAAGGCCACACGAAGTTTGGAGGTCTGTAGCTATTGACTGAAAGTTGGCGACTTCTGCACACTGTGCACCTCAGCATGTGCTGACCCCGCTCTGTGATTTTACATGGCCTACCACTTTGTGTTCCCAATTGCTTCTACTTTATTATAATACCACTAAGAGTTGACTGTGGAATATTTAGTAGTGAGGAAATTTCACGAATGGACTGCACAGGTGGCAACCTATCACGGTACCACGCTTGAATTCACTGAGCTCCTGAGAGAGACCCATTCTTTCACAAATGTTTGTAGAAGCGTCTGCATGCCTAGGGGCTTGATTTATACACCTGTGGCCATGGAAGTGATTGGAACACCTGAATTCAATGATTTAGAGGGGTGTCCCAATACTTTTGGCAATATAGTGTGATATACATATATTCAAAATGAATAGCCTGTATCCTTGTCCTTGTGGGGACATTTTTTGGTCCCCATGAGGTAAACAGCTTTTAAATTATACTAAGTGATGTTTTTTTTGTAAAAAATTTGGTTTAGGGTAAAATATACATTTCATACGTTTCATTATGTCTATGGAAAGTCCCCACAGTGTGTGTGTGTGTGTGAAAAGTGATGATGACATTTCTAAAACATTATAACATTTTAGACATCACTAGGCCTATATGAAAATAGTCTACGTCTATAGTCAATGCAGCGTCCAAGTCCTGCTAAAATTAATACTATTAACACTTGTTCCTAAATAAACGCATCCCACTTGAGCCAGACCCTGCAAAGCTCTTCATATCCCTTTAAGAAATGACTGTCCCGCCTCCTTTCAGAACGCAATGACATCATCGGTTTAAGCAACCAATGAGAGAGCGCGACGAGCATGAGCTAGAGCGAGTAGAACGTGTAGTGCGCATACGTATGTGTGTGTGTATGTATGTGTGTGTGTGCGTGCGTGTATGAGTGCGATTGAGATTCTATGGAGAGTTTTTTTTTTTAATTAGACACACATTAGCTTCATCGTCCATCTGCCGTTTGGAGTAAGATTAACATTGTTTTTACCCTTCTGGATTTAAAAAACGTTTCTGACGACGAATGTCACCGTCGCTGATCAATTCAACACCACACAGGAACAGTTCGATCTAATGCATTTATCTTCCTCAGAGTCATGGATGTGTAGACCAAGTTATGAGACTTAACTTTAGGAACAGACCGGGTTCCTCCTGCACGGAGATCTGCTGTTGTTCTTCCTCTGGGAACTCATGATCGGTGTTTGTTTGTGTTTCAGCATGAGTTTCTTTGCATGGAGCTGAACATCACTGAATACACGCATTGACTGTTCGTAGAAAGAGCTGATCGGGCCAATGATGTATCAGGTAGGGATCTGTCATTTGAAGAAGTGATCTCGTAAGCTAAGCTGAGAACAAACAAAGAAGGGCAGAATGCTGAAGACCCTCACTAAAAAACTCAGAAGACACTCTCTAAATGAGATCCATCCATTTCAACTAAAGGTAAGTCAGTAAATAACTATATTAAATAAAAAAAAAATGCATGTGGGGGTATAAGTACCCTTACAGACCAAGATGCATTAAGTACACAGAACTATGTAACTTGCAGTATAGTAGACTGACTGGCCACACTTTACAATACAGTTACTGTACATAAACAAGCACTGAATACTACTACTGAAATAATGAACTGATTGTAATTTCTAGTAACAACAATGTAATGCAAAGTGTTACCGTAAAGCACTTTGTTCCAGTTGAATACAGAAGCTTCCTATTTATCATGCTCATATCCCAGTGTACTACAAAAGCTCAAGGAGGATTTGTTACTAGGACTAGCTTTAAATCATTCAGACTCCTGTGCATATTTACTCAAGTGATCACACACACATACACTTGATACTGGAAGTTCACAAACAACATGAAAAGATGCCCTCAGAGGCTAAGTGAAATAAAAACCTTTATTTCGAAGGTATAAACCAAAAACTTTAAAAGTTTTATTAGGAGAAATCATGATGGCATCTTGAAGAACTTGAAGTAATGCAACACCTTTCTGGAATCCATAAATGCTTGAATCAACACTAAACTGAAACGAGACACTATTGTCTTTTTAGAGCTGCTTTACAGCAGAATTGAATTCTGTTTGCATCATTGATCGTTATTTTTCTTTTCATGTTTTATGGGGACTTTCCATGGACATAATGATTTTTATACTGTACACACTGTATATTATATCCCCTAATTTTTTTTTAAAGTTTTATTAGGAGAAATCATGATGGCATCTGGCTTATGCCATCTTGAAGTAATGCAACACCTTTCTGGAATCCATAAATGATTGACATACTGAGTCCAATGTTATAAAATCGTTCATAAATGCACCACACCAACTTTTCTTGAAGGCATTGGCGTGTATGCCTCTTGTTTGAGCACATGGTTTGATGTTTCACAAAGATGTAGCCTGAGAAGCGTTTTCAAAATTTCCCTATTAGACTTTTAGGCCCGGTTTACACCTGGTATTAAGATGCGTTTTGGTCGATCGGATCACAAGTAGACACATTCCCTGTTTACACCTGGTCTCTTTTGTCCACTTTCAAACACTTCTGTCCTGATTTCTTTGAGGGGAGGGTCTATGGGCGGGTAAATGTAAGGTTTTTTTCTGATCTTTCGATCTAATGGACAAAATAAACTTGTGCAATTTACTTATGAGACGACGGAGAGCATCAGCTTTCGTTTCTGTTCTGAAAGTGTGTTAGAAATCAGGAATGTTGAGAGAACATTGTGCTTGGTACGTTTTTCATCTTCAAACCAAACTTGGATCTCCAGCCGACAAAGTTTAAATCCCATCTGGCTAGCGTGCTTCCCATAATGTTTACGCGTTAGGTCAATAGGCGGAGAGTAGACGGTCTTTTGTGGCTGTTCAATCGCATTCGACCACATGATGCGTTTTCGACTACCCCTGGAAATGGTTGAAAGTTGACAAGCTCAAAACGTTTTAGACCCCGCTTACACCTGTGTTTAGCGTCGCCCACTTGTGATCCGATCGACGCATCTTAATACCAGGTGTAAACGGGGCCTAAGTTGATTGATCTGACCATCTGCTTGTTCCAGTTTCGTTATTTGTCATGTGAGGTGTGCCCTTTAGCCACATGTTTGAGCTCCTTCCTGGTGAGGAGTTGTTATCTCCTCATAGGGAGGCACTGTCTGTGGCAATAGCAGAATGGAAAGCTACTGTAAAACTGATGAGTAATGAATGAAATTGGAGAGGCCACTGTTAAAGATGTGACTAGCTTGTCTTGGTTATGAGGAAGAAAGAACAAGATGGGGAAAATATATATATAAAGTAGTACACATACAGCATGCACTGTATATCGCATGTAGTTCCAAACCTGTATGACTTCATTTCTTAGTAAATTATGTCAGAATTTTCTTTGTGTGTGTGTGTGTGTGCGTGTGTGTGTGAGAGCTATCCTTTAATACATGGTTCTGGTCTTATTGTGCAAGATTCATTATCAAGATTTTAAAGAAAAAATAACTTGCTCTGCCTCTGAAATTAGTTTCTTTTTGGTTGGTGTCAACTAGGCCACATGTGTTTGGTCTATTTGTTAATGCTGCTAACCAATTGACAAGAAGCTGTTTAGGCATAGTTATAGATTACTGTAGTAGGTAATGCAGCCAATAGTTGACATTAATTTAATGCTTACTTATGTTAATGTAATAAAGATTAAGGCAGTAATAAGGACAGATTAGAAAAAGAGGAGTTACCATTAGGATACAATGAGAAAAGTGGGTTCCTTAAAAGTGGGTGTCAGTGTTTTAGAAGGGAACTAATCCTTAGGCTACGTCCACATTTATCCAGATGTATCTGAAACTGGCGTTTTCGTTTAGAAACAATACTCTCTGTCCACACTAGCATTTTCAAGCCTTTCCAGAAGATGCTTGCCATGTCCACATTAGAGACTTTCACACCAGGTAGTTACAGGAACTCAGTTATAGGAACTAGTCACCCCCAAGAACTAAATGTTTCCCTAGGGCTATTTTCCTGGTTGCATTCACACCGCCAGTAGGAACTTTGAAGTGGCTTAAGCCAGCCAGCAGCGGCATTCAACAACATCAACATCTTAATGTAAAAGTTGAGAAGTGCTTTGGAGTTGGTCTATCTGTCGCTGTTTTCTATGTACGTGAAGTTAGCTCGTGGAATAAGTATATGTAAACTGTGTTTTAAAAATGGCAGGTGCCAGTGTTTCGTATGGCATGCGTTTGGCCAATCAATGTACACTTACATCACTGGTAGTTCCTGTTGTGCTGGGTTAGACCCTACTCTGAAGTAGGAGCTAATTTAGTTCCCTCAAAAGGCATTCCTAGAACTAAAATCGTTCTCAGTTCCTCCGGTGTGAAAGCCCCTATTGAAACTACTGAAAATGCTTCAGTCACCTTACAGTGCATGCGTAAAACAGAAAAAAAGCTCACTGAGATAATACAGAGAGATCAGGTGTAAAAATTTCTCACATCATTCTTCTGGCACAATCATTTTATTAGCTGACTGGTGCGTCCAGGTCACACTTAAAATTCCAGGTCTATTACGCAAGGACAGCAAGTCATATTTTAGGAGTTTTATATGAAGATTGTACAAAGTAAAATTTATCTTTAATAAGCCTATGAAAGTGAATAGTACAACCAGAGATAAATATGATAAATATGGGTACAATATGTATCACACGACTAAACATGCATCATTGTTTTGGAGTATCTCAATTCTCACAGTCCACAACACTTTCAAATGTATCTACTTGGGTGAGCATCTATAAAAAACATTTTCATCATGTCAGAAGGCCAAAACTTATTCACTCAAAGTTTATTCAGATTAATGTGGATGTAGTCTTAATGGACTGTATTCTGGTATCCCACCTTTCAGGATCCAGTCAGTTCCTAATGGATAAAACAAAGTCCCTTCCAACTAGTGATGGGCTCAAATCCGAATACCTTATTCGGAAAGGAAATGGTGCATTCTACGTTCGACTATTTTAACAATGTCTTTACTAGCTTTCTGGACCTTGAAAGTTGCAGTAACGTTGCAGTCTATGAATGGGTCCGAGAGCTCTCAGATTTAATCAAATATATGTTAATTTGTGTTCCGAAGATGAACAAAGGTTTTACGGGTTTGGTAATTAACGACAGAATTTTCATTTTTGGGTGAACTAACCCTTTAACTTACTAAATTACAATCTTAACATCTAGAGACGTTCAAAGTATGGAAGTCACGTTAGTGGCCTATGGCTTACACTAATAAATACAGTTACGGTGGTTGGAGTGCTGCCTTCTGCCAGAAGCGTTTTTGAGACTGCTGGGTTGCTGACAGGAGCTGTGTGTGTATAAGTGTCTGTGTGTGTCATGTTTGAGTAGATTTAGTAGACCACTGAGAAGCTTTGGAAGAAGTTCCTCGTGAGAGTGTTCCACAGACACACGGCAGAAGAAATATTAAGAGCAATGGCCCTTTCACGTGACGAGCATCAGGGCTTAAATGCACCTCTCCACACAACTATCATGCACAGCTTTGACCTCCACATGAAAAACATTGCAGATAGAGCCACAAAAGGATGATTTTACTATGTATTAAAGGTGGGGTAGGGAATTTCTTTTATAAACACTTTTTGTTACACTGGTTGAAACTCTCTTCACATCCTGATAGCAATTAACAATAGAAGTGGTCTAAATATTAAATGGGACATATCATGAAAATCTGACCTTTTCCGTGTTTAATGCTGCCTTCATGTGCTATCGGAATTATCGTAAATACGAGTTTCCTAGGTAAAAAAAGTTTCCTAGGTTTTTATATGGTTGTCAGTGCATGTGCCTCTACATATAATTTTGGTTTTAATAAGATTTTCCCAATAAATAGGCGAGAATAAACCTGGTGTCCTCCATGATTCCTGTTCATTCCGACATCAAAGCACTTGAATGCAACAAGCCCGTAAACACAACTTCTGAAGTGGGAATTATGAAATTTTTAGATAGCACATGAAGTGCTATAATCGGGTCCCCGGTGCGTCTACCAACCAAAAATGTGAAAAAGGACAACCCAGTAACTTCGTTTTGGTAAACCTTTCTCTGCAAGCATGTAAAAACGAGCCGCTCAGATTTCGCTCCCCTAGTGACGTAGGAAGGAGATCTTATTATAATATGACCGCCCGTTAATCTGCATATTTCCACCCACGGCGCCGCCATTTTGTACAACGGTGTACCAGTTCTAACGCCATGGCAAAAGTAGACTAGAGCAGCTAGTCAAATCTAATTATTTTGTGATCCAACTTCATATCCGGAACACGCAAGCACTGCACTTTATGTGTGTGTTTGCAAATGGTCTTTCTGAATGTGCTAATGTGGCTAAAGCTACTATTGTCTCTTACTGTATTCACAGAGACCAGAGCTTGTTATTTTTAACTGGAAAATGCTCACCGCCTGTACAATTCAGAAGCACACTTTTATTATTTCTTAAAAATAAAACTAATGACATAGCTCTGATCTCTGTGAATACAGAGATAATGGTAACTATAGCCACCATATAGCGTCCTAACCAGCACATTCACAAAGGCGATTTGTGTACATTCACAAAATATAACGTACATAATGTTCTGAAAATGAGGTTGGTCAAACAGTTGGTATTTATCCATTTTTGCGAATTCTACTCGCTGTGTGAGGTTCTCCACACTCCAGTTGTTGTTGTCCTTTATCCAAACTAGCACAAGCTGTAAAGGCTCCGCCCTATTATGAAAAGGGAGAGGGGATCAGCAGCTCATTTGCATTTAAAGAGACACACATGAAAACAGTGTGTTTTTGCTGGCACCCATATAGGGGCTTTCAAAACATCCTATAATAAATGGATTTGTGGTGTATTTTTGTCATGTGTTTTGAAGGAGGCGTGGCTTTGGAGACGCTCTGAAGGGAGGGTGGGGTCTAATGCTTTCAAAGCTAGCTTGCTATTGGTGGCCTCTACGAAATTGCCTAACCTACCTTAATTTGCATGCGGTGTATAAAATATAACTATCCACTAAATGTCACAGCATGCCTTTAATATTGCATGTTGACAATGAACTTTGAGCTTTGTGTTGCAACTTTTGACCTGCACACAACCTGCTGTCTGCAGTGTTGCTCTGTTCTGTAGAGCGATATAGGGGAAGTTTGACACAAGTCATGTGGAAGAGCCTTATTGGATGAAAAATACAGAAATACAAGAATTCAAATGTAAGTTAGGGTGCATCAACAATGAACCATCATCGTACAAAGAGGACATAAACAGACCTGTGCTAACCCTGAAGTTAGAGTCATCCAGAAGTCTCCTTCATGCATGAACGAACACACACACACACAGTCATCATGGCCCCTGTGGGCTGGCATGTTTGTTTGAGTCTTGAAACTGTTTATTGTGTGTCTTTCCTGTGTTTGAGTTTAATAGTGTGTAGTTGCCTTTTACTTGATCCCCTTGTGATGGGTTTGTTCTTGTGCACTGGTGTAGAAATTGAAAAACGCAGCTGTGAGTGTTTGGCTGGGTTTTTTTTTCTTCTTCGTGTGATCTTAAATGGACCGCAGAGGACTTAGCCTAAACACTCCCATGGTTAGCAGTCTGCTCCATGTTACAAAAGTGCCTTTGCTAGTCTTGCAAGACTTGGAAAGTACATCAGATTCTTTTAGTCATTCATTTGCAATCTACAAAACATTAGCCTTCCTACATAAACTTTGTTTTATGTTTACACACTAGCCAAAACGGTCATTGACTTGTGTCAGTTTTGCAGGCTTAATGTAAAATGTAATGAAACTGCTGCCAAACCATGAACAGTTTGTCAAATGTTTGTGTTTCTATAAGCCAGAAGGGAAAATACTGGAAATTCTAGCCCAATGTCATTTACATGTTGTCCAAGAACTTAATCTAGCAGCCAGTCTACAGAAAGTTGGGTACTTGTAATGGTTTTAGTCAGCATGCATGATAGAAAAAGTATTTGGCAATATCAAGAAGTAAGCCAAGAGGTTAGCTAAAGACAGAAATACAAATGTACTTTGGCTTTTTGGGCTGCAGTAGATTTTATAGGCCTTTGACATAATTGGCAGCCTACTGTATGTCTGCTATTAGCACGCATGTCATTGTAATTAGAAAAGCATTATCAGATATTATTGTCAAGCAATTGGTATAATCGCCTCATTGATTCCTGTTCTTATTGCAACAGAACGTCTTTTAACACTGATAGTTTTGCTGTTGCACTAAGTGAAAATGTGAAACATGCAGGGTTGTGGCTGGTAGTGATTAGGCACTTTCTGCTGGACATTGTTAGCAAGTTGGTCGGCATTCAGGTGTGGTTGGTCATAAATATCATCAGTGAATGCTGAGACTGTGAACCCCTTACCAAGTGTTACAGCTGAAAGCACATAAAAACTGCTTGTTTGAGAAGGGTTATGTTCTTACCAGAAGATATCTGTTAAAGTGTTAGTTTACCCAAAAATGAATCATTTACAAGAGTCATTTACTCGCCCTCATACTGTTAAAAAAAACAGTGAGGCATTCTTATAGCATTCTTTCTTCTGTTGAACATAGAAGATGTTTTTAGAAATGTCACAGTGTTTTTTTTGTCCATACATTGAAAGTTCTGTAAGTGGTCCGAAAGAAACCGATTTGTACAGTTCTGTCTTTCTTTTAGCTGCGCTTACAGTTTTGGCACGATTCTGTCACTCACTGAGTTTTGCAAGCGCAAGGAGGAAGGCGGGACCACCTTCTTCTGGAGCCAATCAAATGAGCTGCTCGCTGACTCTCGATTTACTGTTATCTGATTGGCTCAATAAACACCCCAGACGCCAGAACACATATTTATCTTCATTTGGCTCAGCATCGTTCTCGCTGCCGAAATTTTACTTTTAATGCACACATACATGTTAATAAATAAATAAAGCATGATTGCTTAATAAGCTGTGCACCATTAGGCTTATATGTTTTCATCCTGCAAATTTAATTTACGCTTGCAATCTTATGTACACTTTCACAAATCTTACCCTGCGCATGCGATTCTTTATGGAATCAGTTTACCTTCATAAAAATATCTACTAAAGTTATACAGGTTTGGAATGACATGAGGGTGGGTAAATGACTGATTTTCATTTTTAGGTGGACTACCTCCTTAAGTAAATGCTTGTGAATCAATTGAGGACAAGCAGAAATATTCCATGGAGGATTTTTTTTTCCTAAAATATACAGTAGCTTCTTCCCTTTTTATATAATATTACTATTAAATAACAAGATTATAAATAGGTTTCAAGACTTTATACATTAAAAAAGGTCAAAGGTGCATGGATAGTAAGCTATTATATTTTCACACATCTGCATGTTTGCTTATATTGCCCACAACCCCTTGAGGAGGTGAACATTTTAGTTTTGTCTTTTTAAGGTCAAGTTGTATTCATTTATGTATAAAATTATGTCAAGTTTTGAACTTAAGAAAAAAAAATGTATCTGGTCTCTGGTGTAGTATGTGGAACCGTAGAAGTACATTTTTACTGTGATTTATAAGTATTTGAATTGGGATTTTTCATCTGAAACATATCTGTTGATTTATGAGACTGGTCTGTTTGTTTAATTTGAGAGGGTATGGAAGGAGCAGGGTGGCATGTTACAGTGCTCACACTTAGTCATTTGCTGTCTGTGGAACACACATGATCTACACACGCAGAATGGCCATGATTACAGGATCCTAAACTGCTGAGCAGATGGTGTAGCTAGAACTCATGGCTGTGACACACGTGTTGACGCCCAGTATGCAACTCTCACCTACCGCCCACTACACAGCAATACTGCTTTGACATCACAGACACCATTAAAACTCTAAGAGGGACTCTCTCTGGGGGCTGCAGCTGGAAAGTGGGTTAGGACTTTTTTAATCCATTGATTTAGCCATCAACATTAGGAGATTTTCTTTTGCTGCATAATGAGAGACTTGAGGCCTGTCCCAATGTTTGGCGCACTTGAGATAACACTTTTACATCTCCAGGGTTTCCAATGTGTCTTATTCAGAAGGGTGCTCGTGAGCACCAACTTTGATGCCGCAGTGCATTCTTTTGTGACTAAATTCTGTCATCATTTACTCACCCTCAAGTTGTTCCAAACCAGTATGACATTCTTTCTTCTGTTGAACACAAAATAATATATTTTGAAGAATGTCAGTAACCAAACAGTTGATGGACCCCATTGACTGCCATAGTATAGGAAAAAAATACTATGGATGTCAATGGGGTCCATTCATCTGTTTGGTTACTGACATTCTTCAAAATATGTTCTTTTGTGTTAGTCTCATTAGAGTATTAGTAGACTGTTAGGTGTTAGGTTAGTACAATAAGTTGACATGTAGTTGCAAAGTTACTTATAGTCAGTAATGTCTGTTGAGGAGCATCAAAATAAAGTGTTAGTGGATATTAAGCGGACAATCTACTAATACTAATGAGAGTTAGTTGACACGTAGTTGCAATAGTTAGAAGTATGCACCGAAATATAAATGCTGGGCTGAAACCGGAAATTCAGGATTGGCTTAAAACTGAAACCGACAAACATTTAAACATACAATCATTTAAATTGAACATAAGGCAGTTTTTATATCAACTATTTAATAACAGAATTGTTTCTACTCCAGCTTGTTGGTGAAATATAAACATTTAAATGACAATAAAGTGTAATGTATGTGTAATGTATTCAAGTATACGTTAAATAATGAAGACATTATTTAATAATGAAGACTTAACAGGTTAAGTAAAAATATAATGAATATGTAATACAGTGTATATATTTAGCACCATGCGGTTCTAGAGTTATTTTTTCTAGTTATGGATCGCTTTTTTGATGTAAAGTAACGTTAAGTACAGCATATAAGCTGTTTTATTGACGTTTTTCCACTGATTGAGCGATTACATGAGACCGGATTCATTTCGGTAAGTTGTAATGTATTTTTTAACATACCTTCTGATGTTCACCCATGTTTATTTCGTGCTGTAACTTGTAGTAAAGAGGAGATGAGAAGGAGGTTCACATGTGCTTGAGCCACTTCAACTGCGCTACAGCGATCTGTCACGCCATGTTAAAGAGCGCAAAAACATTTGTTGCTTATTTTGTAATAAAATCAACAGAATTTTAAAGTTGAGACTTTGCTTCATATTAAAAATGACAAAGCACAAAGCTTTTTGCATCTATTGGATGGCAGGTGCACTACAAATGTTTAGTGAAGTTTTTTCATGCTGTGCATCAAGAAATCATATCAGATTCAAGAAACCGCATCATTACCGATTAAAATCGATTAATATTGTCAATCCATAGCTAGTGTCCACACAGCTGACACATTTAACTGTTGTAGCTTATCCACATTGTGTGCGCGTCAAAATCTGCACGTCTGTTTTGGGCACTGATTTCGGCCCTCCAAAACAATTTCGACCCAAAACCGAGAATAGCTGTTTCGGTCACATTTTCGGTAGCCAAGGGTTGCGAAGGGGCTTTCCAAAATTTCCAAAAAATTCTGGAACCCATTCCTACTCCATGTTATAATATCTAGTAGAATATCAAAATAAGGTGTTACCAAAGTATTTTATCAAAAATTACACATTTCACCTTTAGCAACTATAATAAAGGTCAATAGTAACCAATCCAATTACTTCTCATTACAGGCCACTGCAAAATCAGGACCTATTGACGTGTTAAAGGACACATGATGGATAGAATTCAGAGCAATGTTACAGTTACATATTATTGTGTTTGTTTCGTCTGTTTTAGGACATATGCTGCCCTCATAATAACGTTAAGACTGTCACGTGATTGACCTTTGAGCATTATCACACTAACAACTCATTTGTGTGCCAACAGCTTTCTGAGCTGATATCATATTCACACACCCTCTCCAAAGCCTGTAATCCATGACCGTCATCACTGACCCTAATCTACCCCACACATTCAGCCAATGCTAATCCAGCAGGCCATGACAGCAGTGGCACCTCCCTGCCTCTCTCATTCCCAGAGTGCTTTGCAGGATGGCACTGTAGACCCTGAAGCTACAGGGCAGCTGATTGTGTTACATATACAAACACATTGACAATTTACGAGCTCAAACAAGGCTGGAGGACATGGAGAGTAAACCATAAGCTATGCAAACAGCTCGACCTGCAAGAGCAGTGCATTGTAGTCAGCATCAGACTCTTATGCAAATGCTGTTTTGTTGCATATGTTAATGCAAATGGTTTGTGCGAGTTTATGCCGTATAGGAAACGTCTGGGATTGGTTTTAAATAAAGTCAGGCATTGCCTGTCAGGGTTAACAACACATTTATATTATACTCACCATTTTAAATCCTAGACTTCTTTGCATTTAAAGGTGGGGTAAGTGTTATTTCAAAAATGCTTTAGTAAAAGTGTCTCGGGCCGAGTACCAAAACAAACTTCAATCAGCAGTAAGGGGCGTGTCTACTAATGATGGTGAGAAGAGATCGCTCAGTGCACGTCATTATTCAAAAGACAAGACACACAGGACGGACATTAGCCGAGCGACGACAGAAAGCGAGAGATGGCAGATAAAAAACACATGTCTATGGAACAAAAGAAGGCTTACGATCAGGCAAGAAGTATCAGCTTTCCAGCGCTGGAGAGAACTCAAGGAGCGCTAAGGCCTGCAATCGGACGCAGAGGTTGCTTTATTTCTTCTCGATAGGCGAGTAACATTGGTTTTGTTTTGTTTCACAGAACTAATATATGCTGGCTTTTACTTGAATATGCTTGTGTGTCATGTTCGCTTGTTTGTTCATTTGCAGTCGTATGGTTGTTCACTTAAGCGATGATAAAGACCCATTTATTTCTACACCCGATAAGCCTGGGGTGTCTAAACCTCCTCCACTGTCTGTTTCAAGCGTCAGCTCCCAAAGTGTGTCCGAAAAGTAAGATAATAAACTCCTAATATATGTTTGTTTCCTTTGGCTCCTCTTTTTGTGATCGATATAACCCTCTAATCTTGTCATAATTGTAATATTCATGCTCATGCTATAGAGTTGTTCATAAGAACTGTGTTTGTGTTTTTGGGATGTAAGGGATTTTCATTGAACATTTGACCTGGATTACCATAGTAACACACATTGCTTTCACTTATTGATGACATCGTACCCTCGGCCGGCTGGCACAGCAGATTCCTCCATAGTCGTTGCCTGCGTTGCGTACGTATGTGTGGGGCGGAGCTATCAAAATAGGGGCGTGTTTGTTTTGGTGATTTGAAATATCAACATCGGTTACCAGAAAGCACTTACCCCACCTTTAAAGGGTTAGTTCACCCAAAAATGAAAATTACCCCATGATTTACTCCCCTCCAAGCCATCCTAGGTGTATGTGACTTTCTTCTTTCAGCCGAACACAATTGAGTTATATTAAAGAGGTGGTTGATTGCCCCTTTTTACAAGATGTAAAATTAGTCCCTGATGTCCCCATATTGTGTATGTGAGGTTTTAGCTCAAAATACCCCACAGATCATTTTTTATAGCATGTTAAAATTGTCACTTTTTGAGGGTGAGCAAAAACGTGGCGTTTTTGTGTGTCCCTTTAAATGCAAATGAGCTGCTGCTCATGGGGCGGAGCTTTAAAAACTCCAGTTAGCAGCTCTGATAACCTCATGCAGACAGGCAATGAAACTGTTCAGCCTTCATGTTCAAACTGGAGTCGGACAATGATGGAGAGACTCAAGAAGAAGTGACAACATGTAGAATGTTCCTGAATGGTTAGTTGATGAATTTATGTAGCTGATGTGGAGTTAAGTATCTTTAAATCATTGATTAGCATATTCTGTCATGATAATCTCACCCCCTTTGTTGTGTGTTCCCGGGGGCGGGGTTTATGTAAATTTCAGGGTTAGTGATGTCACTAACCCGGGAGGAAGCTTGTGTAGTCCCTACCATCCATTTGTTGTAGTCCTTAAAAAGCGATTTCTTTAAAAGAAAATATCTTCCTTTGCTTTTGAACTTTGCAGATGTTGTTTATGCAACATTACAGCAACATTACACACTAATTAAAGTTTAAAAAGTGAAATCCTAATCATCCACCCCTTTAAAAAATATCCTGGCTCTTCCAAGCTTTATATTGGGAGTGAATAGTAACTTAGATTTTGAAGCTCAAAAAAGTGCATCCATCCATCATAAAAGTGCTCCACAAGGCTCCAGGGGGTTAATAAAAGCCTGAAGCCAAGCCATGCGTTTTTGTAAGAAAAGTATCCATATTTATAACTTTATAAACTATAATCACTTGTTTCTGGTAACAGCCGTACACAAGTCGAGTTCCAGCGGAATAGTGGATGGATGCGCTTTTTTGAGCTTCAAAATCTAAGGTACCATTCACTCCCATTATAAGGCTTGGAAGAGCCAGGATATTGTTTTAATATAACTTTGTTAAAAAAACAATTGACCAGATGATTTGAATAGCCCTATTCGAAAATAATTAATCATTCTAGAATAATTAATGGGGCGATTTTGTAGAAGAATGAATCTACATAGAAAATAATAAACAAATTACAAGCATAGATAAATACAATAAAATAAAGATACAATTGAAATTAGCAGTGCTTTGTTTTTTATGTAAATCTAACAGTTGAATAATTAAATGTAAAATAACAGTCTTCACTGTGCAAATGAAATATAACTAAAATAATTAATTCATACAATCTATCTTTGTTAAAGCTAGAAAAAGTAATTTTCTCTTTCTCTGTTGTTGTTTGATCACCATTGGTGACACAAACAGCTGTGGAAACATTAGGCTGCTGTCCCTTTAAGACGAATGCACGGACCTAATATAAATGACACGCATGCGTTTTCTTTCTCAATTATTTACAACACATAACCGACTGTGTTTACGAGGATACTCGCCGAGACGGGCATTTTGACTTCATCTTAAAAACACGTGCAAATATAGTGTAGCACTACACTATAGTTATAGTCCTTGGTGTGAATGGTCCTAAAGCCAAGGAAAACATTTCTTATGGTAAGTGTCTATCTTAAAATCATCACAATAAATGATGCAATAAATGTTTTTTTTAAACATATTTATTATTAGTATAAAGTTGATAATCACTAATGAAAAGTAGGGTTTTTTTGTTTTGTTTTTTGGGACATGGTACCATAGTAATATTATGGTATTATTTGAAGTATGGTGCATGGTACATGAATATGGTATACATTCAGTACCATGAATAAGGCACCATGGATTACATCTTTCCTTCTAATACCATCTGACCATCTCTATACCATAACTGCCATAATACTTATTCATAACGGTTTGTTTTTCCCCGGATTGCACTTCATATTGGTTGAAAATGTATTCCCCAATATGAAGGAAAGATGTAATGCATGTGTAAGCAAATCCGTTCAGGTCCACTGCTTAAGACATGCAAATGCAGAGGGAACAGGCTGGGCTATAAACCAGCAACCGTGTGATTCACACATACATGAGTGCAGCTCCCCTACAGAAAGCCATGCAGTCATGTTCATAAACAGTGCTGTCTATGATGGTTTGATTTAACCTTATGATTATGTTTCAACATGTACATTAGAAAGAACTGCTACAAATGCATGCTTACTGACCTCATGCACACGTCAAACAAAAATGTGGCTCTTATCATGTACAGTTACAAAGAGAAACACTGAAGCACAGCCGCATTCCTGTGTCGCTCACCTGACCTACTAAATTTGTATGTCAGTTATTCAGATGAATAATCAGTTTTTGAATAAATTTGCTGCCTGTTGAATTTAAGTAATGCAATTCAGGCATGCTAGGGCAAAGTTAAATGGTGACCATGACAGAAAAATTGTCATATTCTTTCCTATTCAAATGTATACTGTCAGCATGCTTTACATCCATAAAAGTGTAAACTAGCACAGTACTTAATTGATAGATACAGCTCTAATATCTTATTGGATATTAAAATGCTGTAGTTAATATACACACAGCTGCTTGTATTACTCACATTTGTTAGTCACTTTGGTTGCACTTTATTTTAAAGTACATGTACTTACAGTGTACTTACCAAAGGTAGTACTGGTAATATGAGGTAACTACATGGGTTAAGGTTAGGTTCAGGGTTAGTACCTAGTTATTGTAGTATGCACATGGGGAACAGGACTGTAAAATAAAGTGCTACTATCACTTTCAATAAAAACATCTTCTAAATGAGGAAATATGTGACCCCACATCAGTTGAAATCTGTATTAAACGCACCAGGTTACATTGCTTGAATGCCATAAGAGTTAGGTGGGTTTGTTGGAGCATCTTTTTTGCCTCTGTGCCTACCACCATAGCATGGTGAAAATCACTAACAATATGTATATTGATAGGAATATCTTAGAGTACCATGTAAATGCTGATGGTACATGAACTTGTTAATCATTTAGTATCAGAGTACCAAGTATTACCACGTAATACTATCACTGTGCCTTAGCTTCGCCCATGCCGCTTTTATTTTAAAGATCCTCTGTGGTGAAAATCAAGTTTTTAATGTTGTTTATACACTCACCTAAAGGATTATTAGGAACACCATACTAATACTGTGTTTGACCCCCTTTCGCCTTCAGAACTGCCTTAATTCTACGTGGCATTGATTCAACAAGGTGCTGAAAGCATTCTTTAGAAATGTTGGCCCATATTGATAGGATAGCATCTTGCAGTTGATGGAGATTTGTGGGATGCACATCCAGGGCACGAAGCTCCCGTTCCACCACATCCCAAAGATGCTCTATTGGGTTGAGATCTGGTGACTGTGGGGGCCATTTTAGTACAGTGAACTCATTGTCATGTTCAAGAAACCAATTTGAAATGATTCGAGCTTTGTGACATGGTGCATTATCCTGCTGGAAGTAGCCATCAGAGGATGGGTACATGGTGGTCATAAAGGGATGGACATGGTCAGAAACAATGCTCAGGTAGGCCGTGGCATTTAAACGATACCCAATTGGCACTAAGGGGCCTAAAGTGTGCCAAGAAAACATCCCCCACCCCATTACACCACCACCACCAGCCTGCACAGTGGTAACAAGGCATGATGGATCCATGTTCTTATTCTGTTTACGCCAAATTCTGACTCTACCATCTGAATGTCTCAACAGAAATCGAGACTCATCAGACCAGGCAACATTTTTCCAGTCTTCAACTGTCCAATTTTGGTGAGCTCGTGCAAATTGTAGCCTCTTTTTCCTATTTGTAGTGGAGATGAGTGGTACCCGGTGGGGTCTTCTGCTGTTGTAGCCCATCCGCCTCAAGGTTGTGCGTGTTGTGGCTTCACAAATGCTTTGCTGCATACCTCGGTTGTAACGAGTGGTTATTTCAGTCAAAGTTGCTCTTCTATCAGCTTGAATCAGTCGGCCCATTCTCCTCTGACCTCTAGCATCAACAAGGCATTTTCGTCCACAGGACTGCCGCATACTGGATGTTTTTCCCTTTTCACACCATTCTTTGTAAACTCTAGAAATGGTTGTGCGTGAAAATCCCAGTAACTGAGCAGATTGTGAAATACTCAGACCGGCCCGTCTGGCACCAACAACCATGCCACGCTCAAAATTGCTTAAATCACCTTTCTTTCCCATTCTGACATTCAGTTTGGAGTTCAGGAGATTGTCTTGACCAGGACCACACCCCTAAATGCATTGAAGCAGCTGCCATATGATTGGTTGATTAGATAATTGCATTAATGAGAAATTGAACAGGTGTTCCTAATAATCCTTTAGGTGAGTGTATGTCTATGGGTTTTTTTTAATATGCTTTAAGACAAACCATATGCAAATTCATAAGTCAACACCATTGCTGAGTATTTTCTCCTTAAAACGGCAGTGAAAAAAAGACTGTCACAAATATGTTGTAACCAATCACTTCAACACGTGGGCGGGCTTTAGCATATCATTAACTGCTGCAAAGCAGGGGAGTCTCAAGAGAAGCCAGGTTATCCCGGTATATTTTTCTGTTTATATGAAAAATCGGGTACATTTAGCAATATAGTGGGTGAATTATGATGTTATGGTGAACTATTTCTTTCTCCACTGATGTTCTATGATGTTCAAAGCGTTTCTAAGGATGCTGATTGCTAGAGGGCATCTGTCTGACTCTGAGATGACAAATATGAACATAATAGCAGCACATTATTAGCTGTCACAGTCAAGCAAAAGGCTAATCATATTAATTACCGTTATGTATCCGATGTTGTAGAGAGCGATACATAAAACGCATTACCATTCTGATACATCGACTTGTAGACGACCCTGTATAATCCACTTTCTTCTGAAAAAGTTTCTGCTTCAAACATATATGGCTGAAGCGAGTGAATCTCTGAGCTGGTGTGAGTGAGTGGAGGCGGGGCTAATTTGCATATTCATGTAGCCATGTATACTAAATGAAGCAAGGGTGTAGAGTTACATTAAAGCAACATTTAGTGATCAAAGATGAGTGATTATTGACTACAGGGGGACTTTAAGAGAGTTTCTATTGTTATTATGTTAAAATTCTGTAATGCTTTAATTTGAGAGAGATTCATTGAAACCTACTTTTGTATCTGAAATTCAAAAGCGTATTGTGATTAGCATTTAAAGGTATTCAAAAACATATTATCATAGTATGAGAAAAATGTTGTTGCTATCTTCAAAGATGTGAGCACTGCCGTGCTTTGAACTACATTTTTTTACTAGGCGTAAGCACAGATACTGCCTAAACAATTATTTGAGGAAAAACAGGCTGTGCTTTCATTTCGGTCCAAAACCATTGTCAATAGCTTGATGGGTAATTTGACCCTGCTGCTGATGATTTTGACAATAGCTCTGTCGACATATCTTCACTTAAACACATGCATCGAATAATCTCATGTGAAGATGTTGTCATCCCATCTGGGGATGGTTTCCTGGGTAACAGGCCTCATGCTGTGCTGCAGTATTAAGTTCAGTCGCTCAGCAGTATGTGTGCATGTGAGTTTGTGTGCTTAGGGTTGCATTACTAGCCAAAATAATCAGTCAATCGTCTTTTACCATACAAGACATTAAGAAGTGTTGAACAGACTGGAAATACCATATACACCAATGAGCCAAAATATTATGACCACCTCCTTAATATGCTGTTGGTCCTCTGTGTGTTGCCAAAATGGTGCCGACCCGCCAAGACATGGACTCCACTAGACCCCTGAAGGTGTGCTGTGGTCTCTGGAACCAAGATGTTAGCAGCAGATCCTTCAAGTCCTGTAGGTTGTAAGGTTGAGCTGCTGTGGATCGAACTTGTTTGTCCAGCACATCCCACAGATGCTCGATTGGATTGAGATCTGGGGAAATTGGAGGCCAAGGCAACACTTCATTATGTTCTTGAACAATGTGTGCAGTGTGGTAGGGTGCATTATCCTGCTGAAAGAGGCTACTTCCGTCAGGGAACACCATTGTCATGAAGGGGTGTACCAGGTCTTAAACAATGTTTAGGTAGGTGGCACGTGTGAAATTGACGTCCACATGAATGGCTGGACCCAGGGTTTCCCTGCAGAACATTGCCCAGAGCATCACACTCCCTCTATCGGCTTGTCGTCGTCCCACAGTGATAAACGGCACACATACACGGCTGTAAAAGAAAACATAACCACCTTCCACTGCTCCAAGGTCCAGTTCTGATGCTTGTGTGCCCATTGTAGGTGCTTTCGACAGTGGACAGGGTTTATTAGGCACTCTGATTGGTCTCATATGCAGCAGAGTCCACATTCCTCCCATAACATCATTAACATTTTCTGTGACTTGTGCCACAGTAGACCTTTTGTTGGCTCGCACCAGACAGCCTTTGTTGTCCTTGTGCATCGATGAGTCTTGGGCGCCCAACACATTGTCACCGGTTTGTGGTTTGTCCCTCCTCATACACTGTTGGTAAATTCTGTTGATCGGGAGCAATACACAAGCCTTGCCGTTTCAGAGATAATCTGATTTAGTTGCCTTGCCCCATAACAATTTAGCATCAGATTCCTGCCCATTTTTCTTGCATCAACATGTTGATTACGATAACTGATTTGTTTAATTATCCTCTAATCTACCCAGAGCTTAAAATGTGGCCTTGTTAAGAGATGATCAATGATATTCACTTCACCTGTGACCGGTCATAATGTTTTGGCCCATCAGTGTACACAGAGCCTGTTTTTCCTGTTGTGTACTACTGGAACTGCTGTTTCCTTTTTCAGCAGCTTGCTTTTCAGTGCAGGCAAAGAACCATGCAGAAGTCGACTTGGTATTAGTGATGTTTTCTCTCTCAACACCGAAGTGATTTGAAGCGAGGCTGGATGTGTAAGGACACTGAGGGTCTATTGATTGGCTGTCACCATTAAGTCAAGGTCACTTGCCAGAATGTTGTTCAGGGCTGGCATTGTTTCACCCTCTGCCTACTTGAGAGAGCTATGACACAAAGAGGGCTGGTGTGTACTGTAATGTTATAAACTTTTAGTTCATAGTCATATTTTCTTTATTGGCATGGTAAAACAGCTTTACATAACCAAACCGTTGATAAACACTTATTACTGTACCATCAGTCGATCAATATCATAAAGTAAGAGTGTTGGTTTTATTGGTTTCATTAGGTTTATTTTTCTACATTTACAGGTTGAATATACATTGCATCATACCTAATATAAATGCATACATTTGTACATAATTACATTTAAAAATTAAAAAATAATAGATAATGCTATACGCAATGTTTATAAGCATTTCCGGTTGGCATTTTCTTTCCAGTGATTGCTCTTTTGTTGTCACAATACAACCTTACAGTAGGAGTAAGAATCTGCAGGGAGATATATTATGATCCTTCACTTAATTGTTTCTTATTTGTAATTTGGATTTGGGCAGTTTTCTGCTTTCATTGTAGAGCCTTAGAAATAGTGTTGACAATAGGCACCTCAGTGTTAGGGAATGGCATACCTTGAAGTTTGTAGTCCTAACAAAGTTTACATTTTTGGAACAGCCAAGTTGATTTAAAAACGTAACTTTAAAGTTTTTATTGTGGTCGAATAGAAATATAAGTGTACATTGAGCTCCAGTTTGTGAAGGATTTCAAAGAAAAAGTTTCACTTCAGTTTAACACATTATGTGTTTTTTTATTTATTTATTAGGTGAGTTTACACAACTTATCCCATTTCTCCCATACCCATATCTCATACACAACTTACTTCCCACAGCCAAGTTTTATTAAAAGTCCATTGTGCCATCAATGGCCACTACCCCTTAAAGGTGCAGTAAGTGATTTCTGAGAAAGACTGTTGATATTTGAAATCCACCCAAACAAACACACCCCTCCCTTCATTGCTCCGCTCCCAAAATGCACAAACAGTGCAAGAGTGGGTGTCTCTTTATCATAGCTGAAGCAAAGCAAAATAATGGTTTGTGAAAAATAAAGCAAAGATAACGAACAGACGACAAGGAAGAAGAAAAAAATGAACATATAGTTCACTAGAGTTGGTTGTTAGTTGCCAGCAGCTCCAGACAAACAATGACATTCAAAACTGCTGTAGCATAGCATACAATAGCATATCTTGGTTCTGTGAAACAGCAAAACGTGTTACTCACATATGGAAGGAGAAACAACGCAACCTCAGCGTCCGTTTTCAGGCCTTCCCGCTTCGGTCTCTCTTGCACTGGAAAGGTTTTCTAATATTAACGTGGGTCCTAAAGCTCTTGCCTGATCATAACCCTTCTTTTTCCAGTGATATTCCTCTGACCTTTTCTCTTTTGTAATGTCTCTCAGCCATCTCTCTTTCTACAGTCTTTCTTCAAATCTCACTTATGTTGAAAATTCTTATGTTGGTCATACTTTCAAAAAGTAGAATCTGTGACTCCCAATGAATCATGTAGTGTTCCCAAATACATTATAATATTAAATGAACATTGCCTATGGCTTTGTACAACCGGAGACACTGTCTGGCAGGGGTTTTAGTGGTGAGGAATGGTAATTTGTGGTGGCTTTGAGATTCGAGAGAGACTGGATTTCAGTGAGTGTAAATGGCTCTTCTGGGGGCCCTGAGCTGCCGTGAGATCCCAGTGCCTGTGAGAAAGAGTGACACATTTGAGTCATTCAGTTTCTCTCACTGTTTGCTTAGTGAAAGGCGAAAGAGATGAGAAGAGAAGTGGGCTGTGTGTGTGTGTGTGTGTACTTGTGAACAGATGGCAGCTGGTTAGCTGGGCTTGGACAAGGTAATTACCATGCACTGTGTTACTTAACTCTTTACTGGTGCAATCTGTTGGGTTTCATCCCTGTTCCATACTTTCCTTCTCTGATAGACTTCTAAACAGGTTTGCTCTTAAAATAATCTTGTGTAAATGAACAAATTTACTTTGGAAATAGCTAAAGTTTCACAGCGACTGGTGTTGTGGTATTGGGTGTGCCTCTTGTTTTTACTTCTCTTAACCTCACGCTCTGTTTCTTCTTTTCACACTTCGGATCTTTACTCAAACAAGGAAATGCATTCCCTGAAGTTAAACTGAAATGGCTTTATTTGGCAAGTGGGCACATCTTTTCCCGTTTTATCACACATTCTAATCTAATCACACCTTCTCTTATATCAGTTGAGGTGTAGATCTGTGTATCGTTATCACTGTAAATATCGCTCATACTTAGGGTTAGAGATTTGAAGAGGGTATTAAACACATCACGTATTATTTGTGCCATGTGTGACATGAATCATGCAGATTATTGAGGATTATTATTACTTTTTTAGGCAATCAGTTTTAAGATTTTCAGCAGGCAGATGACAAAATGGGCTAAAAGTCCCATAGACTTGCACATCTAGTGAAAAGATTTGCATGGAGATTTGGGATTTTATCACTTGGGCCACTTAGAACATGCAAGCACAACTTAAAAACAACCCATAATACCTTAGGAACCACATAGCAACATCTGGCAACCACCCATAACACCCTTGCATAATGAAGGCAACTTTTGCATGGGTGATCACCACGCACATTTTCATTAGAAGTTTCTTAGTAAACTGATAATCCCTTTGTTTATGTTGGTTTGTTTGCAAGAAACATTCAGCACTTACAGCATTTTACAAGTTTATATCACCCTTTTGTATAGAAGGTTTCCTAAGAAGTTGCCCAAGTGTTAGTCACTGCTCTTGTTGTGATAGCAAATGATAAGCAATACTTTTATGCCACTAAACTGGAAAACAGATGTATGAATAACCCTTTCCATTAGTTTGTGTGAGCTGTGGGACTTGACTGTCTGAGTATACTTGTTTGTACCATGGTGATTCAGGTTTGTCTGACCTTTGCTTTGCTTTTGAAACAGATTTCCTACCATGGCAGTGAGGAAGGGGGGGAGAGTGAAGACTCAGAAGGCGAAAACCAAGAGTTGGCACAGATTGACAGAGGTGTGTGTGTTTTTGTAATTTAATTAAATTTTTGCCACAGGCATATGCCTATAGCATACAGTACATGACTGAAATGGATGATAATACATAGAAAAATAAATTTACTTAAAGGTGCACTATGTAACATTTTTGCAGTAAAATATCCAAAAACCACTAGGCCAGTTGTTATATATTTTGTTCAATTGAGTACTTACAATATCCCAAATGTTTCCAACTATTTGTAAATCGTGAGAAAATTGCAATTTTAACCAAGGAACCGGGAGTCGCCTGTCAATTGCGTCATATCTGCGTTACCCTCGGTTTCCGTTTTTATTTTGCAGAAACTCTTTACTCTCACTGCAGTGTGCAACAAGTTTCATAGCAGCCGCAGAGCGAGTGCACAGCATAACATAATTTTCAACACACTCAAATGTATCTAATATGATAAACAGAGCTGCGTTACCTCATACTTATGACCGGAAAAGCGGAAATGGTGCCAGCGACTGTGGCATAATAAAAGTCCCGCTGCTTGCGAGGCGTTTGTTGTGCAATCGCTCCAGCGGCCTTGCTCAGCTCCCACAACACTCGGTCCTGCTCTGATTTATACTACAGTAACGTTAATAATCGAGTCCTATCCCGATTCTTTTCCACCGGCTGTGAGGTGAAGACCACATGTCCCAAGATTCGGTGCTCAAACTTGGCGTCATCAAACTACGCCTTTGTTTTGAATAGGCGACCTCTAGCGGATGGAAAAGTTACATAGTGCACCTTTAAGTAACTCTTATGTTCTTATAAGTCAAGCTTTTCAGTTTTGCAAAAAGCTTGAAAGCAAGTTGAATTGTTCATTATTACCATTCAAATAATTAATAGAGAAAAGTATTTGTGACCTGTGCTGGCAAAATGAGTCGCAATGAGCAAATTGAAAAAATTAGTTATTGTTATTTTCACATTCTTTATTAAAAAAACCTTCAAAATGATGTATGATTTGTTTGAATCGGACAAAAATAATGACTGAGCTACACCTGTTTGAAGTCAGCAGTCAGTTTTGAGAAGTTTTCTGAAGGTTCCAAAACAAAATCACCAGCAACCATACCTTAAAATTCCTTAAATAACACCAAATTTGGCACACATCAAGTAAAAACCAAATATCTATAGGAAAAATATATATTCAACTTTATTCCATGATACCACAATTGTTTGATTAACATTAATGAAACCTATATATTAAGACCTACTGTACCGCACGGATCTAATATAATGTTACACATCAGATGTTTTTCTCCAACAGTTAACCAGACGTTCACTCAACACATAACAGATAATGTTTGTGTGAATACTTGCCATGACAGATATTTTGAGATACTGTAACTCTGTGTATGTGTGTATATCGGGATCGCGCGCTGTCTGAGAGTCTTTGTGCGCACGCGTCGGATCTGTCAGTCAGCGCGAGTGAGATCGTTTTCATGGACAAGGGAAAGGTCCTCCTTTCCGAAAATGTACAAATAAAGATACTTTTAGATGTTTAATTGCTATTTGGTAAATTGGGATCGCTAGATGAGGGGTTAATGAACTCATTTTTTTTGCCTGTAGCTCGAAATTGTCCCGTGCGCATTCCGACTCCTTTTGCCAGCATGGGTCGCATTTGTTGTTAAACATAAAATTTAGACTTTAAATTAAAAACACTATGCAGTGAAACTATGCTGTTTTTAGGGATTACTGAAAAATGAAGATCATTACTATGTTCACAGTATTGAATGTGTATAACATTCTACGCTTTCATAAATTTGGTTCTGCTGCTTTCAAACTGTGAAAATTACTTGATATTGTATTTTTATGAGATTTTAACCTTTTTGCACTGATTGCATAGCATATATTTCATCTTGCACATTGTTTGAAGGAAAGTATCTGAAAATATCTGATAAATGGAATAATGAAATAAAACATTTACAGAATAAACTATCAAAGTAGTTATTAGTTGAACCCCTAATAGTGTCATATACACACACTTGGTTGTACTAGGTTAGAAACTTCAAACCATAAACTTTATCTGAAGTCTAAAATCTAGACCACATATGCATTTTAATCACACTTGCTTGCTTTAAATACTTTTTTAAAAGATTACAGTGAAATATTATAATAGTAATATTTCTTATTTCATTCTTTAGTATTTTTTTAGAAATAATACTAATAAAACTAATAATATTTTATAGCCATATTTATATATATAAACACAAAAATTTGGCCAAATTGTGCAGCACTTACAAACAAGCACAGCAAACACAATTTTTGCGCAATTTTTATCAGAAAAATCGCAGTTAGATTCCCCCCCCAACATTTTACAGTCCTATTTATGTATGTTTCCATCCACCTATTTTTATGTGCTTTTTGGGATATCGCATTTAAAAACTGCTGAATGGAAACACCAAGATGCGCATAAATTTGAAAAATGTGCATTAAAAACATGCGCATAAACTACGATGGAAACGCATTTACCAAATAAATTCCTTGATGCGCATTAAAAAAGACATGTGACTTTGCTATGGGACGGCTTAGCCGTTGCTTTATTCGCAAATGTTTTATGCGATATTCCAATTTTGCGCACAAGTTAAATTTGCAACTTTGGATGGAAACATAGCTACATAGTGTCAACACCCCTTAAGGAATGCTTCTTTTAAAAACAACCTTCTGCTATATTTCGCCCCTCTACAGAGCGCCGGCGGAATTGTGCCTTGACCCCTCTAGCCACCAGTCAGCAGCACAATCAGGGCATTCTTTCTCCCGCTCACTTGCGCCGTCTCCGTTTACTCCTGGACCCTACCCTGGACCGCCACAGTTCCGAAGAGGAGCTGGAGCGCATCGCAGGAGCCCCGGGGGCCGAGGGGGGCAGGAAGTGGCACAGACATGGAGACATGAGCAGCGCCTCTAGTGACGAGGAGGTAAAGGACCTGTGTGGGCCAAATGAACCATCGACCGGGGCTCGCTTGAGCGCCACCTCTCCCAGCCCTGTTCTCTTCAGCTCCTCCCCTCCTCGAGCTCTCAAGCCTTCCCACACGCCGGCCCGCCTCCCTGTACGGCCCATCATTCTCAGCCACTTTGAACAACCTTCCATGCCTTACTGGCGGCACCGGCCCACTTACACAGGAGAACCTGGTCGCCCCAGCCTAGACCTGGAGAAAATGCAGCAGGTAAGAGACATTCATTTTCACCCAAGTTCTTTCTTAGCCAGCATTTTTTGTTGGTCCTTGTACAACATATCCTATCCAACAATCATAGTCTTAACCCTATGCTTAACCTTCCCTTAAGGTCAGAGGGAAATATGATAATAGGTAGATTTCTCGTCGAGGTGAAAAGCTGTCTCGCGATATCGGCATGACGGAGTGTGAGGGTGAAATTAGCATAGCATATGCCACCGCTATGTTTATATTATATTACAGTACACACTGCGGCACCGCCTCCACTGTTGTTTTGTATAGCCCGTCTCCCAATATCAAAGCTATCTTAGGCTGGGCTGTGTAGTTGTAACCACCTCTTAGCTCTGGCCTCTGGTTGCACTTTGAACATTGAGAGAGTACTTTGATTATGGTTGCACTCATTGTTTGCACTTAATAAGATTTTTAAATAAAATTGTTAATTATACTGTTTTTATTTCTATGGTTAATTTGTGGAAAGGGGTTGAATTAGGTTACACACAGCCTCAGTCAGAAGTTCTGGAAGCTCATAATTCATGTACAGTTAGGTCTGAAGAGACTCATGTGAAATCATACAGGAGAGAAGCCAGTCAGTTGAGTTAGTTTGTTACAGTGCTTGTATATTGTTGTCTTTCAATGCATATGATAATTCATACTCAAAAAGTAGAACTGAAATGACATTCATTATAAGATGATGTGTTAAAACATTTCAAAATTCACCTGCAGACTATTTTTCCAGTCATGAATTTTGTCATACTGTGCAAAAATCTCATTTTGTGAACCCAATCTTGTGTCTCGTCTCATGAGCTAAGTGTCTTGTCACACCCCTAGTAGATAAGAATGTAGAAGAAACCCCTAACCCTACAATCTAATTGATTGATATAGAGCTGTTATTCCAGGACTAACTAGTATATATACACTCACCTAAAGGATTATTAGGAACACCATACTAATACTGTGTTTGACCCCCCTTTCGCCTTCAGAACTGCCTTAATTCTACGTGGCATTGATTCAACAAGGTGCTGAAAGCATTCTTTAGAAATGTTGGCCCATATTGATAGGATAGCATCTTGCAGTTGATGGAGATTTGTGGGATGCACATCCAGGGCACGAAGCTCCCGTTCCACCACATCCCAAAGATGCTCTATTGGGTTGAGATCTGGTGACTGTGGGGGCCATTTTAGTACAGTGAACTCATTGTCATGTTCAAGAAACCAATTTGAAATGATTCGAGCTTTGTGACATGGTGCATTATCCTGCTGGAAGTAGCCATTAGAGGATGGGTACATGGTGGTCATAAAGGGATGGACATGGGCAGAAACAATGCTCAGGTAGGCCGTGGCATTTAAACGATGCCCAATTGGCACTAAGGGGCCTAAAGTGTGCCAAGAAAACATCCCCCACACCATTACACCACCACCACCAGCCTGCACAGTGGTAACAAGGCATGATGGATCCATGTTCTCATTCTGTTTACGCCAAATTCTGACTCTACCATCTGAATGTCTCAACAGAAATCGAGACTCATCAGACCAGGCAACATTTTTCCAGTCTTCAACTGTCCAATTTTGGTGAGCTTGTGCAAATTGTAGCCTCTTTTTCCTATTTGTAGTGGAGATGAGTGGTACCCGGTGGGGTCTTCTGCTGTTGTAGCCCATCCGCCTCAAGGTTGTGCGTGTTGTGGCTTCACAAATGCTTTGCTGCATACCTCGGTTGTAACGAGTGGTTATTTCAGTCAAAGTTGCTCTTCTATCAGCTTGAATCAGTCGGCCCATTCTCCTCTGACCTCTAGCATCAACAAGGCATTTTCGCCCACAGGACTGACGCATACTGGATGTTTTTCCCTTTTCACACCATTCTTTGTAAACTCTAGAAATGGTTGTGCGTGAAAATCCCAGTTACTGAGCAGATTGTGAAATACTCAGACAGGCCCGTCTGGCACCAACAACCATGCCACGCTCAAAATTGCTTAAATCACCTTTCTTTCCCATTCTGACTTTCAGTTTGGAGTTCAGGAGATTGTCTTGACCAGGACCACACCCCTAAATGCATTGAAGCAACTGCCATGTGATTGGTTGATTAGATAATTGCATTAATGAGAAATTGAACAGGTGTTCCTAATAATCCTTTAGGTGAGTGTACATCCAGGAAAGCATTATTAGCACAATCACAGTCAACTAGGGGTTGCATAGACTAGTCGACTTTAATGTTCTGCCGTGCTTTAAGCTTGACGTTGACTAATCTCTAATCATGGCCTATAGAGGGCGCAACAGGATAAGACATTTTTGTTGTCCACTTTTACGCTCCGTTTCCAACAGTTAAAATGACAAATATGCATGCTCCGAGAGTGCTCCACAAGATATGTTTGATTATACCATCACGTTTTAAACAGCTTATTGTACACGCAAGTTAATCGGCGTTCTAAACGAATGCATGCTGCATTGTAACGCACACACATACAGACATTGACTGGCAGATCATGCGCAGATCGCGTGACAGAAACATTCAGTAGCGCAGAAATGTATTGTCAACACTTTTCTGTGATTGATCAATAAAATAGTTTAGAAACTGAAAAGTTCTAGCATATATTTCTTAGTAACTAAAACCCACTGCTTCACTATTAGTAGAGAGACGCTGCCAGGTAGAATGAATTCACATGCAATCGCTCTCTCATGCATTCATATAAAAGTAATTTTTACTGTGCTACTTTATCTGTTTCTGATTTAGAAATATAAAAACTCAAAGACAAAATAACTGATAAAAATAAGCTGTTATGTAGGAGCGACAGCGTTGTGTCATATGCCATAGCTATTAGCCGTGCACAAGGCAACCCGCGTTCAAGTCTCAGCTCGAGGTTCAGGCTTATTTGTTCATTAATGACATCATCAGCGACTACTCAACGTCGACTTTAATCCCGTCAACCCCTACAGTCAACAAGAATTTGCCTTTTCCAAATTATTTGTAGAAGTTAATAGCTAAAAGTTCATAATATGACATGAAAACTCAATATTTCAGTACCAGCCATTAACACTATTGACAAGTTTAGAAAAACTGGATGTGGAAAAGTGGGAGGAGGGGAGAGCATGGGGACGGAAAGGGTGTCAAATTCACCAAACAGAGCGACAACTTGCTTAGCGTACAGATGGATGAACTATAACATAAGTGGGGACAAAGACAAAAATGATGGGGTCACTTTGCCTTATCAAGGTACAAAAATGTGAAGAGTGAAGAACAGTTTGCAAATCAGAGATTTGGGTATTACCAAAAACCATGATTGCTTTAATACTTATAGCAGATGGCAAATTACACAGACCAGTTTAACACCCTTAAAGGGTTAGTTCACCCAAAAAAGAAAATTCTGTCATTAATTACTCACCCTCACGTCATTCCAAATATTAATCTCCAATGTCCATGATCAGGCGCACCACTGTATCAATGTATTAATACAGTATTTTTTATTTTTGAAACTTAAATCACACTTAAAAATGTGTGAATATCATTGCATTAGAAACAAAGTATCAGATCAAGCGGTATTTCAAAGAATAATTGTGCAACTCACTTATCAAGCAAAACATTCACAAAAGGTTAGGTTTTAAATGACAAATTAGGACAAAAGTATTTGGAAACTTTCTGGTTCTCAAAGTACGGGAAACTGTGGTTACTTTGCTAGGACACCTGTGTAAACTTGAGGGGAACTGAACTGACTTTATATAGCCACCAAAAAACCTTAGTCTGAAAAGTAAAGCTACTTTATTTCCCTCTTTAAAGACCCTCTTGGATTACTTTCTGGTGTAAAATCTCTTCAGTGTACGTTTCAGACCAACAGTCCTTGTCAACTCAATGGCTGAATTTGAAAACAATGCAAGACAAATGCTCACAACTTCACTTACTCAGACAAGTCCATGTGCTCCAGGGCTTTGTGCCCGCCACCTCCAGAGAGAAAGAGAGGATGACAGATGTCAGCCCCCCTCCCTCACTCTGAACAAAAGCCTGATAGAGTAAATCTGTGAGTGAATGAAACGGCAAAGTGGGAAAAAAGTAGTTTTAACCTAGTTGTTTTGTCTTCAGGTGTTCAAATATACAGGCCAGATTGTGCCAGGTAAAAAAAGGGACATGTGGAGATGAAAAGAGCAAAAAGACGAGAAGAGCAGAGAGAAGAGGGCTGTGAGGACCATATGACTCTTGGAGTGCACTGTGTGTGTGCTTGGTCAAGTGGAATAGGAGGTGTTGATGGAAAAACAAAATGTGGGAGACTATTCAAGTTAGCTGCTAAAAGCTCATTTTGCTTCATCTCTATTAAAGTGCCCCTATATGCTATTTTAAAGGTTGATTTTGGAGGTCTCCTACAATAGGTTTACATGCATTCAAGGTCAAAATACACTTTAATTTTCTCATTATATACATTGCATATCAGCCCATTTCTCAAAGAGTCTGAAAACGGTTTGTGCAAAGATTAAGTCTCTCTAAATGCTTCAATATACTTCAAGCGTAATCGAAGAACGAACTGATGTGATGTGATTTTGAACAAAATCAGGCCAAAAAGAACTTCGTTTGGAGTTCGTTTTTGGAAGTTTCCGGAAAGTTCACTCTAGCTGGTAAACACCTTCGCACTCCCATTGTTCCATGGCGATTACGTAATAGGAACGTGTGTGCGGAGGCTCCGCCTTCTTTCACATGGAAATCTTTTCCGCTAATATGGTAAAACTGCTTGATTTTAAGCAATCTATTGTATAAAGTACTATATACACTCACCTAAAGGATTATTAGGAACACCTGTTCAATTTCTCATTAATGCAATTATCTAATCAACCAATCACATGGCAGTTGCTTCAATGCATTTAGGGGTGTGGTCCTGGTCAAGACAATCTCCTGAACTCCAAACTGAATGTCAGAATGGGAAAGAAAGGTGATTTAAGCCATTTTGAGCGTGGCATGGTTGTTGGTGCCAGACGGGCCGGTCTGAGTATTTCACAATCTGTTCAGTTACTGGGATTTTCACGCACAACCATTTCTAGAGTTTACAAAGAATGGTGTGAAAAGGGAAAAACATCCAGTATGCGGCAGTCCTGTGGGCGAAAATGCCTTGTTGATGCTAGAGGTCAGAGGAGAATGGGCCGACTGATTCAAGCTGATAGAAGAGCAACTTTGACTGAAATAACCACTCGTTACAACCGAGGTATGCAGCAAAGCATTTGTGAAGCCACAACACGCACAACCTTGAGGCGGATGGGCTACAACAGCAGAAGACCCCACCGGGTACCACTCATCTCCACTACAAATAGGAAAAAGAGGCTACAATTTGCACGAGCTCACCAAAATTGGACAGTTGAAGACTGGAAAAATGTTGCCTGGTCTGATGAGTCTCGATTTCTGTTGAGACATTCAGATGGTAGAGTCAGAATTTGGCGTAAACAGAATGAGAACATGGATCCATCATGCCTTGTTACCACTGTGCAGGCTGGTGGTGGTGTTGTAATGGTGTGGGGGATGTTTTCTTGGCACACTTTAGGCCCCTTAGTGCCAATTGGGCATCGTTTAAATGCCACGGCCTACCTGAGCATTGTTTCTGACCATGTCCATCCCTTTATGACCACCATGTACCCATCCTCTGATGGCTACTTCCAGCAGGATAATGCACCATGTCACAAAGCTCGAATCATTTCAAATTGGTTTCTTGAACATGGCAATGAGTTCACTGTACTAAAATGGCCCCCACAGTCACCAGATCTCAACCCAATAGAGCATCTTTGGGATGTGGTGGAACGGGAGCTTCGTGCCCTGGATGTGCATCCCACAAATCTCCATCAACTGCAAGATGCTATCCTATCAATATGGGCCAACATTTCTAAAGAATGCTTTCAGCACCTTGTTGAATCAATGCCACGTAGAATTAAGGCAGTTCTGAAGGCGAAAGGGGGTCAAACACAGTATTAGTATGGTGTTCCTAATAATCCTTTAGGTGAGTGTGTATATATATATATATATATATATATATATATATATATATATATATATATATATATATATATATATATATATATATATAAACGTGACGCGACTTTACGTGCCGAATTGCAGAGCTCCTGCAAACATATCCATGTTGCTATGATCAGATGCTTTTCTTATGCTTTATTAAAAAATGCTGTTTTCTTAATTTTGTTGTGAGTTTATTTTGCTATTGGAAAACCGCCGTTCTCAGCAGAGTTGGCGGCGTCAGATGTTCGCTAACAGTATATCGCTGGTCACGTATTTTCGTTTTACCCGTAAACGAAAAAGAACTTTGCCTTGAGTACAGTGGTGCTTGAATGTTTGTGAACCCCTTGCAGAATCTGTGAAAATGTGAATCATTTAAACAAAATAAGAGGGATCATACAAAATGCATGTTCATTTTTTTTTTTATCTAGTACTGTCCTGAATAAGATATTTTTTACATAAAAGATGTTTACATATAGTCCACAAGACAAAACAATAGCTGAATTTATAAAAATGACCCCGTTCAGAAGTTTATCAACCCTTGATGCTTAATACTATACTGTGTCGTTCCCTGGATGATCCACAGCTGTTTTTTTGTTTTGTGGTGGTTGTTCTCAAGTCTCTTGTTTGTCCTGAGCAGTTAAACTGCCCAATGTTCTTCAGAAAAATCCTTCAGGTCCTGCAAATTCTTCAGGTTTTAGCATCTTTTGCATATTTGAACCCTCTCCAGCAGTGACTGTATGATTTTGAGATCCATCTTTTCACACTGAGGACGATTGAGGGACTCAAACACAACTATTAAAAAATGTTGAAACATTCACTGATGCTCCAGAAGGAAACGCGACGCATTAAGAGCCGGGGGGGTGAAAACTTTTGAACAGGATGAAGATGTCCAAATTTTTCTTATTTTGTTTAAATATCAGATTTTTTCATTTAGTACTGCCCTTCGGAAGCAACAGAAGATACTTACATGTTTCCCATTTACCTTGATCTTCAAATTAAAAAAGAAATGCTTCCTTCTGGAGCATCAGTGAATGTTTCAACCTTTTTTAATAGTTGTGTTTGAGTATTTTTTAACTAAATAAAAAATAACATGCATTTTGTATTATCACATTTTCACAGATTCTGCAAGGGGTTCACAAACTTTTAACCACCACTGTGTATCGGGGCCTTAAACCCCATTTTTCTGTGAGCTACTTTGCGTTTTCGATTGCTCTACCACTTATAACGCATGTCGGAAATGAAACCATTACCATATCTAAATCGATGGCGTCGGTTTTTCCGTATTAATTCCAGTGCGAGTCCTCATGCTTTTGAAGTGAAGCAAAATGGATTCACAGGGCTGAAAACTGCGTCGTCTTGACATGTCGACAACACGACCCAAACTCTTCCAGTCTCAGCTAAAACTAGTGTGTTTGAGGGCAGGGCAAAGTAGACTGAATCCACTTTTGCTAGTTTAACGACGGAAAAAACGGTCCAAAAGGGTTGTACCTCGTCTCTTAGTGAGCGTGTTTTGGGGTGTAATGTGCAATAAACCAATCAGAGTCTCATCTCCCATTCCCTTTAAAAGCCAGTAGCGTTTGCACCATGGCAGATTCTCTATTTACATGGCAGAATTTACAAGCGGAAAGACTGAACGCTTGAACTCCAGAGAGGAATCCTTTTATTTTTAATATTTACAAATGTTTGTGTGCTGCTGCGCGTCCCTGTGTGTGTAATAAGCCTATAGCTGTATATTACTAACGCGCCCTTTAAATAACACAAAAAATACCGCGCTATTGACATTAGACCAGGTTTTTGTTGGTCAATAGCGCAGTCAATTTCAGTTCCTCAAAATAGCAACGCGCCAACAATGCGCCCGAACACACCTCGTTTTCAGACCAGCACGTTCTTGGGTGAACAGATGAGTACGAGTGCATTTGCTCTTTAAATAACGTGACGCTGGACGTGAAAATGATAACTGCGTCGGGCTGAAACTAGCAAAAAACACTTGCATTGCGCCGGGTGAATGATAGGGCCCTCAATCTTTAAAACTTTGCTGACCGTTTCCATTCACAAACAGCTATATTACACACTGCATGAAAGGTAATTTTAAAGGCAATTTAAAATCTCGTCAGTTTTTAAAAAAAACGTACACAAATTAGTGCCATCATCATTGTCTTTAGCACTAAACATGAAATAATCCATGTCCAGCCTCACCCTACTACGCATCACACATTTAATTATATATGACAGCTGTTATGTTAATATGTTGAGGCACATTTGGGCGACAGTCGTGTTAGTTTTTCATTATTAATCCTTACCAACTAATCCATTCCCTCACATATGCAGTTACTTATATCTCAAATGCAGGGGTCCAGCTATTGTTCAAGCCAAATGAATGACGTGTCTGACAGATGTCTAAATGCTGCCCTCCATGGTTGAGTGAGCTTGACAAACAGTATCTCCTTTTTTGGGAACTTTGAAATGAGGCCAAGCTCAAACTTCACTTGGGCTTTAACCATGGCTGCCTTCCAGTCACGCAGATCTGGACAAATTTGACAATTCCTGGGTTGTTTTTTTACAGGGAGTTTCCCTTGTAGAACAAAGAGACTGCTTGATATGTGCATTAATCTGTCAGTGCCTATAGGTTTTTGCCATGGATTTATTATAATATGCAAACTTTGAAGCTGGTTGTTTTTGCTGTAACAAAAAACCATGTCCTTAATATGTTTTTAATGCTCTCTGAGTTAAAGGGTTATTTCTGTTGTCATTTATGATGTGTTATAGATGCATGATGTGTATGTATGTCATCTATTTATTTTTGAGAAAAGAAAGATGTTTTGCATCATGTTCATGCTTCTCTTTTTGATGCATAGGAAGTGAATGAAATTTGAAGTGCAAGATGTTCAGCGATTTAATGACATAAAGATGCACCAATTATAATTAATTGTTACACATTAATATACACTGATCAGGCATAACATAACACTGAAGGTGTGCTGTGGTGTCTGATCCTTTAAGTCCTGTAAATTGCGAGGTGGGGCCTCCATGGATTGGATCCATTTGCTCCCCACGTGCATCAATGAGCCTTGGCCACCCATGACCCTGTCGCCGGTTTATATTTTATTTTTTACAAGCAATTGGGCAGATTCCAATACCACTTGCCATTTTTTAAAAAGCTAATTTATTTGTTGTTTATTTGTTCTACTACAAGTCAAACGGGACTTAACCGAATGAACAAAAATTATCTGTAGCCATTTGATGAGGCAACCACTGCTTTTAATCACAATCCAAGCAAAGATGCTACACGCATGTTGTTTTTTATTTAAATCAGATTTGTATAATTTCAAGATTTAAAGCAAAGGTAGAATGGTCTGACTTTAGCTTTGTGAAATTGCTACATAAAACATGCTTGCACAAAACAAAAACGGCAGACAGACTGAAAGAAAATGCAAACTCGGTCTTTGACAGTAGGTGGCGCTTATGAAACGGTTATAAACGCTTATAAAAACACTACTTTAAATGGAGGTAAGAGGAAAAGAAAATGCTTTCAAAATTTTTCTGAAGATACATTCATAAAAATCCACTCAAATGACATTTTGGGAAATGTTTGCAATGCAGTTTTGTGTGGAAGTCTGGAACAGAGATCAGCTAAAATAAAACAAAAAAAAAGTGTGTTTGGAGCAAAAGCCGCCCGGTTCCGATCGATGGCCGGTTGACTAGTGCATCTCTAGTTAAAGACTAGAATATGGCGCATCAGTCATGTGGATTACTTTTATGAACTTCTATGAAGCCTCGGTTCCTGTGCAGTGTGGACATTTTGCTAAACATCTCCTTTTTTGTTCCCCAAACAAAAAAGAATGTCGCATGGTTTGAAAGGACTGGTAAATAATGCAGAATTTTCATCTTGGGCAAATTCCTTTATCATTGCATGTAGTTTTAAAAAAAATCTTAAATGTATTGTAATCTTTGAGGAGCACTGATTGTTTTCACTGTAATGAACAGCTTAGACTCTGTCCTGTAAAGAATCGGAGTTAACCTCTGAGTCACGCTGCCTCAGTTTAGCACTAACAGTGGAGTTCTGGGTAAGGAAAGCAAACAGAGTTCCACGGCAGTCCTGTCCTGAAAGGGCGGCCCACAGGATGTTTTGCTGTGTTACATAAAAGACTCGTTAGTTTTGGTAGCCACAGTGGCCCAGAGCTTCCAGGGATCTTCCAGAACAGCTCAAGGGCAAAAAAGCAGTAAATGTTTACACTGACAATATGGAAAGTTGTTTCTCAGTGTGTGCTGCAGCTGTTGTGTGGAGCTTGGCTTTGCATAGACAACATGTGAGGCTTATGGAAGGTTTATGTCATTCCTTTTAACCATATTTTCTCCTTTCTGCTCTTTGCTTCAGAAAATGCTGCTAAAAAAGAACTGTGGAGGGAAAACGAGGACTATCAAGATTCGGGTGAGTGTGTCGAAAGGAAAAAAGAACAGGTTTTTCATACAGTGGCCCCAAAAAAGTATTCAGACACTTAAACCACACTTTAATATGAATGTCATTGCATTAGATATCAAAAGCTATGATAGCACAAGCACACTTTTCAAGAATAGCATTTCGCAAAAAGATTTATAAAACAGATATGCAAAATGTAAAAAAAGCTCAAAGCTAAAAGAAATGTTCTTTCTTTTGATATATTGCATGTTCAGATATTCATACAACAAAATATTCATGCATTTTTTTTAAACTGACAGGGAAATAGTTCATGTGTTCATGTGTTGAACTACTCTACTCATACATCTAGAAAAAAAAGGTTTGATATTTTTATCTAATGCAATGACATTCAACCTTAAGTATCTAAATACTTTTGTTTTGTGAAGGATTGTTTCTTTGCTGGCATTTTTTCTGCAAATAGTAAATTATTTAGAAATGTTTTGTAATTCTGGTCTTGGATCAGATTTCTCTGGTCAATACAGTAGCATGAATGCTTTGAATGAGAGTGGCTGGCTTGCTTTATAAAACCCTGACCTGTGAGCATGCCTGGTTTCGACAGTGCGCTGGAGCCTGACCAAAGCGCACCCGCTGACCCTCATAGCCATGGCCGTGGACCCCGGGTGTTTCTTTGGCACTCGTCACACTGGGCCAGAAGGCCCGAGCTGAATGATGCCAGTGTGCGACGTCATTATGAGCTCGGCACCTTTTGGACTGCAGAACAGTGACTCCTGCTTGCATGGCACAGGAACTGGAAGACTCATGGGAAACACTGGCTGCAGACCAAGCTGCTGGAGTCAGAGACGTGAATTACAAACACAATCTGTATCATCTCTCAGGGTCCCCTTACCATTTTGGTAACATTTATATAGAGACTTGTTTCTGCCACAGTCAGAATTGCGAGATAAAAATCAGAATTGTGATTTTTTTTTTCTTTCTCACAATTGTCTCTCTATTGATTATTTCGAGGCCTTTTGTGTATCAAATATGATACAGTATGCTTTATATGGTTAATACCACAGTATATGAATATGATAATCAAGCAGCACAATGACCATCTGACACCAATGGGCAAAAAAATCCCATTGACTTGAAAAGAGAAAAGACTTGAAAGAGGGACCTGAACCATATAAGTGGCTTTCACATTGGTGGGACGTTTTCATAGTTCCTATAACTGTTGGTGGAAGTACCCACTTTTTTGCGTGTTTGCACCACAGGAACTGGGAATGATTTTAGTTACACAAACTAAATTTGCTCCTACTTCAGAGTAGGGTTTAACCCAGCACAACAGGAACTACGTGATGTAAGTGCACGCTGATTAACCGAACGCATGCCATACGAAACACCAGCGTCCGCCTTTTAAAAAAAAAAGCCATAAACACACAAGCAGCATTTACATTTTTTCTATAGAAAATGTCCAATATATATTGAGTCTCCAAATTTTGCAGTGCTGAAATGTTATCATTAAAAAGACTTCTTTTAGCTTCCAGAAATGCAAAATAATTGTTGTGTAATAGTTTTTCTCTTCAATGAACATCCAGAAACCTCCATTTCATCTGCAGGAGATTGGATGACCATTTTATTAGATTAATGGAAAGAGGTGAGGAGAGGAGCAAGGGATGAAAAGGGAGTGTGTGTGTGTGTGTGTGTGTGTGTGTGTGTGTGTTAGGATGAAGTCATTTTCCATTTATAGAGTGCCGGCTGTTGCAGGATCTACAGTCAGAGAGAAGATGTTCTTCGTTTCACTCCTCCGCCTTGTTGTTGTTTTCAACTTCCTTTCACTCTTCCCACTCTCTCTTTGCTTTCCCACTCTCTTTTCCTTTACCTTTTGTCCTTGATTGTTGACTCATATTTTATTTTTAACATATTTTATTAAATATTATCATATTATTACAACTCTAGTGTATGATGTTATTTTGACATTTAACTGCATTTAATACTTGTAGCTACCTTAAGTTTACTTTTTTTACACACTTACAGTTTTCTGAATAATTTTTTTGTGTAATTTTGTATGCATTTTCTCCAACATCCCAAGCATACATACAGACCTATAGAATGGTGCATAAAACTAATTCATAAGACAAAAAAAATTCAATAATAAATCAGTTCCATAGCGGGCTTTGGGTTTTCCATTTAAACAAATTCCAAAGGTTCTGCCAGTAGTGCGCACTTGTGCAACGTAAGCAATGACATACATCCGAGTGAATGAGACTGAGGGAAGGTAGCGAGGGAAGGGCATAAAAAAAAAATGGACTTAAACGCAGACATACCCAATGCCCCAATGCCCATACTGTCCATCCTAAATGGATATATCCATCCTAGTATGTTGAAAAGAGTATGTCAAAAGTCCCTGGATGGTCTACTTATTTCAGGTAGATTTTCGAAGTGTGGATCCGTGCACGCTATAAAGGCTAATATTGCCTACAACCCATTGCGCTTTGGAGGAGGATTCGGCTCAGAATAACAAACACGTGTAAAAAGTGTTTAAAAACTTCGAAACATGGCGGATGTGTGCGACCGACGGCGAGAGGTTTAGATAAAGGGGTTTGAGTGACTAATAGTCAACATTTAAGCTGGTAAAAAATATTTCTTTAATGTTATCCGTGTTATATTTCATCTGCAACAACAAAGTGAACTTTTATAATGATCCATTTGGCCATTAACTTTTAAATGAATCATTATGCATTAATATGTGGAGAGTCTCCGCATGGAAAATCTCACGACTGCAGATCAGCGTGCTACTGCATTTCTCTCCGCTACGCTAGGAAATGAAATGAAATGTGGAGGATTTTAACTGTGACAAGATGATTGACAGGCCAGTTTACAGGCGTGTGACTAAACGACAGAGAGCAACCGTTAAAGATGCGATTTTATGACGTGATGGTATGTCCTAAAGCTTGTCTACTCTTCTGCTACACACTCAGAAGTATGTACTTTTTCTTCACAAAAAGAGTACATACTTTTAGGTGGTGTTGTAGTACCTGAGACCGGTCTTAAGACCATTTTTTTGAAGGTCTTGTCTCGGCCTCGACCACATTTATACTTATATCTTGTCTCGGTCTCAGGCTTAGAGGACTCAGGATTTTGACCGGTCAAGACCACAACTGCTGGGATATTAATAAATTGCCGGTGCATTGTCTGATTTATTTATTAACATCATTAATGTGATTGGATGTAAAACTTACTGCTTCAGATGCAATCAATAACTTATTTCTGATTTTATCTATTTATTGTGCCGGTTCAGAAATTAATGAGGTGTTGTGTCAAAAATGTCACCAATATTAATACAAATACTCAAGATTGTTGCAAAAAAGAGGTCTGGATTTTTATATTATAACGTGATATAATATAAAGCAGGAGAGCTGTTTTCACAAATTTGAGCATGACTGCAAACATGACAAACATTCAATATTTTTTAAAACATTATTCATGCACTCAACATTATTTATGCATTTGTAATTTATCAATTCAGATGCATCTTCTGTACCACCTCTGCAGTGCAAAGATGAATTTTGTTGTTAATGATTTCATTTTCATTGGTAACAGCTCTATATAGTGTCTTATTCTAATTATATTTATTGATTAAAAATAAGTCTTAGGCGGTAATGTGGATCTTTATAAATTTAAGAAGTGCTGATCTTGTCTTGGTCTCAACCCCTCAAAATCTTGGTCTTGTCTTGGTCTCAACACACATTGGCCTTGGTCTCAGATTAGGTGATCTTGACATACTACACCATAAAAGAAGTGTTGTAAAGCAGGCGAATTGGGATGCAGCACTACTCAGACGATTTCGGACGCAGCTCTGGTATCGGCAACCTTACATGTTAAACGAAAATCTGTTTGCTATTTCCATAGTACTTTATACATTACTGATTGTTTCAAAGCAGCTCTACAGAAGACAATAATGTCATTATTCAGCTCAATGTAGATTGAATTCGGTTCAATTTTGCAAAGATGGTTACATTATCCAGAGTTTTGTTCTGATCGGTGCCGTTAAATCGATACTATTACTGAGTATTAATTTTCTTTTAAACCCCTAAAGCCATACTTTTTAGTTTAGAGTTTTCAGTTTGTGAAAATGTTTTTAAATCATCTGTCCAAATATAACCCTGCTTCTCCCATTCACTCTGCCCTTCTGTCCTTCCCAAGCTGCTCATGTAGTGGTTGGGCCCCTGGTTTTATCTCAGAGCCCCATCTCTGCTGGCCACGCTCCAGGTGAAAGCTAGAGATGGAGTGGGAAGTGGCTATCTGGGGGCCTGTTAGGGAAGAGGGAAAATCATCATGGGGGTTTGAGGTCTGGGACAAGACCAGAGAGAATGAGGGCTCAGAAACAAGAAAGAAATGAAACCAAAGGAGGAAGGAGGGGGAAAAAAGAAAGTCATTGGTGGATGAAGCTAGAGAAGAAGAGCTCTCCTCGCCTGGATGGTCCAAACTTGTTGACAAGACAGATGTTTGGGGTTGAGGGGTTAATTGGTTCCCATGTATAAGCAGTATAGTGTGTAGTGTAATGTTTTAAAAGCATTCTGTGTTCGTAAAAGAAAGAAAAGCCTGACCTGTTTGTCATAATATTATTAGTTTTCCTACAGTTGCAGGTATTTGTCAGTCTAGAGCTCTTAACTTAAAATACAGAATAGTATTTGATAGTTTGTCATTTGCTGTTAGGAATGCATGGATGAAACCAGTTTAAAATGATTAAACTCAGAACATTGCTTCCTGAAGGGAGATTCATGGAAAACAGCTGCTTGTAGAAATTAAATGGGATCGTGTAGCACTCCAATGAAACCCAGAGGCCTACTCTTTTTATTTTGATGAAGTGTTGATCTGGCCCCTTGATGGATTTGAAAACCTTAAACAGAGTGGCTATTTGACAGGAAAATAACTTAACCTTGTGGTACACGCATATATATCTTTGCGAGTTGTGCAGTTTAAGCCAGGCTAGATTTAGCTGACCATATGTGAAACATATTAAGTACTTCTTTCATTCCCCGGGACAGGAACCCCTCCTTTCTCTGGGGGTTTCAGGTTTTTGCTCATTTGGTTTTACTCAGGTTTTGTTTTAAAGATCATTTTGGTCATGTAAGCCAGTGATAATACACTAGAGGAGCATGTTTCCTTAGCGTATCTTGTAAAGTTAAAGTTGGATAGATTTTGACAGACAAAGATTGAATGAAAATAGTCTTGGGGGACGTTTACACATCTTTTTCAAAACTTTTGTATGCGTTTTGGCCGTTCATTTACACAACAGCGTTTTGGGGGCCTGAAAACACAAACTTTTAAAAAACGAGTTTCAAAGTGCAAGTTTTTGAAAACAATAGTGTTATCTTCTCCATGTAAACTACAAAAACACGAATTTGTGAAAATGATGACGCCATGCACATACCATCTACTGGCCTGGCATGAATAATACAGCATTTTTAGTTGTATTCTCGAATACATCAGGGATCATTTTGACCGTTGTCTTCTGTAGGCGAAACTTTTCAAAAACACAACTGCACGATTCTGGATAAATTGAGAATCACAACTTTTTTGATGCACTGTGTATTCTGACACCTTTCTATCAGAACCAGCATGTGTCATGTTCAAGAAACCAATTTGAAATGATTCGAGTTTTGTGACATTATCCTGCTGGAAGTAGCCATCAGAGGATGGGTACATGGTGGTCATAAAGGGATGGACATGGTCAGAAACAATGCTCAGGTAGGCCGTGGCATTTAAACGATGCCCAATTGGCACTAAGGGGCCTAAAGTGTGCCAAGAAAACATCCCCCACACCATTACACCACCACCACCAGCCTGCACAGTGGTAACAAGGCATGATGGATCCATGTTCTCATTCTGTTTACGCCAAATTCTGACTCTACCATCTGAATGTCTCAACAGAAATCGAGACTCATCAGACCAAGCAACATTTTTCCAGTCTTCAACTGTCCAATTTTGGTGAGCTCGTGCAAATTGTAGCCTCTTTTTCCTATTTGTAGTGGAGATGAGTGGTACCCGGTGGGGTCTTCTGCTGTTGTAGCCCATCCGCCTCAAGGCTGTGCGTGTTGTGGCTTCACAAATGCTTTGCTGCATATCTCGGTTGTAACGAGTGGTTATTTCAGTCAAAGTTGCTCTTCTATCAGCTTGAATCAGTCGGCCTATTCTCCTCTGACCTCTAGCATCAACAAGGCATTTTCGCCCACAGGACTGCCGCATACTGGATGTTTTTCCCTTTTCACACCATTCTTTGTAAACTCTAGAAATGGTTGTGCGTGAAAATCCCAGTAACTGAGCAGATTGTGAAATACTCAGACCGGCCCGTCTGGCACCAACAACCATGCCACGCTCAAAATTGCTTAAATCACCTTTCTTTCCCATTCTGACATTCAGTTTGGAGTTCAGGAGATTGTCTTGACCAGGACCACACCCCTAAATGCATTGAAGCAACTGCCATGTGATTGGTTGATTAGATAATTGCATTAATGAGAAATTGAACAGGTGTTCCTAATAATCCTTTAGGTGAGTGTATATATGCATACACACGCATACTATTATGGTAATGAACGCAACTTTCACTCACAATTAACAGAAAAATTACACGCTCCAATTTCAGTGTTAAGTTGTGGATATTTTCAGCAAACCGTTTGCTTCATACATTGTTTAACAGTATTAAAGATGGTAAATGTTATCATTCAACTGAACGGTGTAGGCTATATGTATTTAAAACAGATTATGTTCTTCGTCCATGCAAGAAATGCACGTCCCTGAATGAGCACGGTTATATAGCATTTTTAATTCAACAGCTCAGGTAAAGTTATTGGTATGATCCATTTCAGGGGTGGCCAAAATTACGATTTAAAATTAGTCAGAGCTAGAAATGTATCTTTCATATTATGGGTAAGCTTCACAAAGTAATTGGAAAAAAAGTGAACCAACACTAAACTGACTTGAGCTAAATAATGAAGCTAATTTGAAACAATCTGTATTGTATAAAGCGCTATGGAAATAAAGGTGACTTGACTAATAAACCAAACCCAGTTTCTTCCCACTTCATCTTTTTTTTGTTTGTGTGCTTCCCTCACAGAACCTGAGTGGCGGCCGCCACGCACCCCGATACTCCTACGATCCATCCATCTTCGCTTTCCGCCCTCTGAGCAACGCTCCGCCGTGCAGCCCCCTGCTCCCTGCCGAGGAACCCCCGTGCACTTGAGGGAAAGGACCGGAGACTTGCAGAGACAAAACATCACAAATTTGTGGACCAAAAAAATTCCCAACATAAAGACAATGTATGTTTGCATTGCCTTTTATTTTGCAGGATATTAGTGTGAACAAAGGCCCCATGATAAGGCCTGTGGACAAAACAGGAAATGCGATCAGGGCCAGAATGTATGAGAGGAATGAGGAGACGCAACCTTTCGCCTTTAGCTGTCTCATCCTCTCTCTCTCTCAGGAAACCCACTTAGAACTTATTATAATGACAAGGCCATGACCACTGCGCTATCTATAACCTTAACCAAATGGTTTGGTTTCTCTGAGGTGTTTAACAGGAGTGAGCAGAGATTGGTAGATAACGTCTGAAGATTGGGCGACATGGTTATGCTGAGACCATTGGGTTGAAGGTAAAATGTAAGACTATTTAGGTTTAAGCCATGTGGTTGTTTAGGCAGCGAAAGGTGATGAGAGACAATCAGTTTGATGCCAGAATGGGCCTTAATTAATAAAAACGGTTTTTAATAAAATTAAGCTTTTCGCTCTATAACCAGGGTAAACCGGAAAACTAACAATCAGATATAATGACAGCACAGGCCAGATATTCCAAGCCATTGTTCAGCTTCAGATGTTACGCAAGTCTGACCATAACAATGTGTCAGTAATCACTGATTATCTGATGTCTATTCCAAAGTACTTAAATCTTAAGTGAAGAACAACACTATACTAAAGTCTTTCAACATCATATATTAAACATGCGCCTTACTATGTAGCATACTCTAAATACCATCAATATCTAGTTTATGAATGTTTTGACACTGTTTGAACACAAACCAGGGGTTAAATCATAGCCCTTACACACAGTTGTTCTGTTCAGAATTAAATACTAGCGTACTGCATACTGCAAAGTACACACTGTATACTGTTTACTATTTAAAAAAATAGAATGTGAAACAGGATACAGTCAAAATAAGTGTACTGTGGGATTTACAATAGTATTCTCCAGAAAATGTGCATACTGCAGAAATAGTGTGTATGCTAGTATGCTATTCTGATGTGTAGAAAATGATCTTAAAGGGATAGTTCACCCAAAAATGAAAATTCTGTCATCATTTACTATTAAGATATTTTGAAGAATGTTGGTAACCAAACAGTCAATGGGGTCCATCAACTGTTTAGTTACCCATAATCTTTCTTTGTGTTCAACAGAAGAAAGAAATTCATATAGCTTTGGGTGAGAATGTTCAGAATATTTTTGGGTGAACTATCCCTTTAAATATAGACAACAGGAATCTTATCCATGCAGTATATTTCAGAAACAATCCTGAGGATTTTGACTGGTGATGTAATGTACTTAGCAGCATACTTTAATACTTTTACTGAATGTAAACTGCAGTTGTAACCCGTGTAAGGGTCGATAAGCTAGGCCAACCGGATGGTGATCAATAAGGACAATTATTCATAGTTGTTGCATAAGTTTCACCTAGGTGTTACGTGTATCTATGTGAAACAAATACAATATTTTTTCAATTATAGCTATATGGACATATAGTACAGTACATGCTTGCAACGTGAAAAGTTGTCCTTTTCTGTCTCTATGCCTAAAATGAGGGGAATAAATGTTTCTTCCCAGTTTGTGTCTTGTTAATTCACTTCAAATGTTTTTTTTCTTATTACAAAGTATGATTGGTGAAGCTCTTAAAGTCCCTTTTTGGGGGTTATTTCCCCACCCTGTGCCCCCAGTGTTTCCTAGAGGAGTTGAAACAGTGGTTGCCATATCCTTTAGCTTTTTGAGATTCTAGGATACCATAACGCATCCCTTAAAGGGTCAGTTCGCCCAAAAATTATCCCATGATTTACTCACCCTCAAGCCAACCTAGGTGTATATGACATTCTTCGTTCTTCTTTGAATCAGAACTTTTTTGAGTTCTGATTCACTATGGTAAGCCTATTATAAGTGTTTATATTACAGACCTGTCGGGATGGATTTAATAGGAAATTGAGTACATGCGTCCGTGTGTGTCTAGTGATATCCGTAAATAGAGAAAATTTGCTCTGGTTACTTTGCCACGTGTCTGGTGTGGGAGTGACAGAGTTTAGTGTCACAACGAGCGAGAAAGGTTGACATGGAGCCACTAAATCTCAAACCTCCAGGGAATCGTTTTAAACAAATGCCGAACACAGGAGAATCTGCTGGCAAAAAGAGAATGTGACAGAGCTCGTAATAAAACAAGAATCAACATTGGCTTGGCTTTTCAGAGATTGGCGAGAACTGAGGGATTTTAAATGTTGTAAAAGCGACGTGATGATGGTGTTTTTAGTACTCGACAGGCGAGTAAGATAATTTATTAAACAGATAAATTGCCTTATGTAGCTCTCTAACAGTGTACAAATGGCTGTCCCATCAAATAGGGTCCTATTAAAGGGTATAGTATTTTGCACCATGTTACTTTTGGCCTACCTCTTTTTGTTTTGTGTTCATAAAAAATGCTGACACTTAAATTAATTGTTTTGCCACTTTAGCACTTAATTTAATTTTTTTTTTCAAAAAATTTGTTAATTTGTTAGGCATGTTATGCATGTTTAAAAACAAGTTTTGTAATTACCAATTGTTCCGGACCTCTGACATTGATGAAAATTCAGATTTGGACCTTTGAATGTAGACTATGAGAACCCCTGGTATAGGGGGTGATTTCGGACACAGCCATGGAAATTAATTTTTGGAAGGTATTCTACACTCGTTGAGTTGAGTAATAAAAACATTATCTCTGCGTCGCTTTTACATTTCAAAACCCTCCGTTTTGTAATTTCACAAATTTCAATCAATGTTTCAAATTAGTCAAAACAACAACATAAAATATTGCACGTGCATGCTCGGATGACAGAATTTTGGGATTTCCATGACTGTGTCCAAAATCGCTCCCTATACCCTTAAATAGGGCACTATTTGAGGGGACAGCCATTTGTAGTGGTGTCTGAAACCATAGTGGACATTATGAGTGCACTCATTCAATCCCATAATGCACTGCAATAACGAGTGTACAACCAATGTACGGTCAATCAACGGCTAGAGAATACCTATAAAGCACTTTGAGAGTTATGCCGAAGCAATTCTCTGCATCTGACCAGAAGATGGCGCTACAGCGGAATCATCCATCCATTTTCCAAACCGCTGGTCCAATGTAACTACAGTGTAATATCATACAAGTATAAAATCCTTTTTAATTGATTATTTAAGGTTTATACATACTCATTCATTTTCATTCAGGCCTTCAAGTGGACTGTGTTAGTGTAGTAATGTAGGGAATAGTGAATGAGGGTATAGGGGGTGATTTCGAACACTGCTCAGGTTGAACCATATTCATCCACAGAGTCATGCAGAGCTGAAGCTCTAGTCTACAATAAGATTTTTGTGTGTAGTTTGTATCATTTTTGCTGTGTTTGTATGTGTTGGGCGCTAAGCGAGTCTGTCGACATTGCAGGTTCCATATCCACCCTAAAGAATATTCTCATTCCAGCGTGGGCTGATTCCACAGGCCTATCTGTGCCAGATCCCAAATAGAGCAATGAGCTGTGTGTTTGTGTACAGGGAAGCAGAGAGTGACGTCAGCGCTCGGCTATGATGAAGGGCTGAAGGACGTACGCCAGGAATGAAGACATCAAGATGGGTGTGTACAGCCTGATCATAAGATACTCTAGAATAATATGGTTCAATCTGATGCCTATCAAATGCAGTTTCCTTTAGGATAGGCAGTGTGTACACATGCAGTTTACAATTTGGAATGGGTTCAGTTGATTGGGAATTTGTAAAACCTTGTGCAAATTGATTAAATAAGTTGTGTTGCAAAATAGGAGTCTAAATTAAATACTGTATGGCACTATAATGACTTGAAGGTCTATGTTGCGGGGAATTGCACAGATAAACATTAAAAGATAGTTTCAAAAGTATAGAACTTTAATCATCCTTAAATATGGTGTGATACAATTACATATAATATTGTCTGCCCATACAGCGATATACATTATATTGCCAAAAGTTTTGGGACGCCTGCCTTTACATGCACATGAACTTTATTGACATCCCATTCTTAATCCGTAGGGTTTAATATGGAGTTGGCCCACCCTTTGCAGCTATAACAGCTTCAACTCTTCTGGGAAGGCTTTCCACAAGGTTTAGGAGTGTGTTTATGGGAATTTTTGACCATTCTTCTAGAAGCACATTTGTGAGGTCAGGCACTGATGTTGGTGAGAAGGCCTGGCTCGCAGTCTCTGCTCTAATTCATCCCAAAGGTGTTCTGTCGGGTTGAGGTCAGGACTCTGTGCAGGCCAGTCAAGTTCCTCCACACCAAACTCGTTCATCCATGTCTTTATGGACAGACGCTTTGTGCACTGGTGCACAGTCATGTTGGAACAGGAAGGGGCCATCCCCAAACTGTTCCCACAAAGTTGGGAGCATGAAATTGTCAAAAATGTCTTGGTATGCTGAAGCATTAAGAGTTCCTTTCACTGGAACTAAGGGGCCAAGCCCAACCCCTGAAAAACAACCCCACACCATAATCCCCCCTCCACCAAACTTTACACTTGGCACAATGCAGTCAGGCAAGTACCATTCTCCTGGTAACCGCCAAACCCAGACTCGTCCATCAGATTGCCAGACAGAGAAGCGTGATTGGTCACTCCAGAGAACACGTCTCCACTGCTCTAGAGTCCAGTGGCGGCGTGCTTTACACCACTGCATCCAACACTTTGCATTGCACTTGGTGATGTAAGGCTTGGATGAGCTGCTCGGCCATGGAAACCCATTCCATGAAGCTCTCTACACACTGTTCTTGAGCTAATCTAAAGGCCACATGAAGTTTGGAGGTCTGTAGCTATTGACTGCAGAAAGTTGCCGACTTCTGCGCTCTGTGATTTTACGTGGCTTACCACTTCGTGGCTCAGTTGCTGTTCCCAATTGCTTCCACTTTGTTATAATACCATTAACAGTTGAATGTGTAATATTTAGTAGTGAGGAAATGTCACGAATGGACTTATTGCACAGGTGTCAACCTATCACGGTACCACGCTTGAATTCACTGAGCTCCTGAGAGTGACCCATTCTTTCACAAATGTCGGTAGAAGCGTCTGCATGCCTAGTGCTTGATTTATACACCTGTGGCCATGAAGTGATTGGAACACCTGAATTCAGTGATTTGGATACTTTTGGCAATATACTGTATGTCGTAAACAGCAAGGCCTTATGAAATGTATTGTATTTTATATTTTGTGTGCACATGCAATCTTTCAACTCATGTCATGACCAAGCTGGTTTAACCTGGTAAATTTTGCATGATATCTGCACAAGCTTATGCGACGTGACTATCCACACAGCACTGTTAACATGGTGCAAACTCCACCTACACGAATTACACTGATAACTGGACGTTCATCTGGTTGAAAATGTTTTAATTTCTCAAATATAATAACTCAGATTGCACATTTTTGTACAGAAGTGCTTTAACAAACATTATATTTCTGCTCTAAACCCTCCAGAACTCCAGAATGTTGAGACAAAAGTTATTTATTTTATCAAAGTGTCTATTTTTACCAAGTGCCTGTCTTGTTGGCAGAGGCTAATTACATCAACTGCCCACAATTGTCTGATTGAGCCGGATAAAGTTATAAAAAAAAAAAAAAAAACGTTAATAACAGCAGCAGTGGTGTGGAGACCCGAGTTTGAATCAGCCTTTTACCGAACTCGCATATCAGCTCAGAGAGATATTTATTTTTAATAATTAAGAAAATATGCAAAAAGTGGAAATAAATAGCCTAACGTGCATTTCGTAGTGGGACTAAGGTGTTTAACAGGTAGAATTATGACAAGTAATTTCCCAATAAAGCAGCATCCGTTTAAGATTTTAATAAATATATACACTGTCTATAACTGAAGTAATAGATCATATACACTGAATATATTATTATTACATACTGTTCTATACTAGTATAACAATACACAGAGGTGTAATATCTGCCAATATTTGTACTACATATAAATAGTAGTATTTACACTTAAAGAAAAAAAAAATCAGCTATTTTATGTATTGTAAATAGCATTCAGAGGTGTAAAGTGTACCTGAAAACCATACTCAAGTAAAAATACATATACCTTATAGCAAAAATGACTCCATAAGTTACTACTCACCAACTCCAATATGACTTGAGTAAAACTTAGAGCATGCCACTAAGTCCTGGTTTCACAGACAAGGCTTAAAAAAAAAAAAACATTACTGATGTGAATCTTGAGACAAAACAATGACACTGACATATTTTATGATTGCTTTCAGTTAAAACAGCTGAAACATGCACTTAAACATTGTCTGTGAAACCAGGGATTAGAGTATCTGATTTCAACAGTACTCAAGTATTTTACTCATACTGAACATATGATTAAATACATTTAACGGATATCGCCTCTTTTGTAGCAGAAACAAACGGCTGCAGAAAAAGTTAGGTGCCATTCAAAATGTAATTGCATTACTCATCACAAATGTATTGGTGTAAAGAGTACATATGCTTATTCAATAATGTAGTCAAGTAGAGTAAAAGTTGCTAATATCTTGGATACTCAGTAAAACTACAAAAGATACTTAAGTACAGTAACTAATTACATTTACTCAAGTACTTTGCACCAATGATAGCACAGTGCAAATAGCTGCCGTCTATTTTATTTTATTGTGATAAGCATAACTTTTATTGAGCCTTTAACAACACTTTAAGATCAATAATATAGTAAAAATGTGATAACAGTTCAAAGTATTTTGGTGGGTGATCATTTTTCCATTGAGTGTGACCAGAGACATGCCTGAACATGCCTTGAACATATTAAACCTGTAAAGGCTGGCATATGAAATAATCAGAAACCTTTCGACTATCTAAAACAAAAATGTTGAGTGTCATATTTGATACATCAGGCTTTTATAGTATGATGTAATGAGAATATGGAGCTTACACTCAAGGAGAAAAAAAAAAATTATTTAGAGGCCCAAACTGAGCAAAAATATGCAAATTGGTGCAGTTGCTGAAATGTATATGGGCAAAAAGATGTCATTCTATTATCCTGTGATGTAAATCAATGAGATCTTATAGACAACTAAGATAAAATGCACAAATAATCAAAAGATGTATTATAATAATTTATATGGATAATCAAGTAAACCTAAATTGCTTCCATCCAGTAAGTGAAATATTACTAACAATAGGGGCTTGACATTAACACCCGCCAAGACACCAAATGCGTGTGTATTTCAGCAATGGTAACGCAGTCACTCCCACTAGCCACTTTGGTGGGTTGAATTTTATATATAATCTATAAATTTTTCAATTGTAGTCTTTTAAAAAGGCATCAAGAATAGACACACAAAACCAGCTGTGCTTTCTCTCTCCATCATCTCTCCAACAGCGCGTTACACGTTACACACACCCTCCTCCCGACTTGCTCGCTTCATTTGCTCCAGATGAATACTGTTGGTGTTACAGGGCTTGAATTTCTGTGTGTGATTTTGCGTAGTGCGCATAATTTTACTCATTCTCAAAGTGCGCACATAAAGCCGCCTATCAGCACTAAATTGAATTCTTTTTCACTGCTTATTGCGCTTAAACAGTCAAATACACACAAAATAATGTCAAAATGCCGTTCTTGGTGAGTATTCACAAACACAGTCAGTTCTGTTTTAAGTGAACGTAAACAGTTGAGAAAGAGAACGCATGTGTAACGGTATAATGGATCCGTGCGTCAGCTCTTAAAGTGACAGCAGCCTAATATACCTGCAGCTAAAATAGAGACAATATTAAAAAATATCTGTATCAATATTATCTATATCGATGTCAAAATTGTGGCTAGTAACTTTGGAAAACCACTAACGATAGTGAGTGACAAGGTGTTACGCAACATGAAAACTCTGAAAAAACTAACAAAAAAAAAACGTATATTTGAATAAAGATTAATTTATTGATTTAATTTGGGACCTTTGATTCAGGAGTTGACTGGGCCAAAATAACAAACAAAAGTTCATTGTTATTAAACCTCTTTCTTAAACCCTAACCCAAAAAGAAAAGAAAAGGAAAATACAATATACAAACCTAACTCCCTAACACACAAATAGACGTTTACCACGCATTTAGAATCATACTAAAAGGGATTTTACATGTTAAAAAAGTATAAACTATCAATCAGACGACAGAAGGCATGCAGCAGATTGTGTACAACAGGTCATTCAGCAAAGCTGATCATGATGATCATCTAGAGGCCTTGAGATGATGGAAGGGTTAAAGGGTTACCCCAAACACTCAACACAAGCCCCCATGTTGACGAGACACCGGAAAAATTTTTATTTGACAAAAGATATGTAACAAAATACACATTTTATATATGCGACTAATCATGCTCTCCAAACAATGGAGAATTCAAGAGCATTAAAAGAGCTGGATAAACAGAGGGAGAGACCAGTGCGTAGTAGTGAATGTGGGGGGCCTAATCCTTCCCGCACATCACCAACACTGAGTCACTCTTCATTAATATCAAGAGAAGCGAATGCACACACAAATAATGTACACCAAGCTCACACACACACACACACACCGATTCATTAACAGCTTGCTCCCAGTCCTAGAATGCCAAGCAAGCGTCCAGATGGCTGGTAAAGCCGCCTCTCTCTGAGGAGGCATCGTTAGCAGTCAACAGAACCGCATCCAACAGGAGCGCTCGCCATACGGAGCGTGGCCACTCAGCCAAACCGAGGAGGGAGTCCGGCGCTGCTCACGAGAATGACCCAGAACAGCGGATTGAGTGCTCACCAAGCCTGTTTAGGTTGTTAAAATGATCCCAGAACAGCAAGATGTGGGTAGAGATTTGTCAACAACAGCAGCACTTAAGCAGAAGTGGACTGGCATGACACTGGCATGATGCATTTGAAGCAAAGGAAATGTCAAAGACAATTTATTCCAATTGGTTAAGCAGAAAAAAAAAAAAATATTCTAGACCACTAAAATTGTTGCGCCAGCATGGAGAAAAACCAGACAGTAAGTGCCTATGAAAACAGATCTTTCCCTGAACCTTAAGCGGTCTCCACTTCAAAACTATCCTTGGCTACTTGGTCCCAGACCAGGTGTGGAAAACGATTGCATTTTAATGAAAATTGGGCGAAGGGAAGTGAAAAATCAGTCACAGGAACAAGCCGTTTTCCATTACCAAGTGCTAGAAACATCTCAAAACGTTCCGTGTTTGTTGGGAAAAATGACACAGAGAGAAAATGATCTATCTGTGCTTTCCCAAAGGCTAAGATGAACGGTTGGGCTGATTCCATTTTAGTGAGGAAGCCTTCCTTCTCTTTCTGTATTTAGTATCCGTACTTATCGTTCAGATGTGTCCGACCGTCGCCAGTCTGACCTGTTCAAAACACACAGGACACAATCATGTCTTTTTCACACGCTTAAAATGTCTGGTTAAAGACATGAAATAGCATTTGCAATGCATTTAACTTCCATAATTTAAAGCAAAATAATGTAGGATAGGACTTTATTTGGTAACACTTTACAATAAAAGGTTCATTTGTTTGTAACATTTACGAAATATTTAAATTAAAATATTTTTTTTAACTAAGATTATCAAAGATTAATAAATACTGTAACAAATGTATTGCTCGTTGTTAGTTAATGTTAGTTCATTCATAAACTAAACAAACCTTATTGTAAAGTGTTACCCTTTATTTTTATCCATTAAGGACATTTATTAAGAATGTAAATGGGAGAAATATCAGTTTTATATTTTTTATACAAATAGATGAGCTGAAAATGTCAATACAATTCAAATATTCTTCAGTCTGTCTATCCTTTTTATAAGGATTCTTTGATGAACAGAGTTCAAAATAACAGCAATAATTTTCTTTTGTGAATATGTCTTTGATGAATAAAAGTGGGTTCTGGCAGAAAATAGAAATGACTTTTTTTTAAGAAATAAAAAGAACCTTATCTTGTAATAACCCTGTGACTTAATTCTTGTAGTAAATTCCTTGGCCTGGTATTAATGTTTTTTCCCATAATGCAACTTCTCTAATCCTCTGAAATGTCAGAACTGTGTTTGAAATGTCCTAAGATCAAAAAAAGCTAATAATTACTGAAAATAATGTTTAGTATTCAGCGAGGGCCTGTGAATTGAGATTAAAGGGTGAAGTGCCAAGAATGCTTGATTTCTGAATGCACAAAGAAATAAGACGCTATGTAGAGTTTCATATAACAGTACAGGTGGGACTCAATAATATCACAGCCTACAGGCATAAAGAAGGGTAGCTTTACCTGATGGAGGAACCCAAACGCAGTAGTCAGGGTCGTCCTCTGGGTACTGCTTGGACATGGTCACGGGAGGCTAGAAATATGAGTGGAAATATATTAATATCACAAGAAAACCAACTACTAGAACCTCACTAGCTGTGTTTCCATCCAAAGTTACGGATTTAACTTATGTACAAAATTGGAAAATTGCATAAAACATTTGCTAATAAAGCAGCATTTCCATCTCGTGTTCAAGAGAACAGAATCGTCACTTCCTGGGAAATTGTTGTAAAATATCTGTAATAAAAAAAAAATGGAAGTTGCTGCAATCGGGGAAGAAACTGCGGCTCTTTTTTCCTCCATCATAAATGACTTGTGTCTCAGAGCGTGCAGATGAAACACAATAAATGCTGTCATGTTCTCTTGCGTTCGGATGCTGGTGTTTGGGAACGCGATCATGTGAGACTCTTCTGGGAGGGAATTAAACCAAATCATTCTGAAGACAGACTTTGGCTCAGGCATTTGCATTGCGTATTCGCTATTTACATGGAGGAATACAGACACCCTCAACCTGACAAGTCATTTTAAATACGTGTGTATTGCCACGATTGGTTAAACAAGTAGCCAATATCATTCATCATTACTGCAAATAGGTAATTCTGATACATACAATGACTATCTATTATGACATGTAGGCATTTTTATCTTTAGGTGTATGCACCCGTCTATAGGCGCATATTACTAACGCGCCCTTTAAATAACACAAAATACTGCGCTATTGACTTTAGTCCAGGTTTTTGTTGGTCAATGGCGCAGTTGTTTTCAGTTCCTCAAAATAGCAACGCGCCAACAATGCGCCTATGGGCAAACAGATGGGTGTGAGTGCATTTGCTATTTAAACAACGTGGCGCTGGACGTGAAAATGATAACTGCGTCGGGCTGAAACTAGCAAAAAACACTTGCGTCGCACCTGGCGTCTCATTGCGCCGGGTGTATGATAGGGCCCATAATCTTTTAGAAATCATTCTAATAAAAACATTTCTTGTTTTAATCGAAACCATGATACATTTATTTTTTCAGGATTCTTCAATTAATATAAAGTTCAAAAGCTGTTCCAGCTTGCATAGTGACCACATAATTAATCATAATAATCATGAACGTCTCGTTTGACAACCAGAAAATGTCCAAATACTTTTAGTTTTATAAGTTAATATCTAACAACTTTTTGTGTGAAATGTTTTACTTGAAAAGTGTTCTCCTTTGAAATAAATGCCACTTTGTTTGATATTTTGGGGCCACTGTAGGTCCAAACCTTAAATGGCTTATTTAGCACTTTAGTTAAATAATCGTTGGATACATATCTCATTTACATAAACGCTTACCTTGCTTGGGCCAATAACTTTCTTCTTTGCACTTGTCTTTGGACTCTGGACATTTGAGACACCATTGTCTACTCCTTCTGCTGGAATATGAATCAAAATGCATGTAAAAACAACATGCATCAGGCAATTGTCAGCCATTATCCATTTAAAGTTAGAAGCACCAAATGTAACTGCAATCAATGGACCAGTAGAAGAAACATCACATTTATGCCACAGAATATGTGATTTTCTACCTTTTTGAGGAGAGTCACTCTTGTTTTTTTGAAGATGGGATGACTTGTTTTTCTCTTTTTCATGAGATGTAACTATCGTAGCAGGCTGGTCCTTAGGGTCTTCTTTCTCTAGACACACAAATAGAAATGATTTAGTAAATATCTATTAGCTTTGGATTACAGGCTGATTTAGATTCAATATTTAGATTTAGTCCAGTGTGGTTCTGTGAACAAATCTCAAAAAATAAAAGATTTGTTAAGCAGCACAACACTGCCTACTTGTGGTGGGAAATAGAATTACACTATACAACACATTTCTAAGTACCCATGTTAAGACAGTGGGTAGTTATTCTGGTCAAGGTCTAACCATTAGGGTGGTGTGTCAGCGTTTCGGCGCTGTCTGCACTGGAGCGCTTTGAGCTGGCTGTCTTTGCATGAATAACCTCCATATCACCATCTGTAACACCAGGCTCAGTCGCTTTGCTTGTTTCTTCCTCTTCTTCCTCCTCCTCCTCCTCCTCCTCCTCTTCTTCTTCCTCTTTCTCACCACCAGGAGGCAATTCCTTCATATTGAAAAGCTCAGGAGGCAGATTGGCTCGCTTTTGGGGTAACGTCTACTCATTTAGTAGAGAGAGAGAGAGAGAGAGAGAGAGAGAGAGAGTCATTTTAACTCATTTCAATCATTGAAGGTAATGCCGCTTTTATTTCAATCTGGAAAGACTCACTCCTATTGTTCCAGTCTTCAGTTTGAATTTATTTCCTCCCTTCATGGCTCCAAACAAAGGTAGAGACAACTTCTTAGGTTTCTCAGTGTCCGTGGACTGACTACTGGATCTTTAAAATAAAATAAAGGATGTCTAATCAATCAAAATGAACAATATTACTGCCCTTTGAAATGCATTTTATTTACTTTTTCTTTGTTGCCTGTTTTCATTTTTCTGGCTGTTTTTTTATTTAATACAAATTTATTAACAAAAACAGTGGTAATCACATAAATAAATAAACTTTAACAACATGTACTTACTACTTACTGTAGGGTTAGGGTATTGGGATTTAAATAAAATACATTTAGGAAAAAAAAAAAAAAAAAAAAAAAAAAACACATTTAGGGCCCTATGAAATTATTATTTTTTTCTTCTCAAATCATGTTTTTTGTTATGCTATTAAAAATGTTATGTTTGCATTTTTCTGGATTCTGATTTAATGGTTTAATTAAAGGATGTCTAATCAATAACAATTAACATCATCATTACTGCAAATAGGTAATTCTGATACATGCAATGACTATCCATTATGACATGTAGGCATTTTTATCTTTAGGTGTATGCACGTTGTGCACCCGTCTATAGGCGCATATTACTAACGCGCCCTTTAAATAACACAAAAAATACTGCACTATTGACTTTAGACCAGGTTTTTGTTGGTCAATGGTGCAGTTGTTTTCAGTTCCTCAAAATAGGGTTAGGGTATTGGGATTTAAATAAAATACATTTAGAAAAAAATAAAATAAATCACATTTAGGGCCCTATGAAATTATTATTTTTTTCTTCTCAAATCATGTTTTTTGTTATGCTATTAAAAATGTTATGTTTGAATTTTTCTGGATTCTAATTTAATGGTTTAATTAAAGGATGTCTAATCAATAACAATTAACAATAATTTTATGGTTAAATTTTTCTGGATTTTTTTATGAGTTATGATTTAATACAAATGTATTAACTAAATCACAAAAATGAATAAACTAACAATTTAATTTAATTTAATAAAATTAACAATTCCTTTCATTTTTTTTGGCAAACAACAGAGGTTTACTGTTTAAAATAAAACATGGACAAACGATTGCGTAATATTTCTTAATGTTTTGATAAACTATCATTATTACTTTGAGAAGTACATTCTGCTGTACAATAGTGTTATATTTCTTTCAAAATTTTCATCAAGTTAAAACAAACTGACTGATCTAAACTCTCAGAAAGGGATGCATCATCTGAATATATTCTGAAAGAACAAAATGCAATATTATTCAACCACAAACTAATTTCCCTACAGATTTATGCTAAAAAAAAATTCAAACAGCACAATCAAATCATGCAGCGCAGGAGAGATGTGCACGAGAGAGACAAAAGAGTTCATTAGAACTGGCATTTTTTGAACATTATCAACTGTGCATGTTTTTGAACCTTTAGTAAATCAATCATCCAAAATGAAATGCATTATATTCAAATGGCCAGCGGATCTGGAGGGAACACTGCGCTCACCCGCCGGGCTGTAATGAGGGCAGCTGGGTAGGTTTAGCCAGCTCTGCTAGCTTGCGCAGTCTCTGACCTTCCTTCTTCAACTCAGCTACATGCAAATGTAGCTTCTTTCTCTCCACCCCATCCAGAGCCACCTCGCTCCGTACTGCGCTCATGAAAGCATCCAGAGGATCCTCTGTGGACGAACTGGATCCTCCTGAAGGAGCACAACAAACAGGAAGTGCAACCTTATGCATGATGAAATATGGAGAAAGATATGAATAAGAGGACAGACTTTCACCACCTCACCTTTCCCAGAAGAACTCAGCCTTTTCTCAGTGTCAGCCAGTTCTTTTTCAACCTTGGCCAGTTTGGCTAGCTAAGAAAGTATGCATATTACATCAATAACAGGCACAGGACAGACAAGGCATGGGTAATCACAAAGGAAATATGATGCATGTTCCTTACCAGTGATTCATAAGTATCAGGACGCTCCTGAATCTTTCCGGCCTTCTTCATGCGCTCCTTTCTCTTCTTCTCCACCGCACCGGTCCGGTCAAGGAATGTGTCATCATCACTGTCATAAAAATCTTCATCTTCCCAGTTCTTCTTCTTGCGTTTGCGGGACACTGCAAAGAGACAAAAACAGAATGCTTGTGATTGGGTTAACATGAGGTAAAAAAAATATTATTATATTATACCCGTCAGCATTATTACAGGTCCTTAAAGACAAATATCTAGTTCAGTCATGAAACACAGGCCTTTACATGCAATCTGTTAGTATAGTGTTGTCAATACTGAAATTTCTAATTTCGATACGATACTCTGAAAAATATCAATATTCGAAAAACTGCCATTTTTAAAATTCTCTCCAAATTTTTTGTCCATCCACTGAAAGTCTAGGCAATCAATAATTTCAAGCTTCAAAAAGTACAAGACACATCGTAACAGTAATTTATATGAATGGAGCAGTTAAAACACTTTAAACATTTTAAGTCGGTTTAATTCTTCTGAAAGACATCACTTTATATGATGAACAGATTTTAATTCAGGCTTTTTTTGTTGCAATACCTTAAACGAGGAGCTTGATTTTATACTTTGAATTGAATGTACAAAAAAAAGTAAACAGCCAGTAAAGTAATCAAATGTAAGTAATTTAATTAACAATTAAAACGACAAGTTATTCAGTCAAGAGCAGTGGTGCCTCTCTTCGTCTTTTGTTGTTTGACAAACATTAATGACACAGACGGCAACAGGAATATTAGGCTGCTGTCACTTTAAGAGCTTACGCACAGATCTAAACTGATAGACATGCGTTTTCTTTCTCAACGGTTTACGTTCACTAAAGACATAACTGACAGTTTTGCTCAATTTGGTACTCGCAAGCTGTTTGAGAGGCGGCTTTATGTGCACGCTCACACCCAGAGTGCAATCTCCACAATCCCGTGCCAAAATTCAGGCTCTATAACGCCAACGCTATTCCTCCAGAGCGAATGAGATGAGTGAGGCAGGTGTGTGTCAACTCTCTGTCAGAGAGAAGAGAGCGAGAAAGAGCAGCTGGTATTGTGTATCGATACTGCGGGAAATGAGTATTTGAACCGTTTTAAATATTTCAGTAATCGATACATATCGAAAAATTTATATTTCTGACAACACTATGCAAGAAATCACATCATTAGCGCATGGTAGTGTTGTTGTACTCGGGTCTTAAGACCATTTTTTGAAGGTCTTGGTCGTGTGTCAGTCTCGACCACATTTGCACTTTGTCTTGTCTCGGTTGCAGACTTAAGGTGTGACGATACATGGGGTAACTTTTTTTGAGAAATGTTGCTTGGACACATTTTTTATCTGGATACTTTAGATCGGTCGAGGGCCCTGTGTCTCCCCTGGTTGCCCGTTGACAGCAACATTGCTCAAAGTTGCTCCGTGTATCATCACCTTTAGAGGACTTGGGATTTTGTTTCAAGACCACAACTGCTGGGATATTAATAAATTGCCGGTGCATTGTCTGATTTATTAACATCATTAATGTGATTGGATGTAAAACTTACTGCTTCAGATGCAATCAATAACTTATTTCTGATTTGATTTATTTATTGTGCGGGTTCAGAAATTGATGAGAGATTGTGTCAAAAATGTCACAAAAATGAATGCAAATACAAAATATTGTTGCAAAAAAGTACTGAGATCTGGATTTGTATACTATAACATGATATAATTAAGCAATATCACAAGAGAGCTGTTTTTACAAATTTGAGCATCACTGCAAACATGATATTGCTTTTATACAAACATTCAATAATTAAATTAAAAAAAAAAACTCTCAACATTATTAATGCATTTGTAATTTACCAATGCAGATGCATCTTCTGTACCACCTCTGCAGTGCAAAAATGAATTTTGTTGTTAATGATTTCATTTAATTGGTAACAGCTCTATATAGTGTCTCATTCTAATTATATCTATTGATTAAAAATAAGTTATTTCTTAGGCAGTAATCTTTATGAATTTCAGGAGTGCTGGTCTGGTCTTGGTCTTGGTCTTGACTCGGTCTCGGTCTTGGTGTTGTCTTGGTCTCAACCCCTCAATGTCTTGGGCTGAATTCGAAATCACTCCCTAAACCCTCATTCACTATTTCCCTACATTAGTCCACTAATATAGTTCACTTGAAGGAGTGAATGAAAACAAGTGAATGAATTCAGACAGCCGTTGTGTGTACATCAGCTGTACACTCGTTATTGAGGTGCAATGTGGGATTGAATGAGTGCGCTCAATAGCGTTTACTATGGTTTCGGACACCACTACAAATGGCTGTCCCCTTAAATAATGCCCTATTTGAGGGTATAGGGGGTGATTTCGGATTCAGCCTTGGTCTTGTCTTGGTCTCAACCAAGTGTGCCACACGAGTCCTGAAAAGTGAAGCCAAAGTGTCTTGATCGCCCCCTGGTGGCTGGATGCAGTATAGGAGCGAAGAATCTCTGAGCAAAGTAGTCACTGAGGCACTAACAGACATTTTTCGGGAACTTCGGGAGGAGATTGGAGCTTTAACGTTAAACTCTTCATTTCCATAACTGTTTATTTCACAGAAATGTTGTTGGTTAGGCGGGAGTGTGGGCAGGAGCTTGATATCGCGGTTCAACTTCACGCTCACTACTGTGCAGACTCGAGACCTAAGATGTCAGCGTTATATTTGAACACTGGTGGCTTCACTTACATCAACTGAAGAGAGTGAAAGCACGTCGTCCATCTTTCTTTACAGTCTATGGTCTCAACAGACATTGGTCTTGGTATGACTTGACCTCGGATTAGGTGGTCTTGACTACAACACTACCACATGGCACAACTGACAGAGCTCCATGAGTCTGAGCCGTGTCATGAATTTGTCTGTTTTCGGTATGACTGCTTGTTGTCTGCCTACCTGCTTCCTGTCTCAGAAGGCCGCGGGCCTCCAGGATGCGGCAGGACTCTAAGCAGCACTGGATGGCCGCTTCTTTCTTTTTCCCTGTGTGGGTCACCTCAGCTACCAGCTGCCTGCCCATAGCATCATCTACCGGCAACCTAAAAGACACAGAAATCAAACTTCCATATAAATGTCACCAAAATCACCAGTATCATTTATTAACAAGTGGAAATTGTATTGTATAGCCACTGAACACTGAGTTGGTGTTAAATTGCTATACAACCAAAAAAGGTGCAAACGTGCTTTGGCTGCAAATAGAGATGAAGTGATTACTTAATTCTGCAGAGCCAAGTGCCATGGCCTTTCTCTTCATATTCAAACTCCAGTTCTTCTCCTGAAATGAAAATAAACAATTAAATACATGTATGTGACTTCATGGCTGTGTGTGTGGTAAAGAAATTTCACGATTTCATCACTCTAAAGGCCAAAGTATGATTTTTTACGTGTACACGAGTGTCAGCGTACAGTGACGTGATGCGAATTTCGTCATCAGAAGAGTGCGCGCGTACAGTCAGATTTTTGTAACAGGTTGCACGTGCATTACATTTTTTGCAGTATTTACATGGGTTGCTCAAAACTGCGCATACGTGGAACGCCTGTGTACGCGTACAAGTCAAAAGAAGTATACTTTGCAAGGCTGTGCGTACGACTGTGCGCATACGCTCGCGTAAGCATAAAAAAAAGGAAGTATACTTTCGGCTTAAGGGTACGTTTACACGACAACCATTGTCGGACAAAACTCTAAAAAGTTTAGTTTTTAGTTAGAAAACGATGTAGTGTAAACGTCCCCTTAGTCTGACTTTTAAATTGATATAGTGTGTATGTGTAAAATAGGGTTTTTTTATGAGAAGCGAAAGGAGAATTTCCACATTGGTGGACCATATCAATCAATCAATCAGGTTAATATTTACCTTCTCTATCATAGAAGCCCTGTAAGGCTTTTTTAGGATCTTTTAAGTATGCTGCTTCCTGATCCTCCTGGAATTCTGTGGCAAATGGATTCTCCTCATTCTCATCCTCTTCTGGCGCTGCCTCTTCATCTAAAAAATAACAAAGACAAAGTGTAAATTCACTAAAAACAGGCAGGCAGGCAGTTCTAATGGACTGATGATCATATGTTCTCTTTGTTACCCATTCCCCAAGAGCAGCCAGTATCATCTGAGGAGCTCCTTGTAGCACTGGATTCCTTCTCCTCTTTCTCCTCCTCCTCCTCCTCCTCCTCGTCTGAGCCATCACCCATCATCCTCTTCTCCAACGCTTCTTTCTGTTTTCTAGCACGTTCTCTGAGCTCTGTCACCGTCAGTTCAGATTCTGCTTCTTCGTCAAACTCTGGACCCTGGGGAAAGACATGATCTGGTATAATTAATGTTCACATTCAAGCAATACGAGCATGAGATAAACCTAATCACGAAATCTATGAATCATAAAAATGGCAAAAAAAATATTGGTTACATGTTATTTACTTAACTATAAATAAAACAATATAATAATTATCGGGTCAAGCAATCATTAGTTAGTTAATACACATTGAAAAATAAAAAAATAAAAAAAACAGACCTTCATCAACTGCTGGATGTTTAGTTACAAAAATGTAACAATATTGGTAACAGTTTGTGGTGAAACCCTAGTTACCACAGCTATGTTACTATTGTGAAGCCACAAAAAATACCATGTATTATGGACGCAAGTAAGATGTCAATACCATGGTGAATGATTCAGTATCATAGTATATATTAAAGTAGACCAACAACACTCTTAAAAATATCTATGCTTTCTTTTAAACAGTGTAAGAAGCTTTTAAAATCTTTTTTACTTTACATTTTCTGACATCAGTGGTGGCTAATAAGTTGTATTGTAGTAACTGTAACAATCTTGGCAGTAACTAGTAACTTTTTGTATTTGTGTGTTATGACAAATAATTTGTACTGAATTAATAAAGTAATAGTATACACTCACCTAAAGGATTATTAGGAACACCTGTTCAATTTCTCATTAATGCAATTATCTAATCAACCAATCACATGGCAGTTGCTTCAATGCATTTAGGGGTGTGGTCTTGGTCAAGACAATCTCCTGAACTCCAAACTGAATGTCAGAATGGGAAAGAAAGGTGATTTAAGCAATTTTGAGCGTGGCATGGTTGTTGGTGCCAGACGGGCCGGTCTGAGTATTTCACAATCTGCTCAGTTACTGGGATTTTCACGCACAACCATTTCTAGAGTTTACAAAGAATGGTGTGAAAAGGGAAAAACATCCAGTATGCGGCAGTCCTGTGGGCGAAAATGCCTTGTTGATGCTAGAGGTCAGAGGAGAATGGGCCGACTGATTCAAGCTGATAGAAGAGCAACTTTGACTGAAATAACCACTCGTTACAACCGAGGTATGCAGCAAAGCATTTGTGAAGCCACAACACGCACAACCTTGAGGCGGATGGGCTACAACAGCAGAAGACCCCACCGGGTACCACTCATCTCCACTACAAATAGGAAAAAGAGGCTACAATTTGCACGAGCTCACCAAAATTGGACAGTTGAAGACTGGAAAAATGTTGCCTGGTCTGATGAGTCTCGATTTCTGTTGAGACATTCAGATGGTCAGAATTTGGCGTAAACAGAATGAGAACATGGATCCATCATGCCTTGTTACCACTGTGCAGGCTGGTGGTGGTGGTGTAATGGTGTGGGGGATGTTTTCTTGGCACACTTTAGGCCCCTTAGTGCCAATTGGGCATTGTTTAAATGCCACGGCCTACCTGAGCATTGTTTCTGACCATGTCCATCCCTTTATGACCACCATGTACCCATCCTCTGATGGCTACTTCCAGCAGGATAATGCACCATGTCACAAAGCTCCAATCATTTCAAATTGGTTTCTTGAACATGACAATGAGTTCACTGTACTAAAATGGCCCCCACAGTCACCAGATCTCAACCCAATAGAGCATCTTTGGGATGTGGTGGAACGGGAGCTTCGTGCCCTGGATGTGCATCCCACAAATCTCCATCAACTGCAAGATGCTATCCTATCAATATGGGCCAACATTTCTAAAGAATGCTTTCAGCACCTTGTTGAATCAATGCCACGTAGAATTAAGGCAGTTCTGAAGGCGAAAGGGGGTCAAACACAGTATTAGTATGGTGTTCCTAATAATCCTTTAGGTGAGTGTATATATATATATATAATATTGTCTTCAGAACAAATAGAGGGTAATTCCGTGTGCAACTCAACCAGAGGTCATTGGCTAAAATTTTTATTTTGATTATTTCTTTTCTGGTGAAAAGACATTCATAAATGAAGAGGAAAGCCAAAATATTGAATGTCATGGATGTGTATTAATGGAGTAATCCACTGTTTTGTAGAGGGGGTCAAAATGACAATATTCACTTGAGATTTAGAGCCAAATTACAGGGGGATAAAAATGACTTTAGAAAGATGACAGCATCATTATTTTTTTTACACAGATATTGATAGGTATATTAGTAAAATCTGTTGACTTTAGCAATCTTTGTTGCATTATATGCCAACGGTGACAGTTCAAAAATGGGAAAAAGCACTTCTTGTGTTTTTTGAATTCCTGTAACTCAAGAAGTATTAAAGATATCTTGATATCCTTTTAGCTTTTGGTTCTTAAAACTTTTCTTTTTGGATCTTCATTTTCAAGGTCCTATATGGTTAATTCCCAGAGATATATGGATATAGATATAGGGCTCCACAAGTAAATTGTTAAATTGTACACATTTTCAGTGGTCAAAAAAACCCAAATGTGGGTCACTTTGCATAGAAGAACAAATAGTGTTGAAGAACAAATTTTTGAAGAACAAATAGTGTTGAAACTAGAAATGTATCTTGTTTTTTCTATTTACATTCAACATAATTGCATAGAACATTTCTGTCTGAGATCCATAAATATTCATTTTCCAGTTTGTGTGCCTTTAACTCTAGAAGTATTAAAGATATCTTAAATTCCTTCTAGATTCTCATTCTTAATAAACTTTTCTTTTGTAATCTTCATTTTTAAGACTCTACATGGTTCAATCCCAAAGATATTGGGATCTTAATGTGACTCAATGTCAAAATTGTTGAATCTTGCCCATTTTTAATGATTGAAAACCAAATGAGGGTCACTTTTCAAACAGTTGATACTTAATGTGTTTAAAGAAGAATATCTGAAGAACAAATAATACTGAAACTAGAAATGTGTCTCGTTTCCCTCTACCAAAACAATTGCACACTGAATTGCTGAAATTTGGTTGATTTGACACGGAATAACATAATAGTGATTTTTATCAGGTAGTCACAGTGGTGTGTGTGCACCTCTTTAAAGGGATAGTTCACCCAAAAATGAAAATTCTGTCATCATTTACTCACCCTCAATTTGTTCCAAAACTGTATGAGATTCTTTCTTCTGCTGAACACAAAAGAAGAGATTTTGAAGAATGTTGGTGACCAGACAGTTGACGGTAGCCATTGACTTCCATAGTATTTTTTTCCTACTATGGAAGTCAATACTATGGAGTCCATCAGCATTCTTCAAAATATCTTCTTTTGTGTTCAACAGAAAAAAAGAAACTCATACAGCTTTGAAACAACTTGAGGGTGAGTAAATGATGACATAATTTTCATTTTTGGGTGAACTATCCCTTTAATAAATACATACCTGCAAAATAAAGAGTCTCGTGCTTCCTCCAAACTTTATAACATGTCCCACTCTGAGCCTTATGTAAGTTTTAGGGGGTATTTTGTTCTTATTCACAAAAGTCCCATGCGTGCTGCCCAGGTCATAGGCATAGAAGCCCTTCTCCTCTCCCACGCCCCCGTCCTCTCCGGCTGTACCCCGGTACTGAACCACAGCGTGATAGCGGGAGATGGACGGATGCTCCAGAGACACGTCACACACCGGCAGCCGACCCACCACGAAGTAACTCCTCTGGGTCAGCGGGACAGAGTCTAGTATCGCCCCATTCTTCAGCAGCTCAAATGAGTAGCTGATGTCAGGAACGCATCCCCACGGGGGCTCGGTGTACGGGAGGGGAGGAAACTTGCCCGCCGGAGGTAGTTTGGCAGGGATCCTGGGTCTGGTGTCTTTTGGTTTGGGCTGGACCTGGGTCAATGACATGACGTGCATAATTGTGTGTCTAAGTGCATTATTTCCTTTTAAAATAATTTGATATATCACTGTATTCTATAAAATTTAGTTTGAATTCATTTTTAGTACATTTAAATAATACATATACGGTCACACTTTATATTAGGGTCCAATTCTCACTATTAACTATGACTTTTGCCTCAAACTCCTAATTACTGCTTATTAATAGTTAGTAAGGTAATTTTTTAGAGTTTAAGTATAGGTATTGGGTAGGATTAAGGGATGTAGAATATGGTCATGCAGAATAAAATACATTAATATGTGCTTTATAATTACAGCCAATATCCCAGTAATATGCATGCTAATAAGCAACTAGTTAATAGTGAGAATTGGACCCTGAAATAAAGTGTTACCAAAATATTATTTCATGTTTTGTTATCTTAAACTCCCAAAATGTCTGAACAAATGAACAGATTAAGAAAACAATTCAAAATGGTGTCTTAATAATAAAAACTAAATACTATGGCATCGTTTTAGGTTTGAAACCTTTCATATAAACACATTTTTATAAATATCAGTAGTTTTAAAGCTGTTGATCATTGAAAAACATTTGCCCAGCAATTCGTATACTCAAATGTCAGGGTGGCAAAAAGATTATTATTATTATTTTTTTTTAATATTGTGAAATATTATTACAATTTAAAATAATGGTTTTCTATTTTAATATACTTTAAAATATAATTTATTTCTGTGATGCAAAGCTGAATTTTCAGCATCCAGTCTTCAGTGTCACATGACCCTTCAGAAATCATTCTAATATTCTGATTTATTACCAATGCTGAAAACAGTTGCTGCACAATACTTTTTTGGAACCTGTGATACTTTTTTCTAGATTATTTGATGAATAAAAAATTAAAAAGCACAGCATTTATTCAAAATAGATTTTTTTTTCTATCAATATAAATCTTTACTATCACTTTTCATCCATTTAACACATCCTTGCTGAATAAAAGTATTAATTTCCTTCCAAAAAAAAAAAAAAAAAAAAAAAGACTGACCCCAAATTTTTGAATAAATGCAGTTCTTTTTTTAAACTTTTTATTAATCAAAGAATCCTGAAAAAAGGTTATAAAATTAATATTAAGCCGCACAACTGTTTCCAGCATTGATAATAAATCAGCATAGAATGATTTCTGAATGATCATGTGACACTGAAGACTGGATGCTGAAAATTCAGCTTTGCATCACAGAAATAAATTATATCTTTAAGTATATTAAAATAGAAAGCCACGTTTTTAAATTCTATTGTGTAATATAAAACATTTCAAAGTATTTTTTCTGTATGTTTATCAAATAAATGCAGGCTTGATGCGCGTAAGAGACTTCAAAAACATTAAAAATAGTAATGTGTCCAATCTTTTGTTTACTGTACAGTGTACATACAACTATTTAGCATTTTTTTTTTATTATTATTTAAACTGCTAATTTCAAGTAGGTTGTACAACTACAGTATAGTCATACATACAGCTATCTGGTTGTAAAAACAGTCAAAAAATGAATTTAAACACAGGGTTAATGACTCAAAGGTATGCATTACATGCAAAAAGCACCTTTCGTGAAGCTTTATTTGGCAATGACCCACCTTCTGCTTGTGTTGCTCTGCTCTCTCGGATGATGGATGGTCGGATGGCTCTGTTTGAGAGTCTGTGGGCTGGTGGTTAGTATCAAGATCTGTGTGGTTCTCTGGTCTGCTGCTGCTTAATTCCTCTGCGAGTTTCTTGGGTGCGTTTGGTCCTCCTGCTTTCCTCGCCGGGAGAGATGGAGCCACGAATATATCCGGTTTCTTAAAAGGATCATCTGTGTTTTCATTAGAGCTGCTGGTGTCCTGTAAAGTATCCGAGCTCTTCTCTGTGTCCATTTCAGTGTGATTATTTTCTATTTGCCCGCTGCGTTCAGACTCCATCGTGTGTTTGGTTCCCGACATGGTGTGTTTGGTGTTACACTCTAATCCTTCCGTTCCTGTACTCTTCAATTTATGATTTCTTATTTTCTTCCTAACACGAAATGTATCAGAATATTTAAATGTGGATTTATAATAATTATCTGTGATATATAGAGCCAATTTAATATCTTAAATTCTTATCTTTTTATCTCCAATGTGTAGGAACCATTTACATTTTTTCCACGGATATATTTTAGTGTCGTACCTGACAACCGCTTATCGTTTATATGTCGTCTTGTCGAAACTGACAATAAATTATACTTATTGTACTATTTTGCTATTCTTCGTCGTTATGAGCATCTGCTCATAAAAGGTAAAGCAAGTCATTTGTTTTCTGATGATTAAGTTATAATTGTTACATTAAACATTGGAGTCTGCAGGGCGTCTAATGTTGCGTAAGTTAGTGTCAATGTTATACATTTAGTCTTTAAATACATGAAAGCACGAACGTGTGTAAAATATTAAGCGTTTTATGTGCATGTTATAGTATATCAGTATGTTTCTACCTGGAAATTACTGTAATCTTCAGTACTGAAAGGGAATCTCATCAAGAATATGTCCAAATGCAAAAGTGATAACGGAAATTAATCATATATTTAGGAGAATTTTATCTTTTGTTGTTTTACTTTTGAGTTTGTTTGTGATTGTCTAACAATCTGAGAAACGTCGATGGTTTCAATATACTTATTACAACTTACAACGTAAAATAAAAGCAGAGCAACAAACACTACAATGATGTATACCTATTTTTATATCAATAACTTATATATATATATATATATAAAATATATATATATATATATATATATATATATATATATATATATATATATATATATATATACACTCACCTAAAGGATTATTAGGAACACCATACTAATACTGTGTTTGACCCCCTTTCGCCTTCAGAACTGCCTTAATTCTACGTGGCATTGATTCAACAAGGTGCTGAAAGCATTCTTTAGAAATGTTGGCCCATATTGATAGGATAGCATCTTGCAGTTGATGGAGATTTGTGGGATGCACATCCAGGGCACGAAGCTCCCGTTCCACCACATCCCAAAGATGCTCTATTGGGTTGAGATCTGGTGACTGTGGGGGCCATTTTAGTACAGTGAACTCATTGTCATGTTCAAGAAACCAATTTGAAATGATTGGAGCTTTGTGACATGGTGCATTATCCTGCTGGAAGTAGCCATCAGAGGATGGGTACATGGTGGTCATAAAGGGATGGACATGGTCAGAAACAATGCTCAGGTAGGCCGTGGCATTTAAACGATGCCCAACTGGCACTAAGGGGCCTAAAGTGTGCCAAGAAAACATCCCCCACACCATTACACCACCACCACCAGCCTGCACAGTGGTAACAAGGCATGATGGATCCATGTTCTCATTCTGTCAGACCAGGCAACATTTTTCCAGTCTTCAACTGTCCAATTTTGGTGAGCTCGTGCAAATTGTAGCCTCTTTTTCCTATTTGTAGTGGAGATGAGTGGTACCCGGTGGGGTCTTCTGCTGTTGTAGCCCATCCGCCTCAAGGTTGTGCGTGTTGTGGCTTCACAAATGCTTTGCTGCATACCTCGGTTGTAACGAGTGGTTATTTCAGTCAAAGTTGCTCTTCTATCAGCTTGAATCAGTCGGCCCATTCTCCTCTGACCTCTAGCATCAACAAGGCATTTTCGCCCACAGGACTGCCGCATACTGGATGTTTTTCCCTTTTCACACCATTCTTTGTAAACTCTAGAAATGGTTGTGCGTGAAAATCCCAGTAACTGAGCAGATTGTGAAATACTCAGACCGGCCCGTCTGGCACCAACAACCATGCCACGCTCAAAATTGCTTAAATCACCTTTCTTTCCCATTCTGACATTCAGTTTGGAGTTCAGGAGATTGTCTTGACCAGGACCACACCCCTAAATGCATTGAAGCAACTGCCATGTGATTGGTTGATTAGATAATTGCATTAATGAGAAATTTAACAGGTGTTTCTAATAATCCTTTAGGTGAGTGTGTATATATATATATATATATATAAAAAATGTATATAATTTTATATGTACACATTATTATGGTATATTATATATAAATCGAAAGTTTAGAGATGTATTTTTTAGTGCTGTTAAAATCGATTAAGCACATCTACCAAAAGTTTTTGCTTGCATAATATATATGTGTGTATATATATTATTATGTTTATATATATATATATATATATATATACACACACACATATATTATTTAAACAAAAACTTTTATGTTATATGCGATTCATCGCGATTAATTGATTTGACAGTGGCTAGTTATACTTAGTATAAATGTAACAATCTTGACAGTAAGTCGTTTTTTTTTGTATTTGTCTGTGTATGAAAATGAATTTGACCTGAATTAATAATGTAATGTTTAACATTGTAATTGTAATATTGGTAATATTGTTTTTATTATTATTATTTTACTGTATGATTATTCAGAACAAATATAGGGTCATTCTGTGTGCAACTCAACCATAGGTCACTGGCTAAAATTTTATTTTGATCATTTCTTTTCTGGTGAAAGACATGCATAAATGAAGAAGAAAGGCAAAATATTAAATGTCATAGATGTATATTAACTAAATAACTCACTTTTGTAGAGGATGGTCAAAATTACGATTTTCACCTGCGATTTAAAGCCAAATGACATAAAAATGACTTTAGAAAGATCAAAGATGACAGCATCATTATTTTATTTTTTCACAGATATTCGTAGGTCTATTAGTAAAATCTGTTGACTTTAGCAATCTTTGTTGCATTATATGGCAATGGTGACAGGTCAAAAATGGGAAAAAGCACCTTTTGTGTTTTTTGCATGCCTGTAACTCAGTCTATTAATATCCTTTTAGATCGCGATTAATCGATTTGACAGCGCTACTTTTTTTCTTTTGATATTGGAGGTAACCATCCATAACCACTACATGTGCATCAGGTGAAATGTTTTTATAGTAATGTCAACTTGAACAGTTTTTTTTCTTTATGGTTTTCAGACTGTCCTCAAGAGTTGTACCACTGCCCAAAGAAGCACCGTGTGAAGATGATGCGTTATTGGGGCGAGCTCCCAGTGGCTTCGGCTCCCTCGGGCCGCAGTTCTTTTGACCTTCTGCAGCGCGAGTTCCGGCAGGTGGAGATGCAGGACCCTCCCCTGCACCAACCCTCTGCACAGCGTCCACGTCCCACCACCATGCTGGACATCCCCTCAGAGCCCTGCAGCCTCACAATCCACACCGTGCAGCTGAGCCAGCATGCCCGTCGTCTCCGGAGTCTCATCACTGCCGCCCAGCAGGGCCAGCAGCCTCTGCCCACGTTATTAGATGCCCAGGGTGTCCTCAAACCTGAGGATGTGGATGCTCTACCTCCCCGCCCCGTCACACCCACTGTACCTGATGATCTGCTTCCACTGGATAGTAAAGCTCCTCGACAGCCATTCCAGCTACGCCACAGTGACCCAGAGAGCGACTTCTACAAGTACGTCAGTAGATCATCATGTATATCAGTCATTGTTTGTCCTGAAAATATGTTAAAGATCCATTAAAATGCAATTCATACATACAATGACTTGAATACACCTCTTATAGGTTGAACACATCTGCATTAAAATGTGTATTAATGCATAATGCATTCAAATTAAAAAGTAAAAATGTTAGGGTAATATAGCTGTCCTGCTATCATAATGAAGTGAAAGAATAAAATTCACTAAAAGAGAGAAGAAGAATAAGAATGTATTATTTCTTAGAAAACTTAATATGTAGCAAAACATAAAACAGAAAATGATTTCAGAGAGTGTCCAGGTCAATAAGTCTCTTAAAATATCTTGAAGTTAATTGTACCTTTTAATGTTAAGGCAATGTTAGTTCAGCTTGTAAAATGTCTTGTGATGCAACTCCCCAAAAACTAATATTAATCTATTTATTTAGAGTTCAATAGTAATTCATAATGTTGTTAAAAAACCATTTACCTTGCATATTGTGCGATATGGCACAACATATTATATCACAATTTTTTTCAGACAGGATCACAAGCCACAATCTTATAAAAAAAATTTTCATGTGGGTTTTTAAGACTATTTTGCAAGGCACAGTAATGCATCCAAACTAATTTCCCTATTTTAAAAATGTAGACCATTTACACCAAAGTAGGGGGTACAAAAATAATAGGACAAATACAATATAAGATAAAAATTAAATCATAACAGTGCATAATTTAAGCTACAGTAGTACTATTTACTGTAACTAGCATTCAAGTAATATATTGAATAAACAAATTAACAAACAAAATAAAACACTAAATAGACTTCACTGTATGAATTAAATATACACCGATAAGCTACAAAAGTTGTTCAGTCAAGAGCAGTGAGTGATTTTCTCTTTGTCTTTTGTTGTTTGATTAACATTACGCACACAGACAGCAGCAGGTTAATTAGGCTGCTGTCACTTTAAGACCTCATGCACGGATCTAATATACTGACACCCATCCAGTTACATTCACTTAAGATATAAATGACTGTGTTTATGTAAACTTTGTGTGTATTTGACAATTTAAGCACAAAAAGACGCGAAAGAGAACCTAGTTCAGTACTCGCACGCTCTCCGAAAAGCATAAAAAATAGTGTGCAAATAAAAAGTTTGACCGGCAAGGCTTTAAAAACGCATGCAAATAGTAAACTTTCATGATGCCGAATGTCACTCGAGCGTAACCCATACCACTGCGTTGCTAAACGGGATGTGAATGTATTTGCAGTTGTACAGGATGTTGATGTCGCGTCATCTTGAATTTTGTCAAGGCTTAAACTTTTGTGACGATGCAGCCCTGGCCCGTCAACTGTCCCGAGCGTTGTTCACGTTCACGCATTGTTAGAACTCGCATTTGGTGCTTGGCAAGTTTTCATTTTAGGCCCAGGTTACACCACATGACATTTTTAGATTAAAAATATAAACTTATTTTTGACAAAAGTTTACCAAACGCATATGAAACCAACATGCATACAACAAACATTTCTAAGAATTCAAATTCCGAACTAGATTGTATTGAAAAATCGTGAACACTTCCTAATTAGATGTATTTTCTTCTCTATCTTTCACCTGTTTTCCCAACTTTAGAGGCAAAGGTGAGCCAGTCACTGAGTTGAGCTGGCTGTCCTGCCGTCAGCTTCTGTACCAGTCGGTCGCCACAGTGCTCGCTCACGCTGGTTTTGAGTCGGCGAATGAGAGTGTATTGGAGACTTTGACAGATATGGTTCACGAACACTACCTGCGGCTCACCAAGTTGCTGCGCGTGGCTGTTGATAGGGAGGCCTGCCGGGGCTCTACACCCTTCCCTGATGTGGTGGAACAGGTCTTTCATGAAGTGGGCATTGGCAGCGTCCTAGCGCTCCAGCGCTTCTGGCAGGTCCGCATCAAAGATTACCACAGCTACATGCTGCAGGTGAGATATCTCCAATGTTATGTCAGCTTTACTACCTATATATAGCTTTTATTGACATTGCTTTGGCACTGAATGACTAGTGTCATCTTTGACTGTAGGTCAGTAAGGAGCTCTCAGAAGAGTACGAGAGACTTGTGAATCCAGAAAAGGCTCTGGAGGATTCCAAACCCTTAAAGGTTAAAGAGGAGCCGGTGAGTGACATTGCGTTTCCTTTGAGCGAGGAGCCGGAAGCGGATCCGGCTTCAGGTGACCAGGCCCTGCCCATTGGTGTGCTGGGAACATCCAGTGAAAGACTGGCTGGAGGACTGGAGGAAGGACATTCCCCTCACACATCAGGTACCTCATTCACTTCTGAGGGATCCTTATTAGTGCTCAATTAAGACAAGTTTAAAGGGTTGATTCACCCAAAAATGACATTTCTGTCATTGATTACTCACCCTCATGTCGTTCCAAACCAGTAAGACCTTCGTTCATCTTCGGAACACAAATTAAGATATTTTTGATGAAATCCGATAGCTTTCTGGCCCCACATAGACAGCAACACAGCGACCATATTTAAATGTTCAAAAGAAAAGTCATTTAAATCATCATGCAATTTATTCATACTTTACTTCATAGTTCCTTAAAGGTGACGTATGTAGTTTCTGCGACACTGGTGGAATCTAGCAGAATTAGCAAACAACATCGAGTCTCTCCCATTTACACATTGCAAATACAGTTCTTATCGGTGCATATTAGGAATAATTTAAAGGCACAATATGTAAGATTTTTTTTACTAAAATATCCAAAAACCACTAGAACTGTGTTATATATATATATTATATATAATGCTCCTCTGTGCGTTCGCTCTGCGGGGAAGAAGAGAGAGCATGAGAAGAATATTCATTCAGTGCAAATCAAATAGTTTAACAGAGCAGTAGGAAAAGGCATGCTAGGGCCTACCTATATCTCCAAAATTACAGGAGTAGTCGGCGGGGTTTACTCTTGAAAATGTCAATGATTTCATCGAAGTCGAGAGTTACTGTAAGCTCTCTCTCGTACTTAAACAAAAACTGCTGCAACATTGTCCTTTACTGGAATTTATTTTCACACTTTCACAAGCTACATCCGATCTCGAAATTCACTGTCTGTTGAACTTGCGCAGAAACATCCAAATAGACATAAACAACTTTTTAAAATTGTTTTGAAAACTAAACATTTAGACTATTTTAGTACAAATTATGAGCTTATTTGCTGATTTTTAATTTTTAACAAAATTAAAATAAATTTGGGTTTTTTTTGAAGAAAAGTTTTGGGTGGGCCTGTTGAAAAGTAACACCGTGCCTGATTGGGACACCCCTCCAAATCATTGAATTCAGGTGTTCCAATCACTTCCATGGCCACAGGTGTATAAAATCAAGCATCTAGGCATGCAGAGGCTTCTACAAACATTTGTGAAAGAATGGGTCGCTCTCAGGAATTCAGTGAATTCAAGCGTGGTACCGTGATAGGTTGCCACCTGTGCAGTAAGTCCATTCGTGAAATTTCCTCACTACTAAATATTCCACGGTCAACTGTTAGTGGTATTATAACAAAGTGGAAGCAATTGGGAACAACAGCAACTCAGCCATGAAGTGGTAGGCCATGTAAAATCACAGAGCGGCGTCAGCGCATGCTGAGGTGCACAGTGCGCAGAAATTGCCAACTTTCAGTCAATAGCTACAGACCTCCAAACTTTGTGTGGCCTTCAGATTATCTCAATAACAGTGTGTAGAGAGCTTCATGGAATGGGTTTCCATGGCCGAGCAGCTCATCCAAGCCTTACATCACCAAGTACAATGCAAAGCGTGGGATGCAGTGGTGTAAAGTACGCCGCCACTGGACTCTAGAGCAGTGGAGATGTGTTCTCTGGAGTGACCAATCACGCTTCTCTGTCTGGCAATCCGATGGACCAGTCTGGGTTTGGTGGTTGCCAGGAGAACGGTACTTGCCTGACTGCATTGTGCCAAGTGTAAAGTTTGGTGGAGGGGGGATTATGGTGTGGGCTTGTTTTTCAGGTGTTGGGCTGAAACTTAGTTTCCCCTTAGTTCCAGTGAAAGGAACTCTTAATGCTTCAGCATACCAAGACATTTTGGACAATTTCATGCTCCCAACTTTCTGTTCCAACATGACTGCAGACCAGTGCACAAAGCGTCAGTCCATAAAGACATGGATGAGCGAGTTTGGTGTGGAGGAACTTGACTGGCCTGAGTCCTGACCTCAATACGATAGAACACCTTTGGGATGAATTAGAGCGGAGACTGCGAGCCAGGCCTTCTCGTCCAACATCAGTGCCTGACCTCACAAATGCTCTTTAGAAGAACGGTCAAAAATTTCCCATAAACACACTCCTAAACCTTGTGGAACGCCTTCCCAGAAGAGTTGAAGCTGTTATAGCTGCAAAGGGTGGGCCAACTCCATATTAAACCCTATGGATTAAGAATGGGATGTCATTAAAGTTCATGTACATTTAGGCAGGCATCCCAAAACTTTTGGCAATATAGTGTATTTATATGTTTTTTGAATGTATATCATACTAAAGTCAAAATGATTAGTTAACATTAGTAAACATGAACCAATAAGGAACTGCACTTATAAAGCATTTATTTATATTTGTTAATGTTAATTTCAACATTTACTAATACTTTATTAAAATCTTGTTAACATTAGTTAATGCACTGTGAACTAACATGAACAAACCATGCACAGCTGTATTTTTATTAACTAAGATTAACAAAGATTAACAAATGTATTGCTCATGGTTAGTTCATGTTAGTTAATACATTAACTAATGTTAACTAATGAAACCTTATTGCAAAGTGTTACCGAAAACTCTTGGGCTAAATTACCAAAACATTTATAAAGCCCACATATAATCACAAAACTGAAGAGTTTTAATACAGCCTGGGTGTCTGGACTTAGAGGCTGATTCTTGCTCTGCATTCACAATTTCTTAATTGTTTTTCCTACTGCAAGTATTTTATAAAGAAGGCATCTGTGTGTTCTGACAGACAAAGCACAGCATAAAGAATCAGCAACAGACTTTAGAGAAATGCTGTCCTTTAATCTGTCAACAACACCTCACAAATCAACATGTGGATTCTGCATAATAACAGGAACATAGCTCACTTCAGACAATTTGACGTCCAACCGTGATTGTCTTTGAAATTTATTGTTGAAAGCACAGAATTTGTTACACAAGCGGTTGTTGTCGTGGTACTTTAAAGAGGATGAGCTGAAGCAAATCTGTCTGCACAACTACTTCAGCTTTCTACTTATTATGAATCAGGCGTTTCCGGTACTGCATTCAGCACATCTTCAGAGAATTATTTTAGGGCTGTCAAGCGTAAAGCCGTTTATCTCAAATTTTGAATTCAGTAAAATTTGCATATGAAAACATATTTTCCTTTCCAAATGTAGTTTCTGAATAATAAATAATGTTTTTGCCACTAGCATGCAGCAGTCCACTGCTTACCAGTGTGTTTCAGTCATTAATGATATTCATATCTATATTGAGCTTTGATTTATTAAATACATTATAGTTGTATTCAGGCCCGGCTCCAGCTTTGAGATGCAGGGTAGGCCAAATGAAATTCCTGGTGGGCCCAGACTTTTAACATTATTTTTTCATTATTTTATCCCTGTGACAAAATGTAATTTTATAACAAAAGAGGCAGGTCTTGAAAGGAACTCTATATTTGCAGGGCTTAATGCAAAGGAGCTTTTCTACAGGTTAATTCTGGTCCAGATTTTTACTTGCCCTGCAAAAATTTACACTGGTCCCACCACAAAAAAGTATTATTAGTATTTTAATAAATATTAAGACAAGTAAACAGTCAGTACTAAAATAAGAACAAATGAACTAATTTCAAGCAGTAGCACAAATAAACAGAATCAGGGTAGGACTGGGGGGCCCTGGGCTTGAGTTTATGTTTGGGCCCTAGCTACGCTACAAATGACCTCAACTATAACATCATTATAGAGCAGCAAAAAATACGGGTTCACCCTGGCCCCACCGTGGAGCCGGGCCTGGTTGTGTTAGACCTTCAGAGTGACGGCAGAAGGTCTGGACTCAATAGCAGCTTTCATTGGCTAAGGACCGCCCCGAGGTCGTCTGACCGACATATAACGCAACCAATCACAATTGGTTTTGTTCTGCGTCATGTTTAGGGGCGTGAAAATGTAACATCCTACAATAACAGACCGGCGTGTAAAACTCTTGAACGTATTTTAAAGAGTCTATGCTGCTAACTTTAAATACTTCATATACTTCTGAAAATCCAGCGTTTAGTAGATCCTGATAAGCGCTCATTGTCACAGAACATGATGGCGTTCTTCTTCCATGAGGGGGTTTGGCATCACGGCATCTTTGTTTCCGTTAAAGAACGTGACACACACACTCAGACATCTTGTAGAATTCACCCAATCAGAAAATGACTTTGAAATTAACTCCTGAAGTGTTTCCAATTTTGTGTCTGAGGCTGAGACTATATTATAGTCAACCTTGACTAGATTCATTTCACCAGCAGTTTAAGCTTTATCTCTATGTGTCATCTCTTGCAAGTCAAATCACACACACCTCTGAGTAAGCATTAAATTATTGTTTCATTGAAGTACAGCAAAGTAATGTACTTATTTAAATCTAATCTGCAGGTGAACCTGTGGTGACCAGAAAATATTTGCCCCATTAACATTCGATTCAGTATTACAGTAGTTGAAACCCTCATCCCTCCCTCGCACTTCACCCAAAGCCCTAAAATTATACTTATTTTTTTTTGTCCAGAAAGCTTATTTCATTTTATTTTGATGATATTTTTCCTATTTTTTAATGCATTTTTTTTATTTTTTTATTTACCTTTAAATTACTAGATTTTATCAATAAATAAGCACATTCTTTCAACTTAAATTCAAAATAACTCACAATTTCATGCATAACTCTTTTAAAGGATTAGTTCACTTCAAAATGAAAATGTCCTGATATTTTGCTCACCCCCATCTCCTCCAAGATGTTCATGTCTTTCTTTCTTCAGTCAAAAAGAGATAACATTTTTTGAGGAAAACATTCCAGGATTTTTCTCCCCATCACAGACTTCAATGGCAACCAAAATGATGAAGGTCCAAATCAATGCAGTTTCTAAGGAAAGGCTTTAGGGACTCTGCACGATCCCAGACGAGGAATAGGGTCTTATCTAGCCAAACCATCGGCCATTTTCAAATTTTTTTTTTTAAATGAATATACTTTTTAAGCTAAATTGCTCATCTTGCGCTGCTCTGCGACGTCCCATTGATTGCGCAATCATGGCGGAAAGGTCACGCAAGACGTAGGCAAAAGTACCGCCCCAAGAGAACGTGCGAGGACTAATACAAAAGCTCTTGTAAGCTCCATCCGTTAGCCCAAAAAACGGAATCTAACGGCTTGGTTGAAGGATTCTGCGTGTAAGCCTTTTCAGCATTTCTGTTAAATTCACTTAATTTATTAATATCTAATTTTAAATCTGACTCCATGAATAAAGTGATCTGACTCCAATTTTATGTGACTTCGTTCATTTTGTTACGTTTGTAATTTAACAGCTGGTGATTCGTTGTGATTTAATTTGGATCGTTGATTCTTCTTAGTATCTCTTATTTTCGAATATTCGTTCATCAAGGGACCCAAAACCACACAGAGACTGAGTGCTCGCGAAATTACACTAGCTCACGCTCGCAAACCTGCCAGTTCTGATATTAGTCAGAGGATTGCAGAGTGAATATTTTACCTTTAAGTGGTCGCACCTGCTTACTCAACAAAAAGTGTAATTTGATTAATAGACACGAAAGCTGCAACTTGCTAATACAGTGATAGTCAGAAATCAGATTATCCCGCATGCTGCGCTCCATGCTTCAGTCATGGGGTCCTCAGTTTGATCTATCCTGGCCAAACATTTACGGAAGTAACGGACTCCACATTGATTCATACTAGAATAATGATTTCAGAAAATACAAGATAAATCAAGATTAACGTTTATTTTGGCCAGACAGAACTTAAATAAACATAATTAAACATGAATCCATGGTACACAACTTTCAGCATAAAAATATAAAATACAATTACAAAGTAATATGAAAATAGTTTCAAAGAGTCATTATATCTGGCACAGTACACACAGTGTGTGTGAGTGCCTCTCGGACACTGACACACACTGCATGGGGGCTCTGGCTACAGAATGTTCCCCAAATGGCAGCTCTGCTACCCTTCCTTAAATACCCAGACCAGAACAAAGGGTGGTAAATATTTGCAACACAACACCTAGTTTGGGGGAGAGGATCAGATATCTTCTGAGACCACTCAAAAGGAGAACAGAATTCTCATATGTTTCAATCTTTCTCATTCTACCAGTGACTACAGTGAAGTTGAGACCATTTTACCAATCGCACTGAGACCTTTAAAAAGATACCACACATGACAGAGGAAAAACAATAGATTTACAAGATGCATCATCTGTGGTATATCTGCATTCTGTGACTTGAATCAGGGGGAGGGAAGGGAGGAGGGGGAGGGAGAGGGGGAGAAGGTTTTGGGCAGGCCGATGACCTACTCTCTTTCTGTGAGATCTTCTCTCCAGATTAGTGAGTTTTATTGTTCTATTGCAGGGGGTTGGATCTTCAACTTTTGTCTTAGCAATAAAACCGATTCTTACACTCTTTACCAAAAAACACTCCATCTTCAAATTCAAAATCACCCAACATCGTTGTTTTACCTTTTTTTTTGCTAAAGGGCGTTTGTATTAGTCTTCGCATGTGCGCTTTGTAAACACGGGGGCGGTACTTCCACCTACGTCTAGTGTGACCTTTACAACGTGATTGCGCAATCATTGGCACGTAGCAGAGCAGCGCAAGATTTAGGTTAAAAAGTATTTTCATTTTAATTTACTTTTTTGAAAATGACCGATGGTTTCACTAGATAAGACCCTATTCCTCGTCTGGGATCGTGCAGAGCCCCTGAAGCCCTTCCTTTGAAACTGCATTGATTTGGACCTTCAACATTTTGGTTGCCATGGAAGTCTGTGATGGGGAGAAAAATCCTGGAATGTTTTCCTCAAAAAATGTTATCTCTTTTTGACTGAAGAAAGAAAGACATGAACATCTGGGATGAGATGGGGTTGAGTAAAATATCAGGAAATTTTCATTTTGAAGTGAACTAATCCTTTAATTTAGCTCAAAATATCTTACATTGGGTGTCTTTGCCAACCTCTTGTGGAAGAAAAAAATAATATAACATGATATTTCATGCCACTAGATGGCTTTATAGCTCTATATGGAGCAAATGAGCTGTTCTGCTGGGTCCTAAAGTCAGTTTTTTTATTGTATTGAGTTGTATGAACCCGTTTCTTTTAACGTAGAAAGAAACTGGGCTGGGATTTTAGCATTTACTGAATTAGCTAGTTAAAGCTAGCCAAGTTTCCACTACTAAAAATATTTGAATTGAGATTACATGATAATTTTAAGTTAAATGAATGAATGAATTAGCTTACTCAAATATTTCATGTTAAGAGCAATTAAAATGTACAAAATAAAAATATGCAAGTTCTGCTTACTTAAACTTTTCTTAAACTTTCTGATGTATTTGATTTGATGATCTGATTACCTCAAATTTTTTGAGTTTTGTCAAATTCGTGTTTAGAGTATAGTATTCGAAAAACAGTAGGCAAAACATCCCAGGATGACCCACTGCTTCAGGCGAGATTCTGAAGTGTGCATTCGATGGACACTTTACTATCCCATGAGGCCACAGGAGAGGAGTTGTGAATGGCAGTGAAACGACACAACTGACACGTCTAGGTCACGAGACAGTAACAACATGGCGGATGTAGTATGTCCGAATTTCATTCATAAGCCCTATTCGGAAGGTAATTGTTTCTCATGGGGTCGTAAGGTATTTTCATCATTTACACGGGCTAGTCAGTGATTTTATTGCCGTCCGAATCCAGAATGTCAGTGTTTTTCTCCCACCACACACGTAAAAATCCCGTTAAAGCATTATTACTTTAAAATAACCAAGCAGTATTATGTTTCCCTCATGTAAATAAGAGGCTGTATTAACTTATTTCCGGTCATTTCCACATTTTTAAAATGACATCCATCATTCTGAGATAAAATACAAGACAGAAAAGCATTTTAACTATAATGCGTCCTATTTTTTAAATTGGAGATTTAAATAATAATCAGAATATTATTAAAGTCACCATGAAATCAAAATGGACAATTCTTATTTTTTTGTGTAATAGTGTAGTGTTTATTATAAATTATTTATCTGTGCACTTCATTATTATTTTTTTTGTGCCCTCATAACCTTTAATCAAAAATGTTAACTTTCCCTCCCCCCTCGAAATGACTTTTCCTATCATGTGCTATGGCGCAATGGCGGTCTGTCTCGTTTTTGCCTCGATTTTGATTTGGAACTTCCAACAATCCGAACAAATCCCGAAGGATGAAATCAAGCCCCGCCCTACATTTTTTTTTTCTCATTTCAGAAGCCACTTCACTGGGATATATGTCACTGTAAGGAAAACAAGAACAATCGCAACTTCCGTTTCATGCCGACTTTAAGTTAAATAGGAATTTATTCTTATTATTCCGAGTATATGACATTTTATTTACAGCAGACAATCATGCGACTTACCATTTGAGCAGCAAGTTCCTGGGTTCATAGGATCACAAAACTCGCTCCTCCGCCGTGAATAAATCACCATCCGAATGCACAAGTGTTATCACTGAGTTGGCATACAAATGTATTTTTACGGACTTCCACATGAGAAACAAACTATGTAGAGCATACTTTTTTAACGGTCGCAAAGTAAGTTCAAATTCAAATGTAGCTTGTCAGACAGTACACGATTTCTGGTGCACCAGAAGGCTTTGTAAAAGAGCATAAATTGCCTCTTTAAGGGAAGCAGCAAGGATTTGCATAATGACAGAATTAAAGACAAGCATCATTCAGGAAGTTTGTTAATAAATATCCAGATTATTCCAGTGTTTGTTTTTTGTCTTGAACAGGAGCAGCAGGGAACAGCTCTCCCTTGTGGCATCTAGCCCAGGTGAAGATGGAGCCTCAGGACAGTGAGGAGGGCCAGGTGTCAGGCCATGGGGTTCTGGGTAGTGACGTCTTTGAAGAGGGCCCCATGTCCACCATGAGCGAGGCTGGCATCCCTCCATCTCCTGGCGGTTCAGAAGGAAGTTACATGTCCCATTCACCAGATTCTCTCATGGGCACGTCACCTTTCACCCAGCGGCCGAAGAAACGGATGAGAAAAGTGTAGTGGTTTTATCCTCTAAATAAAGAGACTGAAAGCACCTCCACAGTCATTGTGATGCATAGCGCCTTCTTTTGGCACTACATGCTTTAGAATGGAAGTTAAGTGAAATTAAACGAAAGAGACAAGTAATGTGGGTGTGTTTGAATTCCCCCCCAGCAAATGGTAGACGTTCACTGTTTTAACCAATTGTTGAGCAGGACAATTACTTGTTTGCCATGGTAAAATTAGCATCTGTTTATTGTAACGAAACAATGGAGGAAGCACAACATGGGGAGTAATTATAGCCTGATGTCTGCTTCAAAACACACAGGGATATCAATCAAGGAGTAATGGCAAATTAATTACAGCATGCATAAATCTGCATGTTAAATTACAAAGGCCATTTCATTACCTGCACACTCCCAGACGACACAGGGGAGGTATTGTCTTCTAGCCACCTGTGTCAAACTGTTTTCCTAAAATCATACTGGTTGTGTAAATTTAGCTTCTCGCCCTCACCAGGTGACGATGCATTCTGAGACTCGATCAAGAGGAACTATAACTTGATGGCAATCACACAGCTTTTATAAATGAATTAGTGTGGGCTTCCAGTGGCCACTTCAAGGGAGTATTATTTCAGTTAGACAAAGTACAGTACTTGCAGTATCATTTTTCATAATGATCATATGAGCCACCCCTAATCTGGAGTTTAAACACATTTTAACTCTTAAATGCATCAATTTTTCACCAATCATTATTACATATTCGGATCTATATCTAACACACGGATGGATCTGTTGCGATAATATAAAACTCTCCTGAAGTAACAATTACAGAAGAATAAATAAAGCATATTTTGTTACCTCTTGGAGCTTGGAAGGGTTCAGTTTGAGCAGACGTTTTATACCATCATTACTGTCATCATCAGAGCTCGTTTTTCAGCATCTGGCTCATATTCACCATCTCAAACATATTCTCAAATCTCAAAATCAATATTTTGATCGCTGACAGCTTCTTCACCACATCCAGCATCAAGTGACAGTGACAGTAATATTTGATTTTGTTCAGTATTAGCTCTGCAGTAAATCGCTGAGCCATTTCAAGTTTTGCTGATGATTCTTTCTATTCTTTTGTTTTCTGCCTGCGGTAACTATGAGTGAAACGACACTTCATCATTGTGTATCAGACATTATAGGTGAATTGCAGTTATTTAGTCATCAAAGATTTAATTATTGTTGTGCAAAAAAAAAAAATACTTGCACTGTTACACACCTCAGGACGTTAGCAGCTCTATACAATTTTTACAAAAATGAATGGGAAAACAAGCATTCTTTTTTTTTTTCTTGTTATATTGTTTATAATGAATTGATTGAGGAATAGTAAGAATGTTGATGTCTAACTTTAACCCTATAAGGTCCTTTGGGACAAATGTGGGAAAAATCTTTTTGTTTTAAAAAAAAATACTTTCCTTAATCTGAGCAGTACAAGATTTGGCTACTTTTAATCAGTTTGCCACCTGAACACACACACACAAATTGGACTTGATTCAACATTAAGTGGTTGAAAAAAAAAAAAAACCTCCTTAATTGGTCCTTTGCAGACAAAAGTGGGCATCCATAAGAAATGAATGGGAAATACTATAATTCAGAGCAATTTTTTTTATTTCCAACATAATGCAGATTATATATACACATAAATGAAGGGGCCTATACAACATTCTCAATGTGGCAAACACACAAACACACACACACATCCACAAACAAAGCACTGAATGAGCCTATAATAGAGCAGGTTTTGAGTTTTGGCTGTTTCAGCTTACTGGAATTGATATTTTTAGTGAAGTAAAATAAATATTAAATATAACTTATAAAAATATGGTACTTTTAAAGGTAAATACATTCAAAAGTACCATGCATAAATTAATTTATTTTATTTTATTGAAGAAGTGATATAACATTTATTTTAGGGTAGTGAATGACGTCCCGGGTCACTAAAGTCCCTGGTTAAGTAGTGTGTTTTGGAACTAAACTAGGCCTACAGCAGGGGTTTTCAAACTTTATGATGTCAAGGACCACCAAATATGATAAACCTTTTATGAGGGACCCCCTTCCTAAAATCCATTTATATATTTTTATGTATGAAAAAACATTTAAACTGTTAGATAAATACTAAGTGTGACATTATAAATACAACATATTGTTTCCAAACTTAAATGGGCTATAATTAATGTTGGATGTACAAACCTGAAGAAAACACTTGCATTAAGAATACTGCCTTACAACCTCAGTGAGCGAGATCAAAGAGCCAGCAGCCATATCACCCTGTAGCCCAAGACTGGTTGAAGCTAAGCAGGGCTGAGCCTGGTCAGTACCTGGATGGGAGACCTCCTGGGAAAATTAGGTGGCTGCTGGTAGAGGTGTTAGTGAGGCCAGCAGGGGGCGCTCACCCTGTGGTCTGTGTGGGTCCTAACGCCCCAGTATAGTGATGGGGACACTATACTGTCAAAGAGCACCATCCTTCGGATGAGACGTTAAATCGAGGTCCTGACTCTCTGTGGTCATTAAAAATCCCAGGATGTCCTTCAGAAAAAGAGTAGGGGTGTAACCCTGGCATCCTGGCCAAATTTTCCCATTGGCCTCTGTCCATCATGGCCTCCTAATCCTCCCCATATACTGATTGGCTTCATCACTCGGTCTCCTCTCCACTAATCAGCTGGTGTGTGGTGGGCGTTCTGGCACAATATGGCTGCCGTCGCATCATCCAGGTGGATGCTGCACATTGGTGGTGGCTGAGGAGATTCCCCCCTTCCATGTAAAGCGCTTTGAGTACCCACAAAAGTGCTATATAAATGTAACGAATTATTACAAACGAATTATTATAACGGGGACTATAGTGAGAAGACACAAAGCAAACATACAATTCTGGAAAGTAGTCAAACCAAAAATGATTCAGACACAGATATAATGTTTTACTAGTGTGTGCAGGACACTATAGTTAATTTATGTAAGTGAGGATAGCAAAATAAAGTAAACTGTGACATATTATACCCACCAATTCTTCATACAGTGACTACCAGTAAAATTTATAAAAAATTTGGGACCAAAATTATCCAGACACTTTGACCTGACCATGTTTTGCTTCAGTGTTTTTTCTTTAATTGCTAATGTGACCTTTGACACCACAGACTGAACACAATGAAGCATTGCTTGGTCATTGGTTGAGCTAAATTGGTATTATCTAATTGTGTACTTAAATTTAACAGCTGATTGGTTGATTGTAATCCATTACACACCAATCTATCAAAGTTATCGACATTATCAAGATGAATTTGTTCTGACACAGTTTAACTTCTTGTCATATTTTATTACCATTTTCTAAACTATAGCGAATAAACTGAGATAATGTGAGAAAATGTTGAAGGTGTCTGAATAAATTTGGGTTTGACTCTATATATAGGGGAGAGCGGGGCACAATCAGTTTGTGTAAATCCACTTGGGGTTCAGAGTTTTTATTTTTCCCCACATTAATTTCACACGTCTAGTACAATTATGTGGTTTTGTTTCATTAATAGAGTGTATACTTTTTTCTTGATTTACCCCGAAAGAATGGAAGTGAAATGTGACAACATGCCCCATAGGTGGGTACATTGTAACCTGTGAGGGGCACGATGTAACATTAACATATGACAGAATAATATCTGATCTAATAAAAAAAATATCCATGACAAACTAAAATATTTTGTCAATAAAATACAATTATTAACTTTTTCAAATAAAATAGTGGCATTTTTTAATCATTAAAAATAAACACATTTTTGAGTTTGACACTAAACACAGCTAAACACAGCCATACAGCATTCTCAATAGAATTCATAAAAGTATAGAATATAATAGCGTAGTTCTAATAGGGGCTCATTGTGACGCAGTGACACAACATGCCCCACCTGCACAACTGGGATTTAAACCCAGCTCGTGTCTTCTGCTGGTTAGATCAGCATTAAAGGACTCTCTCAACTCTTAAATAACAGATATAAGATTAAAATAATGTCAGATTTGTCTAATTTTAAATAAACACAAAAAACAGAGATGAATAATTAACTTAAGAAATTTACTTTTACTATGGTTAAATAAATGTTCAGTGATATCTTCCAAAGATTTTTTAATTTTGGAGCAATTTTTTATCGATATAGTGTTGATATGGCAACTAAGTTTCGTTATGCTGGCATGGTTGGAAAGTTTTAAAACGTGTGTTACAACTAACGTTTAGAACTGAAACAGTTAGAATGTTCGGTAGACTTGAACCTTTTTTGCTTTGTCTTTTTATTCTCTAAAATTTTCTGGGGACCCCTTAGAACCTTCTGGAGGACCCCCAGTTTGAAAACCCCTGGCCTACAGCACACTGAAAACACACAAACATCATGGTAATTATAGTAATGGAAATTGGCGAGGATGTTCTGAACAAAATGTCACTATTTATCATCCTAAAATGTATTTAGTTAGACCTTCAACCTTCTAAACAAACAAGAAGCTTTTCTTAAAAAGTTTTGAAATTGATTATTGCCACAGCTATAGTTTTGTGATGTATAAAACACCGTTTGTGAATCTGTTCGTGTGAATTCTGTAATATTTCTGCATTTTCTTCTGATCTTCTATCATTGTAAACTCCAGACCAACTAAAAAAAGAATTGTTTCCCGTCCTTGTGCTCATTACATTCGTCTCCAAAGACCTGTCTTTATTCCAGCTTCATCTCCAGTTTAATTGGATGTTGTTGTTTGGGTCACAGAACCAGCAGGGGGCAGTGCTGTATCACACCGTCACATTTACAGCCACACTGCAGTTTCAGCCTCATTCTCAGCCTCAGCCTCATTCTCAGCCTCAGCCTCAGCCTCATTCCAGGTGTTCGATATTCCACCGGGCTGTGTCTGCTTTTATCGAGCTCCCTGCTTTGTGAACAAGCTGTGTGTTTGAGCCGGAGAGAGTTATCCGTTTACCCATCTCCAGTGGCAGTTCTGATTTCCTGTAAGTACATTCACTAAATGGAAACATGTTCAGAACTCCAGCAGAAAATTATACCTACAAGGCTTGAAGATGCTTACAAATATATATGCTTGTAAGTGAAGTGTAGAGTAAGTGTGGATTAAAAGGGAGCAAAGGTCATTTCAGTGCTGGAAGATGTCACACGTCCTGAAGCCAGCAAATTATAACACAGCAGTCAGGAATATTCCATCTTTGTAGTTCAGATGAATTTATTACTTTTGGTTGGGGAGCTGAATTGGACAGCATAAAACGCCTTTGTATGATTAGCTGTCCCCCATGTAGCCTATAAAAACATCAATGACATCTCTTATTTTAACATCTTAATTTAGATAAAGCAACAATACCCTCCTATAGGCCGTGACTAACATACAATATAGATTTCAGGAAACCTTTCTATTAAATTCAAAAAGTTGAATTACCCTGTAATGTCAGTAAGTAAAGCCACATACTTGTGGCTTGCATATATACACCGATCAGGCATAACATTATGACCATTATGCGAAGTGAATAACACGTTATCTCTTCATCACGGCACCTGTTAGTGGGTGGGATATATTAGGCAGCAAGTGAACATTTTGTCCACAAAGTTGATAAAAGCAGGAAAAATGGGCAAGCGTAAGGATTTGAGCAGGTTTGACAAGGGCCAAATTGTGATGGCTAGACGACTGGGTCAGAGCATCTGCAGCTCTTGTGGGGTGTTCCCGGTCTGCAGTGGTCAGTATCTATCAAAAGTGCTCCAAGGAAGGAACAGTGGAGAACCGGCGACAGGGTCATGTGCGGCCAAGGCTCATTGATGCACGTGGGGAGTGAAGGCTGGCCCGTGTGGTCAATTTAGATAAAGCAAAAATACCCTCCTACAGATTGTGACTTACATATAGTTTTAGGACTCTTCATTTCAGGAAACCTTTCTATTACATTCAAAACGTTTAATTACCCTATAATGTCAGTAAGTAAAGCCACATACTATTGTCATTATTACTATTATTGTATATATATATATATATATATATATATATATGCTTTAAAATTAAAATGATCCTGTGATTTACTCACCCTCAAGCCTCTAGGTGTATATGACATTATTATTTCTGATGAACACAATCAGAGTTATATTAATAAGTATCCTGACGCTTCCAAGCTTTATAATGGCAGTGATGGTTCATTGAGTTTGAAGCTAAAAAAAGCACATCCATCCATAATAAATGTACTCCACACGGCTCCGGGGGTTAATAAAGACCTTCTGAAGCAAACGATGGGGTTTTGTAAGAAAAATATCCATATTTAAAACTTTATAAAGTAAAAGATATAACTTCTGCCAGACCGCCTTCCGTATTCAACTTACGCAGAAAGTGTAACGCCTCTCGCAGTTCAAAATGCTTACGCTACGTTCTAGTGATACGCCGCGCCAGTTACGCTTTTTCCGTAAGTTGAATATGGAAGGCGGTTGTTTTCCCCCATGACAAAAATGGATGTGTTTTCGTGGGCGTTCCCAGTAATGCCGACCTAGTCTATACCCGCGATAGCCAATGAGAACGAGCAAGCTTCACCAACCGGATGTTGCATGCTTCTATAGCTGAAACTTGGCAGCCACAAACATGCCACGTAAGTGGAGTATTGAGAGAGAAGATCACCCATATTCTTTTTTTTTCTCTTTTGTTTTTCTTCCCGTAAAACAAAACTAATGCCAGGAGAACCAGCTGACGACGTCAATCGTCCTCCATTTGAGGATTATAATGCTAAAAATCGGTTGAAACTGCCCTTATGTCTGTGGTCTCCCACAGTTTTAAAGATTTGAAAATCGTTTAGTGTTTCCCATGCACTGGACTGTGTACACTTGAAACTAAATGTTTCACTCTTGCTGTTTAATTGCTCATCGGTTTTAAACTCACTTTGTGTTACGTGTTCATTGGCTTCTTTTGTAGAGCTCTATTGCATTTGAAGGGCAGTATCACAAACCTTAACCTTTAAAAGAATATATGCGAAACGTTCGTTTGTGCTGACAAAAGGTCATACTGCATTGAGTATTTCTGCCTTCTCATTGAACTGTGCGCCATAACTTTGAGTTCCTTCCCTGCTGGTTTTTCTATGATCAAAATTGCAGGAAAGTAGCAACAGTAAGTTGCTGATGCGTAGGAACTTTTAGCAGCACCAAATTTCTTATATGGCTGATTTTGTGTGGGCATTATATGACCAGGGTCCAAAGGCAGTTTTCTTTCTCACTGAAGTTGCAGTTGATTTGATTTGCTATAGCGTCTATAGTTTTCATCATTTTCCCAATGAACTTAAAAACCTGATAATCCATTACAAATTAAGGCTTCCATATTTACGCAACGCTATACTAGTGCAAATTCTCCCCCCTTCACACCCCCAGGGACCACTTTAAATTGCCAAACACTGAATAACAACTGTATGATTTGCCCTCTCACATGAAAAGATTCCCTCCAGTTCAATAGAATACATTACTCTGTCTCCCACTGCGAGGAAACGTGCACAGAGTTCTTTATCTGATCCATAGATTACCTCCGTTTAAAATGAAGTGTTTAGAGTCTCTTCTGAATCTGATCTTCAAAAATCCATGTCAATTCTCACCTGTTCAGAATTATAATGTTTTTCAAAGTGAAACTACATTTGCAGTATGGATAATTCATCCCTTTCAATGGCCGCTTGACACAAAGTGCAGACATTTTCAGCTTAGCTCATTCATTGGGGTAAATTGAGTGACTTATGATTTCTTTTATATGATTATTAGAGCAAGAAAGCGCTAGTGTATGTTGCATTGAAATTTCTCTGGCTATTCATATTTTGTGGCGAGGTTGAATAATTGAAACGTGCCTTGCAGTTTTACCTCGCAAATAACAATTGGGTCTGAAAATTGAAATATTAAGTCTGTCAGATGTTATTTGGTCCTAATAAAAGAAAAGACACATAATACATGAATTATCTTTGCTTGTTTGTGAGCAGAAAGTCAATGCAGACGAATTAAAAAAGATTAAAACACTTTAACAAAAAGAGCCAAAAGAACTTGTTTACAGTTTGAATTAAGTATTTTTTAAATTCTAATCCAAACTAATTGAATTTTTTTTAATAAGGCATTTTTTAACTGATTATCACAATATGCAAAATTGCAAAAGTAACATTTTCTCTAAAGCAGTTAAGTATATATTGAATTAAATTGCCTTTCATAATGCACATAACAAAACATATTTTAATCTATTCTCATTTATTTGAATACAGATAACTATGTTATTACCTAACCCACTGATGGTTATGGTTTAAATATTTTTAAGTATTTTGATTATTATGTGTATCAACATCTAAACTACATGCCTGAAACAAGATAACCAAACTGTCATGGTGCTTATTTTGATATTCCGTAGTTTAGTTTCGGTTTACTTAGTTACTGATTATGTCCTCGTTTGTTTCCAAGGTTGCGGTTACTTATTATTTGCACCTGTCTCTCGTTTACCTTGTTTATACTCCCCGTTCAGTTCAGCCCCTTGTCGGTTTTCGTTTATGATTTGTGTGGATTCCTGAGTGTTTCAGATTATAATTAAGACTGTTTAGTTGTATCTTCCCTGTGCATGCTTACCTGACAAAAACATAATGCATTCAGTATTGACAATTTATCTCAAACAACCATATTAAGTCACAATACGTAATCACCATAGTGAAGGATCAAATGATTCTTAATAGCAACCTAATAGCATTTATTCATTTACACCGATCAGGCATAACATGGTCTGCAACAATGCTCAGGTAGGTGGTACGTGTCAAAGTAACATCCACATGGATGGCAGGACCCAAGGTTTCCCAGCAGAACATTCCCCCAAGCATCACACTGCCTCCGCCGGCTTGCCTTCTTCCTATAGTGCATCCTGATGCCATGTGTTCCCCAGGTAAGCAACGCACACGCACCCGGCCATCCACGTGATGTAAAAGAAAATGTGATTCATCAGACCAGGCCACCTTCTTCCATTGCTCCGTGGTCCAGTTCTGATGCTCATATGCCCACTGTTGGCACTTTCGGCGGTGGACAGGGGTCAGCATGGGCACCCTGACTGGTCTGCAGCTGTGCAGCCCCATACGCAACAAACTGCGATGCACTGTGTATTCTGACACCTTTCTGTCAGAACCAGCATTAACTTCTTGAGCAATTTGAGCTACAGTAGCTTGTCTGTTTGATCGGACCACACGGGCCAGCCTTCGCTCCCCACGTGCATCAATGAGCCTTGGCCGTCCATGACCCTGTCGCCGGTTCACCACTGTTCCTTCCTTGGAGCACTTTTGATAGATACTGACCACTGCAGACCGGGAACACCCCACAAGAGCTGCAGTTTTGGAGATGCTCTGACCCAGTCGGCTAGCCATCACAATTTGGCCCTTGTCAAACTCGCTTAAATCCTTACGCTTGCCCATTTTTCCTGCTTCTAACACATCAACTTTGAGGACAAAATGTTCACTTGCTGCCTAATATATCCCACCCACTAACAGGTGCCGTGATGAAGAGATAATCAGTGTTATTTACTTCACATAATTTTTTAATAATTTAATTGTTTAATAATTTCCATTTAATCATATCATCATTTGTCATTTAACAATTTATTCAGTATTATTATATTACTTGTTATTTAGCTAATTTCCCTCGCTTTTGTAGTGCTTTTTGTTGTTTAATCCAATGATTGTGTGGTTTCAAGGGATATTTGTCTTCATGGGTTAGAGATAAGAGGGTGTCTCCAGCTCAAGGCTTTTAAAGTCACAGGACGATGTTGTGAAGCAGTAATTTTCTATTGCTTTTCCTTTGGTATAATAACTCTTGCTGGATTTGTATCTGGTCAGACAAAGTGCAAGACAAAGGCTGAATCCGAAATCGCCCCTATACCCTCAAATAGGGCATTATTTGAGGGGACAGCCATTTGTAGTGGTGTCCGAAGCCATAGTGGATGTTATCAAGTGCACTCATTCTATCCCACATTGCACTGCAATAGCGAGTGCACAGCCTATGTACACTTAACGGCTGTCCCAATTCGCTTACTCGTTTTCATTCTCTCCTTCAAGGGAACTGTATTAGTGGACTATTGTAGGGAAAAGTGATTGAGGGTTTAGGGGGCGATTTCGGATTCAGCCAAAGTTCTCATTTTTTGATCATCATTGTCTCCTGCTTTTGGCTTCCTCTGTCAACCTCTCAGGCTGATAGAAGATTTTGAGTTAATAGACAGAATACAGTGTTACTGATTTTGGAACAAAACTCTGTGTTGGCAAAGAGACTGGATCCAGTATTCCTGGCGTGGAGATTTGATTTGTCACCATTGAGCAGGATAGACTGCAAGAGACTGTGTGTACAGAAAGGACAAAGTGGTGGGCATTAGAGCAGAGGGGACTGAGGTAAAGGGCAGATATCTGTGGTGTCTTTAAGCGTCTTTGTCATTGACATTATGGCGTGTCAATGAGTATCGTAGCATTTTTTGAGCACAGGTTCACTGGTGATGGAATTGATTGGTCAGAAAGTGTGGGGACCTTGGAATACTGGCAGGGCAGTATCGATCACCAGTTGGAGTGCCCTGCATATACACCAGAGGGCACTCCTCCCCAGACCATTGCAGAGATTGTCTTATTATTGGGGAGGTGAGATATATAGGCTGGATGTGCATTATCCCGCTTATTGCACAGCTACTTGCCACAAGTAAATAATTAGGCACAAAATATTGACTTGAGTTGAAATATTTTATTAGGTCTATAAACACAAAAGCGTCTGCGAAGAAAGCAGTTGCTAGCACGGCAAGTTCAAACTAGATGGACATTTAAGGCATACGGTACAGTCATTACACGGCATTTAACAACATAAATAATTATGGGGATAAGTGATATTGATTTTGATCTTATAATCCATTACAATGTACAAAACAATCATTGAAAAATGGCAGCAGCTGCATTTGTATGAAACGAGAGAGTGAGTGTGTGATACCGGATGACATAATAACTGTACACTTATTCTATTACACAAAACTTCCTCAAAGAAAAAACGTTCCTTGCAAATGTAAAGTGCTGACTTCAGTTACCCGGATTGACCAATCAGAATCAAGTATTCCACAGAGCCATGTAATAAGCAGTAATAACGATATGTTATGCCATTTAAACAATATATTTTCTCATAATAACAAGATATGTCATTTAAATTCTATAACGTTTTGTAATAATTCGATTTACTATTAGCGTGAGCGCAATTCCAAAAAAATGGGAGTTGAAAGTTCAGCGTGTGATCTACTGACGACACGCAAATTAAAGAACACAGATGCAGCCAATCATTTCCATAATGACCAACACAATCTACCAAGAGCAGCGCAAATTAGCGTCTTGTTTAAGACATGCTTTTTTGGGGCGAGTAAATCACCTTGTGTGATTCATTTAAATACTCTCCTCCCATAAATTTTGTGTTTGAAAGGGAAACTCCTACAAATGCATATGCAATAAGGTCAGCCGCAAAAATAACCCTGGGTGATTCTCAATATCCCTCCTCGTTTCCTCGCTCCTCTGTCCTCCCTCCTATGACCCGGAAATCAACCGAGCTCAGCCATCTTGTAGGACATCTCAACTCTCTAACTGCACCGTGAGGAGGCGAGGATGGAGGAGTGAGGAAGCTTCCTGAGGAGTCATGAGCGAGGATACACAGGTGTATCCTTTGCCGAAGTGTTTTATCGACTAAACATGACGCACGTTTTAATTCTCCTCCCCCTTCACATCTTGCCACCGTTTATTCATTATTGTTATGTTTACATGTACAGGACACAAATGTATGTCAAATAACAACAACTGTAGGACAGTTGCAGAATTATATCAAAACACAAGAAAATTAAAGAAAATTAAACAAACTCTAATAGCCTACTATACAACAAATAAAAAACAGTTAATAACTGGGAATAATTCATTGTTAATAATAACTGGTAATATTAAATAAAATATGAACAAATGTGGTATTTTGTGGATGTTGAAACTATTACAATATAAATGATTATCTGTAATGTTCAAGAATCCCGATGTGCAAGCTAAATCCAGCGGCGTGGAGTCATCATCAATTGATGAAGCTTTGAAGTGACGCTAAAGGGAGCGGGGACATATCATTTCACTTGATTCAATTCCTCCGTCCTTGCGTCTTGTGTCCTTCCCTTGCATCCTTAAGGGGTGGAGATAAGACACAAGGAAAGGAAGCTAGGAAAGGAAACGAGGATGCACAAATAAGAATTGAGAAGCACCCCCTGTCCACGCCTTTTCAGCGCAAATTTTTCACTGCGTGTCTTTAGTAAATCCTGACAGTAGTTTTTTTAATGCTAAAAGAAGGTTTGTTCTGGTCCTATGTCGTTAGAATGACATATTTTCTCCTAATAACCAGATGTTATGTGGTTAAAATAATGTTTTCTCGTAATAACAACATATTATGTCATATAAACAATATGCTTTCCCATTATAACAACATATATCATTAAAACAACATACACTCACCTAAAGGATTATTAGGAACACCATACTAATACTGTGTTTGACCCCCTTTCGCCTTCAGAACTGCCTTAATTCTACGTGGCATTGATTCAACAAGGTGCTGAAAGCATTCTTTAGAAATGTTGGCCCATATTGATAGGATAGCATCTTGCAGTTGATGGAGATTTGTGGGATGCACATCCAGGGCACGAAGCTCCCGTTCCACCACATCCCAAAGATGCTCTATTGGGTTGAGATCTGGTGACTGTGGGGGCCATTTTAGTACAGTGAACTCATTGTCATGTTCAAGAAACCAATTTGAAATGATTCAAGCTTTGTGACATGGTGCATTATCCTGCTGGAAGTAGCCATCAGAGGATGGGTACATGGTGGTCATAAAGGGATGGACATGGTCAGAAACAATGCTCAGGTAGGCCGTGGCATTTAAACGATGCCCAATTGGCACTAAGGGGCCTAAAGTGTGCCAAGAAAACATCCCCCACACCATTACACCACCACCACCAGCCTGCACAGTGGTAACAAGGCATGATGGATCCATGTTCTCATTCTGTTTATGCCAAATTTTGACTCTACCATCTGAATGTCTCAACAGAAATCGAGACTCATCAGACCAGGCAACATTTTTCCAGTCTTCAACTGTCCAATTTTGGTGAGCTTGTGCAAATTGTAGCCTCTTTTTCCTATTTGTAGTGGAGATGAGTGGTACCCGGTGGGGTCTTCTGCTGTTGTAGCCCATCCGCCTCAAGGTTGTGCTTGTTGTGGCTTCACAAATGCTTTGCTGCATACCTCGGTTGTAACGAGTAGTTATTTCAGTCAAAGTTGCTCTTCTATCAGCTTGAATCAGTCGGCCCATTCTCCTCTGACCTCTAGCATCAACAAGGCATTTTCGCCCACAGGACTGCCGCATACTGGATGTTTTTCCCTTTTCACACCATTCTTTGTAAACTCTAGAAATGGTTGTGCGTGAAAATCCCAGTAACTGAGCAGATTGTGAAATACTCAGACCGGCCCGTCTGGCACCAACAACCATGCCACGCTCAAAATTGCTTAAATCACCTTTCTTTCCCATTCTGACATTCAGTTTGGAGTTCAGGAGATTGTCTTGACCAGGACCACACCCCTAAATGCATTGAAGCAACTGCCATGTGATTGGTTGATTAGATAATTGCATTAATGAGAAATTGAACAGGTGTTCCTAATAATCCTTTAGGTGAGTGTATTTTGCACGTGATGGAGTCGATTATTAAAAAATAACTGGTAAAAATATAAAAAAGAACCAGGTGCAATGATTGGACAGCATTATACTGTAGACAGATTAGAGATTAATCATATTAAACATGCTGCTACAATAAAAAAATTGCATTAAAATAAAATTAGAAGAGTGTATTCCAATTATTCCTCCGGCAGTAACCGAGCAACGTGCAGATCCTCGTTTATCTCATGGCTGTGGCAACACTGGCAACGCCACGTACAAAATATGTTGTTTTAACAATATAATATCTCGTTATAATGGTAAAAACATGACGTCATTATTATGAATAAAGCAATTGTAATGAGGTATGTAGATATGGGAAGAAGGAGGCGGGAACCGGCGGACATTTAACAACTTTAATAAACAAAACACAAACTGAAAGCAGGCAGCCCCTCACGGACGACTGCTGCACACACACATAATAAAACATAAACAAAACACAACGTAAAATCCAGACCTGGTCCTCTCTCGTCCTTCACTGTTATCGCTCCTCCTTTTATGCTTCTGAGCTCCTCTGTGAAATGATTTGAGACCGGTGTGACGCGCAGCTGGCGCTCATCTTCAATCACGCACCGGCCTCGTGCCGCTCTCTCATGGCTCTCACCCGCCCTGCTTGTCACAACGTTTTATGAGAAAAAAATGCTGTTTTAACAACATAGTATGTTGTTATTACGAGAAAATATATAGTTTAAACGTCTTATTACAACATAATTGAGTGGAAAAAATTATACGTGGCAGAAATGCGCCACCATATAACAGTGATAGTTAACTGATGAATAAAATAAAGAAAGCCTGCGTTATGCCATTAACCTCAGTACCTTAGTTTCGTTTGAAAAGTGCCTGTGGACAACATATGGTGACTAAAATTGCTTACAGATGAGAGATTTCCGCATTCAATAAGAATGGCAAAAATTACAGATTCCCTTTGGTTGTTAACACAATTGCCTGGTTTCCATGGGGTGTTTTAATGACACAATGTATAATTAGGTAACAGCCCAAAAGATGAAAACTCATTATCCACTTAAGAATGTCCTAGTGGGGAAAAAAAGCCTTGATTTGATGGCTTGCTGCTTATGAATGACAAATGAAGAGTCATGTGGATTCTGACAGGACTAGGGGCCGGGCTGTTTCTCGTTTTTCAGTCCACCTGCTTTTGTAGGCTGAATAAGAAGCCTCGTCTGATCACTCGTAACCATGGTTACCGCTTTTACTGCTACACTGAAAGGTAGTGAAGTCCCCAGACCAGTGTGTTTTGAACGATGATAAGGATGGATACAATCCAAATTAATCTCTTGGCATTTTTAAATGCCTGCCAAGATACGGATTTACTATTCATGGAGAGGTCACAATGTATAATATATTAAAGAACTGGAGCACTTTACCAATTACAAAGACATTTGCATGGATATGTTTGGGTCTCCTGCTTCTCAGATGTTTCTACACTAATAATCTGGTTGCACTTTACAGTATGTGCACTTACGTGTACTCAAGTACTGGTAATATAAGGTATTAGGGGTAAATTCAGAGTTAGTACCTTGTTATTACCAATTACTTTAATAAGTACATTGTATGTACATGGGGAACAGGACTGTAAAATGAAGTGCTACCAAATATAATCTTATCCATCTCAACAATTCCACTAACTATGCACACATTTGTCAATATCCCAAAGTCTTTGATTCATAGTCTTAGAAGTCATAGATTTCACTCAAATATTCAAAATGTCTAAGAAAATGATATGCTATCCACATTCATTTTACAGATCTACACTCATACTGTATGTTAATAATTGTCTTGTTTGTTTCTATTTTTAGTTCAAGTTGGTTCAACTGCAATCTCTGTTAAATTGCCTGAGCAATAACATTTTCCTCTTGGCACATTTTTCATTTCTGACACTTGATATTCATTTTTACAGTCTCATGATTGGTCCATTTTTACCAAAGCGATATGTGCCCCCAACATTTAGATTGAAAATAACAAACCATGTGAGGCCGATTTGGCAAAAATGCTGGTTTTACTTTATTTTGATGGTCCCTTCAGCACATTCTGTTGATTGTAAGTAATGTTGCACCTCCATGTCTACTAGCTCTCATTAGAGTGTTAGTTGAGTATTAATAGGCTGCTAGGGTTAGAATAAGTTGATGGGTCCAGCGCCACATTGTTTAAAAAGCAAATGCACTCGCGCCCATCTGTTCGCCCATAGGCGTGCTGGTCTGAAAACGAGGTGTGTTCAGGCGCATTGTTGGCGTGTTGCTATTTTGAGGAAACTGAAAACGCAGTATTTTTTGTGTTATTTAAAGGCGTTATTAATATGCGCCTATAGGCGGGTCCAGAATGCGCGTACACTCATTTTTAAATATTAAAAATATTCTTCTCTCTGGAGAAGAGTTCAGTCTTTCCACTCGCAAATTCCGCCATGTAAATAGCGAATCCGCCATGGTGCAAGCACTCTGACGGCCAAAACACACCCATGACTCATTAAGAGACTAGGTACAACCCTTTTCGACAGTTTTTTCCGTTGTTAAACTAGCAAAAGTGGATTCGGACATGCCCTAAGTGCACCTGCGCCATGCGCTTCAGACCATGCTCTCGGATCGTTAAAATAGAAAGTTGCAAAAATTGTAGTTGCAAAGTTACTTATAGTGAACAGAATGTTCAAGAGGGACCATCAAAATAAAGTGTTGCCAAAATGCCATATTGCTTTATTTGTAAAGCAAAGTCTAGTGTCACATATGTAGTGACTGTTTTTATATGCCAACAGTTTTTCTGATGCATTCACTGAAAAGAAAGAATTATGAACCATCATGTTCTGTTCGACATTATGGTCCTTGAGTTTTTGTCAACCACTTTTTTTATGGATCTCTGGTGAAATATTCTAGATTCTGTTGCAGGATTTCAAGGAAATGGCTGTTGTGGTCTTTTCAGGGAAAGAGTTCCATTAGTGGTACTAAGGAAAATGCCCAAAACATTATCAATAGCAAATATAATATTTTTTTATTTATTTATTGGCTTTACTGGATTCATCATCTGCCTCTAAGTGGAACATGTCTGAGCCTGCAGGAAGCATCAACCCCAAAGTGCAAATGCATCAGAAAATATCTGAGTATCTTAAGGAGAAAAAATGTGCAATAATAAAAAAAGGTGAACATTATAAAATTGTGAACATAGGGGCATCATACTTTTATAGTTACAAAATGAAAAACACCCTTAAGCCATACAAAATTTTAGCAGCAATAGTGCATTGATGGTAAAAGTTAGTGATGCCAATAGCTATCTAATAAGGTAACTCATACTAGTAAATTTAAGTGCTCAATTCAAACTAGAGTAATGGCTAGCAAGCCTTTATTCCTCCAAAGTCATGATGTCGGACAGAATATTTGTAGGCTTACTTCAAAGACTATGATATTCTCTCAAAGGCACCAGAAACCTAGTTGTCATGACAATCAGAGCAAGGCTGTGTACGTGAATGAACAATCATCTTTTGAGCAGTAGAATAATCCTGCAATCATGATTCCTGCGTTAATACATTGATGTGCCACAAAATGTGGTATTGAATCAAATATTCAATTTATGAGCAAAAAAGTAGACTATATATATATATATATATATATATATATATATATATATATACTATTTTGGTTAACCCCTCCAAATCATTGAATTCAGGTGTTCCAATCACTTCCATGGCCACAGGTGTATAAAATCAAGCACTAGGCATGCAGACACTTCTACAAACATTTGTGAAAGAATGGGTCACTCTCAGGAGCTCAGTGAATTCAAGCGTGGTACCGTGACAGGTTGCCACCTGTGCAATAAGTCCATTCATGAAATTTCCTCACTACTAAATATTCCACAGTCAACTGTTAGTGGCTTCCAGATTAGCTCAAGAACAGTGTGTAGAGAGCTTCATGAAATGGATTTCCATGGCCGAGCAGCTGCATCACCAAGTGCAATGCAAAGCGTGGGATGCAGTGGTGTAAAGCACGCTGCCACTGGACTCTAGAGCAGTGGAGATGTGTTCTCTGGAGTGACCAATCACGCTTCTCTGTCTGGCAATCTGATGGACGAGTCTGGGTTTGGCGGTTGCCAGGAGAACGGTACTTGCCTGACTGCATTGTGCCAAGTGTAAAGTTTGGTGGAGTATGGTTTTTCAGGGGTTGGGCTTGGCCCCTTAGTTCCAGTGAAAGGAACTCTTAATGCTTCAGCATACCAAGACATTTTGGACAATTTCATGCTGCCAACTTTGTGGGAACAGTTTGGGGATGGCCCCTTCCTGTTCCAACATGACTGCGCACCAGCGCACAAAGCGTCGGTCCATAAAGACATGGATGAGCAAGTTTGGTGTGGAGGAACTTGACTGGCCTGCAAAGAGTCCTGACCTCAACACGATAGAACACCTTTGGGATGAATTAGAGCGGAGACTGCGAGCCAGGCCTTCTCACCAACATCAGTGCCTGACCTCACACATGCGCTTCTAGAAGAATGGTCAAAAATTCCCATTATGCCAACTCCATATTAAACGGATTAAGAATGGGATGTCATCAAAGTTCATGTGCATATAAAGGCAGGCATCCCAAAACTTTTGGCAGTATAATGTAATTTAATGGGAATATGGTTACTACGATTATGAGCTTAATCGCATTCGTTTGATCAAAGTATTGCATTTACATGAGGTAAAGTTTAATTTCCCCCAAAAAATTTGAATTGCGTTATGAGGGTGCTTGTAAATGTGTTGTCAGTCCACGTGCATATTTCTTACTGGCATGTCTTATGACAATCAGGCCACATACACACTATAAAGTTTGGGCAGTAAGCACCGCATTTAAATTAAGGAAACACACATTTCAGATTTACTTTTAATTGTCATTAAAAACTTCCTTGTTCAGTTTGGTTCTTTACACAGTATTTAGATGATAATTGTTATAAGAATAATGTTCTGTTATCGAAGCAGATGTGGGATGCAGTCTTAGGAAATCTTTTAGGAAAGCAATTTTGTAGTCTAATGGGCTTTTTAGTCAGCCAGTGTATGATTAAAAGATGCATAAAGATGAGTATGATGTGTATACGTTTTCTCATGCTATAGTGAAAAGTTTTGTTGCTTTAAATAAGCTGTATTTTATACAGAGATCCAGAGAGACATCAAAGCATTACAGTAATCCAGTCTTGAGGAAAAAACAGAACCTACATTTTACTCAGTTTAACATTATTCTGCAGTATCTAACTACTCAAGGGTGTCTAAACGTTTTACAGAAAATGTCTAGATCACACTATATTAAAAAGTAATAATACATATAATAATACATTGCAATTACAATTCAAATGTTGTATTAGCTGAACTTGCTGAGAAAGTTTAGAGGTGCAATGAAGCAAATATGTCTTGATTTTATCCTGTTCCTTATTGTGCAAATAATTATTGTTGATCATTAGAATCTTTAATAGCAGCAATTTCATCATACATTTACAATGCAGCTCTTAATCGTGTAGAAATTAGGTGTTCTTTAATTAAATACTTCCTTAAGAGTTAATAGCACTGCCCAATTTATATCATTAGTCTGTTAATATCCAACCCTCATTTAATTAATTCTCTTTAAATACAGCGATATGCTTTTAATTGCTAAAAGCCTTGGTTGCTAATAGACTGTTTAGGGACACTATCTTAATGACTATGGTCTGACATTTCTCTGAGCAAAGCCTATTTTATATTCATGGAACCACAAGGTTAGTCAGCTGAGGCTGAAATCTCTTCTCTTCCTCTCTGGTTCATTTAAGGTTAACATTTGGTAAAGCTCATGAGATCTGTTGGAAGAACTTTGGGGTTGGGGGAGGTAACGCAAACAATGTGCTTCAACGTTAAGCTTTTTGCAGCATTCCTTGCAAAAAGAAGAAAATCATCTGAAGCAGTTATTTAAAAATGATACTTTATTCCATACTTTGACTATATCCTGTATTAACATACCATTAGACTATTAGTCGTGCCTGGTTAGAGCCACGTGAAGATTGTCCTTTGATGCAGATTTGGAACAGCAATGATATGTAAAAAATGACAGAACTACTGATTTCATTTTGATCTGTTCCTTTCAGCATCTTTATAATATTCAATCTTATTTTCTCAAGTGTAAGACAGTATGAAATGCATCACATCCGATATAGAGCCATGAGATCCAAAGATAAAGGCTCTGCTGTGCTCTGTGCTCATTAACTGCAGGCAGGATTCTATAACACTGAGGCATGATGGCCACCTGCTCCTCTCCACTGTCACCACTCTGCAGATTTAATTATCTGAGTAATTGGATGACTTTCATATCACTTGGAAGAATTTCGACGGGCCATTGGAAATGAAGCTATGGGTTTCATCCACATTTCCGTTCAGCTTTCATCAGCTAGTGGGGGAAAAGGGATTTTCACAAATTACTATCGGCAGATTTAATGCAGGTTGGGTGTGGAAGGCCGACGAGCCATTTTATTAGAATAGGTTTGGTGGAACCAATCCTATATATCACCATATAGCTCTAAAATTACACTTCCTGAAGTTTAACTAAGCTTACTCACTGGCTTCGGGTTAGCTGTCAAGTGCAATATTCTTCAACAACAGCTTCTTTGCATCACATTGTGGCAATTTTAAAAAACAATATGCGCCACACAAACTGTTCAGACTGAAATGATCAGGAATTATGCTAAAAATAAATTTCAGTCACATGTGACTACGATGTGACTATAGCGGATGACATAGCGATATCGATGCTAAAACTATATATCGTGCAGCCCTAACCCGAGCAATAAATCTGAAACAAACATTGTGGAAACGTAGCCTAAGAAGCTGAACCAGTGTGTTCTTCGCTTAGAAGTAAAAAAGAAGTTGAAACGAACTTTTAACGAACATCCCAACGCCGTCCACACTACTGAGAGCAATATTTAGATGCACATGTAAATAAGCACTCTGAACTTTCCTCTCAATAACAAAAACGCACACAACAAAAATGACTTAAGAAAGCATCTGATCATAGAGATATGGATGTGTTTTCATAAGCTCTGCAATTCACCGGCATCATGTCAACAGATGAGGTCATTAAAATGACACTGTTATGATAGATTATAAAGTTTATTTGAGACTATAATCTATAGAGATCTGGCTGTGCGAGGCTATAGTTTGAATGAATGCCTTTTCTTTGCACGACACACTCACGTTACAGCACAGAATGTCGCTTTCTGCATTATCCTGAACATTGTAAGTAATCATTTAATGTGTCATTGAACGGAAGAGAGGCTCTTGGGAGTACGCGTAAACCTCACATCCTTTTGATTTTCCCAGTAAAAACATCCCGAGTCCTTCACATAAAAATAGGCTTTCATAGATAACTTCGGGGAAGGGGAAGGTCTCGTTTTTAAGTTTGAAATCACGGGGCCCCCCCTAAGGCCCCTAGAATCATCACCACCTTTCGCTCCGCCAGTGATGGCCCTGTTGCAAAGTTTCATTGACAGAAACCATGAGGTACTGATTTCACCTCTTGGGACTAAAAGAGTGTATTTTAGGACAAGGACGCAGGCGGGTTCTGTGCTTCCAAATGAAGTGTTCCCCAGAGACTGGCTCCAGTTGAATGTTGAACAGGCTAGATGCACTCACATCATGGCTGTTTCAGACATACATCACAAGCCGAGCTAAAGACCCTCCTGGGTAAGAGAGTTGTTTTGATAAAATCATATTTATGAAGAGGGAACAACCTTGGAGATACAAAGCAACCACATTATGGATAAATTATGTTGACATAATTCCACATGAGCTGATGTATGTTCACAGATGTGCTGATGCTGTGAATTGAGTGTGAATGCTCATGTGGTTAACATTCTAATCCAGCTCATTTACATAATAAAAAAAGAGGAGAATCCAAACACTCTAAGCAGCATGTGTTTTCTGTTCATTATATTTTCAATGAAAGGTTTTAAGATAATTAGAGGCATTGCAATGTTTTGAAACTCAACCAAAAGGACACATTTTTAAAAACATTTATTCAAAGGCACAGGCAACTTGCTTTTGAATGTTCGCGGACCGGCTTTGACCGTTCCAATATGGCGGACGGCTTATGTACAAACAGCCCATAGAAACAGTCGCTAATGAGGCATTTATATATGTATATACACTCACCTAAAGGATTATTAGGAACACCATACTAATACTGTGTTTGACCCCCTTTCGCCTTCAGAACTGCCTTAATTCTACGTGGCATTGATTCAACAAGGTGCTGAAAGCATTCTTTAGAAATGTTGGCCCATATTGATAGGATAGCATCTTGCAGTTGATGGAGATTTGTGGGATGCACATCCAGGGCACGAAGCTCCCGTTCCACCACATCCCAAAGATGCTCTATTGGGTTGAGATCTGGTGACTGTGGGGGCCATTTTAGTACAGTGAACTCATTGTCATGTTCAAGAAACCAATTTGAAATGATTGGAGCTTTGTGACATGGTGCATTATCCTGCTGGAAGTAGCCATCAGAGGATGGGTACATGGTGGTCATAAAGGGATGGACATGGTCAGAAACAATGCTCAGGTAGGCCGTGGCATTTAAACGATGCCCAATTGGCACTAAGGGGCCTAAAGTGTGCCAAGAAAACATCCCCCACAACATTACACCACCACCACCAGCCTGCACAGTGGTAACAAGGCATGATGGATCCATGTTCTCATTCTGTTTACGCCAAATTCTGACTCTACCATCTGAATGTCTCAACAGAAATCGAGACTCATCAGACCAGGCAACATTTTTCCAGTCTTCAACTGTCCAATTTTGGTGAGCTTGTGCAAATTGTAGCCTCTTTTTCCTATTTGTAGTGGAGATGAGTGGTACCCGGTGGGGTCTTCTGCTGTTGTAGCCCATCCGCCTCAAGGTTGTGCGTGTTGTGGCTTCACAAATGCTTTGCTGCATACCTCGGTTGTAACGAGTGGTTATTTCAGTCAAAGTTGCTCTTCTATCAGCTTGAATCAGTCGGCCCATTCTCCTCTGACCTCTAGCATCAACAAGGCATTTTCGCCCACAGGACTGCCGCATACTGGATGTTTTCCCTTTTCACACCATTCTTTGTAAACTCTAGAAATGGTTGTGCGTGAAAATCCCTGTAACTGAGCAGATTGTGAAATACTCAGACCGGCCCGTCTGGCACCAACAACCATGCCACGCTCAAAATTGCTTAAATCACCTTTCTTTCCCATTCTGACATTCAGTTTGGAGTTCAGGAGATTGTCTTGACCAGGACCACACACCTAAATGCATTGAAGCAACTGCCATGTGATTGGTTGATTAGATAATTGCATTAATGAGAAATTGAACAGGTGTTCCTAATAATCCTTTAGGTGAGTGTACATCTATGAGTAACACTACTGTATGTGATTTCATCATTTGTGTTAATTATTGGGGTATGTGAAGAATGGCAGTAAAAATAAGCACACTTCTTAGCGAATAATCAGAACAATGAAAATGGCATGTAAACGGGAGTGAAGAGTTTTGCTCTTGTCATGCTTTAGTCTGATTCTTGTGAAAAATCGCAGTCAAATGTTTGTCATGTAAGCCAATATACTGTACACAGATTTCACAATAGTTTCTTACAGTGAAACATTTTATTGAGGAAAAAAAAAAAACACCCAACAATTCAAGTTATCCCATGATTTTCTCACCCTCAACCCATCCTAGGTCTATATGACTTTCTTCTTTCAGAAAAACACAACCTGAGATATATAAAAAAATATCCTGGCTCTTCCCAGCTTTATAATGGGAGTGAATAGAGCCTGAGTTTTGAAGCCCAAAGGCACATCCATCCATCATAAAAGTATTCCACACAGCTCCAGGGGGATAATAAAGACCTTCTGAAGCGAAGTCATTCGTTTTTTTGTAAGAAAAATATCCATATAGCTATATAACTTTATAAACTATAATCCCTGGCTTCTGGTAACGGCCTTTTGTGAGTCTAGTTCCGGCGGAAGAGTGACCTTTGACCCGATGCATGACGTAGGATGTAGGAGTAGCGTGAGCTTCGGTGAGAGTAGACGCCTCTCACAGTTCAAACAAACTCAAGCTCCTCCCACATTTCTCTTTAAAAATGATCATTCTAATTCATGACCCGTGTTTTGTTTTGCTCTATCCTCTGCGCTTCCGCATTTGTCAATATGTCACCCATTGGGTCAGAGGTCACTCTTCCACCGGAATTAGACTTGCATACGGCAGTTACCGGAAGTATTTTTCAAAAACACATCGCATCAGCCTTTATTAACCCCCTGAAGCCGTATGGATTACTTTTATGATGGAAGGATGTGCTTTTTGGAGCTTGAAAATCTAAGGTACCATTCACTCCCATTATAAAGCTTGGAAGAGCCCGGATATTTTTTAAATATAACTCTGTGTTCGTCTGAAAGAAGAAAGTCATATACACATAGAATGGCTTGAGGGTGAGTAAATTATAGAATAATTATGTTTGGGTGAACTAACTCTTAAGGCTGATTTATAATTCTGCATCGTAGCCTGATGTGCACCTCTCCTAAAAAATGTAACAACGTGTCAACTCTACGCGGACCACAAGCGCTGTGATTGGTCTGCTAGAACCCCTCCCTCAGGTCAATTTTTTTTTTTCGGTAGCGTTGCATTTCCTCGTACGCATTTACGCTTGCGGATTATAAATGATCTGTTCTTCGATATTTAACAACTCAAGCTGCTACAAAAGTTGCTGTCTATTTGCCGCCATCACTGCTGCTGCTTCTCTGACAATGTGCTACCATCAACATGCCCGAGGACACTGCCTACTAGCGGTCTGCATGTGTAATTGTATGTGGACGCGCACAACAACGCAGAACTATCACTGAAACCCCCTTTTTTTTCCTTCTTTTTTTTGGTCATCACAACAAAACACTGCACAAAACAAAGATATTCTGCTGCACTGCAGGATAATAATAATAATAATAAAATACTGTTGGGATCTTGGACCTTATTTACTTTTAATGAATTCTCTTTTCTAATTCTGTTTACATTGCGTTTGTGGTGATTGGTTTAGACCTTTCAGTAGGAGTTGTCAACCATGTGCACGCACAGATCATGTGGCAATTATAGGCCCCCAGTGTTTCTATTCCCAAACAAAAATACTTGAAAAGCCATTTCAACATGCAACTTATTGTGTGAACTCAAGTAGTATGCCTTACGCCATTTCATAAATACTGTTCTTTGTATTAAAATGGCAGAAATCATGCCAATCTTTTCCATTGCTGTTGGTTCAAGATTTGTTGTCACATTCTCCTGAAATTTGCTAGCATAAGCAGTTTTCTGACATTTGAAATGTTCTTTTAAACTCTGTAACTCTGACTGCTGTTTTATTAATGTGAAAGTAGACTTCACTTTGGAAACCGCCTCAACTCTGTGCATGTTTCGTACTTTATAAGTTTGGGAAAAAAGAGCAAACTTAACACAAGAATGCATTTATCTCATGCTCGGCAGCACTATGTACTGACAGTTCTTGTTTTAAAACAGCAAACAAGTAATGTGTGATTTGTAGATTCTAAACCAATCTATTAATTTCTCCATCCTTTCTAAACCAGCTCACTATGCTCCGCTGTCACACTACGGCCTCTCCCTTTGAAATAGGGAAGTGTTATTGTCTTTAACTCTGGGATTTATCATCATGCGCAAAATGCTCTTGGATGGTTTGAGATTGTCCTGTCCAACCAGGAAATGAAAAATGTGTGCGGAGGGTCAGGTGAGATGAAAGCGGTCATTATAAATGGCTCGCTGTGAATTGTGTCAATGGTACTTCCTCTGGATCGCAAGATCGAGGACAAGGGGGAGGGAGAAAAATCGCTGTTATTGACTGCTGTGGCAGACATAATGAATTGTTATGTAGTTGAGACAAATGCCGGTGGACTCGAGATTTAGGTCTGGTCTCAATTGTCTTTGTGGCATCCAAATAGAGTGTATTCCCATGAGCTATTTTGTTGAGCTATAGCGCCAGAGGTAAACGCACCTTGTTTTGTGTCTAGGATCGGGTGACTAATAGCGTTTGTCCACTTTTTTCCTCCAGGTATCAGATCTGCTTTGTTAGACAATGCTTTTGAGATGGTGGTGCATGTGTGCTGAGTAGTGAACAGCCTCAGTCTCTTATAATTCCAGGTGGATCTGGCAGGAGGATTTTAGTCATTTCACACCTAGTCGCTTTTAATAAGATCTGTGCTGTCCCTGTCCAAAGAGCTGAAACATCAATGCCGTTGCATGTTTGGGTGAAAAGGTTTCACATTAAAAATGCAGTCAAGATATACATGCATCAGTCATGTTTCAGCTTTCACTCACATTCGTGCACACACACACAGAAGGATTTTCCTGTGGGGAAAATCAGGCATTTCAATTCAATTTGTAGGTCACTTGTAGGTCAATGGGAAAAAGCTGTCCATTCCAGCATGTATGCTTTCTTTTTCTTTTTTTCTTTTTGCAATAGAGTTTCACAGCTTATATTCGAGCCAGATAGAGGCAAAATCAAGTACGTCAATCCATCATTCAGCAGTGCAACATAATCAATATTTACAATTTTCTTTGGAACATGTGTTTTGACAACACAATATCTTCAGTTCCAGCAATTCTCCTGTAATAGTCTCAGTTATGGTGCAAATGCATAGTGTATGTTTCATGACTAAAATCTATCAAAAGCACTGCAATCTCAAACCTCTTTGTGAAGTCCTGATTTGACTACCATCAACATTTATTAAGACCAGAAAGGGTTAAACCTTCCATTTAAATTTCCCAGACCTTGCCTAGCCTTTTTTTCTGTTGCCGTTTATGGAGTGAATACTTCCATTAAATTGGATTTTGGGCCTCAAGGGACTGACAGCCACTAAGGTATCTGTTGTGAGACGTGAATTTCACCAGACAAGCAAAAAGCATTTCATTTTTAATAACTTGGCTATTTGGTCTGCTTAAGCTTCATTGCTTCTGCAGCCAATCATGCCTCTTTTTTTAGCCACAGCAAATAGGTTGATGACCCCGTATCAAACATTGCGGTGTTGAGACAATCTTTAACGAAACATATGGAAATGTCTGTGCTCAACTGATTCCCCAATGTAATTAACGAGTCCCAGAGCATCAGTCATGTTGAAAGAATTATTTTTGGCAATACAAACAATATAGATTGTATGAATATTGTTTGACAGATCTGTCATCATTTAAATAAAATGATCATTGCTGCACTGTCATAGAGCTGCAGTTGAACAGCTCTGATAAATTGTAAAAGAAAACATGATAAAATCAACCTGTCACACTAAAGTGCAACATTTACACAAAATATGTTGGTTACACTTTATTTTATAGTGTCTTTGTTACACTATAATTATACATTTAAGTACTGAGTAATATTAAGAAACTACATGTACTTACTATAGGGGTAGGATTAGAGTTTAGTTTAGAGTTAGTTGCATGTAATTATGCCTAAACCATGGATATACCAAAGACGCTTTAATATAGTGTGTGTACAGGTGAGCAACTGTTTCGATACATTCATCGACAGAAAACCAATCATTGTTATACAGCGCAACACGGTTAGTCTTATTGTTTGAATTGCTTGTTTTTTTTATTTACTGTGATTTGATTTTGCAATGCCTCAGAGACAACACTATCTGTCAATTGACTAACATAGCATAATCAGAAAGAGCTTTGTTTGTAGTAACAGTAATACGGCATTTTCTCCACCATACCACATATTTAAAAATTAATTGCATGACATTTAGCAACACAAGTCATCCAGTTTTATCAACTCTTTCCCCGCCAAACACAGAATTATCTCTAATACTATTATTTCGTTATTTGTAGGGGTGGAAATCTCCCCACGATACGATATTATCACGATACTTAACCCACGACACAATATTATTGCGATTTTAAAAACAATTGCTATATGCTGAGTGTTCATTTTACATCTTCAAATCCATATCCCTTCCTTGTCAAATGTTTTCCTTCCTCATATTTTAGACATAAAATTACATTTGTCAAATAAAAATGTTCGCACAGTCAATGCAATGTATTTGTTTTTTCAATTCATATTTATAAAGAACAACCCTAACACCCTAATGAACAAGTTAAAGTTGACACTATTCAGTTATGAAATGTAGATATATGCTGAATCACATTTATATAATCATATTTCTATCATATTTATAGGAAACTACATACATTTGCTATTAACAGCATATTACTTGGACGCTAGATGCCGCTATGCAGTTATTTTCGTTGTGAAATTGCCTACACAATAACGCAAGACAGTTTGATTTCAAAAGAGTATAACCAGTGTCACCGACAGTATAAGAGTATAACCAGAATCTCATAGCATTAGACACGTTTTACTGCTGCTGCTGTTTTTCTTGTCAATTGTGTTGTGTAATGAACGAGTGCGCCGACAGTGTAGATATGGCATAATAAAGACAGCTTCTTTGATTGTAATTGCGAGTGCAATTTCTGTTGCATTGCAGTGCGCAGCTGGCTTGCACTTGCGTGTCAAATCAATATGTTTAACTAACACATAAACATGAACAGAATATGGAGAATGGATCTACTCCGTCTATGTTTTGTTCATCACTCTGAATCCGATCCAGGCATAGTCTTTGACAAAAACTTGATTTTCTCAGCTTTTTGCTCAAAATGCTTTATTAATGAAACTTACCCACATTCTAGTGTTGATAAAAAAATATTGTATGAATGTTTGTATGTTTTGTTTTTTTAAAGCAAAGGGTCTGATCTTGCATGTTCAGATATTCATACAACAAAATATTCTGGGGGCCATGACATTTTTGTTAAATGGGTCATGAATTGAGAAATCAACTTTCCCTTGAGGTTTTGATATATAAAAGATCATCGTAATAAAAGAATATCCTGTACGTTTTGGAGCTGAAAGTCAAATAAAAGCTTTTATTGACAGCTGGCTCAGCAAACAATCGATCTGCGATTTTGCCTCCCTGTGATGTCAGAGTTCAGTGAAACGCCGACTCAACAGAAGAAGATCAACGCCTAATTCTGTAGCCCCGCCCACCGACTCACGACATGTAATAGGTAAATAACATAGGCCTACGTGGAGCTAAACCGGATCGAGCTACCAAGCAATAAATATGCTGTTACATTGTCTAGTGCCTGGTTGTGGAAGAACACAGTCGCTGCATAAGCTTCCCTCGGATTACAAAATTAGGAATGTGTTTGAACTTTATTTTTAATGAAATTCCAGCTCACATGTTTGTTCGCTTCATTTCACAGTGGATTCTTTTGTAAATGAGAGACTGCATTTGCAGACAGAATGAAAAACGACGATAAAAACGATGCTGTGCCTTTTATATTGGATCCAACAGGAATGGTGCAACACACTTCTGTGAGTAAAAATGTTTTTTATATGTGATAGTATTGCATTGTTACAGATCACTTGATATATACTGATTATGTGTCTAACTAAACATAACTTCCACACTGCCACAGGCTGGAGTATCCTTTGTATTTGAGGTGTTGTTGGTTCATTGTGCTGCGATTTGGGATCAGACCATTTTTCCACATATTGAAGTTTACAAAACAATTCCCCACGTGTGCTGATGGGGGAATCGAAACAGTTCATGAAACTATACTTTACTATAATATTGTAATACCGATCTAGCTTACTGCAATGTGCAAAAAGTGTCTAATACCAGCCAAGTAACGTTATAGCAAAACTTTCAACACACAAATGCATTTAGTAGGATTGTTTTGATCAAGTAAAACAGCACTGCATTAACCCACATTCGCATGACTTATGACTGCGGATAAGCATAATAAAAGCTCTGCTGCTCTCAATGCGACTCGAGACCAGTGTGTCGCGCAGATGTCTCTCATTAGCATTTTCTCCAGCGACCTTGTTCTGCTCCCATGGTTCTCAGCCTGCCATGCTTCATACCACAGTAACATTAATAAATCTTGAATACATGTGCTCATCCATGACCATGAGTCCTGCCTGAGTCCCGTCGGATTGAAGACGACAACTCCCATGATTCCACGCTCGATCATGGTGTCATCAACCTATGCCGTTGTATTTTGTCAACCTTCAAAACTTTGTGAAGGTTGACAAAATAGCTTTGGTACACATAATTAATAACTGTTACTGCTGGCTTTGTCTGCTTGTTAAAATTACCTTTGTTTCATGTTCAGTGGAACAGTTTCACAGTCCCACGTGAACAAATCTTAACATGTTTTACAAGTTTTCACATGCTTCCATTTTCTCGTTTTAAATTGTAAACCTTGCAAACCTGTGATAACACAAACCATTTCATATTCTGGCTTATTTAAACAAATTCCTCTCACCAACACTATGGGCTTAATAAACTTGATTTGATTAATGAAGTCATGAAACCCTGTAGGAATTCTGAGGTGAACATAAAACTGGAGGACAATGCATTAGAGATCATGCTAATTTGGTGCAAGCGGTACTTTATGATGATATATGAGGGAAATGCTCATGGTTAGGAATTAAATGATGAGAACAAAAACACGACACTATATGTTTGGTTTCTTCAATGTTTCTTCCACTTCTACAAGCTGAGGGTAATGAGTCTCTCCATAGTCGCCAATTAATTTCACCAGACAGTGGGCTACATGCTTTCCCTGTCCGAAATTTAAAGTAAAATCCGGTAAGCATTTGACAGCATGGGAAAAGTCATTCAAAATGAAGATAAGTGGCCTGCTCCTTCTATGCAGCAGTGACAGTTATGCAGTTAATTAGCTGTCTTCTTCTTGATCAAATTAAGCTAATGCCAGTAGTGGCAGCTAGAGCCAAATATGCATCAATAGTTACTTTTCATCCAATTTAACTGCTCACTTTGGCTTGTAGTGATTGCGTTTGTTGATGTTCTGGTCTTAATTTAAAGTTCCCTGTGTGGGCATTCAACAAAAATGTACAAAATTACTGGCAGGAAACATTTGAGGAAAAGTTACATGGCTACAACGGCTTGTAGAAACCGAGACAGAGAGTGAGTTCAGTCTTGTTTAAATAAAAATAGTCAAAAATTAAAACTCCTTTAAACTCATTTTCTTGTTATCACATAATCACATTACTTTTTTTTCCCAGTTCCCACACACTTTCATTACATGAAAAAGTAAAACAGGTCTAGAAATACATGGACAACATTTTTTAAAATTAATTAATTTATTTTGTGCTGGCCTACGACCGTGTGCTCCGATCGGGTTTCCTGTCTCACACACACACACATGGCTTGATGTGTGTGAAGGCCTGCCAGCCTGGCCTGCTGAGAGACAGCTGGCCAATGATGGAACTATGTGGGTAATGATGGAACTATGGACGGAACTATGTTGGTAATGATGGAACTATGGACGGAACTATGTTGGTAACGATGGAACTATAGACGGAACTATGTTGGTAACGATGGAACTATGTTGGCGGCGATGGAACTATGTTGGTGACGATGGAACTATGTTGGTGACGATGGAACTATGTTGGTAACGACGGAACTATGTTGGTGACGATGGAACTATGTTGGTGACGATGGAACTATGTTGGTAACGACGGAACTATGTTGGTGACGATGGAACTATGTTGGTAACGACAGAATTATGTTGGTAATGACGGAACTATGTTGGTGACGATGGAACTATGGACATAACTATATTGGTGACGATGGAACTATGGCTGGAACTATGTTGGTAACGATGGAACTATGGACGGAACTATGTTGGTGATGGAACTATGGACGGAACTATGTTGGTAACGATGGAACTATAGACGGAACTATGTTGGTAATGATGGAACTATGGACAAACTACAGTATGTTGGTAATGATGGAAATATGGACAAACTATGTTGGTAATGATGGAACTATGGATGGAACTATGTTGGTGACGATGGAACTATGGCTGGAACTATGTTGGTAATGATGGAACTATGGACGGAACTATGTTGGTGTTGGAACTATGGACGGAACTATGTTGGTAACGATGGAACTATAGACGGAACTATGTTGGTAATGATGGAACTATGGACGGAACTATGTTGGTAACGATGGAACTATAGACGGAACTATGTTGGTAATGATGGAACTATGGACAAACTACAGTATGTTGGTAATGATGGAACTATGGATGGAACTATGTTGGTGACGATGGAACTATGGCTGGAACTATGTTGGTAATGATGGAACTATAGACAAACTATGTTGGTAATGATGGAACTATGACAAACTTTGTTGGTAATGATGGAACTATGGACAGAACTATGTTGGTAATGATGGAACTATGGACGGAACTATGTTGGTAATGATGGAACTATAGACGGAGCTATGTTGGTAATGATGGAACTATGGACGGAACTATGTTGGTAATGATGGAACTATGGACGGAACTATGTTGGTGATGGAACTATGGACGGAACTATGTTGGTAACGATGGAACTATAGACTGAACTATGTTGGTAATGATGGAACTATGGACAAACTACAGTATGTTGGTAATGATGGAAATATGGACAAACTATGTTGGTAATGATGGAACTATGGATGGAACTATGTTGGTGACGATGGAACTATGGCTGGAACTATGTTGGTAATGATGGAACTATGGACGGAACTATGTTGGTGTTGGAACTATGGACGGAACTATGTTGGTAACGATGGAACTATAGACGGAACTATGTTGGTAATGATGGAACTATGGACGGAACTATGTTGGTAACGATGGAACTATAGACGGAACTATGTTGGTAATGATGGAACTATGGACAAACTACAGTATGTTGGTAATGATGGAACTATGGATGGAACTATGTTGGTGACGATGGAACTATGGCTGGAACTATGTTGGTAATGATGGAACTATGGACGGAACTATGTTGGTAATGATGGAACTATAGACGGAGCTATGTTGGTAATGATGGAACTATGGACGGAACTATGTTGGTAATGATGGAACTATGGACAGAACTATGTTGGTAATGATGGAACTATAGACGGAGCTATGTTGGTAATGATGGAACTATAGACGGAACTATGTTGGTAATGATGGAACTATGGACAAACTACAGTATGTTGGTAATGATGGAACTATGGACAAACTATGTTGGTAATGATGGAACTATGGATGGAACTATGTCGGTGACGATGGAACTATGGCTGGAACTATGTTGGTAATGATGGAACTATAGACAAACTATGTTGGTAATGATGGAACTATGGACGGAACTATGTTGGTAACAATGGAACTATAGACGGAACTATGTTGGTAATGATGGAACTATGGACAAACTACAGTATGTTGGTAATGATGGAACTATGGACAAACTATGTTGGTAATGATGGAACTATGGATGGAACTATGTTGGTAATGATGGAACTATAGACAAACTATGTTGGTAATGATGGAACTATGGACAAACTATGTTGGTAATGATGGAACTATGGACAGAACTATGTTGGTAATGGTGGAACTATGGACGGAACTATGTTGGTAATGATGGAACTATGGACGGAACTATGTTGATAATGATGGAACTATAGACGGAGCTATGTTGGTAATGATGGAACTATGGACGGAACTATGTTGGTAACGATGGTACTATAGACAGAATTATGTTGGTAACGATGGAACTATAGACGGAACTATGTTGGTAACGATGGAACTATAGACAGAATTATGTTGGTAACGATGGAACTATAGACAGAATTATGTTGGTAATGATGGAACTATGGACGGAACTATGTTGGTGACGATGGAACTATGGCTGGAACTATGTTGGTAATGATGGAAGTATAGACAAACTATGTTGGTAATGATGGAACTATGGACAAACAATGTTGGTAATGATGGAACTATGGACAAACTATGTTGGTAATGATGGAACTATGGACAGAACTATGTTGGTAATGATGGAATTATGGACGGAACTATGTTGGTAATGATGGAACTATGGACGGAACTATGTTGGTAACGATGGAACTATAGACGGAACTATGTTGGTAACGATGGAACTATGTTGGCGGCGATGGAACTATGTTGATGACGATGGAACTATGTTGGTGACGATGGAACTATGTTGGTAACGACGGAACTACACTCACCTAAAGGATTATTAGGAACACCTGTTCAATTTCTCATTAATGCAATTATCTAATCAACCAATCACATGGCAGTTGCTTCAATGCATTTAGGGGTGTGGTCCTGGTCAAGACAATCTCCTGAACTCCAAACTGAATGTCAAAATGGGAAAGAAAGGTGATTTAAGCAATTTTGAGCGGGACATGGTTGTTGGTGCCAGACGGGCCGGTCTGAGTATTTCACAATCTGCTCAGTTACTGGGATTTCACGCACAACCATTTCTAGAGTTTACAAAGAATGGTGTGAAAAGGGAAAAACATCCAGTATGCGGCAGTCCTGTGGGCGAAAATGCCTTGTTGATGCTAGAGGTCAGAGGAGAATGGGCCGACTGATTCAAGCTGATAGAAGAGCAACTTTGACTGAAATAACCACTCGTTACAACCGAGGTATGCAGCAAAGCATTTGTGAAGCCACAACACGCACAACCTTGAGGCGGATGGGCTACAACAGCAGAAGACCCCACCGGGTACCACTCATCTCCACTACAAATAGGAAAAAGAGGCTACAATTTGCACAAGCTCACCAAAATTGGACAGTTGAAGACTGGAAAAATGTTGCCTGGTCTGATGAGTCTCGATTTCTGTTGAGACATTCAGATGGTAGAGTCAGAATTTGGTGTAAACAGAATGAGAACATGGATCCATCATGCCTTGTTACCACTGTGCAGGCTGGTGGTGGTGGTGTAATGGTGTGGGGGATGTTTTCTTGGCACACTTTAGGCCCCTTAGTGCCAATTGGGCATCGTTTAAATGCCACGGCCTACCTGAGCATTGTTTCTGACCATGTCCATCCCTTTATGACCACCATGTACCCATCCTCTGATGGCTACTTCCAGCAGGATAATGCACCATGTCACAAAGCTCGAATCATTTCAAATTGGTTTCTTGAACATGACAATGAGTTCACTGTACTAAAATGGCCCCCACAGTCACCAGATCTCAACCCAATAGAGCATCTTTGGGATGTGGTGGAACGGGAGCTTCGTGCCCTGGATGTGCATCCCACAAATCTCCATCAACTGCAAGATGCTATCCTATCAATATGGGCCAACATTTCTAAAGAATGCTTTCAGCACCTTATTGAATCAATGCCACGTAGAATTAAGGCAGTTCTGAAGGCGAAAGGGGGTCAAACACAGTATTAGTATGGTGTTCCTAATAATCCTTTAGGTGAGTGTATGTTGGGGACGATGGAACTATGTTGGTAACGACAGAATTATGTTGGTAATGACGGAACTATGTTGGTGACGATGGAACTATGGACATAACTATATTGGTGACGATGGAACTATGGCTGGAACTATGTTGGTAACGATGGAACTATGGACGGAACTATGTTGGTGATGGAACTATGGACGGAACTATGTTGGTAACGATGGAACTATAGACGGAATTATGTTGGTAATGATGGAACTATGGACAAACTACAGTATGTTGGTAATGATGGAACTATGGACAAACTATGTTGGTAATGATGGAACTATGGATGGAACTATGTTGGTGACGATGGAACTATGGACAAACTATGTTGGTAATGATGGAACTATGGATGGAACTATGTTGGTGACGATGGAACTATGGCTGGAACTATGTTGGTAATGATGGAACTATAGACAAACTATGTTGGTAATGATGGAACTATGACAAACTATGTTGGTAATGATGGAACTATGGACAGAACTATGTTGGTAATGATGGAACTATGGACGGAACCATGTTGGTAATGATGGAACTATAGACGGAGCTATGTTGGTAATAATGGAACTATGGACGGAACTATGTTGGTAACGATGGAACTATAGACGGAACTATGCTGGTAATGATGGAACTATGGACAAACTACAGTATGTTGGTAATGATGGAACTATGGACAAACTATGTTGGTAATGATGGAACTATGGATGGAACTATGTTGGTGACGATGGAACTATGGCTGGAACTATGTTGGTAACGATGGAACTATAGACGGAACTATGTTGGTAATGATGGAACTATGGACAAACTACAGTATGTTGGTAATGATGGAACTATGGACAAACTATGTTGGTAATGATGGAACTATGGACAGAACTATGTTGGTAATGATGGAACTATGGACGGAACTATGTTGATAATGATGGAACTATAGACGGAGCTATGTTGGTAATGATGGAACTATGGACGGAACTATGTTGGTAACGATGGAACTATAGACAGAATTATGTTGGTAACGATGGAACTATAGACGGAACTATGTTGGTAATGATGGAACTATGGACGGAACTATGTTGGTGACGATGGAACTATGGCTGGAACTCTGTTGGTAATGATGGAAGTATAGACAAACTATGTTGGTAATGATGGAACTATGGACAAACAATGTTGGTAATGATGGAACTATGGACAAACTATGTTGGTAATGATGGAACTATGGACAAAACTATGTTGTAATGATGGAACTATGGACGGAACTATGTTGGTAATGATGGAACTATAGACGGAGCTATGTTGGTAATGATGGAACTATGGACGGAACTATGTTGGTAACGATGGAACTATAGACGGAACTATGTTGGTAACGACGGAACTATGTTGGTAACAATGGAACTATGTTGGTAACGATGGAACTATGTTGGTAACGATGGAACTATGGACGGAACTATGTTGGTAATGATGGAACTATAAACGGAACTATGTTGGTAACAATGGAACTATGTTGGCGGCGATGGAACTATGTTGGTGACGATGGAACTATGTTGGTGACGATGGAACTATGTTGGTAACGACGGAACTATGTTGGTGACGATGGAACTATGTTGGTGATGGAACTATGGACGGAACTATGTTGGTAACGATGGAACTATGGACGGAACTATGTTGGTGATGGAACTATGGATGGAACTATGTTGGTAATGATGGAACTATGGACAAACTACAGTATGTTGGTAATGATGGAACTATGGGTAAACTATGTTGGAAATGATGGAACTATGGATGGAACTATGTTGGTGACGATGGAACTATGGCTGGAACTATGTTGGTAATGATGGAACTATAGACAAACTATGTTGGTAATGATGGAACTATGGACGGAACTATGTTGGTAATGATGGAACTATAGACGGAGCTATGTTGGTAATGATGGAACTATGGACGGAACTATGTTGGTAACGATGGAACTATAGACAGAATTATGTTGGTAACGATGGAACTATAGACGGAACTATGTTGGTGATGGAACTATGGACGGAACTATGTTGGTAACGATGGAACTATAGACCAAACTATGTTGGTAATGATGGAACTATGGACAAACTACAGTATGTTGGTAATGATGGAACTGTGGACAAACTACAGTATGTTGGTAATGATGGAACTATGGACAAACTATGTTGGTGACGATGGAACTATGGCTGGAACTATGTTGGTAATGATGGAACTATGGACAAACTATGTTGGTAATGATGGAACTATGGACGGAACTATGTTGGTAATGATGGAACTATGGACAAACTATGTTGGTAATGATGGAACTATGGACGGAACTATGTTGGTAACGATGGAACTATAGACAGAATTATGTTGGTAACGATGGAACTATAGATGGAACTATGTTGGTAACGACGGAACTATGTTGGTAACGATGGAACTATAGACAGAATTATGTTGGTAACGATGGAACTATAGACGGAACTATGTTGGTAATGATGGAACTATGGACGGAACTATGTTGGTGACGATGGAACTATGGCTGGAACTATGTTGGTAATGATGGAAGTATAGACAAACTATGTTGGTAATGATGGAACTATAGACGGAGCTATGTTGGTAATGATGGAACTATGGCTAGAACTATGTTGGTAACGATGGAACTATAGACGGAACTATGTTGGTGATGGAACTATGGACGGAACTATGTTGGTAACGATGGAACTGTAGACGGAACTATGTTGGTAATGATGGAACTATGGACAAACTACAGTATGTTGGTAATGATGGAACTATGGACAAACTATGTTGGTAATGATGGAACTATGAATGGAACTATGTTGGTGACGATGGAACTATTGCTGAAACTATGTTGGTAATGATGGAACTATGGACAAACTATGTTGGTAATGATGGAACTATGGACAGAACTATGTTGGTAATGATGGAACTATGGACGGAACTATGTTGGTAATGATGGAACTATAGACGGAGCTATGTTGGTAATGATGGAACTATGGACGGAACTATGTTGGTAACGATGGAACTATAGACAGAATTATGTTGGTAATGATGGAACTATAGACAAACTATGTTGGTAATGATGGAACTATGGACAAACTATGTTGGTAATGATGGAACTATGGACAGAACTATGTTGGTAATGGTGGAACTATGGACGGAACTATGTTGGTAATGATGGAACTATGGACGGAACTATGTTGATAATGATGGAACTATAGACGGAGCTATGTTGGTAATGATGGAACTATGGACGGAACTATGTTGGTAACGATGGTACTATAGACAGAATTATGTTGGTAACGATGGAACTATAGACGGAACTATGTTGGTAACGACGGAACTATGTTGGTAACGATGGAACTATAGACAGAATTATGTTGGTAACGATGGAACTATAGACAGAATTATGTTGGTAATGATGGAACTATGGACGGAACTATGTTGGTGACGATGGAACTATGGCTGGAACTATGTTGGTAATGATGGAAGTATAGACAAACTATGTTGGTAATGATGGAACTATGGACAAACAATGTTGGTAATGATGGAACTATGGACAAACTATGTTGGTAATGATGGAACTATGGACAGAACTATGTTGGTAATGATGGAATTATGGACGGAACTATGTTGGTAATGATGGAACTATGGACGGAACTATGTTGGTAACGATGGAACTATAGACGGAACTATGTTGGTAACGATGGAACTATGTTGGCGGCGATGGAACTATGTTGATGACGATGGAACTATGTTGGTGACGATGGAACTATGTTGGTAACGACGGAACTACACTCACCTAAAGGATTATTAGGAACACCTGTTCAATTTCTCATTAATGCAATTATCTAATCAACCAATCACATGGCAGTTGCTTCAATGCATTTAGGGGTGTGGTCCTGGTCAAGACAATCTCCTGAACTCCAAACTGAATGTCAAAATGGGAAAGAAAGGTGATTTAAGCAATTTTGAGCGGGACATGGTTGTTGGTGCCAGACGGGCCGGTCTGAGTATTTCACAATCTGCTCAGTTACTGGGATTTCACGCACAACCATTTCTAGAGTTTACAAAGAATGGTGTGAAAAGGGAAAAACATCCAGTATGCGGCAGTCCTGTGGGCGAAAATGCCTTGTTGATGCTAGAGGTCAGAGGAGAATGGGCCGACTGATTCAAGCTGATAGAAGAGCAACTTTGACTGAAATAACCACTCGTTACAACCGAGGTATGCAGCAAAGCATTTGTGAAGCCACAACACGCACAACCTTGAGGCGGATGGGCTACAACAGCAGAAGACCCCACCGGGTACCACTCATCTCCACTACAAATAGGAAAAAGAGGCTACAATTTGCACAAGCTCACCAAAATTGGACAGTTGAAGACTGGAAAAATGTTGCCTGGTCTGATGAGTCTCGATTTCTGTTGAGACATTCAGATGGTAGAGTCAGAATTTGGTGTAAACAGAATGAGAACATGGATCCATCATGCCTTGTTACCACTGTGCAGGCTGGTGGTGGTGGTGTAATGGTGTGGGGGATGATTTCTTGGCACACTTTAGGCCCCTTAGTGCCAATTGGGCATCGTTTAAATGCCACGGCCTACCTGAGCATTGTTTCTGACCATGTCCATCCCTTTATGACCACCATGTACCCATCCTCTGATGGCTACTTCCAGCAGGATAATGCACCATGTCACAAAGCTCGAATCATTTCAAATTGGTTTCTTGAACATGACAATGAGTTCACTGTACTAAAATGGCCCCCACAGTCACCAGATCTCAACCCAATAGAGCATCTTTGGGATGTGGTGGAACGGGAGCTTCGTGCCCTGGATGTGCATCCCACAAATCTCCATCAACTGCAAGATGCTATCCTATCAATATGGGCCAACATTTCTAAAGAATGCTTTCAGCACCTTGTTGAATCAATGCCACGTAGAATTAAGGCAGTTCTGAAGGCGAAAGGGGGTCAAACACAGTATTAGTATGGTGTTCCTAATAATCCTTTAGGTGAGTGTATGTTGGGGACGATGGAACTATGTTGGTAACGACAGAATTATGTTGGTAATGACGGAACTATGTTGGTGACGATGGAACTATGGACATAACTATATTGGTGACGATGGAACTATGGCTGGAACTATGTTGGTAACGATGGAACTATGGACGGAACTATGTTGGTGATGGAACTATGGACGGAACTATGTTGGTAACGATGGAACTATAGACGGAATTATGTTGGTAATGATGGAACTATGGACAAACTACAGTATGTTGGTAATGATGGAACTATGGACAAACTATGTTGGTAATGATGGAACTATGGATGGAACTATGTTGGTGACGATGGAACTATGGACAAACTATGTTGGTAATGATGGAACTATGGATGGAACTATGTTGGTGACGATGGAACTATGGCTGGAACTATGTTGGTAATGATGGAACTATAGACAAACTATGTTGGTAATGATGGAACTATGACAAACTATGTTGGTAATGATGGAACTATGGACAGAACTATGTTGGTAATGATGGAACTATGGACGGAACCATGTTGGTAATGATGGAACTATAGACGGAGCTATGTTGGTAATAATGGAACTATGGACGGAACTATGTTGGTAACGATGGAACTATAGACGGAACTATGCTGGTAATGATGGAACTATGGACAAACTACAGTATGTTGGTAATGATGGAACTATGGACAAACTATGTTGGTAATGATGGAACTATGGATGGAACTATGTTGGTGACGATGGAACTATGGCTGGAACTATGTTGGTAACGATGGAACTATAGACGGAACTATGTTGGTAATGATGGAACTATGGACAAACTACAGTATGTTGGTAATGATGGAACTATGGACAAACTATGTTGGTAATGATGGAACTATGGACAGAACTATGTTGGTAATGATGGAACTATGGACGGAACTATGTTGATAATGATGGAACTATAGACGGAGCTATGTTGGTAATGATGGAACTATGGACGGAACTATGTTGGTAACGATGGAACTATAGACAGAATTATGTTGGTAACGATGGAACTATAGACGGAACTATGTTGGTAATGATGGAACTATGGACGGAACTATGTTGGTGACGATGGAACTATGGCTGGAACTCTGTTGGTAATGATGGAAGTATAGACAAACTATGTTGGTAATGATGGAACTATGGACAAACAATGTTGGTAATGATGGAACTATGGACAAACTATGTTGGTAATGATGGAACTATGGACAAAACTATGTTGTAATGATGGAACTATGGACGGAACTATGTTGGTAATGATGGAACTATAGACGGAGCTATGTTGGTAATGATGGAACTATGGACGGAACTATGTTGGTAACGATGGAACTATAGACGGAACTATGTTGGTAACGACGGAACTATGTTGGTAACAATGGAACTATGTTGGTAACGATGGAACTATGTTGGTAACGATGGAACTATGGACGGAACTATGTTGGTAATGATGGAACTATAAACGGAACTATGTTGGTAACAATGGAACTATGTTGGCGGCGATGGAACTATGTTGGTGACGATGGAACTATGTTGGTGACGATGGAACTATGTTGGTAACGACGGAACTATGTTGGTGACGATGGAACTATGTTGGTGATGGAACTATGGACGGAACTATGTTGGTAACGATGGAACTATGGACGGAACTATGTTGGTGATGGAACTATGGATGGAACTATGTTGGTAATGATGGAACTATGGACAAACTACAGTATGTTGGTAATGATGGAACTATGGGTAAACTATGTTGGAAATGATGGAACTATGGATGGAACTATGTTGGTGACGATGGAACTATGGCTGGAACTATGTTGGTAATGATGGAACTATAGACAAACTATGTTGGTAATGATGGAACTATGGACGGAACTATGTTGGTAATGATGGAACTATAGACGGAGCTATGTTGGTAATGATGGAACTATGGACGGAACTATGTTGGTAACGATGGAACTATAGACAGAATTATGTTGGTAACGATGGAACTATAGACGGAACTATGTTGGTGATGGAACTATGGACGGAACTATGTTGGTAACGATGGAACTATAGACCAAACTATGTTGGTAATGATGGAACTATGGACAAACTACAGTATGTTGGTAATGATGGAACTGTGGACAAACTACAGTATGTTGGTAATGATGGAACTATGGACAAACTATGTTGGTGACGATGGAACTATGGCTGGAACTATGTTGGTAATGATGGAACTATGGACAAACTATGTTGGTAATGATGGAACTATGGACGGAACTATGTTGGTAATGATGGAACTATGGACAAACTATGTTGGTAATGATGGAACTATGGACGGAACTATGTTGGTAACGATGGAACTATAGACAGAATTATGTTGGTAACGATGGAACTATAGATGGAACTATGTTGGTAACGACGGAACTATGTTGGTAACGATGGAACTATAGACAGAATTATGTTGGTAACGATGGAACTATAGACGGAACTATGTTGGTAATGATGGAACTATGGACGGAACTATGTTGGTGACGATGGAACTATGGCTGGAACTATGTTGGTAATGATGGAAGTATAGACAAACTATGTTGGTAATGATGGAACTATAGACGGAGCTATGTTGGTAATGATGGAACTATGGCTAGAACTATGTTGGTAACGATGGAACTATAGACGGAACTATGTTGGTGATGGAACTATGGACGGAACTATGTTGGTAACGATGGAACTGTAGACGGAACTATGTTGGTAATGATGGAACTATGGACAAACTACAGTATGTTGGTAATGATGGAACTATGGACAAACTATGTTGGTAATGATGGAACTATGAATGGAACTATGTTGGTGACGATGGAACTATTGCTGAAACTATGTTGGTAATGATGGAACTATGGACAAACTATGTTGGTAATGATGGAACTATGGACAGAACTATGTTGGTAATGATGGAACTATGGACGGAACTATGTTGGTAATGATGGAACTATAGACGGAGCTATGTTGGTAATGATGGAACTATGGACGGAACTATGTTGGTAACGATGGAACTATAGACAGAATTATGTTGGTAATGATGGAACTATAGACAAACTATGTTGGTAATGATGGAACTATGGACAAACTATGTTGGTAATGATGGAACTATGGACAGAACTATGTTGGTAATGGTGGAACTATGGACGGAACTATGTTGGTAATGATGGAACTATGGACGGAACTATGTTGATAATGATGGAACTATAGACGGAGCTATGTTGGTAATGATGGAACTATGGACGGAACTATGTTGGTAACGATGGTACTATAGACAGAATTATGTTGGTAACGATGGAACTATAGACGGAACTATGTTGGTAACGACGGAACTATGTTGGTAACGATGGAACTATAGACAGAATTATGTTGGTAACGATGGAACTATAGACAGAATTATGTTGGTAATGATGGAACTATGGACGGAACTATGTTGGTGACGATGGAACTATGGCTGGAACTATGTTGGTAATGATGGAAGTATAGACAAACTATGTTGGTAATGATGGAACTATGGACAAACAATGTTGGTAATGATGGAACTATGGACAAACTATGTTGGTAATGATGGAACTATGGACAGAACTATGTTGGTAATGATGGAATTATGGACGGAACTATGTTGGTAATGATGGAACTATGGACGGAACTATGTTGGTAACGATGGAACTATAGACGGAACTATGTTGGTAACGATGGAACTATGTTGGCGGCGATGGAACTATGTTGATGACGATGGAACTATGTTGGTGACGATGGAACTATGTTGGTAACGACGGAACTACACTCACCTAAAGGATTATTAGGAACACCTGTTCAATTTCTCATTAATGCAATTATCTAATCAACCAATCACATGGCAGTTGCTTCAATGCATTTAGGGGTGTGGTCCTGGTCAAGACAATCTCCTGAACTCCAAACTGAATGTCAAAATGGGAAAGAAAGGTGATTTAAGCAATTTTGAGCGGGACATGGTTGTTGGTGCCAGACGGGCCGGTCTGAGTATTTCACAATCTGCTCAGTTACTGGGATTTCACGCACAACCATTTCTAGAGTTTACAAAGAATGGTGTGAAAAGGGAAAAACATCCAGTATGCGGCAGTCCTGTGGGCGAAAATGCCTTGTTGATGCTAGAGGTCAGAGGAGAATGGGCCGACTGATTCAAGCTGATAGAAGAGCAACTTTGACTGAAATAACCACTCGTTACAACCGAGGTATGCAGCAAAGCATTTGTGAAGCCACAACACGCACAACCTTGAGGCGGATGGGCTACAACAGCAGAAGACCCCACCGGGTACCACTCATCTCCACTACAAATAGGAAAAAGAGGCTACAATTTGCACAAGCTCACCAAAATTGGACAGTTGAAGACTGGAAAAATGTTGCCTGGTCTGATGAGTCTCGATTTCTGTTGAGACATTCAGATGGTAGAGTCAGAATTTGGTGTAAACAGAATGAGAACATGGATCCATCATGCCTTGTTACCACTGTGCAGGCTGGTGGTGGTGGTGTAATGGTGTGGGGGATGATTTCTTGGCACACTTTAGGCCCCTTAGTGCCAATTGGGCATCGTTTAAATGCCACGGCCTACCTGAGCATTGTTTCTGACCATGTCCATCCCTTTATGACCACCATGTACCCATCCTCTGATGGCTACTTCCAGCAGGATAATGCACCATGTCACAAAGCTCGAATCATTTCAAATTGGTTTCTTGAACATGACAATGAGTTCACTGTACTAAAATGGCCCCCACAGTCACCAGATCTCAACCCAATAGAGCATCTTTGGGATGTGGTGGAACGGGAGCTTCGTGCCCTGGATGTGCATCCCACAAATCTCCATCAACTGCAAGATGCTATCCTATCAATATGGGCCAACATTTCTAAAGAATGCTTTCAGCACCTTGTTGAATCAATGCCACGTAGAATTAAGGCAGTTCTGAAGGCGAAAGGGGGTCAAACACAGTATTAGTATGGTGTTCCTAATAATCCTTTAGGTGAGTGTATGTTGGGGACGATGGAACTATGTTGGTAACGACAGAATTATGTTGGTAATGACGGAACTATGTTGGTGACGATGGAACTATGGACATAACTATATTGGTGACGATGGAACTATGGCTGGAACTATGTTGGTAACGATGGAACTATGGACGGAACTATGTTGGTGATGGAACTATGGACGGAACTATGTTGGTAACGATGGAACTATAGACGGAATTATGTTGGTAATGATGGAACTATGGACAAACTACAGTATGTTGGTAATGATGGAACTATGGACAAACTATGTTGGTAATGATGGAACTATGGATGGAACTATGTTGGTGACGATGGAACTATGGACAAACTATGTTGGTAATGATGGAACTATGGATGGAACTATGTTGGTGACGATGGAACTATGGCTGGAACTATGTTGGTAATGATGGAACTATAGACAAACTATGTTGGTAATGATGGAACTATGACAAACTATGTTGGTAATGATGGAACTATGGACAGAACTATGTTGGTAATGATGGAACTATGGACGGAACCATGTTGGTAATGATGGAACTATAGACGGAGCTATGTTGGTAATAATGGAACTATGGACGGAACTATGTTGGTAACGATGGAACTATAGACGGAACTATGCTGGTAATGATGGAACTATGGACAAACTACAGTATGTTGGTAATGATGGAACTATGGACAAACTATGTTGGTAATGATGGAACTATGGATGGAACTATGTTGGTAATGATGGAACTATGGACGGAACTATGTTGGTAATGATGGAACTATAGACGGAGCTATGTTGGTAATGATGGAACTATGGACGGAACTATGTTGGTAACGATGGAACTATAGACAGAATTATGTTGGTAATGATGGAACTATAGACAAACTATGTTGGTAATGATGGAACTATGGACAAACTATGTTGGTAATGATGGAACTATGGACAGAACTATGTTGGTAATGGTGGAACTATGGACGGAACTATGTTGGTAATGATGGAACTATGGACGGAGCTATGTTGGTAATGATGGAACTATGGACGGAACTATGTTGGTAACGATGGTACTATAGACAGAATTATGTTGGTAACGATGGAACTATAGACGGAACTATGTTGGTAACGACGGAACTATGTTGGTAACGATGGAACTATAGACAGAATTATGTTGGTAACGATGGAACTATAGACAGAATTATGTTGGTAATGATGGAACTATGGACGGAACTATGTTGGTGACGATGGAACTATGGCTGGAACTATGTTGGTAATGATGGAAGTATAGACAAACTATGTTGGTAATGATGGAACTATGGACAAACAATGTTGGTAATGATGGAACTATGGACAAACTATGTTGAATCAACCTTGTTGAATCAATGCCACGTAGAATTAAGGCAGTTCTGAAGGCGAAAGGGGGTCAAACACAGTATTAGTATGGTGTTCCTAATAATCCTTTAGGTGAGTGTATGTTGGGGACGATGGAACTATGTTGGTAACGACAGAATTATGTTGGTAATGACGGAACTATGTTGGTGACGATGGAACTATGGACATAACTATATTGGTGACGATGGAACTATGGCTGGAACTATGTTGGTAACGATGGAACTATGGACGGAACTATGTTGGTGATGGAACTATGGACGGAACTATGTTGGTAACGATGGAACTATAGACGGAATTATGTTGGTAATGATGGAACTATGGACAAACTACAGTATGTTGGTAATGATGGAACTATGGACAAACTATGTTGGTAATGATGGAACTATGGATGGAACTATGTTGGTGACGATGGAACTATGGACAAACTATGTTGGTAATGATGGAACTATGGATGGAACTATGTTGGTGACGATGGAACTATGGCTGGAACTATGTTGGTAATGATGGAACTATAGACAAACTATGTTGGTAATGATGGAACTATGACAAACTATGTTGGTAATGATGGAACTATGGACAGAACTATGTTGGTAATGATGGAACTATGGACGGAACCATGTTGGTAATGATGGAACTATAGACGGAGCTATGTTGGTAATAATGGAACTATGGACGGAACTATGTTGGTAACGATGGAACTATAGACGGAACTATGCTGGTAATGATGGAACTATGGACAAACTACAGTATGTTGGTAATGATGGAACTATGGACAAACTATGTTGGTAATGATGGAACTATGGATGGAACTATGTTGGTGACGATGGAACTATGGCTGGAACTATGTTGGTAACGATGGAACTATAGACGGAACTATGTTGGTAATGATGGAACTATGGACAAACTACAGTATGTTGGTAATGATGGAACTATGGACAAACTATGTTGGTAATGATGGAACTATGGACAGAACTATGTTGGTAATGATGGAACTATGGACGGAACTATGTTGATAATGATGGAACTATAGACGGAGCTATGTTGGTAATGATGGAACTATGGACGGAACTATGTTGGTAACGATGGAACTATAGACAGAATTATGTTGGTAACGATGGAACTATAGACGGAACTATGTTGGTAATGATGGAACTATGGACGGAACTATGTTGGTGACGATGGAACTATGGCTGGAACTCTGTTGGTAATGATGGAAGTATAGACAAACTATGTTGGTAATGATGGAACTATGGACAAACAATGTTGGTAATGATGGAACTATGGACAAACTATGTTGGTAATGATGGAACTATGGACAAAACTATGTTGTAATGATGGAACTATGGACGGAACTATGTTGGTAATGATGGAACTATAGACGGAGCTATGTTGGTAATGATGGAACTATGGACGGAACTATGTTGGTAACGACGGAACTATAGACGGAACTATGTTGGTAACAATGGAACTATGTTGGTAACGATGGAACTATGTTGGTAACGATGGAACTATGGACGGAACTATGTTGGTAATGATGGAACTATAAACGGAACTATGTTGGTAACAATGGAACTATGTTGGCGGCGATGGAACTATGTTGGTGACGATGGAACTATGTTGGTGACGATGGAACTATGTTGGTAACGACGGAACTATGTTGGTGACGATGGAACTATGTTGGTGATGGAACTATGGACGGAACTATGTTGGTAACGATGGAACTATGGACGGAACTATGTTGGTGATGGAACTATGGACGGAACTATGTTGGTGATGGAACTATGGATGGAACTATGTTGGTAATGATGGAACTATGGACAAACTACAGTATGTTGGTAATGATGGAACTATGGGTAAACTATGTTGGAAATGATGGAACTATGGATGGAACTATGTTGGTGACGATGGAACTATGGCTGGAACTATGTTGGTAATGATGGAACTATAGACAAACTATGTTGGTAATGATGGAACTATGGACGGAACTATGTTGGTAATGATGGAACTATAGACGGAGCTATGTTGGTAATGATGGAACTATGGACGGAACTATGTTGGTAACGATGGAACTATAGACAGAATTATGTTGGTAACGATGGAACTATAGACGGAACTATGTTGGTGATGGAACTATGGACGGAACTATGTTGGTAACGATGGAACTATAGACCGAACTATGTTGGTAATGATGGAACTATGGACAAACTACAGTATGTTGGTAATGATGGAACTGTGGACAAACTACAGTATGTTGGTAATGATGGAACTATGGACAAACTATGTTGGTGACGATGGAACTATGGCTGGAACTATGTTGGTAATGATGGAACTATGGACAAACTATGTTGGTAATGATGGAACTATGGACGGAACTATGTTGGTAATGATGGAACTATGGACAAACTATGTTGGTAATGATGGAACTATGGACGGAACTATGTTGGTAACGATGGAACTATAGACAGAATTATGTTGGTAACGATGGAACTATAGATGGAACTATGTTGGTAACGACGGAACTATGTTGGTAACGATGGAACTATAGACAGAATTATGTTGGTAACGATGGAACTATAGACGGAACTATGTTGGTAATGATGGAACTATGGACGGAACTATGTTGGTGACGATGGAACTATGGCTGGAACTATGTTGGTAATGATGGAAGTATAGACAAACTATGTTGGTAATGATGGAACTATAGACGGAGCTATGTTGGTAATGATGGAACTATGGCTAGAACTATGTTGGTAACGATGGAACTATAGACGGAACTATGTTGGTGATGGAACTATGGACGGAACTATGTTGGTAACGATGGAACTGTAGACGGAACTATGTTGGTAATGATGGAACTATGGACAAACTACAGTATGTTGGTAATGATGGAACTATGGACAAACTATGTTGGTAATGATGGAACTATGAATGGAACTATGTTGGTGACGATGGAACTATTGCTGAAACTATGTTGGTAATGATGGAACTATGGACAAACTATGTTGGTAATGATGGAACTATGGACAGAACTATGTTGGTAATGATGGAACTATGGACGGAACTATGTTGGTAATGATGGAACTATAGACGGAGCTATGTTGGTAATGATGGAACTATGGACGGAACTATGTTGGTAACGATGGAACTATAGACAGAATTATGTTGGTAACGATGGAACTATAGACGGAACTATGTTGGTAACGACGGAACTATGTTGGTAACGATGGAACTATAGACAGAATTATGTTGGTAACGATGGAACTATAGACTGAACTATGTTGGTGACGATGAAACTATGGCTGGAACTATGTTGGTAATGATGAAAGTATAGACAAACTATGTTGGTAATGATGGAACTATGGACAAACAATGTTGGTAATGATGGAACTATGGACAAACTATGTTGATAATGATGGAACTATGGACAGAACTATGTTGGTAATGATGGAACTATGTTGGTGACGATGGAACTATGTTGGTAACGACAGAATTATGTTGGTAATGGCGGAACTATGTTGGTGACGATGGAACTATGGACATAACTATATTGGTGACGATGGAACTATGGCTGGAACTATGTTGGTAACGATGGGACTATGGACAGAACTATGTTGGTAACGATGGAACTATGGACGGAACTATGTTGGTAACGATGGAACTATGGACGGAACTATGTTGGTGATGGAACTATGGATGGAACTATGTTGGTAATGATGGAACTATGGATGGAACTATGTTGGTAATGATGGAACTATGGACAAACTACAGTATGTTGGTAATGATGGAACTATGGACAAACTATGTTGGTAATGATGGAACTATGGACAAACTACAGTATGTTGGTAATGATGGAACTATGGGCAAACTATGTTGGTAATGATGGAACTATGGATGGAACTATGTTGGTGACGATGGAACTATGGCTGGAACTATGTTGGTAATGATGGAACTATAGACAAACTATGTTGGTAATGATGGAACTATGGACGGAACTATGTTGGTAATGATGGAACTATAGACGGAGTTATGTTAGTAATGATGGAACTATGGACGGAACTATGTTGGTAACGATGGAACTATAGACAGAATTATGTTGGTAACGATGGAACTATAGACGGAACTATGTTGGTGATGGAACTATGGACGGAACTATGTTGGTAACGATGGAACTATAGACGGAACTATGTTGGTAATGATGGAACTATGGACAAACTACAGTATGTTGGTAATGATGGAACTATGGACAAACTATGTTGGTAATGATGGAACTATGGATGGAACTATGTTGGTGACGATGGAACTATGGCTGGAACTATGTTGGTAATGATGGAACTATAGACAAACTATGTTGGTAATGATGGAACTATGGACAAACTATGTTGGTAATGATGGAACTATGGACAGAACTATGTTGGTAATGATGGAACTATGGACGGAACTATGTTGGTAATGATGGAACTATAGACGGAGCTATGTTGGTAATGATGGAACTATGGACGGAATTATGTTGGTAACGATGGAACTATAGACAGAATTATGTTGATAACGGTGGAACTATAGACGGAACTATGTTGGTAACGACGGAACTATGTTGGTAACGATGGAACTATAGACAGAATTATGTTGGTAACGATGGAACTATAGACGGAACTATGTTGGTAATGATGGGACTATGGACGGAACTATGTTGGTGACGATGGAACTATGGCTGGAACTATGTTGGTAATGATGGAAGTATAGACAAACTATGTTGGTAATGATGGAACTATGGACAAACAATGTTGGTAATGATGGAACTATGGACAAACTATGTTGGTAATGATGGAACTATGGACAGAACTATGTTGGTAATGATGGAACTATGGACGGAACTATGTTGGTAATGATGGAACTATGGACGGAACTATGTTGGTGACGATGGAACTATGGCTGGAACTATGTTGGTAATGATGGAAGTATAGACAAACTATGTTGGTAATGATGGAACTATGGACAAACAGTGTTGGTAATGATGGAACTATGGACAAACTATGTTGGTAATGATGGAACTACGGACAAACTATGTTGGTAATGATGGAACTATGGACGGAACTATGTTGGTAATGATGGAACTATAGACGGAGCTATGTTGGTAATGATGGAACTATGGACGGAACTATGTTGGTAACGATGGAACTATAGACGGAACTATGTTGGTAACGACGGAACTATGTTGGTAACAATGGAACTATGTTGGTAACGATGGAACTATGGACGGAACTATGTTGGTAACGATGGAACTATGTTGATAACGATGGAACTATATTAATAACTAAAGAACTTGTGACAATATTTGGGTAACACAGGCCAGAATGGTTGATTTATGAGCAAAAACTGAGAGAGAGTGAGTTCAGTCTTGTTTAAATAAAAGGCCAAAACCTGAGGAAATAAGATGTCAGAAATGAATTTGTTCATACTTTCTTTTTTCTTATTTTGACTGCATTCAATAAATGTGGTTTTGTGTCTGTAAAGGTCTTTGCAGTATTTTATTTGCTAAGACAGGACTGAAGCATTTCTTACCTTGAAAGACAGCACATACACCTAAACCATGACAGCTTACATCTTACTCTTATTGCCAAAAGGATGTCTAGCCTTCTCCTACAGTAGAATAATTGTCAGATAGACAGACTGACAGACAGAAAGACAGACAAAAAGATACAATAGCAGCCCAGAAAAAAATCCATAACTTTTAGTCTTTCCTAACCCAGAATTTGATAGAGCAAGAGCCGTGACCAGGATCTGAGCATGTCTTTCAGGTAATGTTAAAGGTAGGGAAGCGTCTCCAAAGCCATGCCTCTTCCAAAACACATGAACACGCACAACAGAGTCTGCAAAACATCATAAGAGACGGCGTTAAATTACCTCATGTCTCAAAGCACATAACATTTCAATAATACTGAATGTAAACAACTTAAAGAGCTCTGACCTGTACCACCTAACTGATCCAGATTCATTTTCGCCGTTGATAGCATAGAAAAGCATAATTCTGAGTCTGAGGATGTGAAAAGCTCTAGGTAGAACGTGTTGGGTTGCCATCTCGTAATTATGGTTATGACACGGCTTGAATGCAGCATAAGCTCATTGTTTTGGTTCAGGAGGAACTGTAAAAGTTGGCTGCTGTTAATTTGTGGCACTCGGTGACTGACGTCTGTCTACAACTGATGACGTGTAATGTCTGTTGAGCAGGTGCACGGAGGTATTCAAATACATAGATTGACAGGCATTCAGAATGCAATGATAGTATGAATATTTTTTGGTCCTGAGACTTCCACAGAAGATATATGTACATGTTTTATTATTTAGACCACTTCTATTATTGATTGCTATCAGGATGTGAAGAGCGTTTCAACCAGTATAAGTGTTTATAAAAAACATTGCCTACTCTACCCTTAAGTCTTATCTCAGGGAAACAATCCTCTCAACCAGACTCAAAACTCTGAACCAAGTTAAATGGATCATATAAGTCGAGATGTGAAATCATCCCTGACCTTTCTTCTGAAGAAGTCAATCAAACTTGAAGTGCACTCAATCCTTTAAAAGACTTCCATTTCCAAGTGCATCACTGTAAACATGATTTGTGCTTGTTTTAACTAACTGAGGGATGAGTCTCGAAATCGATAGCATGTCTCAGATGTGGTCCATAGAGCTTAACTTGCATGAACACCGTAGCTGTAGGATGATCCGTGATCCTGTAGGATTCTGTGAAGATGGATAGGGGAGTGAAGATGTGATCACCAACACTGTGTCCTGGCAATAAAAAGTAAGTTTTTGTCCTAACCAGCCAACAAGAACATGCAAACTATGACAATGATAGTCTCAGGCACTGATTGTGTTTTTTTATGTTAAAAGGGTTTTTAATGTGAGTTCAAATATAATTTTGCATGACCTGTATCTTTGATGAAATATGACCTTTTAGTAAACATCTTGGCAAAATTTCTTCGAATAACAAAAATTTGGCAAAACATTGACAAGTCAACGACACCTCATCAGGTGCACGAGAAGTTAAGTTAAGGCTAAATGTGGCCTTAGGCCCTGTTTACACGATCGAATCACAAGTGGACAACGCTAAATACAGGTGTAAACGGGGTGTAAAACTTCCAGAGGTAGTCGAAAAATGCGTGAATGTGTTCAAACAGCCACAAATGTCCGTCTACTCTCCGCCGACTGACCTAATGCGTAAACATGGGAAGCACGCTAGCTGATTTAAACTTTGTCGCCTGAAGACTCAAGTTTGTTTTGAAGATGAAAAACATACCAAGCACAATGTTCTCTCACTATCCCTGATTTCTAACACACACTCACAGCGTTTGGCGTAGTCTTGTGGCTGTCAGAGCAGAAATGAAAGCTACTGCTCTCTGTGTGTTTTTCCGTCATCTCTATGCACGTTAATGTCCATTAGATTGAAAGATCTGAAAAAGCCCGTACATTTACCCGCCCATAGACCCTTTCCTTGAAGAAATCAGGACAGAAGTGAAAGTGGACAAAATGAGACCGATTAAAACACTAGGTGTAAACGGTAATGTGTCTCCCTCGTCTACTTGTGATCCGATCGACCAAACGCATCTTAATACCAGGTGTAAACAGGGCCTTAGATACTGTATTGACATTGGGGAAGATTAATGTGCCCATCCCCACTATACAGATGGATGACCTTCACCAACATATAATTGTCTTTTTAAATCACAAAACAGGCAGGTAACAGAACAGAGTGTCCTGTCTGGAGAAAACCAGGGGAACAGTAAAAATGAATCAGCAAGATAAGTGCCTCTAAACAGCAAACATAAAAGAAAGCCATTTAGTGAAATAGCCATTTCTGTAAATTGCACCACTATTCCAAGGGGGCATATTTGAGTTAAGCTTACCAGAATACATGTAGAAAAGAGTGCTGATACCTACCTCACAGTTACACCAAGGATTCTTTTTAGATTTATTTGTTGAGGCTGAATGAAATTGAAGTACCATGTTGACACAGTGCAAAATCAGCACAAAATATGCATATGGTAGCATACCTTTCCAAATGTATTACAAAAGGTCAGATACACAGGCACTTTGGGAAGAAATCAGGAGAATGTGGCATGTTTGATATTCACCATTTGTAGAGCCGCATCTAATTACACAGCTCCAGCCTGTCACTTCCAAAATGGGCAAATCTCGAAGGAGGGGGGTGTGAAGCTCAAATTAATTCATTATTCAATAGACAATTCTCCAATGTACTGCATCTTCGACTTCTGTTTCCGCTCCCGGCAAATATGAACCATCTGGTGTAATTTCTAGAGTAATTAAAATAACACCATCCTAATGGAAAGATACGTCTTACTCCATCCCATTGATGATGCACAGCATGGGTCATTTGGAGAGGCACAAACCAGTCCTTATTGGTCACAGAGCAAAACAGAAAGTCATGTTCGCAGTTTTCAGAGATAATCTTGTGACAGGGCCTTAGGTTCTTTTAAAAAGCCTTCCATAGAAGCAATTCCGGGATCACCTTTGAAAAGTTTTAACTTTGTTATTTCCCATGCAGTGAGGTATGGCGAATGTTTGCAGGAGGTCTTGGTATGCTCCCATCAGAACTCATCTATGCTGGCTCGCTTCTTTTTACTGAAGTTCTCCATCTCTTTCCAGCAGTGATGCATGGGTGTGTAGGCACAGTTCACAGCTAATGGTTCCCTCGCTAGTCCACAATAATCTGCTGTTGCAGAACCTTCTCCAAAGAAAAAGTGCATTGGGGGATATTTTATTCCCTTAAGACAATGTTTCCCTCCCTAGTCTTATGTGCTTTTAAATATAATGTCCACTGAATCAATTGGTTAGCTTTATCTATGATTACAATTGCTTGTCCAATCATAGTCAATCCATAGTCAGCCAGTCTAGTTTAGATGATAGGAGAAATACGATTGCTGAAGCTCTCGTTTTATGGTGGGGATCTGTTACATAATCTCCCAACAGACTGAATAATGTTTTCTCTGTGGCATTGTTCATGGATATCAGTGTGTTTGCCCTACTTATCAATATGTGTTAACTGCCATATTGACTGGGTTATTTGTAAAACAGAACTGATAAATACATCAAAGTAAGATATATTAGCCTGTGTTGTTTTCCCCCCAATATTCTTGTTCCAGAGGCAAGCTGGGTTTTGCAACACCTTTGGGATTTGTTCTCTGCAGTCATATCTTCCCAAGCAGGAAGTTTAGGGAAAACGTCTGCCGCAACAGATGTCTGCACATTATCAAGTAGATAAAAGACTAAATGAAATTCTGGAGGTTCTTAAAATATCAAAGAACTTAATTATTGCTAAGGTAAGTATCAATATTACTATTGCTAATTCTGGGGCTAGAGATTTGAGTGAACTCCAAACACTAAATATTAAATGATGGAACTAGTTCTGTGTGTGTTGCAAATATAAATGATACCCCAAAGGTGCAACTTATTAAGGAGAAGTGTTCTTACTGCTTTTCTAAGTGGTCATAAAAGAAAATGGTTAAAAAATCCATTGACACACAGTAGTAGGTATGCTTACATGGACAAATTTCATCAATCTGAATGAATCCAATTGGATTTCAGATTCTGAAAGTGCTCTTTACTTGAACCCTAATTGTATGACATAAAACATATGTAAACATACACACCATGGCCCATCTGATTGAGAACATATAGTCAGATTTAAATGTTTACATCCTGTTGAACAGATTATTTTAGGTCTTCACCACCCCTTTCAATCTGATCAAAATTACATTTGGATCGAGCTTGATCAAGCTTTTGAGTCTGATTGAGCCAGCAATCTGATTATAAATGGATTGTTTGGGTGCAATTAAATAGCTATTGAAGTGGGACCCAAGCCATATCTAGGTACCAGAATATTACCAGACTTGGCGGTGGTTAAGGAAAAAGTCAATTTTAATTCAGGGCAAGACTGGCTTCTTTGACTTGAGTTCTCCATCTCTCTTCAGCAGTGATGCATGGAAGTGAAACTAATTGTGCCCATGCTATTCCTGCAATCATTTTCACCTGCAGACCCCCCCCCCCCCCCCCCCCCCATTATGCATCCCCCATATTCCCCTGGTTAGCCTCATGTTTTCATTATTTCCGCATTGTGAATCAGTTGGTTAGGTGACATTTACTGCATTACAAAATTAAAATGGTGGTTTTGGCACTTGTGTACATATCAGTCTGTGACTAAGGCTCTGTTTACACCTGGTATTAAGATGCGTTTTGGTCAATCGGATCACAAGTGGACTGTGCTAAATACAGGTGTAAACGGGGTCTAAAACGTTTTGAGCTTGTTCACTTTAGACCACTTCCAGAGGTAGTCAAACGCATTGCTTTCTTGGTGTAGACACTCATGTGGTCGAATGTGTTTAAACAGCCACTAAAGCCGTCTACTCTCCGCCCGCTGACCTAATGCTTAAACATTATGGGAAGAGCACTAGCCAGACGGGATTTAAACTTTGTCGGCTGGAGACCCAAGTTTGGTTTGAAGATGAAAAACATACCAGCACAATGTTCTCTCACCAATCCTGATTTCTAACACACTCACAGTGTTCGGCTTGTCTTGCAGCTGTTAGTGCAGAAACGAAAGCTGATGTTCTTTGCATGTTTTTCCGCGGTCTCCGGTCAAGTTCATATGTAAATTGCACAAGCTTATTTCATCCATCTGAAAAAACCCATACATTTACTCGCCCATAGACCTCCCCTCGAAGAAATCAGGACAGAAGTGTTTGAAAGTGGACAAAAGAGACGGATTAAAACACCAGGTGTAAACGGAATGTGTCTCCCTCATCTACTTGTGATCCGATCAACTAAAACGCATCTTAATACCAGGTGTAAACAGGGCCATGCTTCACATTGACAATCACCTTTTTAATTCTGTAGTTTTTCTATGTTGGTCCCTACCCAGTACTTCTAATCCAAGATCCATGTTTACGACAGACACTTACAGGGTGCAGGGCTTCACTACTTCAATTAACACACCCTGCTACCCTACCCCTCTCCACACTTCTTGGAGTATGTCTGAAGTGCTGGCAACACACTCCAGTTTGATTGCTTGTTAAAGGGAAGAACGTCATGACACAGTCGCATCTTGTTTTAAAACAAGGATTTCTCGCTATCATCGAAAACTGCTTGCTCTGTACTCACATTGTGTTCGTCACTGATTTATCTCTAAGAGAGGGTACAAGTAGTTCATGTTTTTTTTTATTTTTTTTTTTACAAAGTTTCAAGCCCGACATCAATAGGGACTTCAATGAGATGTCAAAGTCCTTTGTTATAAGCTCTGTCATGGTTATTGCCCGTCTCCAAATTGTATCTGAAATGTCATGACAGCAGCAGAGTTTATTAAACGATTCTGGCAGCCGAGGCGGTTCTAACTGGCTTTCCAAAACTTACGGGACTGCTTCTGCCAAAATAATATTCAGCAAGGAACAGCTAAATTAATTAGCCTGAAAGAGAAAGGGTGTTTTATAAGCACAATAAAACATATCCATTCACATAAACCCTGGAATGAGGATGTTCCCAGACTGACTGAAAAAGGGCTGACGACGAGATATCAGAAAGAGCAGTGTCAGCACACAACTTTACAAGCCTTCACTGCTTCAGTGTTCTTTTTTCCAGAAATGTCTCTGCTATCTTTTGGAGAGGACTTGGACCACTTCTTTACATTTGGAAATTGTATGATTTTAGATTATTTTGATGGAATTAATTTTCTTAACATAGTTAAGGTTACAGTTAGGATGTCTTTCGTGTCATATACTGATTTAATTGTGATATGGTCTGCAACAATGCTTAGGTAGATGGTACGTGTCAAAGTAACATCCACATGGATGGCAGGACCCAAGGTTTCTCAGCAGAACATTGCCCAAAGCATCACACTGCCTCCGCCGGCTTGCCTTCTTCCCATAGTGCATCCTGGTGCCATGTCTTCCCCAGGTAAGCTACGCACACGCACCCGGCCATCCACGTGATGTAAAAGAAAACGTGGTTCATCAGACCAGGCCACCTTCTTCCATTGCTCCGTGGTCCAGTTCTGATGCTCACATGCCCACTGTTGCCGCTTTCGGCGGTGGACAGGGGTCAGCATGGGCATCCTGACTGGTCTGCAGCTGTGCAGCCCCATACGCAACAAACTGCAATATCAGAACCAGCATTAACTTCTTGAGAAATTTGAGCTACAGTAGCTTGTCTGTTTGATCAGACCACACGGGCCAGCCTTCACTCCCCACGTGCATCAATGAGCCTTGGCCACCCATGACCCTGTCGCCGGTTCACCACTGTTCCTTCCTTGGAGCACTTTTGATAGATACTGACCACTGCAGTCCAGGGAACACCCACAAGAGCTGCAGTTTTGGAGATGCTCTGAATTAGTTGTCTAGCCATCACACCCAGTGATGATGGCGGAAATGACTGCTCATATTAGAGCATACGGCCCTCTTATTGAACAAAGTTTAGGAGAACGATATGGTTCAATATATATGTATATATGGGGAGAGGGAGAGAGAGAGATTCCTATCCTTTCAAAGGTTGTGCAAGGAAAAGCTGATGTATTAGATTCAGAAAGGAATAAAGTCACAAAGTACATTTCTGAAATACGAATTTGCGTCACCTCCTCAGGGAAACTTAGTCCCATTCAAAAAGGGCTTAGGGCTCCTTGGAAAGACAGCAGATTGTGCAGCTTTGCTTTTGGGATTTTAAACAGAATGAAAAATAAAACTCATGAAATGAAAGAGGCTGTTTCAAAGACTGAAATAATCTGCTGTGAATACTGGAATGATTATTCACAAAACAACATGTTTTTCTGCACTGTACGTTTAATTTTACTATTATAATCATGAGCGCCGTACTTACAAGAAGATCTGTGTCAGGAGGAATATAGGGAATAAAACATAAGGCTGAAAATGAAATACTTGAGAAACATTCTCAGTGACAAATATCAGTCTGTCTGAAACTAGCTGGAGAGACATATAAGCCCTAAAGGCCCACAGGTGTGGTAGAGTTGTAACTCACATAAACCAGTTTTTCTAACTAGTTTTAACCAAAGAACAGTGTTCATCAGGCTTCAGGGAGGGTCTGTAGAGACCTGTTTGGTGTCTCTACCTCTACCTGTATTTTCCATCACTGTCTATGAGAGAGCTACCTCAGAGAAATCGCCCTGTCTGCAAAGAGCTGGGTACTGCATATCAAAGATGACCCGGGTTTAGAGGAATCCACTTAAGAGTCTCCCCTGACACCTGAATGCCTACAGCATGCTCAGATGGTATGGAGAAGTTTTATGTCAAAAGTATGTGAGAAATAGAGTCTAACACTGAAATACTTTCATGAGGCTGAAAGAGAAGCTTTGTGTTGCATGTGTATTCAAATAGACACCATGGAGTTAAAGCCTTGGCTTTGTTTGTTCAGTGAATCCCAAAGCATGCATTAATTTTGCTTTGTTTACCTAAGCACTAATTACATCTAAGTTCTGTATTAAAAATAAAATTGCCTTATTTGTGAAGTCAAAAATCCATGGTTTAATCACTCTAACCAATGCTACATGTAGCCTTAATAAAATGTTATACTGCAAAAATGAATCTTGATGTTGTTGTATTGTTGCTGTGAAGGAGAGAGCATAGATAGATTGTTGCTTTGTTACACATATGCATAATCCTAAATAAACATGGCAGCCACTCTCAATCTATACATAAATGATACGGTTTGTGTAGGGGCACAAGTAAATAAGTTCAGTTCTAATTTTAATATGAATCACAACATATCATTTAAAGATGTAAATATAATATAGAACACCTGCTTCCATTTATTTTAGCTGTACAAAAATGGTCTGTTTTGTTGGTGGAGCAAAAATGGAAAAGTAACTGGCAATATGTCTAAAATAAAAGTTAGCCAATATTAACTTCTTGTTTATATTGTTTGAATTTTGAACTTTGATTTTGTTCAACTATATTATAATACTGTAACGTGGCAACAAAATGTCAAACAATAGTCTGGATCTATGTGCAGATAAAAAGGTGTTTACTAGCTTTAATCATGAGAAATATCCATAACTTGACCATGAAACACGTGACATGAAGTGTAAGCTCAAGGCCTCGAACCATAACCACATGAAAGGCACACGTACGAACAAACAATAATCCATGCAAGGCAAGACCGAGCACGATTAAATACTTGAGATAAGAAACTGTGTTATTGTGTAAAGCACTTTGTGCATTGTAGCGTTAAAAGTGCTATATAAATACAATTTTACTTACTTACTATACCTATTATCACTAAATATTGGATTCAATCTATTTGTCAACTTGTTTTCTTTGATTAGCACTGGTTTTGTATTTCTTTTTTGGAACTGATTGATCATAGGCCTCATTGATCTGAGCTTATGCACCTCAGTTTTTAAGTGAAAAAAGCAGTATTTGTGGATAATTGTGCCAATATTCAATAAAATATGAAAAAAATGTACTCATTATCACACTAGTGTGCTTTAACATTTAACTAGCAAGTATGTTTAACCAGCTGGTAAAGTTCTGTCAGTGCTGCTACAGAGTGATAAAAAGTTCAGATCGGGAAGGTGCATACTTTTACTCTTAAGAAACCAAGTAAAATTGCAAATGTCAGTGGATATTAGGCATGGGGCACATTTTTTGTTGTTTCATTAACTTGACCGCACTAATATAATCCCTGCCCCATTTTCAGCTTTTAAGGCAGATAAAGAGACTTTCTTCTTAGCCAGACCACTTATCCTATTTCTATGGTGCAGACAGATAGCAGCTTAAGTGAGAGGAGGCGGCAAAGTAAATCACAGAATGCTACTCAAACAAAGTTATCTGCTACAACAAAATTCATTTTCAAAGGGAGGGGTGACTTAAATGGAGAGTGGGTGCACACTGCCCCGAATGTGAATTGTTTATCTGAGAGGAAAGTTGTTTTTGTCAGGGTTCTGCCTTGGCAGCCTTGTCTGTGTCTTTGTTTCATGTCGCTTTGTTTGTGTTGTGTGTCAGCACATGGCTTTGTCTTTGTCTGTGTTTGCCATGTGCTCCTCTTGTCTCGCCTCCTTTCTTCCCGTTACCACGCCCCTTTTGTTTAGTCATTGTCTAGTCCTCGTTTGCTTAATTGTGTTCACCTGATCCTCACGTGCTGTTCCCTTTATACTGACCTCCTTTCCCTCTTGTCTTTGCTGGTTCTTTGTGTGCATTTGTTGTATGCCTTGTGTCTGGCTAATCTTGTCCTGGTGATAGTTGTTTATCTTGTCAAGTTATAGTTTTTTGCACGTTTGAGCTTCCTCAAGAACCAACGAGATTAATTCTTGTTACGCAGCACGTTTGAGCTTCAGCAAGAACCAGTGAGGTTCATTCTCATGTTAAGCAGCACGTTTGAGCTTCCGCGAGAACCAATGAGGTTCATTCTCATGTTACGCAGCACGTTTGAGCTTCTGCGAGAACCAATGAGGTTAATTCTCGTGTTACGCAGCACGTTTGAGCTTCCACCAGAACCAATGAGGTTCATTCTCGTGTTACGCAGCACGTTTAAGCTTCAGCAAGAACCAATGAGGTTCATTCTCGTGTTACGCAGCACGTTTGAGCTTCTGCAAGAACCAATGAGGTTCATTCTCATGTTACGCAGCACGTTTGAGCTTCAGCGAGAACCAATGAGGTTCATTCTTGTGTTACGCAGCACGTTTGAGCTTCTGCGAGAACCAAAGATGTTCATTCTCGTGTTACGCAGCACGTTTGAGCTTCCACCAGAACCAATGAGGTCTATTCTTGTGTTACGCAGCACGTTTGAGCTTCTGCAAGAACCAATCCAGTTCATTCTCGTGTTATGCAGCACGTTTGAGCTTCTGCGAGAACCAATGAGGTTCATTCTCGTGTTATGCAGCACGTTTGAGCTTCTGCCAGAACCAATGAGGTTATTCTCGTGTTACGCAGCACGTTTGAGCTTCTGCCAGAACCAATGAGGTTCATTCTCGTGTTACGCAGCACGTTTGAGCTTCTGCCAGAACCAATGAGGTTATTCTCGTGTTACGCAGCACGTTTGAGCTTCTGCCAGAACCAATGAGGTTATTCTCGTGTTACGCAGCACGTTTGAGCTTTCGCGAGAACCAATGAGGTTCATTCTCATGTTACACCGCACGTTTGAGCTTCCACCAGAACTAATGAGGTTCATTCTCGTGTTACGCAGCACGTTTGAGCTTCCACCAGAACCAATGAGGTTCATTCTCGTGTTACGCAGCACGTTTGGGCTTCTGCGAGAACCAATGAGGTTCATTCTCGTGTTATGCAGCACGTTTGAGCTTCTGCGAGAACCAATGAGGTTTATTTTCGTGTTACGCAGCATGTTTGAGCTTCTGCGAGAACCAATGAGGTTTATTTTAGTGTTACGCAGCATGTTTGAGCTTTCGCAAGAACCAATGAGGTTCATTCTCATGTTACGTAGCACGTTTGAGATTTCGCGAGAACCAATGAGGTTCATTCTCATGTTACACAGCACGTTTGAGCTTCCACCAGAACTAATGAGGTTCATTCTCGTGTTACGCAGCACGTTTGAGCTTCTGCGAGAACCAATGAGGTTCATTCTCGTGTAACGTAGTACGTTTGAGCTTTTCCTCAATTGAAAGTCACTCTGGATAAAAGTGTCTTCTAAATTTATAAATATAACTGTAAATGTTAATAATGAGAAGGTCAGAATCAATGTGGAATTGTGCTGTCAATGTTGTCAGTCGTGACCAAAGACTTTGGCATGGCAGTGAATGTCACACAGTCTGCCTTTGCTTTTGCTTAAGATATACAACAAAACACAAAGAAGAAAATGTATCAGAGTAGCCCAGATTTATTCTATTTCTATGGCTACAGTAGGCAGTTTAGTTCTCCACAAAGACGGGCTCTATCATGAACACATGCAACATCTGCTTATAAACAGTATGAACAATTGGACAACAGTTATCCTACCATTGGTTTTTACAGCAGCTGGTAAGTCTGTTCAAATTTTTCCCAAGTGAGTGACATGATTGTAGTCTGTAATCTGTAAAGATGGCAAATGTGGTCTTTCAGAGGCATCATAATTGATTTCAATACCAGGAGAAGTAAAATTGCTCATACAATAAACACTGTCCTCTGAAATGTGGAAATAACACACCATTATCTTCCATCATGGGAAAACGCATATCAGTTAACGTCCCAAAAACAGATGCAAATGTACTCTTTATGAGAAGAGGGATATGTGTGTCTGTGCGTGTGTGTGATGTCCTTTGCAGAAAAATGAGTTAGCACTGTTGGTCCTTCAAATTACAAAATTTGCATATATGTTGCTAAGCAACCATAGCACTAATCTACCCCATAATTGCGATTTAATAAATTTAGCCTCATAAATAACCTGCTTGGAAAGTTTGTTGACTTTCAGCACATGGTCACAAAGTTCTCTTTTAAAAAAGAAAGAATATAAAAAGGATATAATATAACTTCACTGCCTGGACCTCTAATTACAATGAACACAGAAAACCTGGACCAAAATGTAATATTTCATAATGTTTTTTATTTAATGCATTACTTAACACTTAAATACACACACAGAACATATCATATGTTCAATACATTTTTGTGCTTTGACTGAGGCAAAACATATTTTCATTAACTAAATATTTTCCGTCATTGCCTGATTACCTTATTTTAAAACCACTGATAGATACTTGAAATCTCTCCGTCATTTTGACAACAATCCCAAAGAAAAGGATGATATACAGGGATTAGAAGAAAAGAAGAGAAAAAAGTAGAGAAAATAAAGTTTTGCATGAAAACACACCAGGAGAGAAATGTGATTTGGGTGCAGAGAAACAAGAGTTTCTACATATAATATTACAATAAAAATAATTATATACATATAATTAAAATGTACATACTGTGAGTATTTTATACATCCGTATCTCTTCATATATCAAGAGGATGTATGTATGTGATAATAATACATTGCCTTATAAGTAACACATATAGCAATGTCACTCTTAATATAGGGCAATATAGGCCTATGTCAAATATTAAATTTCCATATGGGAAGTGAGGCTGCAGTGGGTAGGCGTACCAAAGATAATGGAAAAAACTTTGTAGATGCACATTCAAATCTTCATTGTTGCCTGATGCCGTTTGTTAGCTTGTTCTTGCTGATGCCGTCCTGCTTACTGCCATGGCAACAGTATCTCTTTTCTAAATTCTTGTGGATCATCACATGGCACTGTGTCTTAGGGACAGTGTCCATGAAATTGAGCTTTAAAAATAACTTACCAAAACAAGTAAGAGTAGAAGAGTGTTGTCATTTTAACAGCTTTGTTTGTGGTTTAACACTCCTATTGCATTTGGTTCCTTTTTGACCCGGAAGAGGTCAGTCCAAGAGGAAGTACCGTTCTCCTAGCAAACGCCAAACCCAGACTCGTTTTCCATCGGATTGCTAGACAGAGAAGCGTGATTGGTCACTCCAGAGAACACGTCTCCACTGCTCTAGAGTCCAGTGGTGGCGTACTTTACATCACTGCATCCCACGCTTTGCATTGCACTTGGTGGTGTAAGGCTTGGATGAGCTGCTCGGCCATGGAAATCCATTCCATGAAGCTCTCTACACACTGTTCTTGAGCTAATCTGAAGGAAAATCAGAAATCTAGAATCTCGCCAGATATGCCCCATGCTCCATACAATCCGAGATCTATGTACTCAACCCTGGTCGCAGATTTGCGGTAACAAAGGACACGTCGTAATGCACTAAAAATCAATAATTTCAGAGCAAATCAAAATAAATCAATGTAACAATTTATTATTAGTCAGGTAAATGTATCACGCCAATTACATAATCAATTTAAAGATAATAGATACATAACATCAAATGCTCTGAAGTAAAGACTAAGAAAGGCATACCTGACCTCAAGGAAATAGGATACATAATGCATAGCATTACGGGCTGATCTGGTTACAGAATCGCGCCTGACCCTTCTGCAACATCCCTTAAATACCAGACCAAGACAGAAAACTCTTTCAAATGTAAACATGAGTTCACAATGGGAATTAGCATTAATCAAATCCTATAGACCTGTATTGACGACAGGAGGTAAAGACCAATTGGCCGAGGACACACCCATCATAATAGGCAAAATATCTCTAAACTCTTAAACTCACTGAGACCAAACGTATAATACTGTATAGTACTTGTTCACATTAACCCATATAGATTTTGGGTGAATTGTATTGGAGAGATGGGGGAAGAGGCAGTGAAGGGAAAGACATGTAAATTAAGGCAATTCTTGGATGATTAACTCAGTGTGATGTCATCTCGGATGGGGACGCTAAATGCACAAGAGTGAGTTCAGATGTTAATTTCCTTTTCTCTGAGAGTCGTCATCTCCTACAGTTCTTACAGTTTCACCAGTTTTACAATATTAAAGCCACAGGATTTGCACAGGATTTGACTGAACCTCCTGTGAAAACATGGGTTTGTGCATTAAATCTGCACTATTAGCATTCAGGTAGTTGTCATTAAAATTGTTTGCAACGTACGTATGCAACACATAAATAAAGTTGCTGTTTACATGAATCACCTTTTGGAAGTTTCTTTCTTTCTTTCCCCCCCGTTGTTATTCATAGCTAACAACTCATGATCTTGTTAGCCAAAGAACAAGCAAGTGAGTTAGCTATTTTTATTTCGTGAGAGAGTGATATGTACTTGGATGTTGTTTTAAAGGAATGTTACAATTAAAGTTATGGTTAAAAATAAAGTTATCTGCAATAAAAACAGAACTGAAATAGATGACACTTCACTAACTATCAATTTTATGTCCATCTGTGCATTAGATTTTCATTAAAAAATGACTGTGAATCTGTTGCAAAAGGAAGGTTCTGCTTTTTGTTTTAAAACAGTCCATCATATGGCCTTTGGTTACATATCTAACATTTGCAGTCTTTTATCTCAGGAATTGTTGCCTTTAAGTGAGATCTGTTCCCTATAATCTATAATTGTTTTCTTCCACATTTAGTTCAGTCTTTCCACTTTTAAAAAAAAAAAAATTTCTTCACCTGACATGTCAGGATCACAAAACACGTGCCATGTAATTTATTTTCTCTAAATAAATTATAGCTTTTATTTGTTCATTGCTGTTTGTGCTGCCTAAATGGTAGTCTTGAATTCTTGTCACTTTATAGCTGTGTATTTTTAGCTCTGGTTTACGTAGTGTCATGAATCCCTTTATCAGTTCTCACCAGTTTTGAAAGCTGCGGAGAAATGGGGGGATAGAAATACACAATCTTTTCCACTTTTATTTTGATTCTTAACCGAGTTAACAGAATCCCTTCTCACAAATGCACAATGAAAAACAAAACCGCATACAGCGAAATGCTAAAATATATTAGTTATGTAAGCTCATAATACAAATCACAAATACACACAGAGCATTTTGCACACTGTAAACCCGAATAAGTTGGTAAAACTTAGACAATTGCCTTAAATTTTTTACATTTCGAAATTTAAAGTTTCAGTAAGCAGAACTTGCAGATTTTTATTTTGTAATCATACATTTTAATTGCTTTAACTTGAAATATTTGAGTAAGATAATTCATACATTTAACTTAAAAATATAATGTTATCTCAATTTTTTGTAGTGGAAACTAACTGGCTAATTCAATAAATGCCACCTTGCTAATTGGTTACACAATGCTTTGGTAGCATTAGCATAGCAGCAAATAATACATTTAACATATATCTGTTCTCAAACTAAGCTCATGCTCCACTCGTCACCATGATGGACCCTACACAAAAAAACAACATAACAGAAACTCTTCTAAACTAGCATAACAAAACATTAAACACTAAATCTCCACCTTAACATTAATCTTGCACAAAAAAAACAAACATAATATAACACTTAAATTTAGCATTTACTCTCGCTTTTGAGTGTCATGGCAAAGCATGCTGGGAAATAGAAATCCCAGCCCAGTTTCGGTTAAATTTAAGTTTGTCTAAATTAAAAGAAACAAGTTTATAAAACTCAAAACAATGAAACAGTTCAGATTACTTAAAATATGTCAGTTTTGAGAACTCAAAAGAAAAATAAAGTTCTAAATATTCATAAAAGTTCATTTGATTGAACTAATTTGTTTAATTTGAGTTGGCTCCACTCAAACCAATTTGTTATTTTGAGCATTAGCGTTTACAGTTACATCTGTAATTTCATTAAAAAACAAATGCAAATTGTTGGTATCTCTAAGAAATACTAGCGATGGACCTAAAATAATACAAAAATCCATGTCATGGCCATATACATTTTTAATGTACCATTTTTCCCTGATAATGATTTACAAACATGTCAGATGATCAGATGTGTTACTCTTGATTGATGATTTTGATGCTGAGATTATCAGATTATCAGGCCGCTTCTTGTTTCCCCATTTGCATAAACGTAAAAAAACGTTTGTTGCATGGAAACATTTCAGAGGTATTGATCATTAATTGAAAGCCTGTCGGCCTGTCATCGATAGGGAAGCCATGCAAAAAATACCTAATTATATTTGTACCATGCAAACAAACGCTTGTGGCCGCAATGTTTCAGCATGTCACCAAGTCACTGTTTGAAGTGTGTTAAAAGTGCAAAGTGGTGCACTTAGGGCGTGTCCGAATACACTTTTGCTAGTTTGACGACGGAAAAAAGGTCAGCACGCCAGGCACATGGTCCAAAAGGGTTGTACAGTCTCTTAATGATTCATGTATGTGTTTTGGGCGTAACATGCAATAAACCAATCAGAGTCTCATCTCCCATTCCCTTTCCCCCAAGACTGAATACTTCTCCAGAGAGGAATCCTTTTCTTTTTAATAGAAACCCGCCTATAGGCGCATATTACTAACATGCCCTTTAAATAACACAAAAAATACTGCGTTATTGACTTTAGTCCAGGTTTTTGTTGGTCAATGGCGCAGTCGTTTTCAGTTCCTCAAAATATGACCTCGTTTTTAGACCAGCACACCCATGGGCGAACAAATGGGCACGAGTGCATTTGCTATTTAAACAGCGTGGCGCTGGATGTGAAAATGATAACTGCATTGGGCTGGAACTAGCAAAAAACACTTGCTCCTGGCGTCGCATTGCACCGGGTGTTTGATAGGGCCCTGGGTGTTATTCACTAATAATTTCCTTAACCTTAAAATAGACTGGCCGTCTAATTTTATGGGCTATACATTTTACATGATGTTTTTAATTTTACACTCCAGGAATTCCTCAAATAGTGGTGTATTTTACTTAAACTGGTAACACTGATAATGCATTGATTGAAATGTATGTTAAATACCCTGTCCATGTAATTTCTCTATAGCCTGAAGTTAGTTCAAGATAAGGGCACAATGGCAATAGCTCAATAACCCACACCAGGGGTTCTCAACTCTGGCCCTCGAGGTCCACTTTCCTTCAGCACCAACCTTGATCAAACTCACCTGTTTATTAATCCTGGAGACCTTGATTAGCTTGCTCAGGTGTGTTGGAGCTAAACTCTGCAGAAAAGTGGATCTTAAGCTCGAGGGCCAGAGTTAAGGGGCTACACCTTTGAACATGGAGTGTGTTAATTATACAGTGTTCCTTAGAACTTATCAAATATCCAGTGATCCATGGATATTGACATGCAGTCAGGAATCGTGTTTTCTGACATTTATATGAGCCTGATTTCGACACCGGGGAAATACATAAAGCAAATTTGCCTGTGAACGCTTTATATAAATACAATTGTAACACGTGAGCAGGGATGAAACTGAGTGAGAATCCAAGTGCAGTATAAATGATTTAATAACAAACAACACACAGAAAGTCCAAGAACAAGGGTATCCAAAACAGGCAGGAGTGCAACGACAAGAACACACATACAGGAGTACATCGACCAACAAACAAAAACTGAAGCACAAAGGTATATATACACAAAGGGAAACAAAGATAACAAGGGGGAGTGGTTAACAGGCAACACCTGGGGAAAACTAATCATGATGAAAAACTACAAAGGACTACAACACATGGCACAAGGCAGGAAATAACAAAAGTCCTCACAAGACAGGGAAACACAGGCTGGGATCATGACAACAATACAGGTAGGTCTAAATCTGGGTGACCACTTATATCAATGTTATATATATCATCATATCGTCCAGCCCTACAACTTGTTTCTTTTTTTGTCAGTGTTTATTTAAAAGCAGAATTTAAGATGGTAAATATGTAATTGATGAGTTGTCAATACAACATATAACATGAATTGCATTCGCACAATCCATATGCTTCTCTTTTCTGTAGCTTTCGGCAGTCTGTAAAAATATACCTCAGATTTCTTGTCAAATCTATTTGTACAGTCAGTCTCAATCTCAATCTGTGTTTTGTGTTTTTTTTTTTTGCGGCATTCATGCTGAACACTAATGCTGCCACTCAGTCTGTTTGCCACTCAGTGGGCGTAACCGCAGCGACTCCGGCCGATGGTTGCGTCACGCGCATACCCTCTATATATACACATGGACTAATGACTAAAAAAGACACACCTGAAGCAATCAAGGCAATGAACCAATGGAAAACACAACTGAGCAGTGCCGCTTCAGTCGAACAAACCTATTAGGTATGTTCGACTTGATGTTGCGCTGCACAGACCAATTGGTGTATGACATCAAAGTACCATGAGAGCGATTAGAGAGCAGACGGCTCCATATGATTCTGTATTGCTCTTGTGGTACTCGGTGGCGTAGCACAAATCTGCAGGCCCCCCCTGCAAACCACAAGTCCGAGCTCCCCCTCGTGATCCGGGGTTAGGGGGATTGGGGTTTTAAACCATGAAGGTGAGCCAATGGATACCACACAAGCAGTGTGCAAACTATGCACAAGAGTGAAGTATTTAACCTCAGTCAATTCACTACAGAAAGTAAACGTAAAAACTGCTTTCATCACGCTGAATTAACGGCGCATATCCTCTCAGTGACGACAAGAGATACATCTTCAACATATGCTGATTATGGTATATAAGTGTCCTAATTTATTCCCATAATATTTCTCTTGTGGCCCGCACATAGTGAAAAAAGAGAAGAAAAGTATTTTGTGTTTGTATTTTTTTTTTTTTTAAAGTCTGCTTGAAATAAAGCTGCTCTAAATTTTCATTGATGTATGAAATATTATAGACTGTTAATAATATTAATTATAGGCCTATAATTCATTGTATAATAGACCTAAATGTTTTCAAAGCCTTTTCAATGAGGAGTAACAGCCTAATCTTTTATTATCCTCACTGCATGTCAGTTATGTGGTGATGCGCTGTGAATGTTTTACTCTTTTCTTTTATACCTTGTAAAGCACTTTAGTCAACCTTGGTTGTGTTTAAATGTGCTCTATAAATAAACATTGATTGATTGAAATTGTTGTGGGGCAAATGTATTGTAGCATTAATTAATAAATAATAAAAGTAACCTAATAAGAATATAGCGGGTCTACATTAATTGGAAATGCCAAATTTAATATCGCCAATATATGACGCTTTTGACAATATCTCTGGCTATCGTCGATACATGATCCTCGATGCAACCCAGCACAGGTTGCCATATTTGAGGTCGATGGATGATAGGCGAAAGTTCGGATTTCCTGCTTGACATACTGTAATTACCACAAGGACCCGCCGTTAACGATCTCACAGACTGTGTGACTTCGCCATTTCCTGTGGAGTTTTTTTTTTTTTCTGGGACTAACCGGCTAATATAATTTTGGTCGACTAAGTCTCTTCTTGTCGACTAACGTTTAGTCGATTGTTAGGGGCAGCCCTAAAACTTAACCATACCTTCAAACTTGTCCCTAATCTTACCCGTATCCCACCTCAATAGCAGCAAAAGTGTTTTGAAATACAACATGAACCCCAATAATTACACTGTACCAAACAATTATTTTTTAATGCAAATACATAGTCGTTTAAAACTTGCCACAGTATACTTTTTCTAGTCCAACATCACATAAGTATTTTCTTCCAATCCATTACTTGTCAGAATTACGACTGACAAATAGAGAACCACTGAAACTGACAGGCTACGACTGTTTGGAATGGTGGTAAACGACAGCTCTTCTTCTGCGGGTTTGGCTTTCTGAGAAGAAGATTCATGTCTAGCGCCGAAGCACCTCTGAGCTCCTTCTTTGTCAGCTGCTGAATGTCAAACGTGCTCTGCATGGCAAACAGGGTGGGATACGCTGGCAGCAAAAATCCTGATTTCGTGAGAAGAGAGGGAGAAGTGTTGCCTCTGATCAACATACAATCCTGGCTTTGTTTCAGGGCACTCTTTAATTATCATGCAAGGCTGCTCCTGACAAGCAGTGTGGCACAGGAAATGAATAATTCTATTGAGTAATAGAATCGTCTCAGCAGAAGTTAATCAATACCTGACAACCAAGTAACAAGTATGTTAATGAACTAGAGTTTGATTGAAAAGAGTTGGGGTTCGGGGTTGCTCCAGGAAAGAAATACAGCTAAAATGCATTATTGAGAGCAAACCTTATTTTTCATGTACATTTCCCCTCGCAATTGTAAATTCAATGGCCAATCCACCAACTTTCAATGTTTTTAATTAATCAGTGGTGCCTGCTTTTGCATTTTGAACACATTTCTAACCCCCAAAGCATTGGCCTTCGGCCTGCAACCTGTTTAGTGCAATAAATACCCGCAAGAATGATCAGTTTAACACTCTAAAGCCTGACATATAAAATAGTAATCACATTTTTTGAAATGGAACACTTTATTGAACCTCACTGAAAATTTGCATACGTGTCCTTTCTATAGTATATAGGAGAATATGGAGCTCATTCCTGAGGAGGAAGAAAACACCTCAGTTTTAAAAACTGACCAAAAATAAAAAATTTTGGCGTTAAAAAACTACTGTCAGGATTTACTAAAGACACGCAGTGATAAATTAGCGCTGAAAAGGCATGGACAGGGTTATTTTTGCGGTTGAACTTATTGCATATGCATTTGTGGGAGTTTCCCTTTCAGACAATTTATGGGAGGAGAGTATTTAAATGAATCATGAGAGTCACGCCCAAAAAAAGCATGTTTTAAACTATACGGTAATTTGCGCTGCTCTTGGTAGATTGTGTTGGTCATAATGAAATGATCCGGCTGCGTCTGTGTTCTTTAATTTGTGTGTCGTCAGTAGATCACGAGCAGAAATGTCCACTCCAATCCGCACTTTTTTGGGATTGTGCTCACGCTTATTTGCCCTATTTAGAAAATCTGGCCCTTTATCTGTCTTAGTAAGATGATATTTAATAATTTTACTTAGTTTTTTGATCAAAGCTCTGGGAAACATACAATGGGGAAGTAAATGTTCATCTTGAAATATTCCTAACAATATAAATGTTATTCTTACGTTTAGGCTACTTTATAAAAAATCGGTAGCGATTTCACAGCAAAAAGACTCATGAACCATGAGCTGAAGGGGACATTCTTTAGAATGATACTAAAAGGCCTTTTACTTTATAAGTATAAACTATCAATCAGACGACAGAAATCATGTAGTAGATTGTGTACAGCAGATTTTGATCATCTTGATAACTTAAGAATTTTGCGTATTAAATATAAGACAGTAGGCTTTATAGGGTTAAAAAAAAGGTGTCCTGTTAACTTTCTAAGCAATCAAATGTATTAAAAGAGGAACCTGAGCCATATCGCACTGCTGTGATGACAGGGGAGCAGAGCTTTGGCTGGAGCAAGGTTTAATTAATTAATTTATTTTTTAAGTCAGAGCACTGAACAAGAATTCACCACGTGTTTAACTCTTTCCCCGCCAGCATTTTTGAAAAGAGTTGCCAGCCACCCCCAGCATTTTTGATCATTTTCACAAAGGTTTCATGGCCCTCAGAATACTATAGCTTCATGCATTCTTTTCTATCAACACTTGAATGTGGGTAAGTTTCATAAAAAAGCAACATTTTGAGCAAAAAGCTGAGGAAATCACATTTTTGTTAAAGTCCTCGGATTCAGAATGAACAAAACATAGATGGAGTAGATTCAACACCCCCAAAGCTTCACAGTCCTAGAGCTCGTCCTGGGTCGAAATTTCATTCAGTAACACTAGGCAGTTTTGATTTATATGCTGTTTAATGTTGATGATCGCATTATTTTACATATGCATCTGCTTTATATGATATCGCTTGTTTCTGCTTTTTCTTCACCTGTTTTCATCAGGAGATTCAGGACTCATTCAGAAGATGTGTCATAGCGCCTCCTACCGTATAACAGTGAAAACATGGAAAGCCGGAAATCTCTGTCAATGGCAGGAAAAGAGTTAACAGTACAAATAATAATAGTCATTTCAATTGAATTTATGAAATATAACTACTAGAACGACATGAAAAATACTAAATGTTTATGGAAAATGAATAAAGGAGAGTGAAACTGAACATGGATGCCATTTTGAAGTTTCCATCCACCATCTCTGACACTCATAGGCGGAGTGTGTGTAAGGCTTAGCCTTCCCTTGGCCACGGGCCAAAAATTAACCTGCACATTTAGACTAAATCTAGTAATAAAGTGAAAATGAAATGAAAAGTGTTGATTGAGGTATTAAATTTAGATCTGCTCATCATACTTTTTTAACGTTGTACAGCGGTGGGCACTATAACCATAACCAATCACACACGACTCTGTTGAGCTTATGAATGCAATGGCCAATCAGAGGCGTTTAGATTAGTCATCGCTGAAACACAGGAGTGTTGTGTTCAATGTGCGAGCTAAACTCTGAATTCTGACTGAATTCTGCACTTTCGTAAATACTTCTAACGTAAACATACAGTATTTGATGATTGTGCTCTTGAGCGTCGAAAATATAAATTGGTTTCTATTTACAATGTATTTTTGCAGCATTGAGCAATGTAGCCAATCACAAACATATTTGATGATTTCTTGAACGTAATGGCCAATCAGACGTGTTTAAGTTAGAATCCCCTCACCACTCAAAGCATATGTTTTGCTGCATTAAGTAAGGCAAAGTTTAGGCTATTTATTATTCGAACTCACTGCCATGCCAAATCACGCATACAGTTTGCTTGCCTGCTCAAATTATAGTGGTTTGTGAACATAAGCATAATCACTTTAATAACAAGAGCGTTTATACTGGGATGTGTAGATTGTTGATAGACAACATGTAACTATTTCATTCTATTTAAATATGTTTTTAAGGAGGAATTGCATCTAGCCTTACCCTAGAGTTGGTTCACCCTCCGCCTATGCTGACTCTCCAAAATGTTGATATTTTTAGCATGTATTGTATATTCATTTGGCAGTCTTTCCAAAGCAATGGTTCTCTTGTATGTTTTTACAAAAGGGGCTTATACATCTCACATTAACAGCAAATCCTTGGTTAAGCGAAACTCTGGGAGATATTTGGGACTGTGTGTATGAGTTACCAATCTGGCCTCAGGTCCTGGTTCATCATATGTTTGGTGTGGACGTGAAGCAGGTGGCGGCTTCAAAAGGAAGTAGCTCCGTATAGCGAGTGTGGGCGAGAGGGCTCTGTGAGCTGAATACAGAAGCACTTCATACTGGCTTGGATAACGAGGGAGAGAGAGGATGTGCAGACTGTGGATTCATAGCTTCAAATGCACAGCAGGTGTTAACTTTATGCTACAGGGCAGTGTTGGAAATAAATACTTCTGGATTTTTGTTTGCCTCTAACTTTATTAACAATGTGTAGCTATTATCTTGCAGCTAGCATTTAAGCTAATCCATAAATCACATATCTCGCTTGCTTAGACACGTAAACGGGTGAAATGCTGTTACCTCTTTAAGCTACTGCCTGGAGATGTACTGTGAATATTTCAATTTATCTGTTTAATAAAACACCTTACTCACCTGTTGACAGTGTTGGGAAGGTTATTTTGGAAGTGTAATAGGTTACAGATTACAAGTGACCCTTTAAAATGTAATAAGTAGTGTAACTATTCCATTTACTTTATTAAAGTAATGTAACTGATTACATTTACTTTTTGGTTACTTTTCTTAATTTCTAACGAATGTTTTAAACTGTTAATCATTTTCAAACATTTAAACCAGGGAGGGTTAACCTCTAAAAACAGATAGTTATATTTAAGAGAAAACACACAATTCTAGATCAGTATACTGTAGTAAAAAATGTTTTCCTTCTTACTGATATAAAAAAATAGTAAAAATCTGCATACTTTTACCTTTTACCGCTATGTGTGTGTGAAGGGAAAACATATCATACACCATATAAGGCCTAATATTGATTTTTCCACTAACAGAAGCAAGAATAGATTCTAGTTTTATAATCACTGGCAACCCAAAGAGACGCATATAATTTTTTTTTAATGTTTTATAAAGTTATATTTCATCTAAAATATTGTTTAAACTCAATGACCAATCGTTAGTGGTTAAAAAGCTCTAATTTGCAAGTCAAAACAGGACAAACTAATTGAGAGATTTGTCCACTAGGTGGCACTTAAGGTTAACATTCATCATAGGAGATTCTTCCTCAGGTTCGACATTGAAACCTTCGATGTCGATAGCATTTTAATAGTTGGCAAACATATTTTGCAATGAACTGTTATATTTGCGGCCTTTTCTGATTTCTGGATGAAATGATTTTTAAATTTCCAGCACTGGAATGCATTTTTATCACTCGCCATGGTGGCAACTCTCAGACAGGTTATCGCCTAAAGCTTTCAGCGGTGATGTGGATTGATGTAATTGGCAGACGTGTTGCACTGCAAATTCAAACAAGAGAGCCAGTCAAAAGCATCAGAATAGCATCGCTTTACTAAACAGCCTTTAAATGGCAGGAGGCATCGTGCACATCAAAAACAGGCAAAGCAACAAATTATTATTAAGCCAAGCCGATGTTGATTCTTGTTTTATTACGAGCTCTGTTGCGTTCTCGTTTGTTTAAAATGGGTGATTCCCGGAGGTTGGAAATTTAGCGGCTCCATGTCAAGCTTTCTCACTCATTGGGACAACTAACCTCTGCCACTCCCACACCAGACACGCGGCAAAGCCGGAAAGCAACTTTTCTCTATTTACAGATATGACGAGACACACACAAGTGACAGACATATAGACGTATAATAGACTTATCTTTGTGAATCAGGGTAAGACAAAAACATGTTTTGGAAGAAGGACTGATTATATATTGACTTTACAAAATTTTGTAAATTTTGAACAAAGTTACATATTGTACATTTAGGGCCCTATTTTAACGATCTGAGCGCATGGTCAGAAGTGCATGGCGCAGGTGCACTTAGAGCGTGTCCAAATCCACTTTTGCTAGTTTAACAACGGAAAAACCAGTCTGCGTACCAGGCGCATGGTCCAAAAGGGTTGTACCTAGTCTCTTAATGAGTCATGGGTGTGTTTTGGGTGTAACGTGCAATAAACCAATCAGAGTCTCATCTCCCATTCCCTTTAAAAGCCATGGCCACCCTGGCGGATTTGCTATTTACATGGCGGAATTTGTGAGTGGAAAGACTGAACGCTTCTCCAGAGAGGAGAGCTTCTCCTTTTATTTCTAATACTAAAATTTTTTGTGTGCTGCTGCGCGCCCCTGTGTGAACAAGCTCAGTCTATAGGTCTACAGGCGCATATTACTAACACACCCTTTAAATAACACAAATAGACAAGGTTTTTGTTGGTCAATGGTGGCGTCATTTTAAGTTCCTCAAAATAGCAACGCACCAACAATGCGCCTGAACACACCTAGTTTTCAGACCAGCACGCCCATGGGTGAACAAATGGGCGCGAGTGCAACAACGTGGTGCTGGACGTGAAAATGATAACTGTGTCAGGCTGAAACTAGCAAAAAACACTTGCGTTGCGCCGGGCGTCGCATTGCACCAGGTGTATGTTAGGGCCCAAAATATGACTATAGATCAACCAAGGTTAAACTAACAAAATGTTGTATTGGTCAGATCAGATGGAAATCATTTGTTTACTGTAGAATGGAATTTACAACTCCCTGCAAAGATTAAATCTGTAAAATGAAAAGATCATGAAAGATGAAACCCTCTAATGCAGAGAGAGTTCAGAGTTTAATTTCCCAAACACATAATGTTGACAGGAAGGGAATATTTTGATTCCTCACCTGTGAATCACTGCCACGTGTCAAACAGTCCATGAGACATGAGCAATTCAGATGGCAGGCGAAGCAGGCCGAAGGAGCCTTCTTGAATCTCAAATCGGTGAATTTGTTTTGTTTTTTGTCAATCACTTGTCATGCGCGTCAGTGGAAAAAGGGCTTCTTTTATGCATCTCAAATCAATTTTAGAGGATGTTTGCTAGTTAAAATGCAAGATTTATTGTAGTGGCAGTATTGAAATGCATGTCAATGGGGACAGGGACAAGGTTTTTGAATGTCTTCATTTCACACAAGCTATTTCAGCAGTGCCATGAATCCCCACTCTGCCCTTAGAGCAAAATTGTGCAGGCAAATGAAATGAAACAATCTATTTGGCTGAAATGGAGATTTCAAGCAATAACAGACATGGAGACTTAGTTCACCTGCTACCAGTTCAATCACCCAGAGAACAACTGTCATCTTCCTTTTTCTTCAAAGACATGACTCCTTTCTGGACCAAACACATAGTTATTAATAAAGGCAATTTTTTCAAAATTTGCTTCCACAGCAAATATCAGAAAATTACAGATTGCTTTTGAAGCCTGGAAACCTGAGTTGAATTAAGTGGTAAAAACCATGTTAAAATGTAAATATCAATATCAAAGTTTTTGAGGAACGTTTATTTGTACATCTCTCAATCATTATCATATTGCATTGCATTATATGTTTTGCATGTAATAAAATAAAACCTAGAGATTTGATCATACAACTAAGCATTTTAATATCATCTTACTTAGACATATTTTTGGGAGATAGAGAGTGACAGCTGGTATGTACTGTGTAATTTATATAAGTATCTGCTATACATATCTCATTGATTTACATCACAAGCTATCAGAATTTCATCAACTCTTTGGCCAAATAAATTTCGGCAATTGCACCAAATTGTATATTTTTGCTCAGTTTTGGCCTCTAAATAAAACTGAGATGTTTAATATATATATTTCATATGTTAGGTTACAGGGTTAAGACAGCTTTATACGAATGATGTAGAAAGTAGGGCTGGACCAGAATATTCGAAATATTTGTTCGATGGGTTGGTATTTGATTTTCAATTTTGGGATTCAAATATTTTTTTATTTATTTTTTTTCACGCAGACCTGGCATCCCCCTCGAAGCGGTTCTCATTCACACTTGCATATGTTTACACTATAAAATCTGGCGAAATGCAATACTCTCTTTTTTTTTTACAATTATCTTACAGCCTAGCCGTTTTTAATAGGATGGACAGTTGAATAGAAACCCAACCTTGTTATACTTAATAAATGCTTCTTCTTAGTCTAAGTGTTCCCTGCAACTAAGTATTCTCTGTCTAGAGCGCACAACTGCACAAGCTTATATGAAAGAAGCGCATGCCTGAGCTTGCATTTTGGGTTAAGCTGCGTTCGTTTGACATTGTGGAATATATAATAATAGAATCAAAATGTATTTGCCTTTTTACCCGTTAGGGATGTGACGATGAGAAAATTGCTGGTGCACTGTGCGGCTGTGAACGAATGACAGTGCGGCCGTGCGCATTTTAGTTTCGGTTTGCCAATTTGGCTGCAGGTTGCTTGAATGGTGGGTTCATTAACCTATTATTCTTAATGAGAAACACAACAACAAAACAGTACAATGATAAACTCCCTTAAATAGGTGCTTTTACATTTCGCTTTGAAACCAGATCTTCCGTGATCATCTTGTCATTCAGCTCCTCACTCTCTGATGAATGAAATCTGACTCCTGCTGCGTTTGTGCTGTGACTCTCGTTCGGCTCACGCTGCACGTTCAGTTTTTAATCGTAGTTAATCTGTTCTCTAACTGAATTAAAATTTGTACTACTATAAAATATAAAAACGACGGTGTGTGCGGTATCGCGGTGGGCACGTGATGTAACCGGTGTATCGCACTATCGACTATCGCAGCAAGCCTAATATTACCTGTTATTATCAATCTAAATGAATCTACTGCAAAATATAGGAGCTTGTTACTGGGACGTAACAGACCTGTGTGTTTTGTATCACTAGTGCAGTGTCCGTTCCCGCATGAGGCGCGCCGCTGCGAATCTCAAGATTCCTGCCTTTATTAGAGAGAAGAATATGTTCAGCCCCCTCCCTCCGAAGCTTCGAAGCTCAAAAAATGGTATTCGGACCAGCCCTAGTAGAAAGTTCAAATCTATCTCTAAAAATTATAAAATTATAAATGGTCAGTATTACATTTTGACACAGTCATAATATCAGTATTGTGATGTGGTTGCACTGTTGTGAAGGAAAATATTCCCAGCATTCCTGAGGGTGACTGTGATGTTTAAAAAAAAAGACATGTTCCTGAGACAAAATTCCTATTCAACTCTCATAGGTCTCACCTAAACCCCAACCCATAGCCGCGGGAACATGGGCTTAATGTTTAGCAGCAGTAGAGGATTTTAAACGAAATCCCAATATTAAACAGCCCAAACACTTACAAATGAATGAGGGCATATGAGAACGTTCAGAAATCATGATTAAGTAATTGTTAAAAACTCTATGGCCTGGTTTCACAGACTGGGCTTATATTAAAGGGATAGTTCACCCAAAAATGCAAATTAGCCCATGATTTACTCACCCTCAAGTCATCTTAGGTGTATATGACATTCTTCTTTCAGACGAATAAAATCAGAGTTATATTAAAAAAGTCCTGGCTCTACCAAGCTTTATAATGGCAGTGTCTTGTTGGTTCATTTTTGAAGTCCATAAAAGTGCATCTATCCATCATATGCTCCACACGGCTCCGGGGGGTTAATAAAGGTCTTCTGAAGCGAAGTGGCATGCTTATTGACGAACGCAGAAGCGCAGAGGATAGAGCAAAACAAAAAACCTGGTCAAGAATTAGAAGTCTAAAACAAGAATTTTTAAAGAGAAATGGTGGAGGATTTCAATATAAGAGAAGAGGGCTTTGGCGCCCTATCCTCGAGAGGCATCAAAGCTTGCGATGCTCCTGTACATCGCATCAGGGGTTACTCTTTCACTGTAAGTCGACTTGCGTACCGCTGACCACCAGAAGCTAGTTATTTTAGTCTATAAAGCTTTAAATATGGATATTTTACTTACAAAAATGCGCCACATCGCTTCAGAAGGCCTTTATTATCCCCCCGAGCCATGTGGAGCAGTTTTATGATAGATAGATGCACTTTTATGGACTTCAAAAATGACTCAACAATTCACTGCCATTATAAATCTGGGAAGAGCCAGGACTTTTTTAATATAACTCCAATTGTATTCATTGTATTCACCTAGGATGACTTGAAGGTGAGTAAATCATGGGCTAATTAAACATGCCTTAGAAAAAAACAATACTGGTGTGCATCTTGAGATAAAAAAAATGGCACTGACATATTTTAAGATATGTCAGTGCAAGTTTCCATTAGTTAAAACAGCTCAAACATGCATTTCAGTCTGGACTAGGCTTAAGCCTTGTCTGTGAAAAGGGGGAATATTTCACTACACGGCAGCAGCGCAAAAACCTGCATCTTACCTTATGATACTCAAATGTAGTTTGGAGCTCATGAGTAATGCTTTAATCAAGACCTCTATATTCAGTTTTTCCACGATGTCTGGGTGAACATGCATAAGTGTCAGATGGGTTTGACTTTTTGAAATATAATTTATTTCTGGGATCAAATGGGATCATACTTCTCATGGCAACAAGCCGGTATAAATCATATGATCTTTTTCACAAAGGTGAATTCATGACCTTTGATAAGCTCACATCACATTTTCACATTGCACATTTTTATAAATATTTACAAGTTAGAGACTACGTTAGCACTAGAAATGGTGGACTTTCCATTGGAAATTATGAGCACTTTCTGGAGAATGTTTTCCTTTTTAGTGCAGATACACAAAAGTTTACACTAAATTCTATTCAGTGTTATATGAGTATAGGCAGAATAAATTTATCTTCAAAATTCTTGAAGTAAAAAGATATTGATTTGATATTGACGCTGTCTCATGGGAAAGCATTAAACTCCCAGCTACTATTTCTGTCTGCAACAAATTCAGAGAAATGCAGTTTAACAGTACATCGGGCTTATATGTCACCATATAGATGTAGCAAATTTAGCAGGTGTCACCTAATTGTATGCGGTGCAAAGATATCCTCGGCACCCTCTTTCACTGTCTGTGGGAATGTAATCAGGACATTTTTTGCTTTAAATCTGCAAGGCCCTTTCAGACATTTGTAAAGTAACAGTTCGAGGCTCACCCTCCATGTGTTTACTTGGCATCTTGCCTCCTACCTTTTGAGGAACACAAAGACATTGTTCATCCTCTGCTGATGTTGGCAAGGAAGGCCATTATGAACAAATGGTTTGGAGATAGCCCTCCATCATATAGGGATTGGCTAGCTATAATAAAGGATCTTATATCTTAAAAAAAAACAACCTCATGTCCAAAACTCATGTAATTTAATAATATGTAGAAAGAGCTATTGAAATCTCTTGGGATAAGTGAAAATTCCGGCACATACCCATAATGGGACAATTGTAGTATAAATTTAGGTAACACTTTATTTTAGGGTTCAATTCTCGCAATTAACTAGTTGCTTATCAGCATGCATATTACTGATATTGTCTGTTTATTAGTACTTATAAAGCACATATTAATGCCTTATTCTGCATGACCATATTCTACATCCCTTACTCCTACCCAATACCTAAACTTAACGACTACCTTACTTACTATTAATAAGCAGTAATTAGGAGTTTATTGAGGCAAAATTTACACACCTATATTAATTTGGTTATATATACATATATATGTTGATGTATATTGTATATTTGTTTGGCCCTTATTTTTTTCCTCCATTGTGTTACAATGAACATCCTGGATATGCATCTCTTTATTTAGCATTATTGTTGTTATTATTATTATTATTATGTTTTGGTTTTGGTTTGTGTGCAACACACTGGTTGTTTTGATAAACATAAAAAAAAGAAATATATTTATTTCTCAAATTCAGGTGGAAAATTAAAAACGTGTTGAAAAACATTTAACTTTATTTCAAGTCGTGTCATTTTAAATTCCAATGCAGTGAAACAGCAGGTAACACTTTATTTTGATGGTCCTTTTTGAACATTCTGTTGACTATAAGTAACTTTGCAACTACATGTCATCTACTAGTCATTAGAGTAGACTGTCTGCTTAATATCTCCTAACACTTTATTTTGATGCTCCCCAACAGACATTCTACTGACTATAAATAACTGTGCAACTACATGTCAACTAATTCTAACCCTAACCCTAGCAGTCTACTAATACTCTACTAACACTCTAATGAGAGCTAGTAGACATGTAGGTGCAATGCTACTTATATTGAACAGAATGTGTTAACGGGACCATCAAAATAAAGTGAAACCAAACAGCCTAGTTCCCGCGGCCATGCCCCAACCATACGCCTAAAATCTGATGGGTTAATAAGAAAGTTGAAATCCTTAGCCTCATCTATAAATGAAAACCTAAAACCTCTCCTCAAAATCAGCTTGGTTGATAAGAAAGTTGTTCTGGATCAGCTTATCCGTTGAAGTACCTTGCACAGCATACCGGACAGATTCCATCTATTAATGCCTTCACAAATAATCCACTGATATTACCCTCCACAGCAGTTTTTCAGGGTTTCACATTGAGGAAGTTTCCATGAACTGCTGCTAGGTGGCAGTGGCTACTTGGTTAGTTCACATCATTCATGCGCATTCAGTCTTGCACAACAGCAGCCGGTGCAGAAGACATTAAACGGATAATCCTGATAATTACTAATGCCCATTAAATGCATCTCTCCTCTCCTATGTATAAACATATTTCTATGCATGAAATCTAAACAATATTAGCATACCCTTTCATTGGCTCCAAACATTTATATTTATCCACAAATCCACCAATTTAGCTTCAACAAACGAAAGCTGCGTTGACTTGCAGTGGGACTTGTTGTTCATCAAAACTAATTAGCTCCAGCTAATTAAATCAAGTCTTTCAGGCAAAATGGATTGAAGAGTTGCTCTTTTCTTGATTGTATTGATGAATATGTAACACAATTCAGTTTGATTAGACACCCTGAAATGATATTTACACCATTTTATTATTTTGAAGATGGAACAGGGTAGGTATAAATGGTATGAAGCAAGGCCGTAACCATGTCGTTAACATTGGGGGGGACCAAAGTTTATTTATTTTTATTAGTTTTTTTATTTACATTTAAATAATGAATTTATTGAATTTAAATTAAATAGCGATTTAAGGGAATAAAGAAGAAATAAGAAAGTTAAAAGAATTTAGACTATAGTTGTGAAGTAATCCATTTAAACTCTTTGCAAAAAAAATTTTATTTAAAAATATGAACACATTCACATACTGTTTGTATGTCTAATATGTCAAAAATGTAAAAAAAACAACAACAAAAAAAACGTTTGTCTCGTCACATTCAGTTATGAATGACATCATTTAAATGATTGCATATTTTCAATTCAAAATGGAGAAAATTACATAACAAAAGCTAAACATATCCACCGTAAAACAGTTGTCAAATATTAAACGTTTAGCTTCTTATATCTTATGCACTCTTTCACTAAAACAACTAAAAGCGCCGTGTTGGAATTCACACTCGTCTTCGTTGAACATTAAGCCCCGCCTTCTTTGATCTGATTGGCTATCATTTTAACACTGAAGAGCACTGAAGACCAGTCTAAAAATGTAAATTTGGCCATTTCCAATTATTGGGGGCACTTGTCCCACTCAATGCCTATGGGGTAGGGTGGTTCCCAAATACAAAGTTAAGCTATTCTTCAAGTGCTTTTGCATTTCTTGATTCCTCTTAGGGAAAATATAAATGCAGTAAAAATTCATGTGATTTCAAATGCATTTACCACTGCCACATGTTCTGTGTTGTGTCATTCTAATGTGAATTCATTAATTAATAAATTTCCTGTGACGTAATTGTGTTTTTGTGAGTTCTAAATTGATAGAACAATTTTCTTTACAATGTAAACCCAAATAAGTTGGCAAAACGCAAAAAAATTGAGATAATCCGTTACATGTATTTTTTAAGTTAAGAAATGTAAAGTTTAAGTAAGCAGAACTTGCAGATTTTTTTTTGTACTCGTGCATTTTAATTGCTCTTAACTTCAAATATTTGAGTAAGCTAATTCATACATTTAACTTAAAATTATCATGTAATCTCAACTTAAATATTTTTAGTAGTGAAAGCTTGGCTAGCTTTAAATAGCTAATTTTATAAATGCTACTGCGCTAATTGGTGACACAATTCTTTGATAGTATTAGCATAGCATTGCACTTGCTGAATGAGGACGGCAATATAATACATTTAACATATATCCGTTCTCAAACTGAGCTCTTCAAGAAACTAGCATAACAAACACTAAACACTACTAAATCTCCCATTTAACATTAATCTTGCACAAAAAGCATTATATAACACTTAATTTTAGCATTTCGCTGAGAAATTTCAGTTTGTCTAAATTAAAAGTTCATAAAACTCAAAACAATGAAACAATTCAGATTACTCAAAATGTGTCAGTTTTGTAAACTCAAAAGAAAGAAAGTTCTAAATACTCATAAAAGCTAATTTGATTGAACTTATTTGTTTAATTTGGGTTGTCTCTACTCAAAACAATTAATTATTTTGAGCATTAGGGTTTACATAACTATAAAGGACTAGCAGCAGCGTCAATATCTACTCCAAGTGCTCGCCAATTTCCGGATGCGAAAAAGCAAACAGTCAATCTGAGTCATTCACTCATCGGATAACTGGGATTGTAGACATGCGAACAGTCACATTCTAATATGTGTATGTTGTTTTACCTTAGCTGTTATGGCCCAGGTGTCTCCAACACTTTGACTCATTGGTTTATATTTGCAGCACTCGTGAACAGTCACGGTTCACATGCATGGACCGTCTATACGTGCACAACACAATGTTTATCCCGCAGTGTGGTTAATAAAGTCCGATTTTCCTAAATATTTGGTGGCAATCATTGTCTTGCAAAGGCAAAACATTTTATCAAAAATCACCCGAGGAAAGTCCACTTTTTAGTTTTGGCATTCACGTGAGGACCACCCTACTAGGGGGGTTATGGCCCTGGTGTGAAGCAATAGGTTTTCATAGACTCCCCCTCTCATGTGTCTAAATTCTACACTTATTGCCATTCATGAAATTGTATCTCCATTGAGCATAAGCACCTACAGTTCACAGTTGAGTTTATCGACAAACTCATATTTCAAAGACGTGCGACCCAAAACACACAGGCCAGCTGCCCTATACAGCTTCATCCATCTCCTCCTGCGTGAAGACCCTCCAGTGACCTGGAGATAAATCGCGTGTCGAGTCTTGCGAGGATCTCCAAGGACAGAATTAGATCAGCTGGCAAAAGTCAGAACTCATGAAATATGGAATAAGCCTTTGCTCATCAGCGGGGCTCAGGGAGGATTTACTTGGGAGCCCAGGTCTATGCATGCCGACACGCTCCTGCATTTATACAAGCAAGGTGACGGGAGGGACAGGTTAGAGCACTAGCACTAGCTCTTTGGAGGGGGTCTGTGTTTGTTTACTTTTCAGTGCTCTGTCCCACTGAGCTTCCTCCGTGATCCAATGTGCTTTACTGTACTTGCACTCGGCAAACAATGAGGAGGCGGTGGTTCCTTTGAAGCCCCTGTCCAAGCTTTTTTTTAGGACATTGAAACAGGGAACGGTTTCACCTGAATGTTCGGTAACAACAAGGAAAGCAGAGACCTCCATATCTCTGGTTTCCCGAGGATTTGATATGCTTTCTATTTCGGAACTGCTGTCAGTCTTGACAATGGCAGCAGTGGTAAGATGTGCGAAGGTGCATGGGAGAATGATTCATGACAAGCATTCTGGGTAAAGTTACGGAAGCGCATGCCATTTTAGATGTCTGGTTACAGTTTGCTTAACCGTAACATTGACCTTGGAACACTGGGAGACAATAAACCCAACATCCGGAAACAGAGCATGTAGAGCATGACATATGCTAAATAAAACACGCTATCAGTCTTTGTGGAAAACCTTTGATTCAATGGTTGATGCACTCCAAAAACCACCTAGTGATGTACCAACTAATTAGTTTTTGCATGTGTCAAGCCCTTATGAAATATGAACAATATATGTACCTGACTGTTTCACGATTTGTTATTCATGTAAATTTCTATAAGTATTTTGTCTTGTTTGTCTTGTTTCCCAAAAAAAACATCCTTAAAACAAGAAGAATGTAAAAAAATAATGGGTTGTTTCAACCCATGTTTGGGTCAAATATGGACAAACCCAACCAAATTCAAACCAACGGTTGGGTTTGTCCATATTTGACCCAAACATGGAGTGTACTTAAAGAATTAGTTCACCCTAGGTGAATATTACTCTCTTCTTTCTGATGAACACAATCAGAGTTATATTAATAAATATCCTGATGCTTCCGAGCTTTATAATGGCAGTGACGGGGTCCATTGAGTTTAAAGCTCAAAAAAGTGTATCCATCCATTATAAACGTACTCCACACGGCTCCGGGCGTTAATAAAGGCCTTCTGAAGCGAATCGATGGGGTTTTGTACAAAAAATATCCATATTTAAAATGTAATAAAGTAAAATATCTAGCTTCTGCCAGACCGCCTTCCGTGTTCAATTTATGCAAAAAAAGTGTAACCCAAAACTCTACATCCGACGTCATGCGTCGCGCCAGTTACGCATTTTTCGTAAGAAGGCGTAAGAATACAGAAGGCGGTCTGGCAGAACCCTTACAAAAAGTATGTTTATTCAAGTGTGCTGTTAGTATACTTCTTTTAAACTAAAAATAAGAAAGTATACTTTATCTACTTTTTATGTACTTCTCAGAAATACTTAAAATTGCCTGTACTTGTACTCAATCTTTTGATCGAGATATACTTAAAAGTATAATTAAGTATTCAAAGTATACTTGGCTTGTAATTTGTTATTAATCTTTTGATTGAGTAGCCTATTAAATATACTTTTTTTTTTACATAGTTTTATTAAATACAGTCTTATTAAACTTACATTGTTTGAAATTATTGATTAGAATATTTATATAAAACAGATATGTTCCCAGATATGTGCTCTTCCAGTGGTAGTGTACATTAGTGTACATGAATTTACTACACATCTACTTTACTCTTTCCCCACCATTGACTGAATTTTCCAGCTATCCATGTTTTCACTGTCATACGGTAGGGGGCGCTATGACACATCTTCTAGTACTGAATCTCCAGAACCAAACACAGGTGAAGAAGAAGCAGAAACAAGCGATAGAAGAAAACAACGCAATCATCAAACATTAAACAGCATGTAAATCAAAACTGCCTTATGTTAGCGAATGAAACGCTTAACCCATGAAGAGGAAACGACTGTAAAGCTTTGGGGGTGTTGATGGACTCGATTTATTCCATCTATATTTTGATCATCATTCTGAATCTGATCAAGGCGATTGCGATTTTCTCAACTTTTTGTTTAAAATGTTGCCTTTCTTTATGAAACTTACCCACATTACCCACAAGTGTTGATAAAAAAGGATGCATGAAGCTATAATAAACTGTTTTTAAAGGTATATTTCAAGTATAAAAAATTTATATCTACATTTGAACATAGTAGTATACTGAAAGTGCAAAAATAATATATAAATAGTAAACTATAAGTATAATGTTATGTTCACTTAAAGAAAACTAGTAGTTTACTGAGAGTGCACTTCAAAGTATACTTTCATAAACTAAAAAAAATACTACTGGTATTAAAATAGTAAACTACTACTATACTTATATAAAGTGTGTGCCAAAACAACAAGTGCATCACCAGCTCAGGGGTCAGTTATATTTAAGACTGTTAGTATGTAACTAACGCTGTAAATGTGAGTGTATGTGATTAGATGAGATCTGTTTGGGGTTACAGCGCTTCTGCCCCAGCTGCGGTTCAGTTGCGATGACAGCTCTGTGAGATAATTCCGTCTTCACAGTTTTCTGCTTCAACAGATCTGTCAAAATGACAAAATGAAATGGCAGCATGATGGCGTCCAAGCCAATAAAATAGCAATGTGCTTCATATTTTGCAAGGTATTTATCTGTAAAAAAAAGCTAAACAAAATACCCACTAATAAATATTTCTTTGACAATTTATTGAATATTATACTCAAGCCATTATTTCAAAGAAAGGCATGGAGAGCAGACATATATCTTGACCCTCTGATAGCACAGTCTGTGTAGAACTAGACATGAGACAGCGATGAAGACAAATTGGCTACACTTACATATTTCAGTGCCAGTGGAATAGAACTCTTCAGTTCGCAAAATTTTTTTTTGAAATGTTGTCATGCAGCAATTATGTTGCATAACAATATTTATTTTTTGGCTAACCATCTTCTTTCAACAGATCAGCTCCTTAACTGCTTGAGTTCTCTCTAATGGTCTTAAGTTTTAGGAGTAAAATTATTAAGAATTTTATGATTGCACAGGAAAATATGGAAGCTTGTTTCTGCAATTGCTACTTTTTATTTTACAATTCGGACTTTTTCTTTCTTGCAATTGCATCATATAAAGTCACAATTGTGTGATATAAATTCGCAATTGTGTGATATAAAGTCAGAATTGTAAGATATAAAGTTGCAATTATCTTTTAATTTTTTATGCCGTGGCAAAAACAAGCTTCCATAGGACAATCAACTACATCATCAAATTCTCATATTGTTCCTGGCAGTATCATGACATGTCTATATTAAATAGCCTATTTTAACAAGTAGTTAATAGTTTGCTCAAATGTGTATGCTTGATGCACAAGAACAATCTTCATTGGTTCTTGCAGATCAAGCATGTATATTTGAGCTTCCGTTTACCATGTTTGATGTGCTCTATGCATGCTTATATGTGGATAAAAATCTAAATGAAACCTGTTCATCATATAAAGCAATCATGTCTCTTCCGAATACTTGGATTAACCCAGTAATTTGATATTGATTTCTTTTACAATGGTTTTAAAGCTTGAACATTTTTTGCATGGACTATTTTTTTCGAAGATGAACTTGGTTTAGATCAACATGACGATTAGTATATGATGGCATTTTCATTTTTGATTGAACTATTGCTTTAAACTCTATTGACAGCATCTGTTGATTGCTACAGTACAATAATTCGGACTCTTATGATCCAATAAAAATGCCGTATACAGTAATACACTTACAATGGAAGCCTAAGAGGAAAGGCATTATAAAGTGTTTAATCTACAGCTGGTGCTTTTAATAATTATTCCGTACAAAAACCTGCATTTGAAACAATAAAACTATTGTTCTAGTTGAAAGTCTTGTTTTAACTTTGCACAGACAAGTGTTCTGATTTTACACTAGCATGTTTAAGTCTTATTGGTTATACTTTCAAAATGTATTTTCATGTTTATTGCAGTGCGATGTCATGCCCCATATACTTTCAATGTAAGTGCATTACTGTAAGCATGATAACTTGTTTAATAAAAAAATTGTAATTTAAAGATTATAGCCTAATTCAAGATCTTATCTTACATCTTAAAGGATTACTTACCCATACCACCACACCTGTCCCTAACCTTACCCATAAACTTACCCACACCACCACACCTGTCCCTAACTTTACCCATAAACTTACCCACACCACCACACCTGTCCCTAACTTTACCCATAAACTTACCCATCCCACCACACCTGTCCCTAACTTTACCCATAAACTTACCCATCCCACCACACCTGTCCCTAACTTTACCCTTAAACGTACCCATACCACCACACCTGTCCCTAACTTTACCCTTAAACTTACCCATACCACCACACCTGTCCCTAACTTTACCCTTAAACTTACCAATACCACCACACCTGTCCCTAACTTTACCCTTAAACTTACCCACACCACCACACCTGTCCCTAACTTTACCCTTAAACTTACCCATGCCACCACACCTGTCCCTAACTTTACCCTTAAACTTACCCATACCACCACACCTGTCCCTAACTTTACCCATAAACTTACCCATACCACCACACCTGTCCCTAACTTTACCCTTAAAATTACCCATACCACCACACCTGTCCCTAACTTTACCCTTAAACTTACCCATACCACCACACCTGTCTCTAACTTTACCCTTAAACTTACCCATACCACCACACCTGTCCCTAACTTTACCCTTAAACTTACCCATACCACCACACCTGTCTCTAACTTTACCCTTAAACTTACCCATACCACCACACCTGTCCCTAACTTTACCCTTAAACTTACCCATACCACCACACCTGTCCCTAACTTTACCCTTAAACTTACCCATACCACCACACCTGTCCCTAACTTTACCCTTAAACTTACCCATACCACCACACCTGTCCCTAACTTTACCCTTAAACTTACCCATCCCACCACACCTGTCCCTAACTTTACCCTTAAACTTACCCATCCCACCACACCTGTCCCTAACTTTACCCTTAAAATTACCCATACCACCACACCTGTCCCTAACTTTACCCTTAAACTTACCCATACCACCACACCTGTCCCTAACTTTACCCTTAAACTTACCCACACCACCACACCTGTCCTTAACTTTACCCTTAAACTTACCCATACCAACACACCTGTCCCTAACTTTACCCGTATCCCACCTCAATATCAGCAAAAGTGTTTTGCAATACAATATGAACACAATTCTTTCAATTTTTTTGATGTAAGTACATAGTAGTTAAGGCCACCTAATATAAAGTGGGACCAAATACGGACTATTATGATTTTTTATAATTCTTAAGCACAGCAAACAGAAAAAAGTCTGTAAAGATAGGGCCCAATGTACTGTATTTATTTTTCACAGGTGTTTAACCCGTTTTTTTATTACACATTACATTGAGCTGTTTTTTGGGTTAAAATAAATGTCCATAAACTTAACAGATGATGCTCTAGCAGGAAATTGCCAGTACTTTTTTCTTCTTCTTCTTCTTCTTAGTATATTTCAAATTCATTTTATGAAGTATACTTAAGTAATGTTCAAGTATATTTTTATGTAGTAGTTATACTAAAATCAATGTGTACTAGTAGTAAACTTGTAAGAGTACTATTTCAATACTGCTTGGGACTAAATTGTCCCACTTTAAGTATATAAAAGTATATGTTTAAGTGTAACAGTAGTAAACTTTAAGTGCACAACTAGTTCACAACTACGTTTTTCATTTGTACTGCATCTGTACTGCAAGTGAACTTATAATTATATCCACAAGATCTCCCTTTAATTGCAAGGTCAATTTCCATGCAGGAGCCTAGAAGTGTTAGTATGAGGAGGTGGAATGAATTCAAAATGAACATATTTTAGGCTGGGCTATGGGCCAAGCTTTGAAGTTTGTTCGACAACACACAAGGGGGCCAAGCATATGCTCTTCTTTTAAAATAATCAAATGTGATACTTTGCATAGTATCACTCTTCTCTGGACACCAAACATCCTGTCAAGTTCTTTTCTTGTCTTTAAAAATATGCTAGAACCTCAGAAGTCCTTAGACAATACATATTCAGTCGCTTTAATTTGAAATCCACCCGCAAAAGTGCAAAAACAAAGCAAATGAGTGCATTTACATTGCTAATGTGTTTACACGGCTCAACCCCCTAATCTGCATTTATGTAGGACTTGTGAGGTAATATTAAATAAATAAACAAACAAATGGGTGATCCATCTTCTCCTGGGTCATGAATATGTAATTTAATCAATTGCAGAGTTCAGGTCATAGCATCCTCCTCTGTTGGTCTTGACACAATGGGTTAAAGGCCACAGGAGAAGATGATTAATCTTAGCTTTATGTTCCTGATGTGTTGAAAGGCTCTCAAACGAGCGTCATCTGCTGAGGTCAGCAGACAATATTATTATAGTTCAGTATTGCTGAATGACTGACCTCTCACATTCTCAAGACGGCAGCTTGCATTATATGATTGATTCGAATAAGCTTATTTCCTCACGCATGATTTAGCTCACCACGGTTAACTGGATATTTATACATTTTGGAATCTGTTTAAATCACAGCTTTCCATTTTTTCCCTCGACTCTGATTTAGTTTGTTGCTGTAAGAAACATGATGCATTTTTTGTCTGGAGAAAATGAGTACTTTGAAGTGTCTCACGGGCGAGATGACGACGAGATGTGGCAACAATTAGCAGCATATTGATATGACTTTCCTTCAAAAATTAATGGGCCATGTAATTTAGACAGTGCATTATTGTTTATGGAACACCGGCATGTTTTTGCCCTTGCAAAATAGCAGAAAAGTATTAACCCTCTCTTTCGGTAATGCATATTTATTGCAGTATCTTTCATAGGCAATCAATTATTCAACACTCTTCTGTTCCTATTGCACAAGTTTCTTAGTAGTGGTGGCTGTTGTCATATCAGCACAAGTGAAAATATTGGTGCCTTGAAGCTTTGCAAATTTAAAAGCGCAACCACAACTACATAAAGAGACAGAATTGGGACGTGAATAATGATTTCTCCGAGGTGATATCAAGCAGGAGACAGCAGAGATCCTCCGGCGCCATTGTCTCATTGTTTCATTTGTTACAGTGCAGTGTGTCACCTGTTTTCTTCACTTGGCCCATCAGAACTTTTGCACTCTCAAACATTAAACAAGTTAACTAGAGAGAAATAACCATCTTTATAATGATTTAGGAAAGCCCAATAAAAAATAATCGTGATTTTTAACGGTAAAAGACTGTAAAAATGCTACGGTTAAAAACAGTTAACTGGTTAACAGAAAGTTTCCGTACTATATACGGTGAATAACTAATAGATCTAACCTTACATTTAATGTAATGTTACAGTAAAATACCGTTCAATTTACAGTTATTTGGAAGTGAAAAAGAACAAGACGTTGTGTAATTTACAGTGAAAAAACGTAAATTGACATTCATAGAATTCCCTGCGTGACACTTCACATTTGATGTATTTTCGTTGAAATAACTATGTTTCTTCTTAGTTTTTTCTAATCAGTTATGTACATTAGGGTTCCCTTTCAGTCAGTACACTACGAGTTACGTCAGTTACTGACGGAATGGGGGTTTCGCTTAGAAGCCAATCGCCTTTGAGCTCTACAAAACGAGCCAATGGCATGAAAATGCCATGGGTCTGCGGAATTTGCATGCCGCAACCCCGCCCCACGGCGTGGGTATAAAGGGCGCTGCGTGGCAATCTCGCATTATGTTTTTGCTTCAGAGCCGAGTTTACTGCCTGAGCGCTTTCCTCTTCAAGACGAGTTTCTCTCCAGAGTGTTGGTGTTACGGCACGTTCCAGCGAGTTCCGCATTTCCTGTCTGATCTGTGCAGTGATCGAGCACAGCGTGCGCGTTCTCCCTGGGTGCTTCGGCATTCTGCAGAGTTTTTCACTCCTCTCTAAAAGAGCTGCACGTGGCACGTCTTTTTAAAGATGGCTCGCCCGTGCTCCGTTTCTGGGTGCGGTCGACTGGTACCTCCGTTTGATGGTCATGATCGCTGTTTGGCGTGCTTGGGCCTCGTGCACGCTGAACGCGCGTTCATGGATGAGTCATGTTCTCACTGCGGGAACATGACCATCTCAGTGTTGCGATCGAGACTCCATGATCTCCGTAATGGGGGGAGAGTCCCCTCTACCACACCCCAATCTACTTCCTCCACTGGAGGGGGTACTTTGGCTGGTGGTCAGGGTGATCTGAGGGTTACGGTGTGGAACAACCCGACGAATCCTCCTCGGGCCACACCCCCTTCCTGCACACTGCAACCCGTGGTGTTGCCTGATGAGGGCGCCGGGGCTTCCCGTTCGGGGCCCTGCGTTTCATTTGGCACACCCGCGGAGGATGCTATGTCGATCGCCGCATCACAAGGTGGGCTGGATTCCTCCGGAGATGACGATTCGGCTGTGTTGCCTCCTTCGGGAGTTCCAGCATTGCCCGAGTCCGATCCGGAACTCACAGCCATGCTTGCCCGGGCGGCCGAGACGATTGGGCTTGTGTGGAACCCTCCGCCATGTCCCGAGCGTTCCCGGCTAGATGATTGGTATCTGGGGGCGGCCCGTGCCGAAGGCGCCCGTCAGCCCCCAGTGCCCTTCTTCCTGGAAGTGCATGAAGAGGTGTCGATATCGTGGAAGTCTCCCTTGACTTTTCGCGATCGCTCGGCAACCACTTCCGCCTTCACTGCCCTCGATGGCGGCGCGGTGAAAGGGTACACTGGGGTTCCCCCTGTTGAGCGCTCTGTTGCGATGCAACTGTGTCCTCAGAGTGCTTCGACATGGCGCGGTGACCCAAAGCACCCGTCCAAAGCCTGTAGATTCACGTCCACGTTGACGGCGAAGACCTACAGAGCTGCGGGCCATGCCGCGTCCGCCCTGCATGCCATGGCCACCCTACAGGTCTATCAGGCCAAGGTGCTCATGGACATGCACGAGGGCAATGCTGACCCTGCGTTAATGCAGGAGTTGCGGACGGCCACCGACCTCGCTCTACGAGCGACGAAGGTGACCGCTCGCTCTCTTGGTCAGGTGATGTCCACTTTGGTGGTCCAGGAGCGACATCTATGGCTCAACCTGGTTGATGTGGGAGAATCTGAGCGAACACGTTTCCTCAATTCTCCCATTTCCCAGGCTGGGCTATTCGGCGGGGCGGTCCAGGACTTCGCCCAACAGTTCTCGACTGCTCAGAAGCAGACTGAGGCAATTAAACACATTCTGCCCCGGCGGCCAGCTGCTGCCTCCACCCAGCCGCCGGCCCAGTAGCCTCAGTCTGCTCCCCGCCGAGGCCGCCCCCCAGCGACTCCCACCCCTCCTGCCCGGCCCCAGCAGCAGCCTTCATCCGGGCCGAGGCGTGGAGGACGTCGCAGAAAGGCGGCCCCGCCCGTCCCAGCCCCCCAGCCTGCCAAACGGCAGTCTAAGCAGCGGTCCTGAGACGGGCGGCTCGGAGGTGACTTCGGTTCTTTCCCAGGAGATGGTAGCAGGACCACTCCTTCCCCTGGTGGAGGGCCGGGGGAGAATCTTTTGTTTTCCCATGAAAGAACTGATTTTCTCACCTCCGAGCCTCAAGAGGGCGCGGCTGGCAGTGCGCGACGCCCCATGGCCTCGCCGCTCTCGGCCCCCTCTGTCGCCAGCCCCCTGGCAGACGAGACCCCCGTGGAACGCTGGTCCTTCCCTGGTCTCCTCTGTCAGGGCGCGGAATTCGACCCCGCCCACACCCCGGGACGCTCCCATGCCTCCCTTGTCTGGGCCGGTCATTCCGCCTCGCTGCCCCATCGGGGGTACGCCGGTGGTTCGCATGACCCCGCTGGTTCAGTTCTTGGGAGCCTGGCTAGCGCTTCCCAACCTGTCCAGTTGGCTCGCTCGCACCATCCGGTTCGGCTATGCGATTCAGTTCGCTCGGTCTCCTCCCCGCTTTCGGGGAGTCCGCTACACCGTGGTGGGTGGCAATGCCCCTGTCATGCGTGCGGAGGTCGACACCCTACTGGCGAAGGGTGCGATCGAGATCGTCCCTCCAGCCGAGATGAAGTCCGGCTTCTACAGCCCTTACTTCATTGTACCCAAGAAAACCGGTGGGTTACGGCCAATCCTGGACCTGCGCGTCTTGAACCGAACCCTGCACAGGCTTCCATTCAAGATGTTGACAGCCAAACGCATTTTCGAGTGCGTTCGTCCCTCGGATTGGTTTGCAGCGATCGACCTGAAGGACGCGTACTTTCATGTCTCCATTCTTCCTCGACACAGACCGTTTCTACGGTTTGCCTTCAAGGGGCAGGCATATCAGTACACGGTTCTCCCCTTCGGGCTAGCCCTGTCCCCTCGCGTCTTTACGAAGATTGTCGAGGCAGCCCTTGTGCCGCTCAGGCAACACGGGGTTCGCATCCTGAACTATCTCGACGACTGGCTGATTCTAGGCCACTCTAGGGATCAGGTCTGCGAACACAGGGATCTGGTGCTTCAGCACCTCGCCCGTCTGGGCCTTCGGGTCAACTGGGAAAAGAGCAAACTCTCCCCAGCGCAGAGGATCTCTTTTCTCGGTATGGAAATCGACTCGGTCGCCATGTTCGCGCAGCTTACGAGCGAGCGCGCGCAGTCTCTGCTGACTTGTCTTCGCCAGTTCGAGGGCAAGAGTGCGGTTCCACTGAAACTTTTTCAGAGGCTCCTGGGGCATATGGCGTCAGCAGCCGCGGTGACCCCGCTTGGTCTGCTCCATATGAGACCGCTTCAGCACTGGCTCTGCGATCGAGTCCCGAGATGGGCATGGCAACACGGCACCCTCCAGGTCCCAGTGACCCGAGCCTGCCGTCAGACCTTCACCCCGTGGTCGAACCTCAGCTTTCTACGGGCAGGTGTTCCCCTAGAACGAGTTTCCAGGCATGTTGTTGTCACAACAGATGCCTCTTCCACGGGCTGGGGCGCCATGTGCAAGGGACATGCTGCCGCGGGCTCCTGGATAGGACCCCAGCGCCTATGGCATGTCAATTGCCTCGAGTTGCTGGCCGTACGTCTTGCCCTGCACCGCTTTCGAGCCCTGCTCAAGGACAAACACGTTCTGGTCCGTTCAGACAGCACGGCAACAGTAGCGTACATCAACCGACAAGGTGGTCTACGCTCCCGCCGGATGTCGCAACTCGCCCGCCATCTCCTCCTATGGAGTCAGAAGCATCTGAGGTCGCTTCGTGCCGTTCACATCCCGGGAGACCTGAACTGCGCAGCCGACGAGCTGTCGCGGTTCCAGCCGCTCCCGGGGGAATGGAGACTCCATCCCTAGACGGTTCAGCTGATTTGGGAGCAGTTTGGCGACGCACAGATAGATCTGTTTGCCTCCCGCGACTCTTCCCATTGCCGCTGGTACTATTCCCTGACCGAGGGGACCCTCGGCACGGATGCACTAGCGCACAGCTGGCCGCGGGGCCCACGCAAATATGCGTTTCCCCCAGTGAGCCTTCTCGCACAGGTTCTGTGCAAGATCAGGGAGGACAGGGAGCAGGTCCTTTTGGTCGCCCCATATTGGCCCGGCCGGACCTGGTTCTCAGAACTTGTACTCCTTGCGACAGCACCTCCCTGGTCGATCCCTCTGAGACAGGACCTCCTGTCTCAGAGACGGGGCACCATATGGCACCCGCGTCCCGACCTGTGGAACCTCCACGTGTGGAACCTGGACGGGACGCGGCAGGTTTGAGTACCCTGCCACCTCAGGTGGCGGCTACCATCACTTCCGCTAGAGCCCTGTCTACCAGACAGGCCTATGCGTTGAAGTGGAACCTCTTCGTCACCTGGTGCTCCTCTCGGCGAGAGGACCCCAGAAGATGCTCGATCGGGTCCGTGCTCTCCTTCCTCCAGGAAGGGTTGGAGCGAAGGCTGTCTCCCTCCACCCTGAAGGTCTATGTGGCTGCCATTTCAGCTCATCATGACCTGGTGGATTCTAAAACGGTTGGACAGCACGACCTGGTCAGTAGGTTCCTCAGAGGTGCGAGGAGGTTAAATCCTCCTCGCCCACCTCAGGTACCCTCTTGGGACCTAGCAGTGGTCTTAGCTGCCCTGCAAAAGGCTCCCTTTGAGCCATTGCAGTCAGTCGAGCTGAAGTTCCTTTCATTGAAAGTGGCGCTCCTGACTGCTTTGGCCTCCATCAAGAGGGTAGGGGACCTGCAGGCATTTTCGGTTGACGAAGCGTGCCTGGAATTCGGGCCGGCCAATTCTCACGTCATCCTGAGACCCCGGCCTGGATACGTGCCCAAGGTTCCCACCACTCCCTTCAGGGACCAGGTGGTGAACCTGCAAGCGCTGCCCTTGGAGGAGGCAGACCCAGCCTTGGCACTGCTCTGTCCAGTACGCGCCCTTCGCGCTTACGTAGACCGGACGCAGTGTTTCAGGACCTCAGACCAGCTCTTTGTCTGTTACGGAGGGCAGCAGAAAGGGAAGGCTCTCTCCAAGCAGAGGTTGTCCCACTGGATAGTGGACGCCATTGTCCTGGCTTATCAAGTCCAGGGCATGCCATGCCCCCTCGGGGTAAGAGCACACTCCACCAGGAGTGTTGCCTCCTCTTGGGCTCTAGCGCATGGCGCCTCGCTAACAGACGTTTGTAGAGCTGCAGGCTGGGCGACACCCAACACATTCGCAAGATTTTATAATCTCCGAGTGGAGCCTGTATCCTCTCGTGTACTCGCCCCTACTGGCCAGTAACCGGACAGGCTCAGGTGTCTTCGCTTGCTGCGCCATTCCACTCCGCGGACTGGATGCGTGCGCTATTCCTCTCAGGTGAGCTTCCCAGTAAGCCCTGAGCTCCTCCAGCACTGTCGATGTCGTCACCAGAGCGAGTGCCCTTTTCAGGCCACCCCTCGTGTTCGGCTAGGTGCCTCCGTGTGCATGGTTCCCCCGCTGGGTAACCCCCACATGTGTTTTTCCACGGTAAGTCTCTTGTAGCTCGTGTCTTCCCTTGGCAAGACACCTTGCCACGCCTGGGGTTGAATTATTCCACCTTCGGCTGGATACCCCAGAGTGTTCCCTATGCAGCTCCTTCGGGTCATAGGTGTATTCTTCAAGTCCCCCCCTTTTGGGTTGGCATTGTGTTGCATTCTCCACGTGGGATATGTTCCCAGTGTACCTTGGTAGCGTTGAGCCTAGCCCCTCGTTCGTGCCACACTCACGGCAGGGAGCCCGGGTCAGCGCAGGACGCTGGAAGACAGCCGTCATGGCGAGATTGTATTGGGACCCCCATTCCGTCAGTAACTGACGTAACTCGTAGTGTACTGACTGAAAGGGAACGTCTCGGTTACGTATGTAACCCTCGTTCCCTGAAGGAAGGGAACGGAGACGTTACGTCCCCCTGCCATGACCGCTGTACCGCTGGAACTGGCCGGGCGCTCATGCCTCGGCTCTTCAGCAGGTAAACATAATGCGAGATTGCCACGCAACGCCCTTTATACCCACGCCGTGGGGCGGGGTTGCGGCATGCAAATTCCGCAGACCCATGGCATTTTCATGCCATTGGCTCGTTTTGTAGAGCTCATAGGCGATTGGCTTCTATAGCGAAACCCCCATTCCGTCAGTAACTGACGTAACGTCTCCGTTCCCTTCCTTCAGGGAACGAGGGTTACATACGTAACCGAGACGTTTTATGTTACATTTAATGTTCTTAAATTCATGTGTGTTACCATTATGGTGTTTAGTGTTTGTGTGAATGACACGGTGCACCTTCTACATATTAGTATTGTCCTCCTAAAAGCTGCTTGTGATGAGCTTTTATTCATCATGTGACTCTCATCAACACTGTGATTGGTGGTTGTCAGTATATATCAAAGGTACATAACAGATATTAGTATTTCAATAGTAGGTTGGTAATTAAACATTATTTCAGTTAATGCAATACGGTTATTTACTATAAATTACCTAAAATGTTGCTACCGTATTTTTTATGGTAAAGTTTTGGCAATCACAGCTGCCGTTTTTTTACCGTAAATTTTACAGGGATGACATTTATAAAATGTTGCATAGAAAACGTCCTACATTACGATGATTTCTCAAATGTGCGTATGTGTGATTTAGAGAATGAACAAAAAAAAACGCAGCTGAATGGCTTCAGATCTCCGCCTTGTAAACAGCACCTAATTTATGTCAGTAACATATAAAAAAGCACCGGTCAAACGTCTAAAAGCTTTACTCAAGTGGCAAGAATTGCTTTCAAATACTTGCAATGCTTCGACTCTCTGCCACAAGGAAAAAAGACCATTTCAAAGACCGTTCTTATAAATATAAACATTGCCGTGGGTTTTAGCGTATGCACGTTAAAGGGTTAGTTCACCCAAAAATTTACTCACCCTCATGTCATTCCAAACCCGTAAGACCTTTGTTCATCTTCAGAACATAAATGAAGATATTTATGATGAAATCCGAGAGCTCTCTGACCCCTCAGACATCAATGTAATTACCACTTTCAAGGTCCAGAAAGGTAGTAAAGACATTGTTAAAATAGTCCATGTGACTCCAGTGGTTCAACCTTAATTTCATGAAGCAACGAGAATACTTTTTGTGTGCAAAAACAACAATTTCTTTTTGTCTGTGCCAGTCTCCTATGCTGTTGACGTAGTACACACAGTACAGCGCTTTCGAGTTCTACGTCAGAATGCCGGCTCACCATTGGCTAGCTCCTGCATCACACGCATGTGTCGGGGTGCTCACGTGAACAGCATCGGCCAATGGTGAGCCGTCGTTATTTTGTTTGTTTTTTGCACAAAAAAGTATTCTCGTCGCTTCATAACATTAAGGTTGAACCACTGGAGTCACATGGACTATTTTAACGATGTCTTTACTTGCTTTCTGGGCCTTGAAAGTCATTTCTGTCAGTGGAGGGATCAGAAAGCTCTCGGATTTCATCCAAAAATATCTTCATTTGTGTTCTGAACTTGAACGAAGGTCTTACGGGTTTGGAACATCATGAGGGTGAGCAATTAATGACAGAATTTTCATTTTTGGGTGAACTAACCCTTTAAGTGCGTACGCACGTTTTTTAAATGAGATCCAGGGATCTCCAGAGATCCACTATTTGTTGTTGTACAGCAGGGGTGTCCTTTGACGCCATTGTCATCACTTTCTCGCAGGAACACGCCCCCCCTCAGCGGGACTGAGTGGCAGAGGAGCTGCTGCATGACTGGAGTTAATAGGGCAAACTGCAGAAACACGAGTAAAACCAAGGATTATCAGTTTAAACTAAAGGTTAGACTCGATATAGTGTTTCTTACAAGTAACTAAAGATCCAGTGATCCATGGGTATTGACATGCAGTCAGGAATCGTGTTTCCTGATTTCAACGCTGGGGAAATACATAAAGCAAATTTGCCTGTGAACGCTTTATATAAATACAAAATCTGGGTGATTACTTATATCAATGTTATCGTCATAACGACTCGTCCAGCACTAACACTTTGTTTGTGTTTATTTAAAAACATCCAATTATGCAGAATATAACATGATAGATATGTAATTGATGAGTTTTCAATATAATATATAGGGTATGATTTTACCCCAAAATTCAACATATTGAAACAAAATGGTAACGACAAATCCACGTTTCACTGCATGGAGTCCAGTTGTTTCTATGAATTGAATTTGAGCGATTCATTTGCTTCTCTCTTCTGTAGCTTTCGGCAGTCTGTAAAAATATACCTCAGATTTCTTGTCAAATTTATTTGTACAGTCAATCTCAAAGCTCCTTTTAGTTCTAAAAGTTCTACATTGAACAACTACCTTACTAACTATTAATAAGCAGTAATTAGAAAACTGAGGCAAAAGTCATTGTTAAAAGTTAGTTAATAGTGAGAATTGGACCCTAATCTAAAGTGTGACCTTCTGTCTACTGTCAGAAAATAATTGCAGGCTATCTTTGGTCGCAAGACCGTGACAACGGCCGTCTTTGAACCTTTCTCACTGTGTGACGTAGGACCACCGTGTAGGAGCCACGACCACAGAAATCGACACAATTGGTCATCTTTTGGGCATTAGGTGTGTTTAATTGGGGTCGGAACTGAACTCTGCAGGACAGTGACCCTCCAGGAGCAGGATTGGCACATTGTTAGTTGGAGATATTGCCTGGTGGGTTGTACATGAGCTTGGACAGATTATGTGATGGTGCTTATGTGACAAGAGTTCCAATCTGATTCGCGTTCCAAGCCCACACTGTTTTCAGTGTCTTCTGTCTCTAAATTGGCAAGAAAGGGCAAAAATAAAACCTTGAAAGAAACCACCTTCTGTCGGTTTCTTTGTTCCAAATGTGCATTGGATTCAATGAGGAACTTCCTGATTAATCTTATTTCTGATTCTGATGAGTCTTGGAAAACAGATGTGGAAAGAGAACTTGGAAAGCCATTATTTGAACAGGTGGCTAATATTTGGAGTCTTCGCTAACACTGCTATCGCTGGCTTTCACAGCATTTCTCCAGTCTCAATTTATTTTCCACTATGCGTGTCAGCCATAACCCCCCTACAATATTAAGGCAAGGCTGCAATAGGTGAAAATAGTATTATCTTCCGTCTCTGCTATCATTCTTTCCGGGTCTGTGTTTGTGTGATTATCTCCATCTAAGATATATTTTCTTCTTTGTCATGAGCAGCCTTTTTTTGCCATCATTATTTAAAAAAAAAAGAAAAAAAAAAGGAAGTAGTAAACAAACTTGTTGGGAATTCACTAAGAATGAATTTTGCCCTCTGATAGGGTCAGTTATATGAGCTGTCCGCATTGTTTTAGTAACGGAATTATGCTAGCCACGTAATAGCCAAAAATGTAATGCTGAACACAATTTTCAAAGTGCAATTCCACTGCACTGCGTCTTGCAGGCTGGACCTGAGTGCTTGAATATGTGCTTGAGGCTATATCACGGTACTTTACTGGGACAGTACATCATCATTTAAAAGCCTATGCTCTTCTACTCTATGCTTCGGGTTATAAATGCTCTTCTATATCACAGTGGCGAGCGGTGACTTTTTTAATCGGGTATGCTGGGTGGAGCGTTATGTCAAAAGTGCACCTGGTGCAGATACGTTGGATGGGTTTATAATGAGCGAGACGCTCGCGTTCAATCTAGACTGAGTGTTAGCTACAGTTGTTTACTCTCATGACACATTGCAACACAGCTAAATTATGTTTGACTGTAATTGAAAGTAGCCTACATTTACCCATTGATACCTTCACAAACACCCGTAAAAGCTGTTGAATCAGGCGTGACGCGCGAAAGGGTTTTTTGCAAAATATACAGTATTTTTGTAATTCCGCTAGGTGTCACTAATGTCGCAGAAACGACATACTTCACCTTTAAACAGTACAGTGCAGTGCTGAGGACACGCAATTAAATCAGAGACGACAAGAAACACCATGGCAGGTGTCAATTTAATTGTGTTTAAATGTTTTAGGGCCCTATTTTAACGATCTGAGAGCATGGTCTGAAGCGTATGGCGCAGGTGCACTTAGGGGCGTGTCCGAATCCACTTTTGCTAGTTTAACGATGGAAAAAAACGGTCGCCGCAACAGGCGCATGGTCCAAAAGGGTTGTAGTCTCTTAATGAGTCATGGGTGTGTTTTGGGCGTAACGTGTAATAAACCAATCAGAGTCTCAACTCCGATTCCCTTTAAAAGCCAGTTGCGCTTGCACCATGGCGGATTCTCTATTTACATGGAGGAATTTGCAAACACAGAAAGACTGAACGCTTCTCCAGAGAGGAATCCTTTTATTTTTAATATTTAAAAATGTTTGTGTGCTTCTGCGCGTCCCTCTGTGTGTACGCACGTTGTGCAAAAAGCAAAAAACACTTGCGTCGCGCCTGGCGTCACATTGTGCTGGGTGTATGATAGGGTGCTTCATGTGCCAGGTGTGGTTTTTTTGTATTATTAAGATTTAAAAATAAGTATAAATTAATACTTAATAACTAAATATTAGTAGCCTGTTATAAATAAAATATAAGTAAAATATCATAAATGTATAATATAATATATGTAAATATAAGTTGGCTGTAATAAAAATATAAGTATTCTTTTATTTAAAACTTCAAAATAAGTTGAAATAATGCAAATTGATGACTATCGAGCCTTGGATAGTTACAGGTCTGCTTACAGTAGCTCTGTCTTTAACAGTTTATAAGTTTTCGTTAAAATACTTTTCCTTATGGAGAAAATGAAATACTATGAAAATAGTTTCAGTTATCACTTGATTTTGTCTAGTTAGTTTTATATCAAATTTGATATGTGATTTTCGTTGATCGAAATCTGTTTTTCCTCTTGAGACAGCTTATCCTGTGCATGAAATCCCCCATATGCCAGCAAACCAATGAGAACGCGGGGCAATGACGATACATAACAACAGAGCGTAGGCGCCAAAGCTCCCCGTCGTACCCAAAACTCTCAGCGAGTGGCAGAGTTGAAGAAAATTACCGTTGTTTGGCAAATAAATAAATGATGGAGAGTGTATTACTAACATTTTACCTTGTAAGCTTTAAGGTACACATCAAACAAGTGAGTTTATAGTAATAACACTTCAGAATACTGTTCTGTAATTAATGAATAACTACACTCAAAAAAATTATACGTTGGATTTACTTAACATTTTTATGTCAACTGGTTCCACGGAACTGGGTTATGTTAAATTTAATTCACATTGTTTATTTCAGTAAACTTAAGTTTCTTACATAAGGTTAATTTAACGCCATTTAGTTGAATCAGGTTAACATTCTTAATTTTGTCTAAAACTATTAAGTTCAATTATTCTCAAATGAATATCAAACAAAAACAAAAACAAGTAATCCAGTTTAATTGATTATTTTTATTTAGTGAAATACAATTTTTACAACATTTACAAATGTTATCTAACAAAAAACCTTTTACAAAATCTTATAGCCATAATGGTTTTGTTACATTCATGGCATGCCCAAAGTAGTTGTTTTTTATTACTAAAACAACTCTAATTGTAATTAGCAGGTCCTCAGCCCAAGCACATGCTCTACACTTCACCACAATGGTAACCTCCAAAAACACTAACATACCAGAATCTCTTTTAAATATAAAAATTAAAGAACATTCAACATTAACAAGTCTCACAATTTTTTCATCTTGATGAAAAAAATGCATACAATAACATTTTATATCAACATTTACTCTCCGTATCCAGTCCTGTGCAAAGCATGATGGGAAGGGGAAATCCTGTCTCTGGTTTCTATAATGTAGTTTTAAAACAACTAAAATCATTTATGTACTCTCAACTCAAATGGATTAAGTAAAGTGGTTGAAAAGAATTGTGTTGGATTAACTTAATTTACTTCAGTAAATTGAACAAGCATCAAATGTTATTTTGGGCCTACTTAACTGAAACATGTTCTTTCAAAATGAAAATATTGAGTTGAGCTAAAACGAACTGTTTCAAGTCAGTTTAACACAATGCAATTTTGTTTGAATGAGAAACCTAATACAATGGTGTTAAATGAAAATTATTTTTTAAATAAACTGAACCATATCGAAAAAACTTTTTTTGAGTGAGTAATGCAATATTAACATTCTAGTAACTACTATTAACTAACTTGAAACTCTGATTAACGGATTAGTAAGTAATAGTGCTTAGTTGAACGTGGTAGTTCACTATTAGCTAATCAATAACTACTATTTTTTTTCATAACTCCCAGAGGATTACTACTATATACAGATTCATAATTAACATCAATAATGCATAATGTATAATTATTTCTATCCAAAACTCTACAAAAAAACGCAAAAGCTTACAATGACTTCTTTGTGTGAGAGAGTGATATTTTAAAATGTTTAAAATAAAATTGACCGCGGAGGAGTTAAGGAAACATCACTTGTCTGCAAAAATGTATTTACTTCGGTAGTTATTTATTTATTTTGCTCTATTGTTGAATGATATGAAATTGTTTATTTAATGATTTGTGTACAATACAATTGATAAAGCAATAGTTTCTCCATCTTTTAGTGGATGTACTATAAGAGAGATCTAGCTTTGTTTAAAAAACAAGTTGTTCTATTTGGATTTGTATTGTAAACCCTAAATACATTTTTATTTTATATTTTATTTGCAATGTTTTCCGTTCCAATATTCTAGATCTAGATTTTTTTTTTAATTCAGCGCAGAAATCACAAAAAAAGTCCACAGATTCCATGTGGCCTGCTAATGGGTTACTATGACCTTCACTTTAGAATTAATTATACATCATGCATTATTCATGTTAATAAAAGAATCTGTATTTAGTTCTTAGTAGTCCTCTGGGAGGTGTGAAATGATAGTAGTTATTGATTAGCTAATAGTGTACTACCTTCAACTAAGCACTACTAATTTGTTAATCAGAGTTTCTTGTTAGGTAATAGTAGTTACTAGAGTGTTAATAATGTGTTACTCATTTGTTCCTGTGTAGTTAATCATTAATCACGGAACAGTATTTTAAAGTGTTACCATTTATAGTGTTAATGTAAATTAGCGAGTCCACAAATGGCTTGGGTATGCAGAGCATTCACAGCTGATATGGACCGCACACCCCTGATATATCATTTGATGATTTAAAAGTATTTTTTATATTATTTTTACCGTCTGCTTTCTGTGGGAAGAAATAGCACTTGTGCCAAATAGTGCTCACTTTTGTGAATAACTGAAACACATTCTATAATAAGAGTCTCATTTGCATAGAAAAGATGCAACAAGTGCCTAAAGTGCTGTAACTGTTTAGTGAACGCACCCCTAAATCTTCACCAAATAGAAATCGTTTTTTTGTCAGTCATTGACAAAGAAATTAAGCATATGCACATGCTTAAAACTACACTGACGTGACAGTGACTTTGACATTTTTGATAGAGATCCAGGATCCCAGGGTAGAAGGTGTTTTCGCTTGACTGCTCTCATCTATCACTGCAGTACAAAATGAGATTCTGTGAAATGGTGAACAAAGGAGCCCCTATCATTGCTATTCTAAAAAGGAGACTGACTCGCCTTCCTCGTTTTTTTCTTGTTTTTTTTTACACTTGGCTGCCTGAAACAGCATTTCTTCCAGAAAAGTGGCAAGTATGGCACTGTGCGTTACGTTATGTGGAGTATACTTAAAAAGAAATGGGACGTCAAAGTCACTTCTTTCCTTTGTTGAGTGGAGCATTTATTTAAGGAGTTCCGTATGAAGTCTCGTATGCGTACTGAAAAGAGAGAAAAGTAATAAAAACTTTTATGCAAATGACATGCAGTCCCATAACACTTGTCATGCCGAGCACAAGGATGATGTGGCAAATGATGTATTGGAGAATTATTTTTTTTTTTTGGCCTAAGCTAGTACAGACTGTCACTGTTATGAAAGAGTGTTTACCTCTACAAGAACAAAATGCTGAGCAGTGTTTTGCTGAGAAGTTTTGAACCACTGCAAAAAGTGAAACAAGCTCAGCAGGTGCCCCCCCCCCACACACACATAAAAATCAGCCTTGTGTGCCCTCATTCCTGGTCGTTTTATCCCTTGGGTTGTTATTTGTAGTAAATTATAATTTTCACTGTGACAGCCCTTAGAAAAAGTCCTTCAAGGTTACTTGCATACTCTGACAATTTCTCTGCGCAAGCATACAGATGCCTTTAGAACTTTATTCAATTCAAAAGGGCCCTCAGTGGAATGATTGAGGAACCATGCCAAGCCAAGATGTTATATGCATGTTACATCAAAAACGCACAGCACCACACATGGTGTGGAATATAAACAACCCATTCTCACTCACAAGAGCGAAAAACTGAAGCCTGGTCAATTGCCTTGAGCTTCACATTTAAGACGCTAAAGGTCCCTCGAGGAGTCACTATATGCACGAACTATTTTCAATTGCTTGCCTTAATGCGTCAGATCAAGACACATTTAATTCTTTGCATGCATTTGTAAAAGTAATATTGATTTTATTTATATTTATACGCTCATATATATTTTGAGTACCTAACCCCCTATCCTAGAGCTACACTCAGGTTTCTAGGTAATTTTTTCTACCCAAACTCTGGGTCGAGCCTGTTGGGTCATTTTGTTGGGTTGTTTTATCCATGGTTGGGTAGTTTTTGTGTTACACAGCCATTGGGTTAGTGGCTGGGTCAATCTCACTGACAGCTGAAACAATACACCCCTCATCCAACCAACCGCCCTCTGACGCAACAACCCAGTGGTGGCTTTACAACAACCCAGTTGATTTTCAGTCATAATACTGAATATAATTAATTTGGATGTTAAAATATGTGGATAATTTTGAGCTACAGGCAAAACAAGTGAAAAATTTTGATTTTGGGGTTTTCACATAAATGAGTTCATTAAGCCCTCATCTAGCGATCACAAGACTCAAAATAGCAATTAAACATCTAGAAGTATCTTTATTTGTACGTTTTCAGAGAGGAGTACCTTGCCTTTGTCCATGAAAACGATCTCACTTGTGCTGACTGACAGATCCGACGCGTGCGCACAAAGACTCTCAGACAGCGCGCGATCCCGATATACACACATAAACACAGAGTTACAGTATCTCAAAATATCTGTCTTGGTGAGTATTTCACGCAAACATGATCTGTTATGTGTTGAGTGAACGTCTGGTTAACTGTTGTGGAAAAACATTTGATGTGTAGCATTATAAAACATACGGCTGTCTGTTTCATTAATGTTAATCAGACAATTGTGGTATCATGGAAAGAAAGTTGAATATATATTTTTCCTATAGATATTTGGTTTTGACTTGATGTGTGCCAAATTTAGTGTTATTTCAGGGATTTTATGGTATGATTGCTGGTGATTTTGCTTTGGAACGTTTCTCAAAATTGACTTTGCTGACTCTATCAACTTCAAACAGGTGTAGCTCATTCACTTTTTATCCGATTCAAACAAACCATACATCGTTTTAAAGGTTTTTAATAGACAATTTGAAAATAACAATAACTCATTTTTGAAAATTTGCTCATTGTGACTCATTTTGCCAGAATGGGTCACATATGTTCTCAGAACTAAAGCAAGTGGAGAGGAGAGAGAACTTTGAAAACTGGCTGCAGCGAGTTCTGGACAATGCTTTTAGCCTGTTCATTTGCGTGAGAAAAAATAAGCAAAATATGGTCAAATCTGGTTTCAAACGTAAACATTTAAATATTTAACTTTTTAGAGACAATTTCATTTAACTGTATAAGCTGTATAATTGTTGAGTTGTCATTCTTTTCACTTTGTACACATGCACAGTACACATCGTTTTAACTCTTGCCTCTGTTTTTTGTGCATTCCTGGGTGTTCTTGCTTATTCATAAATGTTCACCTATTGATTATTACTGTTGCCTGTGTTGTTACTCTAGTAATTCTGTGAGTGATTTTAATTTTCAATGTATTTTAAGCCAGCAATATAGTAATTTTAATCAATAGTTAAGAATAATTTGGTTGTTTTTAACCCACACAGCAAAAACTCCAGTGTTAAATGAATTCTCCTGGGAGTATATGTGAGACCACACTCAAGAGTGTTAAAGTGTTAAAATAGGAGTGATAAATTAGCACTGAAGCAGTGTTAAAGTTAATGAGATATTTAACTGATCAATTGAGTGATGACTGCCATTATTGAAGATACCTGGTGTTAACAAGCAGAATCATCAAAGGAGAATATCACAATTTTTAAGTCACCATTATGGTGATCAGTGTGTGCTTTAGTTGGGATCTTGACCCTTGTCATTTTAACATTAGATTTTGTTTGGGTTGTTTTAACAGCCAGACAAGCAAAGAGAAAAGTTGATCAGGTGGTCTTGGTTATGTTTTGATGTAGTCATCAATTGAACTGAATCATCAAGCTAATATATAGCCTTATATCTGAGTTAAGTTTACACCAGCCTTGTGATTCCACAGAATAAGATCCAGCATTTTCAGCTTGCTGGAAAAAAAAAGTTGTTCTGATGCAAAACTTAAAAAAAAAAATTCATTTACACATACAGACATCAAGAATCAGCCTGTGAATCTCAACAGTGGTGACCATCAAAAAGCATGTTGCAGTGCATTCTGGGAGCCATCAATCAAAATTCTTCTATGGCTCCCATCATGCATTGCTGCATGAATAAATTATGAGCTTAATTGTCTTAGTTATGTCCTTTATGATCATTTCCTTTATTTAATTTTTTGCTGTTTTTATGTGACTTTTTAGTAGCTTGTTTTCTAATGTTCAGATTTGATCTGTTTACCAGAATATGCTGTTTGTCACCGTTGTTGAGATTCCTATGCTGATTCTTGATGCGTGTGTGCCTAAACGAAAGGTTTTTTTTTTCTTTTCCCCAAGTGTTTTTTTTTTTTTTTTTTATCAGAACAACTTTCAAGAAATCCTTAGAATTATATTGAAAATGCTAGAGCTTATGTTGTAATCAACAAGGTAAACCTAACTCAGAGACTAGGCTCTAAATGATTCAGGTCAAGCAATGACGACGTCAAACCATAACCAACACCACATGATCAGCTTTTCTCATGGCTTGTCTGGCTGTTACAAATCAGTTACAGCACCAAACTAAATCTAATATTAAAAAGTCAAGGGTCAAGAGCCCAACTAAAGCAAACACTGATCACCATCATTTTTTATTTTTCTCCTTTGGTGATTCTGCTTCTTAACATCAGGTAACTTCTATAATAGTCAATCATCAGTCAAGTAATCACTTAATTATCTCATTAACTTTATCATTGCTTCAGTGTTAATTTAACACTCTTATTTTAACACTTTAACACTCTTGAGTTTGGTCTCACATATACTCCCAGGAGAGTTAATTTAACACTGGAGTTTATGCTGTGTAGCATTTTTAACTATTACAAATGACTTTAACTATTACAAATGACAAGTTTTTTTTAAGCCACACAATATCTTTATGTGAGGAACAGAGTGAAACTTTTAATCAGTGAAAATGTTCACACTGTGAACGCAGTCACATCTCATTCAAAAGATAAATCAGAACTTTACGCAATCAGTCAAGGGACACTTGAGAGTCAATGGCATTTCACATGAAAGCTACTGTGATGGTTCTTAAGGTGGCAATTTTTGAATGTTTTTGTGATTTGTGTGTTTTAAATCATCTCAACCCTTGGAAGTTTATTGAGGCCCCCTAGTTGACCCCGCCCCCCTGGTTGAGATATATAACTCAACCCCTAACCCAGTGGTTCTCAATAAATGTTGTGATGTTATTTTCCATGCATACATTTTTGGTCAAGATCGTGTACTGACAGTGCAAGAGTCCAGCACTCTGTAAAGTCTTCTCCAGCACATCCCAAAGACTTTCAATGAGTTTAAGCTCTGGGTTCAGAGGTGCCAATTCATGTGTGAAAAATGATTCTTCATGCTCCCTCCCAACCATTCTTTCACTGTTTGAGCCTGATGAATCTTGACATTGTCATCCTGGAATATGGTCATGATGTGTCTTCCTACATGGTTGTTTACCCAGTGAAACTGCACTGTGAGGTTACACTTTTAGCTCACTGTGACCTCACATTGTGACCACATCATGAGTATCCTGGGAGCTCACAGTATGAACACACAGTGAGTGCACTGTGACCTCACATTGACCATAGGATGAGTACACAGTGAGTGCACTGTGAGGTTACACTTTTAGGTCGCTGTGACCTCACATTGTGACCACATCATGTGTATCCTGGGAGCTCATGGTGAGATCACTGTGAGATCAAATTGTTGACTGGGTAAGAAATGAAAAGTTACTCACTCCATCAGTTAGGGTTAGAATAACTGTTGTCAAACATATAACATGCTAGAAACAATAATCACTGCAGTAATAATCCAATCATAGACTCTTAAGCATTTGCCTATTTAAATCCAATGCGCACCAGTGCACAAAGCAAGGTCCATAAAGACATGGATGAGCGAGTTTGGTGTGGAGTCCTGACCTCAACCCGACAGAACACATTTGGGATGAATTAGAGCAGAGACTGCGAGCCAGGCCTTCTCGTCCAACATCAGTGCCTGACCTCACAAATGTGCTTCTAGAAGAATGGTCAAAAATTCCCACAAACACACTCCTAAACCTTGTGGAAAGCCTTCCCAGAAGAGTTGAAGCTGTTATAGCTGCAAAAGGTGGGTCAACTCCATATTAAACCCTACGAATTAAGAATGGGATGTCGTTAAAGTTCATGTGCATGTAAAGGCAGGCGTTCTAAAACTTTTGGCAATATAGTGTATGTTGGAATGACAAAAATGTACCCTAGTGTATAATTTGAGGATACATTTTCTAAGTAGTTCTTAGTTCGTCAATATAGCAGCACCTAGGGGTACCTTTAGTGTCTTAATAGTGCCGCTATTTTGAAGGCTTTGACTATGCTTCAGTTTTTGACAACATGGGAATATATATGGGTTAAACAAGCCTCATTAATAACAAAAAATGGCATGAATGAACAGACTGAATACAAGATGGCTTGGTGACCTGCAGTTCATTACTGTACTTGTTAAATGGCAAGCTATGACAAGCTAAAAACAAAACGAATGTTTCCTATTAGCAGGGATAATTTAGCAGGAGGCTAGATATAAGAATTGTGTTATATGAATTTTTAACTGCTTTAGGTTCTCTGCTTGACTCTCATTGGGAATGTGTTAGCCTCTGGCTGTCATTTCTCTGTGCTTGTACTGTATCTTCTCAACACCCTGGCTGGCTCTGTGTTTGAGCGTCTCACATGAAGAGCTAAGGAGATTAAGACTGTGCTTTGAGGGCTTATAGCAGCATTAGAAGGTCTGAGCCATGTGAGGGAGTCACCCTTTAACACCAAAAGCATATCCCACCATTTGATCTCAAAAGAGGCAACAACTGACCCTATCTACTTCTCCTTGGTCAATCCCTTTCGTTGTGTAATCACTCAACAGAACCATGGGGGCAATTCTTGAATTGTAATCCCAAGAGACACTTGTGAGGGCTATTGCTTGACTCAGAATAGAGTTAAAGAGCACTGTGCCTGTGAGATAACCTAAAATGTGTAGACAGTCTTATTTATTTGTTCATTTGACAAGGACAAGGTCCCTGTACCTGATAAGACTTTTAAGCGAAAACAGAGAGAAAAAGTTTACATGTAGTGTGACTGTCAGCATTCAGAAATCAGATTTTGTTGTGATTTCGAATGAACTGCAGCTCTGTCTGGTGTAATGATCTGGCTGAGGACCTTTGATAGAGTTATTCACTGTCCCAAACCTGTGACAGAGCCTAAGGCATACCTTTTAGATTCAATCAAAGGCTTGGCCTTCACAGACGTGAGCAGTGATTTGGATGCCTGTCACACCACATGCTCCTGAGCGAGGTCTCCAAAAACATTTGTGTCTGTCTTTCTAACCACAACCAAACCCATGACGCTCCCATAAAGTAAGATCCGTCACTTGACCTTCTTAACACATTTCAGATCATTCTATTGAACTTGAGTGTAAACTTTTAGGTTTAGTCATAAATTGTTGTGATTGTAGGGTACAATGTGGCTAAAGGCGCACCGGAGTAAAATATGCATTTGATATTATTCTCCTCTAAACCACTAGATGGCACAAAAATTTACCGCTGCACTTTCCTAAATATCCACATTTCACAATACACGTCCTTGAGACGATCCTTGACACATCCGCAGGCTGCAACGTAAAGTCGAAGCCATCACATTAAAAAATGATATTATATCCATAGTGAAAATAACACAATGGCCTTCAGGGGGATCAGAGAGTTGGGGGGATGAATGCAACAAACACAACTTTCACAAGGCAATAGATTGACAGATCAACTTTGTGCTCCTATTACAGTGTTGTTGTTAAGTTGTGGATATTTTCAGCAAACAGTTTGCTTCGCACATTCAGTTTAACAGCATTAAAGAGGACAAATGTTATCATTCAACTGAACTGTGTATATGCATTTTAAACCCATTATTTTATTATCCATGCAATAAATGCACGTCCCTGAACGAGCACGGTTATATAGCATTTTTAATTCAACTGCTCAGGTAATATTAATGGTATGATCCATTTCAGTGGTGGCCAAAATTATTATTTAAAGTGCCCCTATTATGGTTTTTGAATATTCCCTTTCATGGAGTGTGTAATATAGCTGTTTGCGAATGTAAACGTTCTGCAAAGTTGTAAATAAAGTTATTGTCTCCCAAAAGAAAGAATTGACTCTGAACCGCCTTAACAAGTCATTTTTTGTTTGAAACTCTCCTGCGTGACGGTTCTACATCACTAGAAATTATATTTGCATAATGACTATGTTGTACATTGTCTGTCTGTGAAGAACTTGACCAGCCCTCAAACACGTAATTTTACTGACGACTGCTTCTCAAACCTCTCTGAGTTCATTGCGGGATTTGCAAAACACTTGCTCTTGAAAGATGGGTTTATTTATTGAAAGTTTATTTGGACCAGCTGCTCCTCAGAATCACAACCTGTAAGTATGAATAATTATTGATGTATATATTTTCTACTGCTCAAAATACGTAGTTTTGTGTTTTATATTGTGTAAGTTTCCTAATTACATTAAACTGTGTCTATTAATGCAGATTGTCTGTCGTTCTTACTACTTTGAGTAAGGATAAAGGATGGAGCAAGATTTGTTTGCAAACTTTAATGTTACATCAGTCATGTTAGTGCTGGGCTAACGTATGCGCTGTTATTGATACAGTGCCCGCATGTGCACCGCAATAAATGATAAATATACACATGGGTTTGTTGATGGACGTACTCTTGTTAATGCTGATGGTGAGGAATTACAGCTGCAACATCTCATAATGTACCTCAGACTGAGTCGCGTATCACTGAGAAACATCCTGCTCAAGTCGTCCTTGTGATAAAGGTTCGGGTTGAATAACTAGTTCTTCCAATGTCTCATCATCGGACTCGCACTCGTATTGATATGGTAAAATTGACGTCATCGTTACTGTCTTTACAGTGTGTTCAATCGCTGAGCTTTAGGAAGCGGGGGGAAGTTTATGGTAATGGGCATTTGTTTCCGACGCGCGCTGTAAGGGGTAGACCAGTCACAACAGACTGGACCATCTGACCAAACAGAGCAGAGTAGCTGACGTAAAGGTGTGATTTAGAGAGACTGATTCATGCATTGAGTTGTTTGAGAATCACTGAACATTGTGGTGATGTGCAGTGTATATTGTCAGAAAATGGAAACTCCAAAACAAAATCAGGAGCCTTTAAAATAGCATAATAGGGGCACTTTAAAATCAGTCAGAGCTAGAAATGCATCATCATTATTTATATAGCACATTTCATACACAATGGTAATTCAAAGTGCTTTACATAGAAAATGAATTAAAATAGTGATAACATATGCATAAGAAATAAGAATACCATGTATAAGAATTAAAAATAAAAACAGGGATAATTAAAACAGTTGTAAAGAGAATTAAAAAAATAAGAATAAAATGATGATAAATAGATCCCTAACTGCCTGATTCTCTAAATTCGGGGTACCCCTATCTAAGATGGAAGAGATGGAGCAGGTTCACAATGTCTCCTGGACCTTACAAGTCGGTCCAAGACGGGCTCCTGTAGGGGACGTTACCTATGCCCCGCAGGGCCTCCCCTTTCTTGAGTCCACTTCTTTGCACTGTCTGCTACCGTTTTACCTATGCCTTTAGCACGTAACGACGCTATCAGCGACTTCTTATACCATAGATTATGGGTAGATCTCCAGGGATCAAGCCTTCCTTAACCTACCCCACCCCTCATAATTCGGGATTCATGAGCGGGATTCAAACCCGAACCCAGCGTTTCTGGCATGGGAGGTGGGCGCGCTAACAAGGACGCTAAAGATTGCAGCCTCTAGTGCACCTCTTGAGGTCAGGGGAGCGATGTTTACCTGCACAGCTCTCACTAGCTAGCGTCCATTAAACTCACCCCCCTAAACCTCACTCACATCCGGTCACGGCACCAATGTAACGACTCCAAATATACTTGCCCCACTCCGAGCAGGTTTCGAACCTTCAGCATGGGAGGCAGGCATGCTAACAAGGAGGCTAAATACTCGAGCGTCAGTCGCTAGCACACCTCTTGAGGTCAGGGGAGTGAGGTTTACTCACACAGCTCTCACTACATTGTATATTCTAACAAGTTCAGTTTACTTAAAAAAAGTTTGGAAACCGATTGCCTTAGTTTTGCAAAGCTAACTTAAAGGGAAAACTGAATTTAATTTAATAATCAGCTAAAAGTAAAGAAAGCTAACACCTCCCAAGTAAATTAAGTAATAAATATGAATTAGTTTAATGCCAATTCTAGTTAACATACTGTAAAATATTTACAAATCTTACTTAAGATTTAATAGTAAGATTACTTGAGTAATTCCATGTAACTAACAGTGTTATATTATGTTCTGCAAACATCTTAAATACTATTATTCTCAACATAGTTTTAATCTGTCATTTTCAGCTATGGCGACTTAAAAAAACGAGCAATGTGCAATCGGTTTCCACATTTTCTTCAAGTAAAGTGAACGTATTTTTAGTAGCTCAACTAGCATTGAATGCACTTAACACTCAATTAAGTAAGCTTAATTGCATCTAGTTGTTCTTACTTAAACCATTTAAGTTTTGTCAACTTAATTATATCTGTGATCTGAGGAAGTGTACTCCCAGAATGCATTGCGGCATGAATAAATTAATAGCTTTGTTTTACTATTTTTGGCTTTATTTTACTATTGTATGGTCTTATTAAGTGTAAAAAAAACAAACAAACAAACAAACAAAACTTTTTACTATATTTGTGTTTTGCATGCTGAATGTTGAAGTCTGTGTGTGACTCAAGCATGGTCAATTGCAAGATAAAATGTTAAAAGATCATTATTTGACATGAAATATAGTTATGTTATATATCAATAATTAATTAATTTACAAACATATATATTTCACCTTCCTTTGAAATCAGGTAACTGTGATTTCTTGTTGCATCGCTGCATCAATAGAAAGAGAATTACAATAATGTAAATCAAGTTCCAAGTGGCCTACCAAGGGGAACACTGATCACCATAATGGTGAGATTTAGGAAATCAACATGAATTTATGAAGTCAACTTATGTGATGTTCTCCCCAATTTTTTTGTTGTATTGTCAATAACATTCAAGATGACTGGAAAATTAGTGAATGCAACTAAGGAGAACGATGACTGCAGAAGTGGAGGAAATGAAGGTTAAAGTCTATTAAAAATTGCCCCGCCTCAAAAACCTTTTGCCCCGCCTGTTTTTTTTTTTGTTTTTTTTTTTGCTTTGGCAAAATGGTACTCAAACCAGTAAAGTAATGTTTACTTGGGTTTTCTGAGTAACGAAGGCATAGCATGCAAATAGTTCAGATTACTAAATTGTTTTAAGTACGTTCAACAAATTATTGGACATTAAGTAAAGTTTACTAAAAAGTCTTAGTAAGAACAACTGTTGGATTTTATAGTGTAGCTGGCCTCTGTTATACTGCTGTACCTTTTACAAGTGTGAGCCACTTGCTTGAGTTCAAGAATACTGTCTTTATTGAGGAATTTTAAGATATTAGAAAATGTGACATAATTAATTGCTCTCAAAACAAAAATAAGAGGCTTTGGGATATGGATGAAAGCTCCCATGATGGTTTCTACACAATTCTTACCTAAAGGCCCCTATTATCCAATGAACAGCTTATCAGTTCTGCAGTACGGGGAGGAAAAACAATTTGGGAGGCTTAACATTCATTAGTGTCCTTCTGCACTTAGGGGAATATCTCCTGCATTTTAAGTGTTTCTTACAATAGACGCTGCTGCCCAAGGTTTTTAAAATAAAAAAAGAAGGGAAAGTAATTTTATTATGCAGATCCATATTCAATATTCTCTGTAATAGCAGAGGATTAGTGAGACAGGGTTTGCATCTATTACCTTAGAGATCCAAGCAGCAGACTTGACCTCTATGGCTCAGCAGCATTAATCAGCAGTTCTCAGGTCAGTCAGAGTGTAAAATGGCATTGGCAACATATTTAGCCCTCCAAGGGCTGTCTTGAGATTAATTAAGATGCTTTAGTTAGTGCTGAACTTTTCCTACATTGGTCCCTTGACATAGAACATTGCGGATTAGAGGTTCCCTATAATCAAAGAATTGATGAAGCGACTAGGAGGAGGGACAAAACACCTGCAATATACATCAAAAACAACAAGTCCAGTTGCTTTGCACTGACACTATCGAATAAAAACAAAGCTTGAACTGAATTGAGTTAGATGACGACACTATTGTCTTCTGTTGAGCTGCTTTATAGCTGAATTGAATTTCATAATTGTAATAATTCTGTTTCATAATTGATGCAACATCAACACTATTGAATTGAATCAACATTGAACTGACATGAACTGAAAAATGACACTCTTGTCTTTTTAGAGCTGCTTTACAGTATAATTTCAGGTAACACTTTATTTCAGTGGTCCACTTTAGACATTCTACTATAAGTAACTTTGCAGCTACGTCAACTAACTCTCATTAGAGTATTAGTAGATTGCTTAATATCCACTAACACTTTATTTTGATGCTTTCTAACAGACATTCTACTGACTATAAGTAACTTTGCAACTAACTCTAACCTAACAGTCTACTAACAGTATACTAATACTCTAATGAGAGTTAGTTGACATGTAGTTGCTGCATTACATTTTAGCAACACTTTAGAATACTGTTCCGTCATTAATGAATAACTACACCGGAAAACAAATGAGTAATATTAACATTCTAGTAACTACTATTAACTAACTAGAAACTCTGATTAACGAATTAGTAAGTAATAGTGCTTAGTTGAATGGTAGCACTATTAGCTAATCAATAACTACTATTTTTTCATAACTTCCAGAGAACTACTACAGATTCATAATTAACATGAATAATGCATAATGTATAATTACTTCTAAGGTGAAGGTCATAGTAACCCACTATTAATGATTTAAGTATTACTAAATCCTTCTAAAGGAATGACTAATTATTTGGATCAGTATTCTAAAGTGAAAAACACGATAACTCTGTAGTAATGACAGAAATCATTGTAAACTTTTGAGGTTTTTGTAAGGTTTTAGATAGTACCACTTAAGTAATTAATAGTGGGTTATCATGATCTTCACTTAAGAATACTAGTAATTGCTATAGAAGTATGTAGTAACACTTGAGTCATTACTACCCAAAACCTAAAAGTCCAAAAAAAAGTTTCTAAGTAAAACTTTGAAGCAGTCTTTTGTCACTTATTATCATTTCCTATATACAGCCATAGCTCAATTTTCAGCAAAAAAGAAATCTATATCCTCCAGATACCTGTATCCTTGTATGCCTGTCTTACTTTTTCATGCATCAAAAAATACATAAGACCCCATAGGAATGAATGACCCTGTACAAAGCAATGTCTGTTTAGATTTGGTACAATACCTCTGATGTCCCTATTGTGATTGAAGCCATATGGGCCTTGGGGACAGCAAGGAAGAAATTAAGGGAGGATGGCAGCGGTTTTGTGCAGGTTTTGAGCATTCCTTACATCCTGATCCGAGCCATGAGCTATTCATTAGTGCAATGACTCTTTACTGAATGTCTTTGGCTTGGTTCAGACAGAATGCTGTCATGTGCTGTAACTGGATTACTGAAGCAGCAAGCCATCCAAGACGCACAGTGAAAGTGGGCAGACTGTGCCATCTCCATGGCAACTGTGTGGTCTAATAGGGGCAGCTGAGAACGGTTGGAAAGAGTGAGAAAAAAACCCAATGCTCTGAAGAAAAACAACTTTCCATGTGGCAGCAGGACTGCATGCATCTGACAAAACATGCTAATAAGAAAATTTGTGTTCAGTTAATAAATGCATATGCTGAGATCTGATGAGTAGGTGAATGCATCTTTTCAGAGTGAATCCATATTTTTCATAAATATGGAGGATGCATATTCTAACCGTTAATATGCATGAAAGATATCTAATAGCTTGATAATGGAATAGTTTCTTCATTCAATGGCATCCAATTGGTACAAATTAACAAGGTAAAAGCTTTAACTATGTCTCATCAGGATTGTTTTGTTACTTACACTGTGCTGTCGTTAGGCTTTGACTGAAGCTCTTGAAAGAAGTGTCGACTCAAGGCTTTAACACTTCAGCTCATCAATGGCCTTTTCACTCTCAGTAGCATTTATCTGAAAATTGTTTAGCTGATACAATGAACAATAAAATAACTGTTGCAATTCATTCTGTGCTTGAAACAACATTACACAGCATTAAAATGACTCAAATAGTTTTGCAAAGTACAAACTTAAAGGGTTAGTTCACCCAAAAAAATTCTGTCATTGATTACTCCCCCTCATGTTGTTCCAAACCTGTCAGACTTTCATTCATCTTCCGAACACAAATGAAGATATTTTTGATTAAATCTAAGCGATATCTGTCCCTCAATTGACAGCTACGCATCTGACACTTTGATGCTTCAAAAAGTTCATAAAGAGATTGTAAAACTAATCCATGAATTGAGCAGTTTAGTCCTAATTTTCTGAAGAGACACAATCGCTTTATATGATGAACAGATTGAATTTAGGCTTTCATTCAGATATAAACATTGATCAGCAAACATAAACTCGACTGAACTGGCTTGACGCGCGAGAACAAACCCCTTGCAGAAGCTCAAACGTGCTGCGTAACACGAGAATGAACCTCATTGGTTCTCTCTGAAGCTCAAACGTGCTGCGTAACACGAGAATGAACCTCATTGGTTCTTGCGGAAGCTCAAATGTGCTGCGTTACACGAGAATGAACCTCATTGGTTCTCTCTGAAGCTCAAACGTGCTGCGTAACACGAGAATGAACCTCATTGGTTCTTGCGGAAGCTCAAACGTGCTGCGTAACACGAGAATGAACCTCATTGGTTCTTTCTGAAGCTCAAACGTGCTGCGTAACACAAGATTGAACCTCACTGGTTCTTTCTGAAGCTCAAAGATGCTGCCTTACACGAGAATGATCCTCATTGGTACTTTCTGAAGCTCAAAGAGGCTACGTTACACGAGAATGAACCTCATTGGTTCTTTCTGAAGCTCAAACGTGCTGCGTAACACAAGAATGAACCTCATTGGTTCTTTCTGAAGCTCAAAGATGCTGCCTTACATGAGAATGATCCTCATTGGTACTTTCTAAAGCTCAAAGATGCTACGTTACACGAGAATGAACCTCATTGGTTCTTTCTGAAGCTCAAATGTGCTGCATAACATGAGAATGATCCTCATTGGTTCTTGCGGCAGCGCAAATGTGCTGCGTAACACAAGAATGAACCTCATTGGTTCTCGCAGAAGCTCAAACGTGCTGCGTAACATGAGAATGATCCTCATTGGTTCTTGCGGCAGCGCAAACGTGCTGCGTAACACGAGAATGAACCTCATTGGTTCTCGCAGAAGCTCAAACGTGCTGCGTAACACGAGAATGAACCTCATTGGTTCTTGCTGATGCTCAATTGTGCTGCGTAACACGAAAATGAACCTCATTGGTTCTTGCTGATGCTCAATTGTGCTGTGTAACACGAGAATGATCCTCATTGGTTCTTTCTGAAGCTAAAAGGTGCTGCGTAACACAAGAATGAACCTCATTGGTTCTTGTGGAAGCTCAAATGTGCTGCATAACACAAGAATGAACCTCATTGGTTCTTGCTGAAGCTCAAACGTGCCGCGTAACACAAGAATGATCCTCATTGGTTCTTTCTGTAGCTTAAACGTGCTGCGTAACACCAGAATGAACCTCATTGGTTCTTTCTGAAGCTCAAACGTGCTGCGTAACACGAGAATGAACCTCATTGTGTGAGAGATCTGCCAGTCTCTGCCACCACTCAACCACAGCGCACCCAGTCACCAGAGTACTAATCACACACACCTGCACCTCATCTGAACCCTCATTAGCTGGCTACATAAGCACACACCTCACCTCTCTCAGTTGTCTGGTCTCGTTGATTCATACGGACACTTACCCATTCTGCCAGTGTCTTGTAAGCCTACGTCTATCTCCAAGCCTTACCTTCATGTTCCATGTTCCATGTTCATCTGTCTGTGGTGAGATGTGTGCATCCAACCTGTTTTCCATCTGCTACGAATTTCATAAGTCCCTGCATCTGTAAGGAAAAGACATTCCATCATTCTCATATCCAACGAACTACAAGTCTCTACTGTTTGTCTACCTGTTGAAACTACTCCATGCTGTTTTGAATAAACTCAAACACTGCGTAACACAAGAATGAACCTCATTGGTTCTCGCACGTCAAGCGAACATGCTTGAGCTTTTGTTTACCACAACTGATGTGTGAGTTTATGAACGTTTATATGTAAATTTAATCTGATCCTAAGATAACTGTTTTAAAACAATAAACTACATAAAAAGTCATAGGCTATAACGTCTTGATATTGCAGCCGTTATGTAGGGGAGAGCGGGGCACAACCTGACACGGGGTTAGTTGTAACACGCATGGTTTAACACTTTCCACACATGCCAGGATGACGAAACTTAGTGTATTCACTAGTTGCCATATCAACACTATATAGAGAAAAAATTGTCAAAATGAACAAATCTTTGGAAGATATCACTGAACATTTATTTAACCATAGTAAAAGTACATTTCTTAAGTTAATTATTCAACTCAGTTTTTTGTGTTTATTTAAAATGAGACAAATCTGATATTATTTTAATCTTATATCTGTTATTTAAGAGTTGAGATAGTCCTTTAATGCTGATCTAACCAGCAGAAGATACGAGCTGGATTTAAATCCCAGTTCTGCAGGTGGGGCATGTTGTGTCACTGCGTCACAATGAGCCCCTATTAGAACTACGCTATTATATTCTATACTTTTATGAATTCTATTGAGAAACCATGAGAAAAATGTGAAATAAAGACTGTGAGTCAATGTTCAGAAATGCTTAATTATTATGTTTTTAACTATGCTGTATAGCTGTGTTTTTGTCAAACTCAAAAATGTGTTTATTTTTAATGATTAAAAAATGCCATTCTTTTTATTCTAAAGTTAATAATTGTATTTTATTGGCAAAATATTTTAGTTTGTCATGGATATTTTTTTTATTATATCAGATAACATTTTAGGCTGTCATATGTTAATGTTACATCGTGCCCCTCACAGGTTACAATGTACCCACCTATGGGGCATGTTGTCACATTTCACTTTCCTTCTTTCGGGGTAAATCAAGAAAAAAGTATACACTCTATTAATGAAACAAAACCACATAATTTTACTAGACGTGTGAAATTAATGTGGGAAAAAAAATAAATACTCTGAACCCCAAGTGGATTTACACAAACGGAGAAAGTCAAAAAGCGTTAGGTTGTGCCCCGCTCTCCGTTAATTTATATCCAGTTATCTCAGAAAAAAATCCTTTGCATTTTTTAATCACCAACAACCATGCCACATTCAAAGTCACTTAAATCACCTTTCTTCCCCATTCTGATGCTCAGTTTGAACTTCAGCAGATTGTCTTGACCATGTCTACATGCCTTAATGCATTGCATTCCTGCCAGCAGTTAAACGGGTGTAACTAATAAAGTGGCCGGTGAGCAAGAGGGAGCCCTCACCTGATTTTTGAACTTACTTTTCCTGGCACATCAGTTCCTGTGTTGTCATTTCCTGTTCACCATGTACTGTATATAAGCCATGTTCCATGTGGAGAAGTATTGCCAGTTTCACTGCATTACCAAGTGTTTCTTCCATTCCATTGTTCAGACTTTCTGCTATGATGTTTTTTCTTGTTTTTTTTACTTTCATATTTGGATTATCATTTGGATTTGTTTGCCCTTGGTCCGATTTGTTTGTGTTTCAACCAAAGCCTGTGACTCGACTCCAATTAATGATTTTTGTTTGGATTACATGCTCCGATCCTTTCATAAACCCCTGTGAATGGAATCCTCTCTGCCTAACTCTTCATTACACTATCACACAACAAACACACTCATACACATTAGCCGCATTTACACTTCAGGTCGTGATGCCTGCTTCTAAATGGGTTGACTATTTTTTTGACAACCAGCTTACATCTTCTTATAAAAGTGACACATATCTGATATCTGCATTTACACTATAGCTACATGTGGCGAAACAACCCAAGGTAGACATACTGACACAGAAATGCTTAGGCCAAAAGGGAAGTAAAAGGCTCTATTTGCAATGGATGCAGACACAATGGTAATACAAGCTTTTGCTTTTCACACAGTCTTTAAAGGTCAGCAAAACATTGGGTGCATGGTAGTCTTGTGTAGCCAGCCCTTCAGACTGACGGCATGAGGAACCTCTTTGGTTCTACAGCTCAGTAGGGTTTTCTTTCGGCCTCAATCGTCGAACAAGGACACTTCATCTGGACTATATGATCTTTTTCTACACCTTTGATTATTTGTACTGACGTTTGGTTATGGTTTGGGACACTGTTGAACTTCTTCTGTGGATTTCCATTGAACTGTCGGAATGTGGTAAGATATTCACTTCTTACCGGACTATCTGGGAGTTCTGAGAAATGGACTTTATTTCTGATTGAACTCAACATGTTTTGGTTGGGCTGAAAAGCACCAACAAGATGTGAGTTGTGAATTTTCTTTTCTTTGAATGTAATGTTTTGTTGATATTGTTGCTGTTTGGGGTGTCTACTCTTTAAACCTTTAAATATACTCTTGGATGAATGGATCCCCTTCATTTATATATGTGATCAAAATAAGAGTTTACACTACGTCATGTTTAGGGGCGTGAAAATGTAAAGTCAATGTCCCTACAATAACAGACCGGCATGCATCTATGAATTATTCTTTCAAAAATGTTGTGTTACTGTAACAATGGAGCCGCGAACTTCACATGCTTTTGTGTTTAGTTGATCCTGGTACACACGTCTCGTGGACATCCTGTAGAATTCAACCGATCAGATGACGACTTCGAAACTCCTGAAGTGTTTCCAGATAAGTGTGCCATATGCATCGGTCTGCGGCTGAGACTAGGTGCATGGAGCCTTCGTCCTCCATTACACCATTGAAGAGTCATGTGATCGCGGTTGGTGTCCAGCTGAGTTGACATCATTCGCCACAGTTGTTTTTCAATGACATGAATATCCGCAAATGCACGCATACGATTCATATCAGATTTGTTGCCACGTATGAACGTATGAGGCCTGAAACTGGAATCCATGTGCTTACACTCCTGCTTACACGTTCTTGGGTCATATCCGATCTGTGCCACATGGGAGGAAAAAATCTGAATTGGGTTACTTGAACTATGTAATGTAAATGCGGCCTTAGTTGCTCTCTGTAGCTTGCTATCATTCTTCAGACTGAGTAGCTTCAATGAAGAACAAAATTGTTTATACAGTAATGAGCTGACTCAAGTCCATTAGTAATCAGTGATTGCATTGCAGTAAAACACAGCTCTCCATGATGACATCACAAAACAAATGAACACATGTTATGCAACAGTTCTATAAACAAAATTTTGCATATAATTGAGGATTATGATGATTACACTCAGTTGGTACTTATAATCTTTCATTTTCAAACTGAGCTGGCAGAATGAGAAATGGTCCTCTCTTAATTACACCCACAATGCAGTGCAGTTCTCAGCTTGACAGCAGATCATTTATCCCCATTCAACAATATTCTGCTTCATAAATACTGAGCAGATCTTTTCATATGCCAAAACATCATTGTTTCATACCCAAACTAGAATGTAGATGGATGGGCGATTTAAATAATCATTCTCTGGCTAATCTATTCTAACCTATTGCTGCCTCATTTATATATGACTGGTCATATTTTAAAATATGAAAATGTAGCTGAATAATTCAAGAGTGAATGTGTTTGAACAAGACGAAAGACCTGAAAAGGCTCAACATTGCATGCAAATGTGCTCCCAACACTTTAACCTCACTACATCCAGGTCCAGTCACACCACACACAATTCTTCATGCTTTATAAACTATGGGATATTGTCTGTGAGCGAATGACCTGCTAATGGCTGTCTGGATGAGGTTATTGCTACAGCAGATCCTTACTTTAAGCATTAACATCTTGGACACTTGGGTGCTTATCACATGGGAGCACAATGCAACAATCGATTTAATGCAGAATGTGAACATAGAGTTGCTCTACTCAGCTTTAACCTTGACTGTTTCCTCTCTGGACCTGAAATTGCTTCAGCAAAGTGTATTTCAGCATTTGCATTCCATGGGAACTAAACAATGGCTACTTTGCTTAGTTCCTTTGGGTAAAAGTGTTAGAGACACACTCAAGGGAATATAGTCAGCAGCTGCCGAGTGTGAGTTAAATTTTATAGCTGAGAGATTGCTATTTCATAGCTCAGGAGACTTAATAGAATCAGTTATCATGTTAAGTGTGAACTTTGACTCAGATGTTTTTCCTAAGATGTACAGTAAAAACAAATGTGTATAAAATAGGTTTAATCCTACATTTACAGTGCACCTGGAAAGTATTCCACATTTTCCACATTTGGTTATATTACAGCCTTATTTCAAAATGGATTAAATTCATTATTTCTTTTCCTCAATTCTACAAACAATACCCCATAATGACAATGTGAAAGAAGTCTGTTTGAAGTCTTTACAACGTTATTAAAAATAAAAAACGAAAAAAATCACATGTACATAAGTATTCACAGCCTTTGTCATGACACTCAAGTGCATCCTGTTTCCACTGATCATCCTTGAGATGTTTCTACAACTTGATTGGACTCCACCTGTGGTAAATTCAGTTGACTGGACATGATTTGGAAAGGCACACACCTGTCTATATAAGGTCCCACAGTTAACTGTGCATGTCAGAGCACAAACCAAGCCATGAAGTATAAAGGAATTGTCTGTAGACCTCCGAGACAGGCTTGTATCGAGGCACAGATCTGGGGAAGTGTACAGAAAAATTTCCGCAGCAATGAGCACAGTGGCCTCCATCATCCGGAAATGGAAGAAGTTTGGAACCACCAGGACGCTTCCTAGAGCCAAACTGAGCGATCAGGGGAGAAGGGCCTTAGTCAGGGAGGTGACCAAGAACCTGATGGTCACTCTGACAAAGCTCCAGCGTTTCTCTGTGGAGAGAGGAGAACCTTCCAGAAGAACAACCATCTCTGCAGCACTCCACCAAACAGGCCTGTATGGTAGAGTGGCCAGACGGAGGAAACCAGGCACTGCTCATCACCTGGCCAATACTATCCCTACAGTGAAGCATGGTGGTGGCAGCATCATGCTGTGGGGATGTTTTTCAGCGGCAGGAACTGGGAGACTAGTCAGGATCGAGGGAAAGATGAATGCAGCAATGTACAGAGACATCCTTGATGAAAACCTGCTCCAGAGGGCTCTGGACCTCAGACGGGGGTGAAGGTTTATCTTCCAACAGGACAACAACCCTAAGCACACAGCCAAGATAACAAAGGAGTGGCTACGGGACAGCTCTGTGAGTGGCCCAGCCAGAGCCCAGACTTGAACCCGATTGAACATCTCTGGAGAGATCTGAAAATGATTGTGCACCAACACTCCCCATCCAACCTGATGGAGCTTGAGAGGTCCTACAAAGAAGAATGGGAGAAACTGCCCAAAAATAGGTGTGCCTAGCATGTAGAATCATACTAAAAAAGATTTGTGGCTGTAATTGGTGCCAAAGGCGCTTCAACAAATTATTGAGCAAAGGCTGTGAATACTTATGTACATGTGATTTTTTTTCATTTTTTATTTTTAAACTATTTGCAAAGAAACAAACAAACTTCTTTCACAATGTCATTATGGGGTATTGTTTGTAGGATTGAAGAATAAATAATGAATTTAATACATTTTGGAATAAGGCTGTAACATAACAAAATGTGGAAAAAGTGAAGCGCTGTGAATACTTTCCGGATGCACTGTATGTGCATAGCTCATTTACTTTGGTAACCATCTTGCAAAATCATATCAACCAGTCAGAACAACATAGTACCCGCCTAGCAACAAACCAGAACACTGTAGCAACCATATAGCAACACTGTAGCAATGACCCAGAATACCCTTGCAACCATCCAGAACAACCTATGCATAGCAATACCCTACAACCACCCAGAATACCCTAGTAACTGCAAAGCAACTACCCAGAACACCCTAGCAGCCACATAGCAACCACCCAGAACATTCTAGTAACCACCCAGAATACCATATTAATGACACAGCAAACCTACAGTAGCAACACACACACTAGAACCTCTCAGAAAACCTTAGCAACACCCCAGCAACAGCAAAGCTTTTGTCCAATTTTGTCCTGACAAACTTTTTTTTTATCTAGTTTAATTTGGTTTTGAAAGAATTTGATGAGAGATGTTTGATTCATATTGGATTCAAGACTTCTGTGGTCTTTTTCTTGAAACCAAAAAAGAGAAAATCAAGAGACCTAAGCAATGTAGCAATGTGCTTTCAATGTAATCTGTTATCTACAATAGAGATGTTAAAGACTTTCGATTATTTTTCTTTTCAATGGGTGTGTGCATGCGTATGTCTGTTTAATGTGTATCGCAGAGAAATTTATTGGAACCTGATATGAAAGTTTTTTTCCAGCTCGTAGTGAATGTTCATCCCACACTCTGTTGAACACTAACCACTACAGTCACTAGAGTCTCCATGCAAAACAGATAAATCCATCACTGGCTGACAGTTAGCCTTTTCTGCTGACAAATTGCAAGAGGGTTTCCGGTTCCTGGGTGTTGAAATTCCAAGAGTAAAAAAATGGTAGCAAGTAGTACTGGGGTAGCGTGCTACGTAATCAGATCATTTTCAATTAAAGATTAATAAATTACTTTTTAATTTGACTTCAAAATATGACTTACTTTTTTAAGTTAAATCACCTTTATGTATATAGCGCTTTATACAATACATATTGCTTCAAAGCAGCTTTACAGTGATAACAGGAAAATTATACATTTTGGCTGTTGTTCAGTGTTGATTGAGTTCTTTTGAAAAGATGATCAATTACTAAATTAGTTCATTCCATCTATAAAGCAGTTCTGCATAAAATGATGTCATTGGCCAGCTCAGTTCAGTTCTCATACAACAGTGTCAGTACAGTCAGATCAATAATATTTCTGAATATTAAGTGTCCCCAACTAAGCAAGCCAGAGGCGACAGTAGCAAACTCCATCAGGTGACAAAATGGAGAAAAAAACCTTGGGAGAAACCAGGCTCAGTCGGGGGGCCAGGTCTCATCTGGCCAACTAATGAACACGGTGTGATTATGATTCAGGCTGCATCACAAGTCAGAGTTCAGATCAGGATCGGTAGCATTAAAATATTCATTCAGTTCCTTTTGCTTGAAGATCGATTCATCACGCCGGTATGGAGCCGAAGCTGGTCATGAGGTCTGTGCAGAGGACCTGTCTGGTTCTTGTGGTCTTTGCTGAGGATCTGTGCCGATGGCTGTCATGTCCATGAGGCCCTCAAAGAGGATTGTCTAGTAAACATGGTCTCTGCTGACATTCAGGGCTGCGTTGTGGTCATGTCTAGGTGCAGGTCCACCATCTGATCTGGATAAAGACCGGATAAGGATGAGACAGGCAGTCTAATATTATGCCATTCTTCTTACAATGTAACAAGTACATCGGGTAGGAAGTGTTCCCGGTTCCAGTTGACCTACTTTATGCAGCCTAACAATCATTTAACTGAGATGAATAATAGAAATTTAAACAGGTAATTCATATTCTTTTCCATTTCCAGAAATTGGAATAGGAGTATGCAGAGTGTATTTTCTAGAGTGTGAGCATGTGAGATTATTAAAGTTACAAAAGTTTTTGTCTTTGTCCTTTGATGTTTGATTAACATTAAAAACACAGACAGCAGAAATATTAGGCTGCTGTCACTTTAAGAGCAAATGCACGGATCCAGTACACTGATACAGGTGTAACGGAGGCCAGCTAGTAGTCACTGTGCGAATAAACCTCACTGCTCTGATCTCAAGAAACAGTCTAGCGACTGATGCTAGAGGTTGCAGCCTTTATCCTCCTTGTTAGGGCGTTCGACTCTCATGCTGGCGGACCCAGGTTCGAGTCCCGCTTAGAGTGGGTGGTTCGAACAGGAGGGATTGCACACAGTACACATCTTCCTTTACTCTTTATGTTCACTTAAGCCATAATCGACTATGTTTACTACGATACTCGCTGAGACAGGCATTTTGGATTTTTTTTTGTGAATTTGTGAGTTCAAGCGCAAGAAGACATAAAACAGAGCTCAATTTAGTATTCTGCACTGTTTGAGACGTGGCTTTTTGAGTAACTAATTGAGTTCCCTTTTGCGTCTTCTTGCACTTTAATATTTAAATTGACGACGCAGCACTGGCCCGTCTCATTCATGTTTTTTTATGTTCATGTTCTCACATCATTGTTAGAATTCATCAAATATTACCGGCCATTGACACCATTTCATATACTCGCTAACGTTGATTTTTACTCGCATTTGGCGCTTGGCAAGTGTTAATTTTAGGGTCTACCCATACTGTATACTGTACTACATACTGTACTACATTTGGTTTGAATCTTAATTTACAACTATTAAAAAAAAAAATTCTTCTATATAGTACGAATGTGTGTGGTATGAATGAAATTCGAACATACTACATCAGCCATATTGTCATTGTCATCTGACCTACGTAACCAATTGTGTTGCCTTCACGTCATTCTCAAATCCTCTACTGTGACCTCATGGGATAGTAAAGTGTCTATCGAATGTGCACTTCAAATTCTTGGAGGAAGTAGTAGGTGATCGTCTACTTTTTTGAATACTATCCCCCGGTTCCACTGACAAGGCTTAAGCTAGTCCCAGACTAAAATGCATGTTTGAGCTCTTTTAACTGGACCCACTTTATATTAGGTGGCCTTAAGTACTATGTGCTAACATTTAAATTAATAATTTGATACAATGCACTTATTGTGTACATACATGTTTTTACATTGTACTTACATTTTTATTTTTAAAAAACCTGCATGTAATTACATCTGCAATTAATTTCTTTAATTACATTTATAATTACACTAATTCCATTACACCTAACCCTACCCTTAAACTTACCCATACCACCACACCTGTCCCTAACTTTACCCTTAAACTTACCCACACCACAACACCTGTCCCTAACTTTACCCATAAACTTACCCATACCACCACACCTGTCCCTAACTTTACCCTTAAACTTACCCATACCACCACACCTGTCCCTAACTTTACCCTTAAACTTACCCACACCACCACACCTGTCCCTAACTTTACCCTTAAACTTACCCATACCACCACACCTGTCCCTAACTTTACCCTTAAACTTACCCACACCACCACACCTGTCCCTAACTTTACCCTTAAACTTACCCACACCACCACACCTGTCCCTAACTTTACCCATAAACTTACCTATACCACCACACCTGTCCCTAACTTTACCCTTAAACTTACCCATACCACCACACCTGTCCCTAACTTTACCCTTAAACTTACCCACACCACCACACCTGTCCCTAACTTTACCCTTAAACTTACCCATACCACCACACCTGTCCCTAACTTTACCCTTAAACTTACCCACACTACCACACCTGTCCCTAACTTTACCCTTAAACTTACCCACACCACCACACCTGTCCCTAACTTTAGCCTTAAACTTACCCATACCACCACACCTGTCCCTAACTTTACCCTTAAACTTACCCATACCACCACACCTGTCCCTAACTTTACCCTTAAACTTACCCATACCACCACACCTGTCCCTAACTTTACCCTTAAACTTACCCACACCACCACACCTGTCCCTAACTTTACCCTTAAACTTACCCATACCACCACACCTGTCCCTAACTTTACCCTTAAACTTACCCACACCACCACACCTGTCCCTAACTTTACCCATAAACTTACCTATACCACCACACCTGTCCCTAACTTTACCCTTAAACTTACCCATACCACCACACCTGTCCCTAACTTTACCCTTAAACTTACCCACACCACCACACCTGTCCCTAACTTTACCCTTAAACTTACCCATACCACCACACCTGTCCCTCACTTTACCCTTAAACTTACCCACACTACCACACCTGTCCCTAACTTTACCCTTAAACTTACCCACACCACCACACCTGTCCCTAACTTTAGCCTTAAACTTACCCATACCACCACACCTGTCCCTAACTTTACCCTTAAACTTACCCACACCACCACACCTGTTCCTAACTTTACTCTTAAACTTACCCATACCACCACACCTGTCCCTAACTTTACTCTTAAACTTACCCATACCAACACACCTGTCCCTAACTTTACCCTTAAACTTACCCACACCACCACACCTGTCCCTAACTTTACCCTTAAACTTACCCATACCACCACACCTGTCCCTAACTTTACCCTTAAACTTACCCATACCAACACACCTGTCCCTAACTTTACCCGTATCCCACCTCAATATCAGTAAAAGTGTTTTACAATACTATATGTACACAATAAGTACATTGTATTTATTGTTTGATGTAAGTACATAGTAGTTAAGGTCACCTAATATAAAGTGGGACCTTTTAACTGAAAGCAATTTGCACTGACATATCTTAAAATATGTCTGTGCCATTGTTTTATCTCAATTCCATTTTTTTTTCTAGGGCACATTTATAAAAGCTACTTAAATGCCCTAATTGAACTAACTAGATGTATTTGGACAAACTCCTATGTTGGCATAGTACTGTATATTATAGAGTAGGGAAGTTGGATTTTGGACGCAGTGTAGTAATCCTATAGCTTGACAAGCCAGACCCACATCAAAATGTTGGGCCTGGGAACACACCATTGGCAGCGTTCAATCCGAGGGGCGGGATAAACGGTTGTCTTTCAGATTCCCTCTGCATGCAATAGGATAGCGCTGTAACAGCGCAGTAAATATTATTTACTTTTCACTGTCACTTTAAAACGGAAAGTGTGGAGTAAGTTAATTAATAGCGGAAATGTATATAAGGGCAAGGTCTATTTCACCTTAGAGTTGGAAAAAAGGACACGTCAGCAGTGTTGGTTGGTCTGCATAAGCGAGGGGTAATTGAGAGAAGTATTTTGGTTACTGTGGAAAGACGGCCGCTTGTTCATCTGATGTTCTCCGTGCACGCTGTCTGGTACGACGCGGAGTCTGTGATTTCTGATGCGACGCACTTCTAAGATCGGCTTTTTTCTATTGCCTATCTGTATGTTTTGTTAATGTTTTAAGTATAATGATTATCCCGAAATGTTGAGATTTTCTTTTCTTTTTATTGTGTATAAAGTTTGGCGAGAAGGTGGAGGTATGAATCTGCCGATGCGGACTTTCAGGGTGACATGGCCTACATCACCTGGGGATTTCAGGATTTCATCTTTAATGCTTGTGATTGTGTGAATAACATGGACTGACCTGTTACCTTGAGATTTTCTTACCTGAAACAATGATTTTCCTTTGAAATGATGACATTTAAGGAATAAAATTCCTCTGTGAAAATGAAATGTTTTGACATTTTTCTTTGTCTTTATGTAAATGGTGGGTTTTAATTGCTTTCCTGGCTTGTCTAAATTTTTTTGGCAGTTTTAGAAAACTGTCTGGCGCCTGAAGTTTTGATTAAATAAATTAGTTGAGTTAGGGCTGCCACCACCGTTACAGCGCTACAACCAGAGCAACAAAGAAGGTGACACAATCAGAGCGACGGAAATGAGTCCATGGGGGAGTGTTCCGCATATGGTGTGTTGTGGAAATAGGCTAGTTCTTTGTTCTTTTCTCAAAGAAAAGCTTAAATCCAAGTCTTCCAGACTCGCAGCCAAAGCCGGTTCGAAAGGCCGCTGTTCGCCAGCAGCAGCAGCCATCTTCTTTGTTTTCAAGTAGCAGGGAATTCACACGGAACCGTTGCAACTCTGCCGTCATTATGTTAAGCCTGCCCACCGACTCTATACACGATGTGATTAGCCTGACTAGAGTTCAGTTTTTCAAGCTCGCAAGTTGCTAGACGACCCTGGTTGCAAATTACATTTGCTGCCGCTAGGGTGCGTCTAGATTTCTAGGCTAGTAATCCTGAAGACCTTGATTATTTATTTCTATTTATTATGTTGTTTCTTCTTGTTGTATTTTTATTTGTGCACTAGAAGATTTAGGCCTAGTCCACACAGGTATTTTTATAAACAGAGTTTTTGCTTCTTCGTTTAGAAAAAAAATCTCATCCACAAAAACACGCTATGAAGCGCTGTCGAGAGCCTGCCAAACCAACAGGTGGTGATATAACCCTAACCGTGAAGCCATGTTGGCCAGTCAGAAGCCTGAAAAAAAGGTTAGTGTCCTGCGTATTATTGCATTCTGACGTCTCTGTTCCGCAATATAATGGGAGAACTGTGCATGTATACATGTGTTAGCACAGTTATTAGCAGCAATATTTTGGCTACGCCAACATTGCACAGAGTCATCTCATGTAAACAAAGGAGATATCGGTGCACAATCTGACGTCAAACAAAGGAGAGAACAGCGTGCGTTCTGATGTCACAAGCCAAAATCTTCGGTTTTACCGTCTACACGACAACACTGCAAACGGAGTTTCTAAAAAACTTCACCCTGGCAGGAGTTTTCGAAAAAGGTTACTGCGGATACTGCGTTTGCGTGTGAACAAACGGCCAAACCGCATAGAAAAAGCTGTGGTTTTGAAAATACCCGTGTTCCTGTGGACACCCTTACAAAAAAAACTGCAGTTATTTTGCATCTATACTTCTTATACTGCAAATCTACAGTTGTACTTCATTGTACTGCAGTTTTATTGCAGCTTTACTTCAATGTACTGCAGTTATTTTTTGTAAGGGCAGGGTCTTAGTACCAAGAAAAAGTCCTTGTGTGTGCAAGCACACTTGGCAATAATCTCTTTCTGATTCTGATTAGCTTATTCAGGTGTGTTTGATTAGGATTGGAGCTAAACTCTGCAGGGAAGTGGATCTTGAGGGTCAGAGTCGCCCACCCCTGTTCTAGAGTGTGTCATGCTTATCAGTGATATACAGAGACAAGGCAAGTTTATTTATATAGCACATTTCATACACAATGGTAATTCAATGGGTTGTTGACGTGACTGACTAACATTGTTAGTTTCACACAAGATAAAAATGAATATAATTAGTATTGTCATCATTTAAAATGCAGTAAATGGTTAACATTTATTTGTCTTATGCATGGACCTTATACATTATAAATAATACATATATATATATATATATATATATATATATATATATATATATATATATATATATATATATATATATATATATATATATATATATATATATATATATATATATATATAAAATTTTTTTTTATTTTTTATTATTATTATTATTATTATTATTATTTTTTTTTTTTTTAAGCCAAATCTCAAAATTGTCCTATGGTGTGACTGTCTCAAGCATGGTTCAATAAATTACAACTTTAATAAATTAAAAAGAAAAGCATACAAATGTTAATAAATACCTCAGGCAAAATTTTACAAGTGTCTATTTTAGAAAATGACAATAATTTTTGTCCTCCAACTTTAAAATCGTCCAACATCGTTGTTTTACCTTTATTTTTGCATTTAAAACTGGGTCGGTTCTTCCACCTTTTCGACGTGATGACGTCATACGTCATGAAGAAGCACAACACCGATGTCACGCATCTGTGGTTAAAAAGTATATAAATGTTTATTTTTTTTTTTTATGGCCAATGGTTGGATGAGATGGGGGTGAGTAAATTATTAGGAAATTTTCATTTTGAAGTGAACTAATCCTTTAATTCTTTCTATGTCACACCATAGGACACATTTCAGTGAAAATGTTCAAAAAAAGAGTGAAAGAACTGACAAAGTTAGTGACCCCTTATATTTTCTCAAACATCAGACTTCACACTTCATAACAATATGCATTTTTTCTTCAAAAGTGGTGTTTTACAAAAAAAATTACTGCTTATTTGTCAACTACCCGTGGAATTAAAATAATCCAAATAATTACGACAGATGCATAGGAATTAAAAATAGCATGCATAAGAAATAAAAATAACAATAAAAGTTGAGAATAAAAAAATAATATATTAAAACAGTTTAGAATAAAAAAGGATACTGAGGGCAGGAATTTTACACTAGATTTTTTTTTACACAGATCTTACACTAGAATTTACCGGCATCTAGTGTCTATTCACTCTTAGAGGTGGTAAACCTTAAGCGCGACGCACACCTCAACCCTTTTTAAAGGTCATATGATGCGTTTTCCTTTCTCTTTAGTGTGTTATGTAGCTGTTTGTGCATGTATAAGATCTGCAGATTTACAAAGCTCAAACCCAAAGAGATATTCTTTGTAAAAGTTAAGGCTCAGCCACGACTTCCTAAAACACTTCGTTCAAACGCCCCCACAAATCTACGTCAGTCTGTGGGGGCAGAGTTTCATTACACCGCCCCAATTGTACACGCAAAGAAAGAAAGAAACTTTTATTCTAGCTGTAGTATAGTTGTCGCCGGCGCTGCCATGTCGTGGAGAGGCTGTGTTTTTCGTTGCGAAAGCCAAATTACTTTGTTTAGACTTCCAAAAGCGGGGACAATTAGAAAACTGTGGCTAAGCTTTAGATACAACACTGTTCCAGAACAGCACAACCCAAGTATTCGACTGTGTGTCCTTCGGAGGACTGTTTCTAGCACCTGAGAGCACAGACCGTTTCTACGTCTTTGTCGTTTCTACGATAACATATGCATACTTATCAATCTGATACTTTCTGGTCCAGTCGGCAACGTTGATCGATCAGCTTGGTCATCTGCATCATCCGGATCAGATTCGGGCTCAAATTGATAAGGTAGGATTGATATTATCTTTTGTCAATATCGCTTTGCTTTGGGAGCTGATGTTCCAATGGTAAGAAGCATGAGATTTTCGTCAGACGCTTAAGGTATGCGGGCCAATCACATTGCAGTGGATCGCTGGCCAATCAGAGGCGGTGTGCGTTGTGCTTTTCAGAATGATGAGCTTTGTAAAAATTGACACGTTTCAGAAAGGAGGGGCATTGAGGAGCAACAATAATGTACAGTATGTGTAAAATAATGACTTTTTTTGTACGTAAAACCTTGAAAACACATTGCATTAAACCAAATACACAAAATAATGTTCTTTTTAGAACCGTCATATGACCCCTTTAAAAATAAAACACTGTCACAGTTCATCGGACATAACCACCATTCGTTGGGCTTTTATGTTAAACTTTGCAGTTGTCATGAAAATCAACGCAACTAGAAAAATAAGACCAGAGTAAACCTTAGTTTCCTTTATATTTCATTAATGCATTTGGCAGATGCTTTTATCCAAAGCGAATTCAATTGCATTCAAGGTATACGTTTTATGATGTTCATTCCCTTGGAAATGAACCCAGGATCTCTGCATTGTTGCACCTTTCGCTTGAGCTTTTGAGCTACAGTTTTTACATTTTAAATCTTATTCTTTTGTCATTTAATTCATTTTATTCAAAGCAAACATAAAATAATAGTGATTAATTTAAAGTTGTATTCTAATGTGTTATAACTTATGTTGTGGTTGCACTAGACCAGGGTTCCTCAAATCCGGTCCTGCAGTCCCCGACACCCTTAAAGCAGCTTCTTTGCAACTATTATTTTTGATTGCATTCAATAAATGATCTTAAAATTCAAAAGGTACCAATCGTTACAGCTTTACAGCAGATAGAACCTGCTATTTTCACATCCATATTCTGTGGCAAGAGTTTCTCAGTTAGAAATAAAGTGAGAGGTATCCTAACAGAGTATTTTTTGTTCCCCCCATTATGTTACAATTTCATACTTCAAATCATAAATTCATTTTTAATGACTATAGAGGAGGATTGATAAGGCTTTCATTTAAATCACACACATGCTTTAAACCTCATGCACGCTTTCACCTTCAGCTGTTTCCTTGAAGAGCCTCCTTATTGTTCATTTCTCCAGAGCCTGTTTAAGTAGGCCATCGTCATTTGGAGCAATATCCTGATTGTTCGGTTTGAAGACCTAAATGGATTGTAATGGCTTGCAGTACGTACCCTTTTCAACTTTCATCAACATCTTAAATCACTTTTAGAGGACGTATGATCCTCTCCATTTTCTGAAGCACTGCTTAGGGGTGAGCTAAGGCAAAGTACCATCTAGAATCTGGATATTGTATCTAATAGTGGTAACACAAGTATATCAGATTTAGCTTGCATTTTGTTACAAAGCCCATGGAATTGGAGTTTTTACTGTGGCTTTTACTTAATGCATATTAGCTGTCAGACTGTATAATATTGTCAATCCAGGCTTACTGGAACGACATGACTCTTGTCTACATTAACATACAAACACACATTTCAAAATGAACACTAGAGGCAGTAAAACACCAACTACTTTTTTCCATTTTCACACAAATTATTACAGATTATCGAGTAATAAAAACGTATTTTAGTGCAGTTCCTTGCACAATACTATGTTATGACCTCAAAACACTTTTAACATAGTGCATGATTTGTAAAATAATTATATATTTATGGCTTTTTTGACATAGTAAACTTGCTTGGTAGAACACCTGATACAGCATTGCACTTAATGAGGAGCGCTCAGGAAAAGTGCAGTGAATTTTATTTCAGGTTCACAGAAATAGTCACTATTTTACTTAATTTTTTCTTACCTGCTTTACATTTGGAGAAAGCTATAGTTTACATATTACCCACAACCCTGCCACCAATTATCCTGAACTTTGCTGTTGATTCTGCAACATCTCATTTTCCCATTGAGTGTACTATTTTATTTAGAGTAACTCTGAATATGGACTACCCCTGTTGTAAACATTCATGACATGCTTTAGCTTGCCTTGCTGTTGGCTGGAATGATTTACATGCTAGAATTAACGCTAATTACTACCATATTTAGCCTAATTGCAAGATCACTTGATTTGCATAATTCTTTTTGTGAATCAGCTGTTCAATGAATTCAAGTAATGCTCTGTTACTGACACAGAATTAATGAGGCAGTCCACGGGCCAAAGATCATTAAAGTGATTCTGAGCCTCTTAGTTCTTTTAGTGAAAAGACCCATATTCTTCATTTCCTATAGGACTACCAGGTTATTGCCACAGGGAGAGCCTGAGAAGAATTGACATTAAACTAAACTGGTTAGACCTCATTCAACCAGGGCCGGTTCTAGGCACCTGTAGAAGGGTGGGCTGGCAGATATTCTGGGTGGGCTTTTTTTGCGTGGGGGTGTCTTATTTTTCTTATATTTTTCTTATTAACTGTAATTATTTATAACATTTTTTTTTTTTTATCTTTACTGTGAATAAAACTTTTTTACACTTTTCTACTGTCCAGTGATAATTTGGAAAGAAAACAGAATGGAAGCCTATGTTACTATAGCAATGAATGCAACTTTAACTGTGTTGAAAGGGGCAATTAAATGCTACACAGAACGTGTTTTTTCATTCCATTGCGCTAATTTTCTATCGTTTTTAATGTAAACATCACCCGTGTTTGACTGTTGCGCTCGTATCGTAGTATCGTGCATGCTGTGGCTTTATAAACGCGGCAAAAGTTAAAATAACCTTTAAATAGCACATCTCTAGACTTGCACTGACCTGCGTCTTGCGTTTTAACCGCAAAAACGCGTCCTGTGTGGATGACCCTAAACTGCTATAAAAGATATAAACAGCTCATTCTTATTTCAGTGCTGTTAGTTAAGCAGACAGTTTACCTGATATATTCAGTTTAACAGCATTAACAGCAAGTCAAAGAGGGCAAGGTTTCAACTGAATCATATGCATATGCAAACATGTACATTATGTTCTAGCTCCTCTGAGTCTGTCCATGCAATAAATGCACGTTCTTAAATAAGTTTTTTTTATAGCTAATTTCAACTTGGTATGAATCAAATCAAATCAGATCTGTATATTAATATTTACAAGATACATATTCACGAATACAACTCATCTTAATTCACACCTAATAGCACCCAAATATTTCTGCCTGTTTTCCCTCGTGTGTGATTGTCAGCCTCTGCTTTTCTGTTACAGACTGAAGCGCGCCAGTGTGTAACGCGCCGTTAGATTAATAAAGGAAAATAAAGGTTATTTTTGTGATTGTTTGAATCAAACCTTTCAACACAGAGCCCACCTCAGATTGTTTTTAATCAACGCACAAATCATAAAAACAGATAAACAGAATCTGTTAATTCTGATTGGATGGGCTCAGCCCGCCCATGCCCAGAACCACCCCGCATTCAACTTTTATCTTCTGCCTGGTAGAAGTTCTATTTTCTTTTTTCAAGCAGGAGATTCGGCTGGTACAATCATACAGAGAGTCACACGCTCTTCTGAAACAGGATATATTTACTGCCTACTATTTAAAAAAAATAGTGTGTGAAACATTACAAAAAAAAATCATTCCAGCAAGGGTGTCTTGGAAATATCATATTAGAAATAATGCGCAGGTGCATTTAGGGCGTGTCTGAATCTACTTTTGCAAGTTTAACGATGAAAAAAGCAGTCGGCGCGCCAGGCACATGGTCCAAAAGGGTTGTACCTAGTCTCTTAATGATTCATGGGTGTGTTTTGGGCGTTGCGAACGGAAAGACTGAACGCCTCTCCAGAGAGGAATCCTTTTATTTTTAATATTTAAAAATATTTAAATGTGTGCTGCTGTGCGTCCCTGTGTGTGTAATAAGCAGTGTGTACGCACGTTGTGCATGGATGGGCAAACAGATGGGCGCGAGTGCATTTGCTGGATGTGAAAATTATAACTGCGTTGGGCTGAAACTAGCAAAAAACACTTGCGTCACGCCTAGCATCGCATTGAGTGATGTGTATGATAGGGCCCTTAAAGAGTCTGTGTAACTTCACAGATTTACTACCTGCCAGACTTTTGACAGCTCCAGGAATTTTGTGAAAACTACAGTTTATACTATATTTTTGTATCCCACCCATGAACAGTCGGACAGACAGAGGGTTATCAACAGAACAGTTATTGTAAGAGTAGGTTTATCACTGAAAATTTTAGTCTATTCTTTAATCAGCATTATGGTAAAAATGAAACACTATGACAATAGACTGCGTTTTGCTGACAGACGGGCAGTTTCTTTCTTTCCCCTCCGTTTGTCCTTAAACACAGTTTGTGGTCATCCATTTCGAAATGACTGCAGTGTTCTCTCCACATTTACGATTCTTTGCAAATCTAGCCGGTGCCTACACCACGCTGGATCCTTCATTGGAAACCTAAAGTAACTCACTCACATTAAACGTTTACACTTTGAATTCTTGCACCAATACAAGTCGAAACCATTATGACTAAAAGTTTGCTAAGAAGTATTTCCGACTAAAGCAAGGTGGTATTAGACTCTGGTAAACGCGTATCCATAGCAGACTGGTGGGAGTGGCCTTGGACAGCAACACGCCCAGTGCATTATGGGTGGTGAAGTTTTCCTACCTATTTGGCAAAAGGGAAGACAACAGCCTTTTTTCTCTAGTTTTTTCTTTGCAAAATTTTACTGAAAGCCCATTTTGCCAGCGGTGAAGTACCTCTTTAAATATTTTTTGACAGTTATCTACACTGTTGATGCATTTTGAAATTCTGTCTTAACTTTTTTATCTGTAATAAAAAATAAAGAAAAAAAGTTCAACCTGTGGGATAATGTCTTTTTATGAATTTGATGTTTCCATAATTTAAAGGTATTCCTGTGAAGGATACTGTAAAGTACTTGGATATTTACATAAAGTGATTTAGCAGCTAGACAGATATTTTATTCTGGCAGAATTAAAAAAAAATTAGTTTATCTGTGTCTATGGAGGCTTAAGGGGGGGGTGCTCTTAAATTTATTTTCATGATATTATAAAAATGTTCAAATAATCTATTATATATTTATAAAAAAATAATTTGTCTAATACATTCAATTTAGGTCTATATATCTGTAAAATATATCATGTTTCATCAGCTATTTTTTTTTGTTGCTTCATCCAGTTTTTCACTAACAAGGCACTCTTACAGAATAATTTACAATGGGATCTCGTGAGAATTTCTATGTATCTGACCTGGTTCTACCAAACGCAAATTTACTAACATTTGCATAGAAACTAAACCGTACAATGCAGACATATAACATCATCTTTACAGATGTACAAATGTTTACAAATCCTTATTTAATGTATGAATATTGAATTTGCTTGATTCTATTGCATACCAAAGCTCTATTTTCTCTATTGCATCAGTTGCACTGAGACCAGGTTGCTCATTCAAGGAGCAAGTCCCTTTTCCGCCCATTGTAGTTTAAAAGGAATATAAATGGCATCCTTTAAATATTTGATGAACTTGGTAATGTAATGTCTTATGAGCAATTCCTGACTGCATGACCTGCCTGTAAGCAGGGGTCCCAAACACCCAGCCCTTCAAGTATTTACTTAAATCCGGTTTTCACTTTCTGCATTTCAATTTGTAAGCCTATAATTCTCATAAAGATGGTTAAACAGTAGTCTATAGAAACCTGTGTGCTCACATCCTTCAAAAAAGCTTACTTCTACCCTGAGCATGTGCAGATCTCTCCCAGTATAACCAACAGAGCTGTTTATATTGGGAGCATCTATTGCTGCAAGGAGCTTTTAGTTGACGGACACCTCGTTTCTATTTTTGACTCACTGCAGCTACTCCAGCCACTTTATTTTGCCCATCCGTGCAGAACATGCAGAGCAGTATGCAAGGAGTGCGAGATTAGTCGCTCGACTCTGAAAAGTCTTGTCCATGCTTCGGTATAACATGACCAGTAACTGTATAATTCATGGTTGTACAAACGCTTGTATTTGTTCTAACTGTTGAACTGGCCCTCAACTTAGAACACCTGACTTGTGGCCCCGCAGGTAATTTGAGTTTAAAGAATATAACACTTTGCTCATAACCATGCTGGCTTTTTAATTTTTTTAATTCACTTAATGTTTAGTCAGGATGGCATAGAGTCTGATTTACTCTTAGATTGAATTAATGCAGTACATTTTACAGTATATTTCCTATGTAATGTAATATTGCAAAATAATTATATTTAATTATTAATTAATTAAAGGCTTAGTTCACCCAAAACCCATAAGACTTTTGTACATCTACCACTTAAAAAAGTTCATGAAGGGATTGTAAAACTAATCCGTATGAAATGAGTGGTTTAGTCCAAATTTTCTGAAGAGACATGATCACTTTATATGATGAACTGATGAATTTAGGCTTTTATTCACATATAAACATTCATCAACTCACACATCAGCTGTGGTAAACGGACGCTCAAGCAATAAAGAATTTCCAAGGCACTCGAATGGTGTAGAAAAAGTTAAAAAGCCTTTAATTCATCATGGCTTAATCTTATAAAAACAGGTGACAAGTACACCTACTCGTTGCGGCTTACAAGCCTTCGTCAGGGTGTGAGTAACAAACGCAATATCAAGTTCATTTTGAGCAGCAATTAATTAGTCATATAACAATCACCTGGTCGCGCTGTGCAAGGCAACCTCAGGAGAGAAAGTTCAAGGAATACATAGAGGACATGTCTCATTCAATATAAAGTTAAATCAAACACTATATGATAGTGTAATAAAAAAAATTAAATAAAAAAATAATATATATTATACAATTTAACAAAATAATAAATATTACTAAAGTATACAAGTCAAAAATACGCAAATCAAATAATGTATACATTCAATAATACATAGTATAACTTATTTCTGAGAGAGAGAAAAAAAGATATATAGACATGTTTTACTTAAAAATTTAATTAAATATGCACAAAATCCACAAATCAATAATGTCCAATTCAAAGTAACATTGGTGATTTTTAATTCCAAAAACATATTACAAAAATGGTACGAAATCTAATTTTCCGTTTAAGCTTGGAAAGTAGTAGCTTTTAGACTTAAGCATGTTCGCTTGACGTGTGAGAACCAATGAGGTTCATTCTCGTGTTACGCAGCACGTTTGAGCTTCTGCGAGACCCATTGAGGTTCATTCTCGTGTTACGCAGCACGTTTGAGCTTCAGCAAGAACCAATGAGGTTCATTCTCGTGTTACGCAGCACGTTTGAGCTTCTGCGAGACCCATTGAGGTTCATTCTCGTGTTACGCAGCACGTTTGAGCTTCAGCAAGAACCAATGAGGTTCATTCTCATGTTACGCAGCACGTTTGAGCTTCTGCGAGAACAAATGAGGTTCATTCTCGTGTTACGCAGCACGTTTGAGCTTCTGCGAGAACCAATGAGGTTCATTCTCGTGTTACGCAGCACGTTTGAGCTTCTGCAAGAACCAATGAGGTTCATTCTCGTGTTACGCAGCACGTTTGAGCTTCAGAAAGAACAAATGAGGTTCATTCTGGTGTTACGTAGCACGTTTGAGCGTCTGCGAGAACCAGTGAGGTTCATTCTCGTGTTACGCAGCACGTTTGAAATTCAGCAAGAACCAATGAGGTTCATTCTCGTGTTACGCAGCACGTTTGAGCTTCTGTGAGACCCATTGAGGTTCATTCTCGTATTACTCAGCAAGTTTGAGCTTCTGTGAGACCCATTGAGGTTCATTCTTGTGTTACGCAGCACATTTGAGCTTCTGCGAGACCCATTGAGGTTCATTCTCGTGTTACGCAGCACGTTTGAGCTTCTGCCAGAACAAATGAGGTTCATTCTCGTGTTACGCAGCACGTTTGAGCTTCAGCAAGAACCAATGAGGTTCATTCTCGTGTTACGCAGCACGTTTGAGCTTCTGCCAGAACAAATGAGGTTCATTCTCGTGTTACGCAGCACGTTTGAGCTTCAGCAAGAACCAATGAGGTTCATTCTCGTGTTACGCAGCACGTTTGAGCTTCTGCGAGAACCAATGAGGTTCATTCTCGTGTTACGCAGCACGTTTGAGCTTCAGCAAGAACCAATGAGGTTCATTCTCGTGTTGCGCAGCACGTTTGAGCTTCTGCGAGACCCATTGAGGTTCATTCTCGTGTTACGCAGCACGTTTGAGCTTCAGCAAGAACCAATGAGGTTCATTCTCGTGTTACGCAGCACGTTTGAGCTTCAGCAAGAACCAATGAGGTTCATTCTGGTGTTACGCAGTACGTTTGAGCTTCTGCGAGAACCAATGAGGTTTATTCTCGTGTTACGCAGCACGTTCGAGCTTCTGCGAGAACCAATGAGGTTTATTCTTGTGTTACGCAGCACGTTTGAGCTTCTGCGAGACTCAGTGAGGTTCATTCTCGTGTTACGCAGCACGTTTGAGCTTCTGCGAGACCCATTGAGGTTCATTCTCGTATTACTTAGCAAGTTTGAGCTTCTGCGAGACCCAATGAGGTTCATTCTTGTGTTACGCAGCACGTTTGAGCTTCTGTGAGACCCATTGAGGTTCATTCTCGTATTACTCAGCAAGTTTGAGCTTCTGTGAGACCCATTGAGGTTCATTCTTGTGTTACGCAGCACATTTGAGCTTCTGCGAGACCCATTGAGGTTCATTCTCGTGTTACGCAGCACGTTTGAGCTTCTGCCAGAACAAATGAGGTTCATTCTCGTGTTACGCAACACGTTTGAGCTTCTGCAAGAACCAATGAGGTTCATTCTCGTGTTACGCAGCACGTTTGAGCTTCTGCGAGAACCAATGAGGTTCATTCTCGTGTTACGCAGCACGTTTGAGCTTCAGCAAGAACCAATGAGGTTCATTCTCGTGTTACGCAGCACGTTTGAGCTTCAGCAAGAACCAATGAGGTTCATTCTGGTGTTACGCAGTACGTTTGAGCTTCTGCGAGAACCAATGAGGTTCATTCTCGTGTTACGCAGCACGTTCGAGCTTCTGCGAGAACCAATGAGGTTTATTCTTGTGTTACGCAGCATGTTTGAGCTTCTGCCAGAACCAATGAGGTTTATTCTTGTGTTTCGCAGCACGTTCGAGCTTCTGCGAGAACCAATGAGGTTTATTCTTGTGTTGCGCAGCAGGTTTGAGCTTCTGCGAGACTCAGTGAGGTTCATTCTCGTGTTACGCAGCACGTTTGAGCTTCTGCGAGACCCATTGAGGTTCATTCTCGTATTACTCAGCAAGTTTGAGCTTCTGCGAGACCCAATGAGGTTCATTCTTGTGTTACGCAGCACGTTTGAGCTTCTGCGAGACCCAATGAGGTTCATTCTTTTGTCACGCAACACGTTTGAGCTTCTGCGAGAACAAATGAGGTTCATTCTCGTGTTACGCAGCACGTTTGAGCTTCTGCGAGACCCAATGAGGTTCATTCTCGTGTTACGCAGCACGTTTGACCTTCTGCGAGACCCAATGAGGTTCATTCTCGTGTTACGCAGCACGTTTGAGCTTCTGTGAGACCCAATGAGTTTCATTCTCGTGTTACGCAGCACGTTTGAGCTTCTGCAAGACCCAATGAGGTTCATTCTCGTTTTAAGCAGCACATTTGACCTTCATCATATAAAGCAATCGTGTCTCTTCAGAAAATTTGGACTAAACCGCTCAATTCATATGGATTCGTTTTTACGATCTTTTTATGAACTTTTTGAAGTGTTAAAGTAGTAGCTGCGTAGCTGTCAATGGAGAGTACAGAACTGGCTCAGATTTTAATAAAAAAAATATTAATTTGTGTTCCAAAGATGAATGAAGGTCTTACGGGTTTGGAACAACACGAGGGTGAGTAAATGGTGACAGACATTTTTGTGTGAACTAACCCTTTAATATAATAAATAATAAGTCTTGTTATAGTAACGTACACTATAGTGAAATTATAATTTATAGGTTTGGTTATTCAAATAATTTATGTGAGGACAAATCTACACTGTGCAATGACATTCTAGAGTATTCTGGGCGTCCAAATTTGTTTCGTGAATCTAACAATGACCCTTTTTTATTCCAGCATGAAACTGTCCCTGTGCACAAAGCAAGGTCCAAATAAAAGGGTTCACTGTTTCTGAGTCTGGTGGGGAAGAACTTGACTGGCCCGCACAAAGACCAGACATGAACCCCATCAAACACCTTTGGAATTTGGGAAACACAAACTGAGAGCCAGTCAATATTTGACCTTACTTTGTGCCTAAATGGGAGCAAATCCCTGCATCCATGTTCTGAAATGTAGTAGAAAGCTTTGCGAAAGAGTGGAACCTGTTATATTAAACCTGTTACCATGCTTTTGAAATTAAATGTTTTAATGTCCAGTGCATCAGTGAGGTCAGGCATGCTGGGATGGGGTCTGGCTCACTGTTTCAATTCATATCAGAGGTGTCCGCTGGGGTTTGGCACTGGGGATTGTGCAGACCAGTCAAGTCCTTCCACACCAGGCTCAGGAAAATATTTCTTTGTGGACCTTGCTTTGTGCCCAGGGGCTGTATCATGCTGGAACAGAAAAGCAGCTCTCTTAAAATGCTGCAACAAAGAAGCACACAATTCTTTAGAATGTCATATTATGGTGTAGCATTTAGAATGTTTTTTTTACTGGAATAGCCAAACCCTTAATTGGAAAACTTCTGGTCAAATCCCCAGCCTTATTCTTCCCTACTTGATTGATGCAGTGTGTATTTGGTTGATCTTATGAGGAAAGAAAACACATTATATATGCAGTTTTAAGTGGTCATTAACATTATCTTACATACATTTGACAAAAACAAAGCCCTTTTTCTCTAATTTGCTCATAAACAAAAGTGTGAAAACTTGTGCTAGCTATTCTCCACTCCACATAGTATTTAGGAATTAGACAAACTAAAATTAACACTAAAAATCAGTATAACTGTATAGCAGACTAGTTACATAAAACAGATATAAATATCAGTTGTCACTCTATATCTCCAAACAATATGTCTTAGTAAGATGAAATCTAAATGCTTAGTTTTATTGTTTTCATTGCACATATAATGCAATGAAATACAATGATTGAGAGAAGTATAAATAAACGTTCCTCAAAAGCCTGATGTATAAATATATATTTTTTAACGTGGTGTTTCTAGAGCGATTTCAGAGCAAAAAGACACATGCAGCACAACCTGAAGGGGGATGTTTTAGTGTGAAATTACAGTATATTCCAGGTTAATAATTCCACAGTAGGACTTCTCTTTTATCTAACTGCACTCTTGGAAATTTCTTGCAGTGAATAGATTATGCTGTGGAGTTTCTTGATTCTTGTTTATTTTATCGGTGCTGCTGAACTTATTTTTGGTTTACTTTTAGCAGTATGTGTTGTTGGTTTATGTTGCATAAGTGTTTTTATTATTTGTTGAGTGTCACCATTGTTGTGTTTTGTATGTCAAGTATTGATGTCACGGTAAAACAAGCTGTCACAGGATGAAGGCGGCAAATGAATGCAGATTCAAAAATATAAACAAGGTTTAATCCAACAAGCAGGCGATAAGGCGGAACAGCATGTAAACACATACACAAATGATAACTGAAGAGCACTAAACAGAACAGGGAGTATAAATTGAACAGAACAGGGAGTTTCAATACACATAGTAAACGAGGAAGCTAAACGGGAACAGCTGGACAGAGATTAACTAATCAGACAACATAGCAACTAATGAGAACTAATACAGACATGACAGTAATGCCTAAACAGAACATAATTGTGACATAAGAGAGAGGCGTGTCCTTGTGCCGAATACGGTCCAACTAAAGGGAGGGAGGGGCTTTTGAGGAGGGTGTGGAACTGGTGATGGAAAGGGATGACCAGGAGTAGTCGGAGGGAAACACCATAGTGGTGCCGACAGTGGGAGAAGCCAGGGTGGATCTTTGACAGAAGGGCTGGGTGGCACCTGGGAGTCGATCGACGGTGGCGGAACCAGGGTGAGTGGAGGAACTGGCGGAGCAGAAAGGCAGACGGACCAGGGTGACTCCGATGGCCTGGAAGCCTGAGGCTATGCTGCTAGCTTGTGGGACCCGAGGAGGTGACGGGGACTTGGCTGACCAGGGCAATGATGGAGTGAGCAATGACGACGGGGAGGTCAGAAGAAGGGAGGAGCCCAATGATGCCGTAGGGGTGCAAGTTGTAGGCACCTACAGAATCCCGGACATCCGTGGTGGAAGCTGGGCGTCGACTGCCGGAGGGCGACCTGGAGTGAGGAGGGAGCCCAGCAGAGTCACAGGGCAGATGGGCCGTGGAGGCGTCGAGGGAGCAGTGAGCCGAGGTGATGGCGACGGGCTGACAGGACGAGGTGGAGACATAGGAAAGCCTGAGGCAAGGTAGATGAGCCGCATGGAGCTAGCGGCAGGGGTAGAGCCGAGGAGCTTGACGACACCAGTGGTGCAGACTGATCCAGGGAACTGGCGAAGAAGATGAAGACTCGAGGTTGGGGACTTGGGTGGGAACTGGATCCGTGGACCACAGATCTATCAGGTCTAAGTCTGTTCTTGGCTCTGATATGGACTGATCCACCTGCGTAGACTCTGGTGCTTTGATGTCATCCGGCCCCCTTGGTGGGGGCCTCGGGCTCGCTGGTGGTGAGAGAGAGGCCGCCGTTCCGGAGCATCCAGCCTAAATACCCCAGCCACTTTCGGTTCTCGGGGAGGAGAAAGAGACGCATTGCGGGTGAGTCCATAGTTTTTTTTCCCTTTTTACTTGTTTTTGAGTGGTCGGTTATTCTCTCACAGGATGAAGAAGGCAGATGATGGCAGATTCAAAATTAAAAACAAGGTTTAATCCAACAAGCAGGTGATAAGGAGTAACAGCGTGTAAACACATACACAAACGATAACCGACGATACTGAACAGAACAGGGTGTATAAATGCACATAGTAAACAAGGACACTTAACAAGAACAGCTAGACAGAGATGAACTAATAAGACACCATAGCAACTAATAAAACTAATACAGACATGACAGAAACGACTAAAAAGAACATAATTGTGACAAAAGAGCAGTAAATTACTGTGATGTCAGCATCATTTTGCTGTTGATTAACAGTAATTCGTAAGAAAATGAACCAGCATGCATTAATTTCACTGTAAATTTCTGACTACAGTAAGTTTTTGGAAAATAATACTCTTTAATCCTGTACATTCCTGGCAATTTTTACAGTGTATACTAAAAGGCCTTTCACTTGCTAAAAAAGTATAAGCTGTCAATTAAACGACAGAAGGCAAGTTTTAATCACAGTGATAATTTAGAGGCCTTGGAAATTTGTGTATCAAATATCATACATTAGGCTTTACAGGGTTAAACATATTTCACCTCTACAGCTACCATGGTAACTTTGTCTAATATAAACATTCCAAGCAATTCCAACATGCCAGTAAAGGCTTTAGTTTTCCAATCCTGGTGGGCAATTAAATGCTATCAATTAGAATAACAAAACAAAAAGTGCACATCAGTGACATACAGTAAACATGTTTTGTAATAAAAATGACATTAAGGATTTGATGCGAATTACACACTGATGATTATATGCCAGCAAGTTAGTCTGTGGAACAATGTGCAAATCTCAATCCAATCGAGCATCTGTGGGATGTGCTGAACAAACAAGTCCGATCCATGGAGGCCCCATCTCGCAATTTACAGGAATTAAAGGATCTGCTGCTTACATCTTGGTGCCAGATTCCACAGCACACCTTCAGGGGTCTAGTAGAGTCCATGCCTCGACAGGCCAGGGCTGTTTTGTCAGCAAAAGACGGTCATAATGTTATGCCTGATCGGTGTATGTGCCAACTTTTTGATTCAGTATTAACATTGAAGTGCTACCTATTACAATACAATATAGTCATACTATAGCAACAGTCTCCCACATATATTGCTATTATAACTGTGCTTATTTCCATCTTTGGTATAACAGTGGTTGGTAATAAGAAATGTACAGTTTTACACCATTATGCTGATAATGTTTCTCTAGTCATTCGTCAGTCCTTCAGCCTGAACCACTATAGTGATCCACCTGTATAGCTCTCTGCTGACTTACAAAGAAGTGTATAACAGCGTTAATGGAACTGTATTGATCCAATAACCTCAGCGTGACTATAAGTGCATTCCCTGCATATAAAGATGACCCTCACATCACTTGCTTTTCCCTTTAGCTTCCATGTATCCTTCATGCAATAGTGACAATAGACCTTTCTGTCACACATATACAGTATAAATGTAGAGTCTGACTGCAGGAGATGCAAATATTACACATAAAAACCTGCCATGGCCATATGTTGTGTTTTACCTCATTCAAAGTTTGATGCCTTGTTAATTAATGCAAAGCTATTTGTGCTGTTTATCTAGTTTGCTACTTATATTAATAGCACTATGCTCTTGCATTGGTTATTAAGGCATAGCTTTGAGTGCAACTTGTACTTTAATATGTCACTATGGTAAGAGAGCATCTGCTAAGAGCAAAAATGTGGTTTAAATGAGACCTCTGAAGAAGCTTGGCATTGCATGATCCATACACTTCTGCAGAGTCATTATAAACACCTCCAATAAGTTTATGCACCGCTGCCACACAGTGCATAAACTTTTTATGGCACATTAACAAGTGTGCCAAAAAAGTGTTTAGATGTCATCTTCCATCCTTCACTGCACATTGCAAACCTATAGAGCTGTAAATGGTGCTGTCAAGTTTATTGCTGATCCTTCCCACGCTGGCCATGATCTATTCCCAAATGTTTCCTATGGAAACCCATCCAAACAAAAGGCCCTAGACGTCCTAGAATTTTCTTTCAAATTAACAAGCTGGACACTGATGGTTTACTGAATGGCTTGTGCTTCATTTCTCTCATCAGAGTTATTTATTTTTCAGTGAAAAGACAAGTTAACGTAAACAAATGACACTGCAAATGATATACTGATGAACACTTAACAATAAGGTTATATTTGTTAACATTAGTTAGTTAACTATATTATTTAACAATTTAAATAGTTCTAAAGCATTTATTAATATGAGTGCATTTATTCATATTCATTTCAACATTTATACAAATCAAAAGAGTTAATAGTAGACCTACAGATGTACTGAAGTGTTCGTCTTTTAATATTCACAGATTCCTTGTTACATCTGAAATTGGTTGTTTGTCGTGTTTTAATGCATTATACTTTCATTTTAGTGTATTATAATGTATTGTAACTGTGGTTACAATTATTCGTGAGACCATATAATGCATTATAAAAGGCATTACAAGATATAATTAATGCATTAAAAATACTTCTACATAAAGGCTTTAAGTAAAGTATTATAAAAAAATTTTATAAGCCAATAAACGGGTAAGAATTTAAAACGTTTTCTTCTTAAATCAATATTTCTTGTCCCCATCCTTCAAGTTTTTGTTTTTCTTCGGAAGCTTTGCGTTTTAAGAGCTAATAAATTATTTCAACTCAAATCAATATTTTGTGTGTAATTGTTTACTTATGTGGCAAAACGCTTTGTGTCGGTGTCCTGATCACCCTGTCGGGTTTTATTTGCCGATAACAACCAGCTGGATGTACATATCCCTTACTTAATAATAAATTAGGCAATCGGTTACATCAAAAGTTAAGAAATGTAAAGTTTAAGTAAGCAGAACTTGCAGATTCTTATTTTGTACTCTTATTTTGTATTTTGTGCTCCTAACTTTAAATATTTTAGTAAGATAATTCATACATTTAAGTTAAAATCATAAACTTAAATATTTTAGTAGTGGAAACGTCTCGGTTACGTATGTAACCCTCGTTCCCTGAAGGAAGGGAACGGAGACGTTACGTCAGTTACTGACAAAATGGGGGTTTCGCTTAGAAGCCAATCGCCTTTGAGCTCAACAAAACAAGCCAATGGCATGAAGATGCCATGGGTCTGCGGAATTTGCATAACGCAACCCCGCCCCACCGTGTGGGTATAAAGGGCGTTGCGTGGCAATCTCGCATTATTTTACCTGCTGAAGAGCCGAGGTATGAGCACCCGGCCATTCCAGCGGTACAGCGGAAGTGGCATGGGGACGCAATGTCTCCGTTCCCTTTCTTCAGGGAACGAGGGTTACCGAGACGTTCCTTTTCAGTCAGTACACTACGAGTTACGTCAGTTACTGACGAAATGGGGGTCCCAATACAATCTCGCCACAACGGCTGTCTTCCAGCGTCCTGCGCTGACCAGAGCTCCCTGCCGTGAGCCTTAGCACAAACGAGGGGCTAGGCTCAATGCCGATACCAAGGTACACTGGGAAGCATATCCCACGTGGAGAAATGCAACACAATGCCTGCCCGAAGGGAGGACTTAAGAATACACATATGACCCCCGTAAGGACTGCATATGAAACACTCTGGGGTATCCAGCCGCAGGTGGAAATATTTCAACCCCAGGCGTGGCAAGGTGTCTTGCCATAGGAAGACACGTGCTCAGAGAGACTTACTGTGGAAATACACATGTGGGGGTTACCAAACGGGGGAACCATGCACACGGAGGCACCTAGCCGAACACGTGGGCTGACCAAGCGGGAAGCCCAGCCTGCAGCTCTACAAATGTCTGTCAGCGAGGCGCCACGCGCTAAAGCCCAAGAGGAAGCAACACTCCTAGTGGAGTGTGCTCTTACCCCAAGGGGGCATGGCATGCCCTGAACCTGATATGCCAGGACAATGGCGTCCACTATCCAGTGAGACAACCTCTGCTTGAAGAGAGCCTTCCCTTTCTGCTACCCTCCGTCAAGTCAAGTCAAGTCAAGTCAACTTTATTTATATAGCGCTTTTTACAATGCAGATTGTTTCAAAGCAGCTTCACAGTGTTAAACAGGAAAATAATTAACAGAATTTGATTCGGCTGTACAGCCGCTCTAGAGAAAACGGTGATGTCATCAGCTAATTTCAATTATCATATATATTCAAGTAATGTAGTTGATATAGTTAATTTAGTTTAGTAATTAAATTTATTTGGATATTTATTTGAAAATTTAGTGTCCCCCTGCTACCATCTCCTGGGAAAGAACCGAGTTCACCTCCGGGCGGGGCTGCCTTCCTGCGGCGTCCTCCACGCTTCAGCCTGGGTGAAGGCTGCTGCTGGGGCCGAGCAGGAGGGGCAGGAGCCGCAGGAGGGCAACCTCGGCGGGGAGCAGACTGAGGCTTCTGAGCCGGTGGCTGGGTGGAGGCAGCAGCCGGCCGCCGGGGCAGAATATGTTTGATAGCCTCAGTCTGTTTCTGAGCGGTTGAGAACTGTTGGGCAAATTTCTGGACCGCCCTGCCGAATAGCCAATCCTGGGAAATGGGAGAATTGAGGAAACGGGTTGTAGGGTGGCCATCGCATACAGGGCGGATGCGGCCTGGCCCGCAGCTCTTCACCACCAAAGTAGACGTAAACCTACAAGCTTTGGATGGGTGCTTTGGGTCACCACGCAATTTTGAAGCACTCTGCGGACACAGTTGCATTGCAACAGAATGCTCAACAGGGGGAACCCCAGTGTACCCTTTCACCGCGCCGCCATTGAGGGCAGTGAAGGTGGAAGTGGCTGCCGAACGATTGTGAAAAGTCAAGGGAGACTTCCACGACTTCGACACCTCTTCATGCACTTCCGGGAAGAAGGGCACTGGGGGCTGACGGGCGCCTTCGGCACGGGCTGCCCCCAGATACCAATCATCTAGCCGAGAGCACTCGGGACATGGCGGAGGGTTCTACGCAAGCCCAAGAGCCTCGGCCGCCCGGGAAAGCATGGCTATGAGCTCCAGATCTGACTCGGGCAATGCTGGGACTCCCGAGGGAGGCAACACAGCCGAATCATCATCTCCGGAGGAATCCAGCCCACCTTGTGATGCGGCGATCGACAGAGTATCCTCCGCCGGTGCGCCAAATGAAACACAGGGCCCAGGACGGGAAACACCTGCGCCCTCATCTGGCAACACCACGGGTTGCAGTGTACTAGAAGGGGGTGTGGCCCGAGGAGTATTCGTCAGGTTGGCGCACACTGTCACCCTCAAGTCACCCTGACCACCAGCCAAAGTATTCCCTCTCGTGGAGGGAATAGATTGGGGTGTGGTAGAGGGGACCCTCCCTCCAGTACGGAGATCATGGAGTCTTGACCGCAACACTGCGATGGCCATGTTCCCGCAGTGGGAACATGACTCATCCATGAACACGCGCTCGGCGTGCACGAGGCCCAAGCACGCCAAACAGCGATCATGCCCGTCTAACGGAGGCACCAGCCGACCGCACCCAGAAACGGAGCACGGACGAGAAAAAGACGTGCCACGTGCAGCTTTTTTAGAGAGGAGTTTTTGCTCTGCAGAAATGCAGAAGCGCCCAGGGAGAACACACGCTGTGCTAGATCACTGCACAGATCAGACAGGAATGCGGAACGTGCCGTAACACCAACACTCTGGAGAGACACCCGTCTTGAAGAGAAGAAACGCTCAGGCAGTAATACTCAGCTCTGAAGCAGAAACATAATGCGAGATTGCCACGCAACGGCCTTTATACCCGCGGTGGGGCGGGGTTGCGTTATGCAAATTCCGCAGACCCTTGACATCTTCATGCCATTGGCTCGTTTTGTAGAGCTCAAAGGCGATTGGCTTCTAAGCGAAACCTCCATTTTGTCAGTAACTCACGTAACTCCAAGTGTACTGACTGAAAGGGAACTTGGCTAGCTTTAAATAGCTAATTCAATAAATGCTACCTTGCTAATTGGTAACACAATGCTTTGATAGCATTAGCATAGCAAAACATTAAACTACTAAATCTCCCACTTAACATTAATCTTGCACAAAAAACACAATATAACACTTCATTTTGGCATTTACTGTCTCTTTTGAGTGTCAAAGCATGCTGGGAAATTTTGTTTAAGTTTAAGTTAAATTTAAGTTTGTCTAAATTAAAAGAAACAAGTTCATAAAACTCAAAACAGTGAAACAATTCGGATTACTTAAAATTTGTCAGTTTTGTAAATTCAAGAGAAAAAGAAAGTTCTAAATACTCATGAAAGTTAATTTGTTTGAACTCATTTGTTTAATGAGAATCTTTATTTTGAGTGTTAGGGTTTAAATATCCCACTGAGTTACATCAGCGGATGTTCGGGTAAAGCTGAAAACCTAGAATTGTTACAGCAGAAAAAAACTGATGCAAACCGACACGTCAAAAAAATGTAATTTTAGGATAGTAGAAACAACCAAAAAAAGGATTAGCCCTTCAAACTCTAAACACATGACCAATCCATTTACGAAGTAGAATGTCCACTAAAGTCTAAACCAAGATAAAGAAGCAAATTGGAATTGTCTATCAAAGATTCAGAGTCCATTAATCCTCTTCAGTTACTGGATGCAAGACAGACCCATCACCTGCTGACAAAGTTCAGTGAGCAGGATGATCTCCAGGCATGGAGGCTGAGACTGGCGGGAGTGACATGCCTTTCCTCACAGAAGTGTGTTTTATTATAGTGCTTTGATAATTGAGGTTTTGCCTTTGGTGGTCTTGTCCATGTTTGACTCAAGACAGCATTATCCCATCATAATCCTTCTTATGACCTATTGTATGAGCTGGTTCTGAGCTCACGCCAACACAAATGAAGCATGCTCATATCATCATATTATAATGGAATGCTATTTGGCCCTAAAATATGGTATAATGCAGAAGGCTGTATAATATAAAAAATGACAATGACCTTAACAAGATGCAGACACACTGAATACAATACTGAAATATAAATGGCACAAAAAGGTGTAAGCAAGCAAGTCTGGCTTAATAAATAAAATTGCATGCTAGGCGCTTTCCAGTACTGTAAATAACAATATAATATTGCAACTAAACAGTACAGTACCATACAAGATTAATTATTTTGAGAATAAAGTCACAGTATTAGATTTAATCATTATATTATGAGGATGAAGTCATAAGGAAAGTATAGATGCTTGTTTCCGCCACAGAATAAAACATTTAAAAAGATAATTGTATCTTTTTTTTCCAGAATTTCTCAGCATGAGATATAAAGTCATAATTGTGAGATATAGTCATAATTGTGAGATATAGTCATAATTGTGTGATATAAAGTCAGAATTGTGAGATATAAAGTCAGAATTGTGTGATATAAAGTCAGAATTGCGAGATATAAAGTCAGGATTGTGAGATATAAAGTCAGAATTGTGTGATATAAAGTCAGGATTGTGTGATATAAAGTCAGAATTGTGTGATATAAAGTCAGAATTGTGTGATATAAAGTCAGAATTGTGTGATATAAAGTCAGGATTGTGAGATATAAAGTCAGAATTGTGAGATATAAAGTCAGAATTGTGTGATATAAAGTCAGAATTGTGAGATATAAAGTCAGAATTGTGAGATATAAAGTCAGAATTGTGTGATATAAAGTCAGAATTGTGAGATATAAAGTCAGAATTGTGTGATATAAAGTCAGAATTGTGAGATATAAAGTCAGAATTGTGAGATATAAAGTCAGAATTGTGAGATATAAAGTCAGAATTGTGAGATATAAAGTCAGAATTGTGTGATATAAAGTCAGAATTGTGAGATATAAAGTCAGAATTGTGTGATATAAAGTCAGAATTGTGAGATATAAAGTCAGAATTGTGAGATATAAAGTCAGAATTGTGAGATATAAAGTCAGAATTGTGAGATATAAAGTCAGGATTGTGAGATATAAAGTCAGGATTGTGTGATATAAAGTCAGGATTGTGTGATATAAAGTCAGGATTGTGTGATATAAAGTCAGGATTGTGTGATATAAAGTCAGGATTGTGAGATATAAAGTCAGGATTGTGTGATATAAAGTCAGGATTGTGTGATATAAAGTCAGAATTGTGAGATATAAAGTCAGGATTGTGTGATATAAAGTCAGGATTGTGAGATATAAAGTCAGGATTGTGTGATATAAAGTCAGGATTGTGTGATATAAAGTCAGAATTGTGTGATATAAAGTCAGGATTGTGAGATATAAAGTCAGAATTGTGAGATATAAAGTCAGGATTGTGAGATATAAAGTCAGAATTGTGAGATATAAAGTCAGAATTGTGAGATATAAAGTCAGAATTGTGTGATATAAAGTCAGAATTGTGAGATATAAAGTCAGAATTGTGTGATATAAAGTCAGAATTGTGAGATATAAAGTCAGAATTGTGAGATATAAAGTCAGAATTGTGAGATATAAAGTCAGAATTGTGTGATATAAAGTCAGGATTGTGTGATATAAAGTCAGGATTGTGTGATATAAAGTCAGAATTGTGTGATATAAAGTCAGAATTGTGAGATATAAAGTCAGAATTGTGTGATATAAAGTCAGAATTGTGAGATATAAAGTCAGAATTGTGTGATATAAAGTCAGAATTGTGAGATATAAAGTCAGAATTGTGAGATATAAAGTCAGAATTGTGAGATATAAAGTCAAAATTGTGTGATATAAAGTCAGAATTGTGAGATATAAAGTCAGAATTGTGAGATATAAAGTCAGGATTGTGAGATATAAAGTCAGGATTGTGTGATATAAAGTCAGAATTGTGTGATATAAAGTCAGAATTGTGAGATATAAAGTCAGAATTGTGAGATATAAAGTCAGGATTGTGAGATATAAAGTCAGGATTGTGTGATATAAAGTCAGGATTGTGTGATATAAAGTCAGGATTGTGAGATATAAAGTCAGGATTGTGTGATATAAAGTCAGAATTGTGAGATATAAAGTCAGGATTGTGTGATATAAAGTCAGAATTGTGAGATATAAAGTCAGGATTGTGTGATATAAAGTCAGGATTGTGAGATATAAAGTCAGGATTGTGTGATATAAAGTCAGGATTGTGTGATATAAAGTCAGGATTGTGAGATATAAAGTCAGGATTGTGTGATATAAAGTCAGAATTGTGAGATATAAAGTCAGGATTGTGTGATATAAAGTCAGAATTGTGAGATATAAAGTCAGGATTGTGTGATATAAAGTCAGGATTGTGAGATATAAAGTCAGGATTGTGAGATATAAAGTCAGGATTGTGTGATATAAAGTCAGGATTGTGAGATATAAAGTCAGGATTGTGTGATATAAAGTCAGGATTGTGTGATATAAAGTCAGAATTGTGTGATATAAAGTCAGAATTGTGTGATATAAAGTCAGGATTGTGTGATATAAAGTCAGGATTGTGAGATATAAAGTCAGGATTGTGTGATATAAAGTCAGGATTGTGTGATATAAAGTCAGGATTGTGAGATATAAAGTCAGGATTGTGAGATATAAAGTCAGGATTGTGTGATATAAAGTCAGGATTGTGTGATATAAAGTCAGGATTGTGAGATATAAAGTCAGGATTGTGTGATATAAAGTCAGGATTGTGTGATATAAAGTCAGAATTGTGAGATATAAAGTCAGAATTGTGAGATATAAAGTCAGGATTGTGTGATATAAAGTCAGGATTGTGTGATATAAAGTCAGAATTGTGAGATATAAAGTCAGGATTGTGTGATATAAAGTCAGGATTGTGTGATATAAAGTCAGGATTGTGTGATATAAAGTCAGAATTGTGTGATATAAAGTCAGAATTGTGTGATATAAAGTCAGAATTGTGTGATATAAAGTCAGAATTGTGAGATATAGACCTTTTTTATTTTTTTTATTCTGTGGCGGAAACAAGCTTCCATAGGAAAGAAACATAAAAAGGGGAATTCTTATTTTAATGTGCCGCTAAAACACCGACTGACTTATTTGAGATCTGTCAATACATTTTGGCATATTGTCAATGAAATTGCTCGCTTGAAACACAGTAGCTGGAAGAGGCGTATTTATAATTATGCTTGAGCTAATGATCAAAAGGGACTTAAATCAAAATAATAGGGACTTCAGACTGAATTATTTATGGTAAAGCAACAGTATTAAATAGAGATAAACCTTAATTATCATTAATGTATACAGTAACAGCTTTCCCCACATTCAAGCTATTTTATCAGATGGTGTGTATAATATAATACTTTACAAGACACAATGACCTACGTAAACTGTAAACTGTAAAGACAGCAGCTCTGAAAATTCATAGCAAAATACAATAACGTGATGTCATTTCAGAATGCAGGCTATTGTTGTAAAGGATAGCCTGTAATTTGTTGCGGTATAGCTTTATTTATTTATTTATTTATGCATTAACATATGGCTTATTTTTGTAGCTGCTGAATTGGTACATTTAAACCCAAGCTAATAAATCTCAGTGATACGAATGAATGAAGTGTGAGTGTCAGGCAATCAGCGGGATTGTTGGCCAGTTAACTATGAGGAAGAAGGTAGCTAATGCTAAGTTTACATGCATGATCAGTTGGTCTAACTTATTTTGTGTCATGGGGCCCTATTTTAATGATCTGCCCTAAAAATAAAAGGATTCCTCTCTGGAGAATGGACATCTTTGTATAACACTGCTGCATACATTAAATATAGACTAATCCTTATAAAAACTACAAAAGTTATTAATTCAAGTGCAGTGAGTGATTTATTAGGCTGCTGTCACTTTAAGAGCTGCACGGATCCAATATACTGTTACACACGCAGTCTTTCTCACGATTATTTTGGTCAATATTGAAATCACGATTATTTAACACTATTATTGGTAGGTGATTATTTCATGATATGAGCCATTTTAAATGTCAGTGAAATGTATCGTACTTCAGCAAAAACGAATACTAGGTTAATTAATTAACGCCCTAAGTGCAGCTGCGCCATGCACAGGCTTTTATATTTAGGACTTATATTTAGGCGTGTAAACCACTTTTGCTAGTTTAACGATGGAAAAAAACGGTCGATACAAAAGGGTTGTACCTAGTCTCTTTGAACGTTTAGGCGTGTATCTGAAGCCCACAGAATAGTTTGCTTATGCATGTCCCGCCTGTCTCGGAGCGTGCGCACAGGAGGCTGCCTACACTCAAAAAAATTATACGTTGTGTTTACTTAACATTTTTATGTCAACTGGTTCCACGTAACTGGGTTATGTTACATTTAATTAACATTGTTTATTTCAGTAAACTTAAGTTTTTTTACATAAGGTTAATTCAATGCCATTTAGTTGAATCAGGTTAACATTCTTAATTTTGTCTAAAACTATTAAGTTCAATTATTCTCAAATGAATATCAAACAAAAACCAAAAAAAGTAATCCAGTTTAATTGATTATTTTTATTTAGTGAAATACAATTTTTACAACATTTACAAATGTTATCTAACAAGAAAACTTTTACAAAAATCTTTTTTTACAAAAAAAAAGATTTTTACAAAATCTTATAGCCATGATGGTTTTGTTACATTCATGGCATGCCCAAAGTAGTTGTTTTTTATTATTAAAACAACTTTAATTGTAATTAGCAGGTCCTCAGCCCAAGCACATGCTCTACACTTCACCACAATGGTAACCTCCAAAAACACTAACATACCAGAATCTCTTTTAAATATAAAAATTAAAGAACATTCAACATTAACAAGTCTCACAATTTTTTCATCTTGATGAAAAAAATGCATACAATAACATTTTATATCAACATTTACTCTCCGTATCCAGTCCTGTGCAAAGCATGATGGGAAGGGGAAATCCTGTCTCTGGTTTCTATAATGTAGTTTTAAAACAACTAAAATCATTTATGTACTCTCAACTCAAATGGATTAAGTAATGTGGTTGAAAAGAATTGTGTTGGATTAACTTAATTTGGCAGTTGCTTCAATGCATTTAGGGGTGTGGTCCTGGTCAAGACGATCTCCTGAACTCCAAACTGAATGTCAGAATGGGAAAGAAAGGTGATTTAAGCAATTTTGAGCGTGGCATGGTTGTTGGTGCCAGACGGGCCGGTCTGAGTATTTCACAATCTGCTCAGTTACTGGGATTTTCACACACAACCATTTCTAGAGTTTACAAAGAATGGTGTGAAAAGGGAAAAACATCCAGTATGCGGCAGTCCTGTGGGCGAAAATGCCTTGTTGATGCTAGAGGTCAGAGGAGAATGGGCCGACTGATTCAAGCTGATAGAAGAGCAACTTTGACTGAAATAACCACTCGTTACAACCGAGGTATGCAGCAAAGCATTTGTGAAGCCACAACACGCACAACCTTGAGGCGGATGGGCTACAACAGCAGAAGACCCCACCGGGTACCACTCATCTCCACTACAAATAGGAAAAAGAGGCTACAATTTGCACGAGCTCACCAAAATTGGACAGTTGAAGACTGGAAAAATGTTGCCTGGTCTGATGAGTCTCGATTTCTGTTGAAACATTCAGATGGTAGAGTCAGAATTTGGCGTAAACAGAATGAGAACATGGATCCATCATGCCTTGTTACCACTGTGCAGGCTGGTGGTGGTGGTGTAATGGTGTGGGGGATGTTTTCTTGGCACACTTTAGGCCCCTTAGTGCCAATTGGGCATCGTTTAAATGCCACGGCCTACCTGAGCATTGTTTCTGACCATGTCCATCCCTTTATGACCACCATGTACCCATCCTCTGATGGCTACTTCCAGCAGGATAATGTACCATGTCACAAAGCTCGAATCATTTCAAATTGGTTTCTTGAACATGACAATGAGTTCACTGTACTAAAATGGCCCCCACAGTCACCAGATCTCAACCCAATAGAGCATCTTTGGGATGTGGTGGAACGGGAGCTTCGTGCCCTGGATGTGCATCCCACAAATCTCCATCAACTGCAAGATGCTATCCTATCAATATGGGCCAACATTTCTAAAGAATGCTTTCAGCACCTTGTTGAATCAATGCCACGTAGAATTAAGGCAGTTCTGAAGGCGAAAGGGGGTCAAACACAGTATTAGTATGGTGTTCCTAATAATCCTTTAGGTGAGTGTGTATATATATATATATATATATATATATATATATATATATATATATATATATATATATTAGGGCTGTCACAATATTAGATTTTTCACACCATGGTTATTGTGGCCAAAAGAATTCACAATATCAATATATCGCGATATCTATAGAAACCTTGGGGGGAAAAGTTATCAAATAAATTTTTACTTTGTTTATTAGTTTTTCTTTTTTACCCAACGGACATAATTGGATACTGATAAACACAGGGCACATGCATCTTCTTTGAAGCTCCTATGAAATAACAAGAGAGAAAATACTGTCAAGTTCAACAGTATGATGAATAAATATTAACATCAAAACTGATACTTTAACCTGTTAACTTGTGTACCCGTATGTTAAGCACTTTAACCTATCATTGCGCCGGCGCAATGAAGTCATACAGTAAGCGCGCTGCTAATTCAGTTTTAATGTGCACCTAGAACGGCCGCAGATGAGACATTAAGTGCATGGCACTGCGTCCAACGCAACATTTTACTGAATAGTTTAATGTAGCAGGTCGCAGTTTTTCTAGATCTTATATAGATTTGTAATAGATTTGAACAAAAAAATATCAAGTGCTATGAACAGGCTGTATTGGCCATGACTAGATTGCAAATACAAATACAAAAATATACATTATGTAAACAGACATTAATTAATTAATTAAAAGAAACTATGAGATGTGCTGCACTGGTGGAAACAACACAAGACCATGCTACCGCGACCGTCGACCGTCCGCACCAGCAGCAGCAGCGAGCATTTCTTCAGCGCAGCTGCAAGAGTTATGGCCTTTTTACACCTGTTCACTTCATTCGTTTTCTCTGATCAGATATCTATCATATTGTGAAAAGATCAGGAGTACATGTCTTCCGAAATTCTTTCGAGACGGATTTAAATCCGATCACTCAAACAAATCAATTTGGTTGCATTTGGTTGTTTAAACCACATATATACATTTAACTGCTGGCAAATTGTTAAAAATAAACGTGTGAGAGTGTGTTAAAGGCTATATATGACAGACAGATGTGACGGCGCTACTGCAACACGCATCGCCGCAAATTAGTAGCCTATCACTAAAGCATTATGCCAACACGCAAACGGCCACAGGTGAAACTGAAAGTAGACTAAGTCTCAGATGCTCAAAAACACAATCATCTTCATTAAAACCAATGAGACTAATTTCTCTTACCAGTGCTTAGGTCGCTCTTTCTCATATTGCAGCCTTTGATCTTGAAATTAGCTGATGATAAATAAAATGCAGCTCCAATCTTTTGCTTTCGTTGATGTGAATTAAAGATTGGATTTACAACGCTTGGTTAATCATAAATGTTTCTTGAGCAGCAAATCAGCATATTAGAATGATTTTTGAAGGATCATGTGACTCTAAAGACTGGACACACAAACCCTGGTTGAGAATCAATGCCTACATTCTTTACCAAAATGGCCTTTTATTTCCGTATAATAAAGGAAAATATGAGTCAGTTTGTATTGGGAATCGTATTGCAGTATGAATATGATATCGAGCCGCCAAACAAGGAAAACATACTGCACAATACAGCTTAAAATGCATACAATGTTTCCATTTACCTATATTCCAAATGAAGCTGATTTCCATGCTGTTCAAATTAAACCTGTATTATATTAGATAAAGCCATTCGACAGCTAGAACGCATTTGGTCCTGCTGTCTTTGGCTGAGCTGGTTGCTGTGTAAGCTGCTCTAACTGGCTTTTTCAGTGTTCTGCTCCTCCCATTAAAAAGACACCAAGAGATTACAACTGTAAGTTTCATAAAATTTACATCATACCTCATAGACTGATAACTTAAAATGTTAATTTCAGAAAGCCACAGTCAATGATTGACTAACCTCATAAATATAAAATTGCAAATGCAAGCATGAAGATTTGCTGAATTGCAAGGCCCAGTGATAGTCTTCTGAGAGCCAACATACGAATTGTGATTATAAGAAACACCCATTTTCCCAGCATAGACTATACTGTCATATTTTCCATGCATGACACACATCTTAGCCAAACAGTAGGGCATAGTGCAAACAACAAGGTCATGTGTCTGCACAGGTAATGCATGAACTTAAAATGTTTAAAACAAAACAAAAACAACTTGTATATTGAAAGCATCTGCCATATGCAAAAATGCAAAAATATAAATACATAAATATTAGAGTACAGTAGGGGTGTCACAATATATCACGTCACAATGTATCGTATCGTGGACATTGACAATCTGTATTGTGTATAGTTCACCCAAAATGAAAATTACTGTGTGAGAAAAAAATCAAGTTTACAGTGTTTTAGTTTCAGTACTACATTAAACTACTATATATAATGTTGAATATAATGTATAATAATGCAATATTTGTGGGTCTTGATAATGCCAAATGTCTTATTGTAAAATTTGGAAGTGATTTGGTTTAGGAAATGTGCTACCAGGATGGTGTGTCCATTAAAACACAGTTGATCCAGTACTCAATCCATACTCATTTACTGTACATATCAGCATGTGGTCACGTGGAATCAGACATAGTGGAATGGGAATCAGATATAGAGTTGCATGGTTTCTAAACAAAAGAACAAAAATAATCTTAAATACAATTAACACCATTGAAATGCAACCAATAAATTACTAATCATATAATGCAACTAATACAACACAAAACAATTCAAAATGAATAAACTTACAATTTCAGAAACACACCAACTCTACAAAGCAGCTCTCATTTAGGAGAGAAGGAAAGGGACAGTCTGCTTCAGCTGCATGTTGCACACACAAACACACCAAACAAAGTCAATCGGGTCAGAAAACCAGTCAGTATCTGGTGTGACCACCATTTGCCTCACGCAGTGCAACACATCTCCTTCGCATAGAGTTGATCAGGTTGTTGATTGTGGCCTGTGGAATGTTGTTCCACTACTCTTTAATGGCTGTGCGAAGTTGCTGGATATTGGCAGGAACTGGAACACGCTGTTGTGTACGCCGATCCAGAGGATCCCAAACATGCTCAATGGGTGGCATGTCCTGTGAGTATGCTGGCCATGCAAGAACTGGGATGTTTTCAGCTTCCAGGAATTGTGTATAGATCCTTGCAACATGGGGCCGTGCATTATCATGCTGCAACATAAGGTGATGGTCGTGGATGAATGGTATAACAATGGGCCTCAGGATCTCGTCAGGGTATCTCTGTGCATTCAAAATGCCATCAATAAAATGCACCTGTGTTCATTGTCCAACATACGCCTGCCCATACTATAACCCCACCACCACCATGGGCCACTCGATCCACAACGTTGACATCAGCAAACCGCTCACCCACACAACGCCATACACGCTGTCTGCCATCTGCCCTGTACAGTGAAAACCTGGATTCATCCGTGAAGAGAACACCTCTCCAAAGTGCCAGATGCCATCGAATGTGAGCATTTGCCCACTCAAGTCGGTTACGATGACGAACTGCAGTCAGGTCGAGACCCCGATGAGGACGACGAGCATGCAGATGAGCTTCCCTGAGATGGTTTTTGACAGTTTGTGCAGAAATTCTTTGGTTATGCAAACCAATTGTTGCAGCAGCTGTCCAGGTGGCTGGTCTCAGACGATCTTGGAGGTGAAGATGCTGGATGTGGAGGTCAGGGTTCTAGGCACCTATAGAAGGGTGGGCTGGCAGATATCCTGGGTGGGCTTTTTTTGTGTCTTATTTTTCTTATATTTTTCTTATTAACTGTAATTATTTATAATATTTTATAACACACCATGACATTTTTTTTTATCCGGTGTAGTTACACGTGGTCTGCGGTTGTGAGGCCGGTTGAATGTACTGCTAAATTCTCTGAAACGCCTTTGGAGACGGCTTATGGTAGAGAAATGAACAACAACAACAGCTGGTGGACATTCCTGCAGTCAGCATGCCAAGTGCACGCTCCCTTAAAACTTGCGACATCTGTGGCATTGTGCTGTGTGATAAAACTGCACATTTTAGAGTGGCCTTTTATTGTGGCCAGCCTAAGGCACACCTGTGCAATAATCATGCTGTCTATTCAGCATCTTGATATGCCACACATGCGGTGGATGGATTATCTCGGCAAAGGAGATTTAGACAGATTTGTGAACAATATTTGAGAGAAATAGGCCTTTTGTGTACATAGAAAAAGTCTTGGATCTTTGAGTTCAGCTCATGAAAAATGGGGGCACAAACAAAAGTGTTGCGTTTATAATTTTGTTCAATGTATATCTGGTTTCAGAAATGTATGTAGGTAAGGTTAGCGAAATAGATTGTACAGTGAGACAGTAAGACTAATCAGATTCTATAATCAATAAGAATGCAGTCAGATGTGAAATCTGAGAGTTTAACGTGAGTTTAACATGGCTTTAAATACTATGCACTTACATAACGTAAATGTTAGGTACAATGTACTTATTGTGTTCATGGTATTGCAAAACACTTTTTCTGCTATTGAGGTGGGTTACGGGTAAGATTAGGGACAGGTTTTGTGGTATGGGTAGGTTTAAAGGTCAGTTAAGGTGTAAGGGAAGGGTCAACAGTGTAATTACAGATGTAATTAAAAAAAAAATACAAATATAATTACATACAGGTATTTTGGTTGCACTTTATTTTACAGTATGTGTACTTACAGTGTGCTTACCTAAGAAAGTACTGGTAATATAAGGCAACTACATGGGTTAAGGTTAGGTTTAGGAGTAGGTTCAGGGTTAGCACCTAGTCATTACCTAGTTATTACAATTGCTATAATAAGTAGTACATGGGGAACAGGACAGGTAAAATAGTACAAAAAAAATTCACTATAAGTACAATGTAAAAACATGTAAGTACACAATAAGTTTTTGTATCAAATGATTTAAATGTTAATATTTAGTAGTACACCAAATAGAAAGCAGGACCGGCCTGTTAGTGTAAATTAAACACATGCTTTGTCTATTGGCAAGCAAACAGCAAAAAACACCCATTTCAAATGTAATGTTCATATTAATGAGCCAGCTATCTCTTGAAAAGAAGTATTGCAAACATTTGAAACAATTTAATTTATGAAATGAGAAGTAGACAAAAAAGTCTCCATTTCAACAAATCAATAATCCAAACGGAAACTATTTTGATTTTGGCTGTTGCAGCTCTGGGGCTCAAATGCCTTGCAGTCATATTAAGGAAATATTGAATTCATGCAGCGTGATGATCCTAAATAGGTAATGCACAACTGGATTGCTGAAGATAGGAATTTGACATTTTGGATGGCAAAGGCCAACTGGTTTGTTGATATATGTGATCTGATTAGGCAAGTTAACCTGTTAACCTGAACCCGCACTTTTGAATAAATCTGAAGAAATGGCATACCCAGACTAAAACAGATACAGTTCACGAATCCTTTGCACTAAAAGCATAAGTGTGGTCTCATTTGAAAGCAGACACTTGGCAGTTTATGTAAAGTCAAATATTTTCATAATGAAAAAAATATCTATAATAAGCTTCAAAGTTTTGTAAAGTTATTAGAAATGAATTTGTATGAAATATCTTTATGAAAACAAAATTGAAGTTGGCCTTGTTTCAACCTAGAAATACCCTGCAGCTAAAGCCACAAGTCTGACCATGTTATATTTCAAATCTGAAGATGACAAGTCTAAAACTCTGCATTTAAGACATGTTTTTCAAGATCATGTCATGTGATTTTATTTTGAGAAGTCTCTCAAATGCTAACTGATGTTTATTGTCATCTTCTAAGCATCCATTCAGTGTATTGTCTCTATTGTTTTGAGGTGCAAACTACCCCGTTCAGTTCAGTCTCCCCAGCACACATTCACACCTCTCCGGCCTGGTTATGGCTCTAATTATTATTCTTTTGTCTTCATTGTAATTACTGACGACTCTCTATTCAAACTGTTCTATTCAAACCTCATTTCATTGATCAAACGTCTCACTTCACTTCACTTCACCTTCTAATCAAATGCCCTTCTTGAAAATAGAAACATTTCAGTGAGTTTTACTATTCAAAATTATTCATAAAAGTAATGTTTTTGTTCAGGTGGCAGGTGCATCTTAGGGCAAGCTAGCATGTTAGCTTAGCACACCATCAATACTAGGGATGTTGACGATTAATCGATGATCGATTAATTGTCGATAATACATGTAATCGATCATCGATTAAGCAGGATCATGCGCGTGCGTGCTGCTCAACCACGAAACATGTAAGCAGACACGAGGAAAAATTAAGCGAGCACGCCAGAGTTCTGTTTGGGACCATTTTACAGCTGGAGTTACACCTTCATCATGTATGGCGTCAAAAGGTGGACAAAACAGCGCAAGCGCATAAACACGGCGCGCAAGTGAATTATAACAGTGTGAGCACCGTGACAAAGCTCGCATGTAAAATATAAACATGCAGAACACTCAAATCCCAATTTTTGTGCGCACAGATTAACAAGTCGCGAGCAGAAATAACAACCGCGAGTCCTGACAAGTTCCACACGCACAAGTTCTTTTCTACACGTGCGCAGATTTGAACACGCGTGCGCAGCTGAAATCTTTACGCAGTGAGGGCAAATTAAAACATGGTTGTGTTTTCCAGACTGTAAAAAATGTAAGTTGTAATGTTGTGTTTATTTTGTGTGGGCCGGTCTATATCTGATTTATCTCATAGGATGCATTTGGTTAAGAATTAACGTGGTAGTAAAGCATGCCAGTGATCAGCTTCAGTGCGCGCAACTCAAACATCACTGCACAACTAATAATGACTATGATTGGGACTGTCATATTACATAACATTATAATGAGAAAACTATTGTCATAAAACATTGAATTATTGAATTAACAGTGAATTATTTGGGTTTAGTTTGCCGTTTCATCGCGTTTCTCCAGGAAGAGCACGTGCACATCATGAGTCATGCATTCTGGATAGCTTAATTCAAGTTCACTTGTGCATTTGAATCATTTTGTGCAGATATAATTTGTAATATTATGTTTATTTTGTATATATCTGATTAATCTCATATAGGATGCATTTCTTTGAGCTAAATATTGTGCTAGCAAAGAACTTAAGTGTACCGGTGTTCATTCAGCGCGCACAGCTCAAACAGCAACGCACGACTAATAATAACTTTGATTGGGACTGTCATATTACATAACATTAATGAGAAAACTATTTTAATAAATCGTTGCGAATTCATTGGGTTTAGTTGCCATGTTCAGCGTGTTTTGTTTCAGGAAGAGCGCGTTCACTCTGAATAACAGATATGAGGCGGCATTGGTGATGCGTTGTATTAGAGGTTATATTTGATTATTAATTAAGTAATTTAATTAAATGATCAATCGCATTGACTCATTTTACAATCCTACTAGCCCTTTATTTAGACTAAAAACCCTTCTCATTCATTTGGTGAGGAACATGGTGTTTTGAGCAGCATTTGCACACCCTGTCAGCTATAAGCCACTGATGTAGACGCATATTGCAGTATTAAGGTTAACGATTAATCGATTAATTGATCATTAATTTAAACGACGATCGATCATGAGAATTTATGTAAATTGACATCCCCAATCAATACACAACAATTTATAAGATTAAAACCATGTTTTTACTCCAAAATTACTTTAAATCCCAAGTCGAGTGTTTTAAATAACCTTCTGTGATCTCATGTGGCTTCGGGTCAAAAGACAGACAGAAAATGTATAATTTTACAGTATTCTGTACAATGATAAAAGCTATGTCGAATAGCATTGCATTATAAATATAATATATTATGAAAACACCCAACATGGCACGAAGAACACAGATAAACCATAAATCGTCGCGATTGTGTGTTTATTGTCTTTGTTTATGTCAGGGTTATGCCTCTTCCTCGTCTGTGCCATATATGGACTGCATGCGCACAGAGCGCCCTCAGGCTGCCAGTATGAAATGAAAACACAACACATCAGAGTGTCCAGCGCTCATAATGATTACATCTGCGCATTTTGGGGAAAGATTGAATAAATAGTACTCCTCTGTATAGAAATTTGACACAGACATATGAGAATCTATCAATATTTCTCCAAATCTGCACACTTTTGAACTAAAAGCCTTGAGGGATGTTGTTTTGTCGCGAGCCTTCATGACGAGCATAGAGGAGTTTTTTTATGTTTTTCTCTGTTATTATGCATAAAGGTATGATGCTTACAAGCCCCCAAATGCAATTGTGTTAGATCACAAAGTCTTTTCTTGAGAATAACTGATCATAAAAGTGCTTATCCCCTCAACTATCCTGCCCTGATTACTTCCAAAGTGCTCCTCGAAGGAGGCTTATTTGATGCAAGAAAGTGCTGACAAGGAACTGCATTGTTAAAAACCTAATTTCCCTTTAAGAGAGGAATGTATCTCATTTCACAAAAGCATGCACTATTGTTGAATGTAAGATGCTTGTGCAGCTGGCTCCTTATTACTGTCTATAGCTAATTGCTGTTGAGTGTATCCAGTGTGCACTACTATCTCGGCAGAATAACAGTTTACGTTACATTTTACGCAAAACTGCATTTTAATTTTGTAAACATTCAGTGCTCTGTGTTCTTTGTCCAGGTGGCGCAATATGTCCTAGTAATGAGTAATCCCGTTATAATGTAGGTGGAAAATTGTTACGTAAACCTACACTGACTTTTTAACTGCACAGCTACTTCTTTTTAGACAGGACAGGCAGGTCCTCGTTACCACATGGGGTCCTGCTTAGGTGATGTTTGGACCTGTGAGCAGCCAAGATGCAGTTAATGGATTGGCTGGAGAACATGGTGGACCATCATCATCTCTTTTGCTTGCATTTACTTTCTTTTAATGGCAGTTTCTAGGCCAAAAGCCTACTGGATACCAGACTACACTGTGTATGTGTGTGCGTGTGCGTGTGTGTGTGAGAGAGAGATAATGTAGTGGTTGTATAGTTCATACTAAATGTTGCAATGTCTGACAACCAGAAAGTGTTCCTGGTCAATTTGACCTGCAACACATTTTTGAGCTGTAGTAAATGCTGGTTAACCCAAGATGTTTTTCTTGAAAATGTGCGACTATTTCTCCTTGTCACAGCTTGACAAGCACAGACAAGGAGAAGAGGATCTATTTGCAGTGTGAACACATTAATAAACAAAACAAAACAAATAAGGTAAACCAACACAACGAGTATATACTGTATATACCAGAGATGGGCACTCGAGTTAGTGACTCGGACTCAAGTCGCATTTTGTGAGACTTCAGACTTGACTTGGGACTTGACCTGAAATGACTTCAGACTTGACTCGAGATTTTTAAAACAACTCAAGTCTTTAATCCTTATCTGTCGTAAATGAAAAAAAGCTTTATTTGAATGTTATAATATCTGCTTCACATGTATGTAACATGGTAGATCGGACCACGAATTTGATTACGGATGTCTGTGTATTTCACGCGTGTGAGAGTCCCATGAAACATGACAGGATCCATCATACCTTATGTTCTCACATTTGGATGTATTACCGTGTCAGATCGGCTAGATGCAAAGAATGTGTGGAAAACAATTAAAGACACCGGAATGTCATTTTATTAGACATTGCATCCACAAAGGTTAGTGACATGAACTCACACAGCTCACAGTTTTACTGTGGTATAGCTGGGTGGCTCTTTTTGGATTGCCTGCCTATTAAAACATGAATAAAATCTAACCTTTAAACCTAGTACTACGTTTTACTTTTTACTTTTTTTTTTTTTACGTTTTATCAATCTCTTCGCAGCTTTTCTCTCTCTTAATGTGTGTCTACGAGAGAGAGATAGAAATATGTTAATCCATAATTTTTTTTAAAGCGCATATTTTAACGTATCGCAATCAGCATGCGTACAGTTTTCTATTGACTAGAAACAACTAGAAACGTTCGTAGGTTTGATATTTTCTGATAATGTCTGTCGTCAATAACAACGCTGTATAACAAACGTGACTGCCGCCATCTTGTGTCCACTCAGCGACTGTATTGAAAATGACTACTCGTCTTGTTGCCAGGACATTTTTTTTTTATTTTACATTATAATGGATTATAACGTAACAGGCTGGATGTATCCCTTACATCTTAGGACCTTTATTACAAACAAAACAGATAATAGAAAGGTCATATATTTTGTCTACATTCTAAAAAAAACTGGACAACAATTTTTTTTTGTAAGACATAAAATGAATTGAGACTCGACTCATTAAAAAGACTTCAGACTTGACTCGGACTCCAGATGAAAGACTTCAGACTTGACTCAGACTCCAGATGAAAGACTTGTGAACATCTCTGGTATATACACTATATACTAGAGCTATATATACACAGATAATGACGAACATAACAAGAAACAGGTGCTCAACCTAAAAAAGTGTCAGAAATCGCCCCCTATACCCTTAAATAGGGCACTGTTTGAGGGGACAAAAATTTGTAGTGGTGTCCAAAACCATAGTGGACGTTATCGAACACAGGAACCAAAGAGTGAAGTGAAACAGAAATCTATAAACCCGGCAGGCGACTTTGGCGCAGTAAATAAAAACATCACCGAAGTGATGGGAGGGGGTGATGATCTCTAAAAAGGGATAAAAAAGAGGATTATGACTACTGATAAAGACTGGATTGCTCATTGCGTTCTTACCTGCCAGCAGGCGGTGAAGCCACCAGAAGTGTTTGAGCGGCCATCTTATTATTCCCTACCGACAGAGGACATCATTGATTTACAGCCAAAACAGTGACCTAAAATCACCCGATTTGCAGCGTTTCAGTCTCACATGATTAGTTTTATGATATACACTCACCTAAAGGATTATTAGGAACACCTGTTCAATTTCTCATTAATGCAATTATCTAATCAACCAATCACATGGCAGTTGCTTCAATGCATTTAGGGGTGTGGTCCTGGTCAAGACAATCTCCTGAACTCCAAACTGAATGTCATAATGGGAAAGAAAGGTGATTTAAGCAATTTTGAGCGTGGCATGGTTGTTGGTGCCAGACGGGCCGGTCTGAGTATTTCACAATCTGCTCAGTTACTGGGATTTTCACGCACAACCATTTCTAGAGTTTACAAAGAATGGTGTGAAAAGGGAAAAACATCCAGTATGCGGCAGTCCTGTGGGCGAAAATGCCTTGTTGATGCTAGAGGTCAGAGGAGAATGGGCCGACTGATTCAAGCTGATAGAAGAGCAACTTTGACTGAAATAACCACTCATTACAACCGAGGTATGCAGCAAAGCATTTGTGAAGCCACAACACACACAACCTTGAGGCGGATGGGCTACAACAACAGAAGACCCCATCGGGTACCACTCATCTCCACTACAAATAGGAAAAAGAGGCTACAATTTGCACAAGCTCACCAAAATTGGACAGTTGAAGACTGGAAAAATGTTGCCTGGTCTGATGAGTTTCGATTTCTGTTGAGACATTCAGGTGGTAGAGTCAGAATTTGGCGTAAACAGAATGAGAACATGGATCCATCATGCCTTGTTACCATTGTGCAGGCTGGTGGTGGTGGTGTAATGGTGTGGGGGATGTTTTCTTGGCACACTTTAGGCCCCTTAGTGCCAATTGGGCATCGTTTAAATGCCACGGCCTACCTGAGCATTGTTTCTGACCATGTCCATCCCTTTATGACCACCATGTACCCATCCTCTGATGGCTACTTCCAGCAGGATAATGCACCATGTCACAAAGCTCGAATCATTTCAGATTGATTTCTTGAACATGACAATGAGTTCACTGTACTAAAATGGCCCCCACAGTCAGCAGATCTCAACCCAATAGAGCATCTTTGGGATGTGGTGGAATGGGAGCTTCGTGCCCTGGATGTGCATCCCACAAATCTCCATCAACTGCAAGATGCTATCCTATCAATATGGGCCAACATTTCTAAAGAATGCTTTCAGCACCTTGTTGAATCAATGCCACGTAGAATTAAGGCAGTTCTGAAGGCGAAAGGGGGTCAAACACAGTATTAGTATGATGTTCCTAATAATCCTTTAGGTGAGTGTATGTATGATTTGTTACTTTAGATGTTATCTGTAATGTCGGAGAGGATAAGTCATATATTGAAATCGTTAATGTGGGTGTGTCTACACAGAAGTAATCTAAAGTACTTCTTTAAAGTACTGCGTAAGTAAAGTAAGTAAAAGTACTGCGTAAGTAAAGTGAATTTACAGCGTAACTTTCGGTAATTATAGTGTAAATAAATTAATAATAAGTGTCTTTTCAAATAAATGTTTCAGAGTGATATCAGATTTTGTATGTGTTTTTTATTGTACATACCCTGTAACTACACGAAACAAGAGAGGAACAAGCACTACTTTCATTTACAGCCCGTAGATTCACACTTACCCTGTAACTACATGAAACAAGAGAGGAACAAACACCACTTTAATTTACAGCCCGTAGATTCACACTTACCCTGTAACTACATGAAACAAGAGGGGAACAAACACCACTTTAATTTACAGCCCGTAAATTCACACTTACCCTGTAACTACATGAAACAAGAGAGGAACAAACACCACTTTAATTTACAGCCCGTAGATTCACACTTACCCTGTAACTACATGAAACAAGAGAGGAACAAACACCACTTTAATTTACAGCCCACAGATTCACACTTACCCTGTAACTACATGAAACAAGAGAGGAACAAACACCACTTTAATTTACAGCCCGTAGATTCACACTTACCCTGTAACTACATGAAACAAGAGAGGAACAAACACCACTTTAATTTACAGCCCGTAGATTCACACTTACCCTGTAACTACATGGAATAACAAGCACCACTTACCCTGTAACTACCCCTTAATTAAAAATACTTGCAGTATAAATGCTTTGTTAATTTTCCTGACAGTTACCCCTTTATTCCCCAAATATTACATATTATTCCCTTATACCTACACGTACTTACTTTATTATTACACTATAATTACCGAAAGTTACGCTGTAAATTTGCTTTACTTACGCAGTACTTTACGGGCTGTAATCTAAAGCAATGCATTTATTAAAGACACCATTCTTCTGGAAGCTCAACTGAATGACAGCATGCTAATGACATGATTAAATCAAGCACATCTTCATCTTGAGTGGTGTGGCTGGTTTGATTGCTCACATAACCTCTATCGAGCAGGAAAAGCATTGGGATTCAACGTCAATGAAGGACTAGAATAAAATGATGGCAAATCTGTGAAAAAAAAATATGCTCTACAGTCAAGCACTGCTGCACAGCTGGGTTATCCATGGCTGTGTTTGACTGAATACGAAGACATGTCAAAAGGTGCAAATTAAAGCTGGCCCTCATTGAGTGAGCTGTAAGGATGTGCTCTGGTACGTTTTTCACTGCAATACATTGCATGCCACAGAAATCGCTAATAGGTTAATAAGTTCACATGCAGTCCATACAGGGTTTTAAACACTATTACACTCAACCATCTTAGCAGAAATGTCATTGACTGGCATGTGTAAGGCATTTCAGTCCAACAGTGATGTTGGATGTGTAAAGGTTTTACTTGAAAGGCCCTCCACTGCATTATAAAATGCTTATGTTTATCATATCTTAGTTAAAGTACATGCGATTAAAAATATTGAATAGAAACTAATGATCTGCAGTGTATCACATAATGTTTACTAATGATATAGTTGAAGCATATCTCCTATGATAAATAGAGGATTGCTGGGAAAGGCTTAAGTACAGTATAACTATTTTAAATAGACCATAAAGTGACATATTGTGTCTTAAAATATGCTAATGTGACCGTTTCAAAAGCGTCACATATTCCGAAGGCAGAAATCAATGAGACATGTTTAAATACTTTAAAAGAAAGTACTTTAAATTACCATGCGGCAGCATATGCAAATTGTGCGCTGTTTGAAGGCATGCCTGTGGATTTTTTTCCAAACCCTTTGTTCCGTGTTTATGAAAAATATGATAGATGTCTTCAGAGTGAGCAGGCAGAAAATAATTTGCTGCCTCTTCCTCTCATATTCTGGATAACATCTCTGAATTTTATCTCAAAGTCCACCATCTCCGTCATGCAATTTTAGTTCAAAGACAGCCGTATTGTTGAGGAGTGGATGATTTGTAATTTGTATTTCAGGAGATGTGGTCGCATTCATCATGCAGAAGAGATCTTCTTCCTGGCCCCTGTTTTTTAATGAATATTCTGATGAGAGGCTGTCTTTTACTGAGATGTCCCCTTCAATTTTCTGCCCTGTTTATACAGATTCATGGGCCTCGTTCTTCCAAAAGCACTACAAAAGTTCTTTGACAGCAGAGATGGCTGAAAAAAAAAAACTTTTCAATTCCACATCTCCATGCCTTTTGTTGGCTTTTGTGGTCCATTTTTACAGTTTATAATGTCTTTTTATGTTTAGAATATTTTAAGATTACTTGCACAGTTACTGTGTACACTTTATATAAGTTAAATAACCATTCCATCAGGTTAGATTTATAGACAAATTATGTCACTAGATGTCGTTCCAAACCCGTAAGTCGTTCATCTTCTGAACACAAATGAAGATCTTGTGATGAAATCCGAGTGCTTTCTGGCCCTCCACTGACAGCTACGCAAATACCACTTTAATTGCTTCAAAAAGTTCATAAAGAGATCGTAAAACTAATCCATAGGAGGGACAGAAAGTTTTCATTAGTAGTAAGGATTACTGGTAGTAATTGGGATCAATTTTGATTTCATGATAACTTTTAACTTCATCAGCTTAACAGGTAAACTCATCCACTCACTAGTCCACTTTCACAGCTTCAAGGGGCCCTATCATACACAGGCATCACGCAAGTGTTTTTTGCTAGTTTCAGCCCAACGCAGTTATCATTTTCACGTCCAGCGCCACATTGTTTACATAGCAAATGCATGTGCTGGTCTGAAAATGAGGTGTGTTCAGGCGCATTGTTGGAGCGTTGCTATTTTGAGGAACTGAAAACGACCTTTTAGACCATGCACTGGGTACCCGACCATTTTTCCCATCGTTAAACTAGCAAAAGTGGATTCGGATTAGGGCCTACTATGTGACAACATTTCAAGTCAGACAAAATGTCTAATCGACATGCATTAGTTTAAGTCAGATGCCAATCAGTCGGTGCAGATCCGCACAAAGACATGTTGCATATTGTGTGAGCATGTGAGTGTGAAAGTGTGGCGTTTGTGCTTTTAGTGCAAATACGGCTGCAACAGCAAAGAGCATGCATTGATTCTCATTTGTATTTGACATCATGCATTATGCATTTGTATAATTTATATACAACATTTTTCCTTCCAGAATGTTTTTTTTTTGTGGCATAAAACTGATTTGATGTCAACATGGAAGTAGTAGTAATGTCCTTCATAACCGTCACTAGGGCAACCTAATAGTTACAGCGACTGGCTACATGCTGACGGTGTTTAAGAATCATTGAATGAAGCCATTAGGTGGACGCGGTGAAGCGTCTTGAAATTCTAATGATCAATCTCCATTTTTCTGTGGACTCTTTGGTCATATGTATTTATTCCTCTGTTGCCATGGATCTGATATATGATAAAGAACCTCAGGGAGACAAACGGTGCCTGCAGTCCATGGCCATTTCTTCTCTCTGCATTCAGTTCTTATATCATTACCTATTATACCGTTCCTGACCTGGTTAAGAAGAGAGCGGTGCATTTCCTCAGATGTGCTCCCAATCATCAGAGCACATGATACAGGTTGTCTCAGCACAGTTGGCCCAGTAGTCATCTATGTTGAAGGTAAATATCACAGAAGAGACTACTGAACCTTAAGCTGGGCCAGATAAAAGTGTTCTGATTGAACGGCATTGGTCCATCCCACTGAGATGGTGAGAATTACACATTAGATGGCACATAAATGAATTGCAGTCTACAGTACATCCAGATATTTCCAAACTTAAACTTTAACTTATACTTAAATGCAACTGATTTAGGACAGTGAAATATTTGTATAAATGTAAAAAAAAATGCGGAACCACTTTATATTAGGTGGCCTAAACTACTATGTACTAACATTTAAATGAATCATTTGATAGAATGCACTTATTGTATACATACATTGTTTTTACATTGTACTTACATTAAAAAAATTACCTGCATGTAATTACATCTGTAATTAATTTCTGTAGTTACATTTATAATTACACTAATTCCCTTACACCTAACCCTACCCTTAAACTTACCCATACCACCACACCTGTCCCTAACTTTACCCTTAAACTTACCCATACCACCACACCTGTCCCTAACTTTACCCTTAAACTTACCCATATCACCACACCTGTCCCTAACTTTACCCTTAAACTTACCCATACCACCACACCTGTCCCTAACTTTACCCTTAAACTTACCCATACCACCACACCTGTCCCTAACTTTACCCTTAAACTTACCCACACCACCACACCTGTCCCTAACTTTACCCTTAAACTTACCCACACCACCACACCTGTCCCTAACTTTACCCTTAAACTTACCCACACCACCACACCTGTCCCTAACTTTACCCTTAAACTTACCCATACCACCATACCTGTCCCTAACCTTACCCTTAAACTTACCCATACCACCACACCTGTCCCTAACTTTACCCTTAAACTTACCCATACCACCACACCTGTCCCTAACTTTACCCTTAAACTTACCCACACCACCACACCTGTCCCTAACTTTACCCTTAAACTTACCCATACCACCACACCTGTCCCTAACTTTACCCTTAAACTTACCCATACCACCACACCTGTCCCTAACTTTAACCTTAAACTTACCCATACCACCACACCTGTCCCTAACTTTACCCTTAAACTTACCCATACCACCACACCTGTCCTTAACTTTACCCGTATCCCACCTCAATATCAGTGAAAGTGTTTTGCAATACAATATGAACACAATAAGTACATTGTACTTATTTTTTGAAGTGCATAGTAGTTAAGGACACCTAATATAAAGTGGGACCAAAAATGCAATTTAATTTAGTGACATTATGTACACAGAAACTGCACACATTGCTTTTAAAGCCTCATGCATGAATGCTAAGTTATTGTTTTGATTATAAAATCAAAATGCTGAGAAGAAATATGTCTTGCTGGGTGAAAATGCACTAAGAAGAATGTGAAAAAATGACAATTCAATTTGCTGTAAACCGATTACAGTTTACAAGTACAAAATGCTAAAATGATTGCCAACCCTGTTGATGTTCAACACATTCTTGACAGGGCTGTTGTTGTTTATGTTGATGCTTTTGTGCACACATATTACATGTTGAATTATCTTCCTTTTAAATTATCTGTGCTGTCCTGCTGTGCCTCCTGCAGCATCAGTGCTACTAAAATAACAAGTGCAGTCTGCACTATTGATCATTGTGGAAGTAATAATGTTTTTACTGAACAATTTTTTTTTGTTTTTGTTTTTTTTAAAGAAAGATTAAGGTTTGCATATAATGTGACATCTGAGAAATCAGTAAAGGCACCCTATGAATCCCAGCTGTTCAGTTTTTACAGTAATTACATCGAACTAATTACATATGTAGATGTCTAAACTGACCAATTTCAAACCATAATCTACAAGCATGATATGACAAGCTGTTATTGTTGTGATTGGCAGACCATGAGATAAATAAAGCAAAAAGGGGTTACACTTTAAACGTTCAACTAACTAGAAGTAACTTTGCTACTACATGTCAACTAACTCTCATCGCAGTATTAGTAGACTGTTAGGGTTCGGGTTAGTAGAATAAGTTGATATGTTGTTGCAAAGTTACTTCTAGTCAGTAGAATGTCTGTTGGGGAGCATCGCAATAAAGTGTTTGCAACAAATCCTCATTCTTGGGTTCATAATTGTCACAACAGACAAATGATGTTGTACTTGTGGAACAGTACCAACCAAGGTGAGAGATAGGTAAGCCCTGTTTATACCTGGTATTAAGATGTGTTTTGGTCGATCGGATCACAAGTAGACGAGGGAGACACATTCCTATTTACACCTGGTTTTTTAATCTGTCTCTTTTGTCCACTTTTAAACACTTCTGTCCTGATTTCTTTGAGGGGAGGGTCTATGGGCGGGTACATTCATGGGCTTTTTCAGATCTTTCGATCTAATGGATGAAATAAGTCCAGTTCTCACTATTAACTAGATGCTTATTAGCCTTAATCCTATCCATACCTAAAATTAACAACTGCCTTACTATTGATAAGCAGTAATTAGGAGTTTGAGGCAAAAGTCATAGTTAATAGTTACTTAATAGTGAGAATTGGACCCTAATATAAGTGCGAACGATTGCGCAATAGACACATGAACGTGGTCAGAGATGATGGAAAAAACACACAGAGACCACGCCGAAAGCTTTGAGTGTGTTAGAAATCATGAATGGAGAGAAAATTCTGCTTGGTACATTTTTCAATCTTGGGTCTCCAGCCAACAAAGTTTAAATCCTGTCTGGCTAGTGCTCTTATGTTGCCTTTCGAACATATCCGACCACATGAGCGAAAGCAATCCGGTCGAATACGTTTTCGACTACCTCTAAAAGTGGTCGAAAGTGGACAATCTCAAAACGTTTTAGACCCTGTTTACACCTGTATTCAGCGTAGTCCACTTGTGATCAGATCGACCAAAACGCATCTTAATACCAGGTGTAAACAGAGCCTAACTTTATTAATGAGTCTCTTTAATCACAGGAAACATGCTGCTAAAGAAAGTGAGGTGACACCACACAATGTGAGGTCTTACAAACTCAGGACGAGACAAAACTGTTGAAAAGGTGAGAGTGAGTGTAAATCGTGTCTATGATGAGGGAGGTAACAGTGAACAGGTGAAGGTGATTTGGATTCTGACGAATGAGAAGGGGGAGAACCATGTGGAGGCTTGACAATAATATTGTTGCAACATTAAAGTTTGCATGAGTATAAAGCCGAAAGTATACTAATTTTTTTACGTGTACACGAGCGTATACGCACAATCGCATGCACAGCCTTGCAAAGTATACTTCTTTTGACTCGTACGCGTACACAGGCGTTCGACATATGCGCAGTTTTGAGCAATCTCTCACCACAAGTTACAACCCATGTAAATACTGCAAAAAAAATTAAATGCGCATGTGCAACCTGCTCGTACGCGTAAAAAGGTATACTTTGGCCTTACCTCAGCTGCTGGGTTATTTGGTAACACTTTAGAATGCTGATCCATCATTAATGAATAACTACACAGGAATAAGTGAGCAAAGCAGTATTAGCACTCTAGTAACTACTATTAACTAACTAGAAACTCTGATTAATAAATGAGTTACTAATAGTGCTTAGTCGAATGTGGTAGTTCACTATTAGCTAATCAGTAACTCTTTTTCATACCTCCCAGAGGACTACTAAGAACTACTATATACAGGTTCATAATTAACATGAATAATGTATTATGTATAATTAATTGTAAAGTGGAGATCATGATAACCCAATGACTCAATATTATTAAATCCTTAAGAAGGAATTACTAATTATTTGGATCAGTATTCTAAAGTGAAAAACACGATAACTCTGTAGTAATGAATGAAGTCATTGTAAACTTTTTGGACAGTAATGACTCAAGTGTTACTACTACTTCTATAGGAATTACTAGTTATTTGGATCAGTATTCTAAAGTGAAGATCACAATAACCCACTTGTAATTACTTAAGTTACCATCCAAAACCTTACAAAAACCTCAAAAGCTTGCAATGATTTCTGTCATTACTACAGAGTTATCATGTTTTTCACTTTAGAATACTGATCCAAATAATTAGTAATTCTTTAGAAGGATTTAGTAACACTTGAGTCATTACTAGTGGGTTACCATTACCTTCACTTTAGAATTAATTATACATTATGCATTATTCATGTTAATTATGAATCTGTATATAGTAGTAATCCTCTGGGAGGTATATGAAAAAAAAATAGTAGTTATTGATTAGCTAATAGTGAACTACCACATTCGACTAAGCACTATTACAAACTAATTTATTAATCAGAGTTTCTTGTTAGGTAATAGTAGTTACTAGAGTGTAAATAATGCGTTACTCATTTGTTCCTGTGTAGTTATTCATTAACGATGGATCAGTATTCTAAAGTGTTATTGGTTATTTTTACTATCAATACAAATAATGAACCCTCTCACACACCTACCCAGTGCTAAGTCAGTGTAACCCAATGTTGTGTAGTCTGTGCCAAACCGGTTAAAACTGGATACATTTTTCAACAGTCATTTTGAGCTCTGTTCTGAGAGAAAACTGTTTGTATCACATTGTATTCCCTTCAAATTATTACTGTAAAAATAGGAAACATCTGTAGTCTCACATTTTACCTTTTTGTTTACATGTACGTTGTATATTTTATCCATTTTCATGTTTCCTTGGCACTCCTAGCTTCATGCTCAACTAATGATTTACAGGAGCCAAACCTTACTAAACCTCAGATGACTTCACAGTAATATGATACAGCTAATCATCCAGGCTATTTCAGGATTTCACTGATTGTCAGATATTCAAATAACACTGCCAAAACCTTGACTGCCTTCCCGGAGCTAGCTACTGTTTTTGTAAGGTGACATTTTGGGTTGTGTTTTAAATAGACCCATGTTTATGAGGAAGGAGAATATGAAGACCAAGTTACAGCCATTAGAAGAATTGTTTTTCTCATAGCCTAGTTGTCTGTTTATTACAGTTCACTTCAGAATGTGCTGAAAAGTATCAGACATTCAGTAATCAGTGCACTAGTAGATGTAGGAGGGCAAGCTGTCATTTAACTAAAATATCAGATTTTTTCTTTAACCTCTGATTAATTATACAAAATCTGAGTCATCTAAAAAGTTTCTTGTCTAAATCCACATTCTGGCACCATTGGTTTCCCCTAAGGAGGTTAGGTGAATCTGTGTTCCCTTATGAAAAAGAAGTGTGCTGTTAGTATACTTTTTTTAAACTAAAAATAAGAAAGTATACTTTCAGTCTACCTTTTATGTACTTCTCAGAAATATGCTTAACATTGCACTTCAGTATACTTGACCTATACTGCCAGAAAGGTCTAAGTATATTTGGCCTGTACTTGTACTCAACCTTTTGATCGAGATATACATTAAAGTATAATTAAGTATTTTAAGTGTACTAGACTTGTAGTTGTGTTTACTCTTTTGAGTGAGTAGTCTATTAAATACTTTTTTTTATATAGTTTTACATACAGTTTTATAAACTTACATTGTCTGAAAATATTGGACCCACTTTATATTAGGTGGCCTTAACTACTATGTACTAACATTTCAATTAATCATTTAATACAATGCACTTATTGTGTACATACATGTTTTTACATTGTACTTAAATTTTAAAAATTACCTGCATGTAATTACATCTGTAATTAATTTCTGTAATTACATTTATAATTACACTGTTGACACTTACCTTACACCTAACCCTACCCTTAAACTTACCCATACCACCACACCTGTCCTTAACTTTACCCTTAAACTTACCCATACCACCACACCTGTCCCTAACTTTACCCTTAAACTTACCCACACCACCACACCTGTCCCTAACTTTACCCTTAAACTTACCCATACCACCACACGTCCCTAACTTTACCCTTAAACTTACCCATACCACCACACCTGTCCCTAACTTTACTCTTAAACTTACCCATACCACCACACCTGTCCCTAACTTTACCCTTAAACTTACCCATACCACCACACCTGTCCCTAACTTTACCCTTAAACTTACCCATCCCACCACACCTGTCCCTAACTTTAGCCTTAAACTTACCCATACCACCACATCTATCCCTAACTTTACCCTTAAACTTACCCATACCACCACACCTGTCCCTAACTTTACCCTTAAACTTACCCATACCACCACACCTATCCCTAACTTTACTCTTAAACTTACCCATACCACCACACCTGTCCCTAACTTTACCCTTAAACTTACCCATCCCACCACACCTGTCCCTAACTTTACCCTTAAACTTACCCATACCACCACACCTATCCCTAACTTTACCCTTAAACTTACCCATACCACCACACCTATCCCTAACTTTACTCTTAAACTTACCCATACCACCACACCTGTCCCTAACTTTACCCTTAAACTTACCCATCCCACCACACCTGTCCCTAACTTTACCCTTAAACTTACCCATACCACCACACCTATCCCTAACTTTACCCTTAAACTTACCCACACCACCACACCTGTCCCTAACTTTACCCTTAAATTTACCCATCCCACCACACCTGTCCCTAACTTTAGCCTTAAACTTACCCATACCACCACATCTATCCCTAACTTTACCCTTAAACTTACCCATACCACCACACCTGTCCCTAACTTTACCCTTAAACTTACCCATACCACCACACCTATCCCTAACTTTACTCTTAAACTTACCCATACCACCACACCTGTCCCTAACTTTACCCTTAAACTTACCCATCCCACCACACCTGTCCCTAACTTTACCCTTAAACTTACCCATACCACCACACCTATCCCTAACTTTACCCTTAAACTTACCCATACCACCACACCTGTCCCTAACTTTACCCTTAAACTTACCCATACCACCACACCTATCCCTAACTTTACTCTTAAACTTACCCATACCACCACACCTGTCCCTAACTTTACCCTTAAACTTACCCATCCCACCACACCTGTCCCTAACTTTACCCTTAAACTTACCCATACCACCACACCTATCCCTAACTTTACCCTTAAACTTACCCACACCACCACACCTGTCCCTAACTTTACCCTTAAACTTACCCATACCACCACACCTGTCCCTAACTTTACCCGTATCCCACCTCAATAGCAGCAAAAGTGTTTTGCAATACAATATGAACACAATAAGCACATTGTACTTATATTTTGATGTAAGTACATAGTAGTTAAGGCCACCTAATATAAAGTGGGACCGAAAACAGATATGTTCCTAATTCTGCATATCTGAATTGTTGTGTAGGCTAGTCCAGTGGTAGTGTACATAGGAATTTGCTTCAAATCTACTTTACTCTTTCCCCGCCATTGACTGAATTTTCCGGCTATCCATGTTTTCACTGTCATACGGTAGGGGGCGCTATGACACATCTTCTAGTACTGAATCTCCAGAACCAAACAGAAGAAGAAGCAGAAACAGGCGATAGAAGAAAACAACGCAATCATCAAACATTAAACAGCATGTAAATCAAAACTGCCTTATGTTAGCGAATGAAACGCTTAACCCATGAAGAGGAAACGACTGTAAAGCTTTGGGGGTGTTGATGGACTCGATTTACTCCATCTATATTTTGATCATCATTCTGAATCTGATCAAGGCGATTGCGATTTTCTCAACTTTTTGTTTAAAATGTTGCTTTTTAAAAAATAAATAAATAAACTTACCCACATTCAATTGTTAATAAAAAAGAATGCATGAAGCTAGAATTACATGTTTTTAAAATGGAAAGAGTTAAAGTACAGTTAAAGGTTAAAGTACAGTTACAATGACCTTGTCTAGAACAGAAGAATTGTGATAATTACTTGGCAATAAGGGCTGTAAATGTTTCTCTTATGCCTTCCCAGGTGCAGACATGCTTCAGATGTGTTTAACAAATGACCAGTTTGCACAACAACTACAAGAAAAGTCTTACTGATTAGATGTTCAAATATGTTAAAAAGTGACAGCACATCAAAAGAGCATCTATGTTTTCAGAGTTAAACATGTCTGAAGGCCATTCTTGAATAAAAAGGCATTAATCATTGCAAACATGAATGTACAAAATAGAGCTCATTGACAGCATCCTGCTATTCATGAGATACAGGCTTGTTGGTTAAAATGAACCATCCAGGTGATTTCATTAAATATAATTTAGATAACAATTTAATCCCGCTTTTTGCCATTCATTTTTGATGTATCTGTACATTTTGTTATGGAACCCGCTGAATGTTACATTCTTTACAGTAGCTATGTTTGCCCTGGCGCACTGCAGGGATTTCTGCAGGGAGAAATTTTGATCCTATTTCTCAGCAGGCCCACAGAGAGTTGTCTAAGAGAAGTGTCTGATATGGTAAATAGGCGCAGAATTACATAAATAATTTAAGGGGGTGTTCATTAATAAAACCTACTTTACAAGTCTCTTTTAAGCAGAGAGATGCAAGCTTGTGAGAAAGTGCTGACAATTTTGACCAGAGACGGACAAGGTCAGGACAGGGTCACTTGTCTCTGTGGCACAGATGAGTATCTGTTTGACCCCTAAACAGATTAATCATAACACCCCACCTCGCTCATGCATTTTACTTCCCCACGCAATCAAATCACCCTCACTTGCGGCAGTGCTGTTTGGCATCTTTTTCTCACAAGGTCTTTGTAACCTCCATTCATTCATCTCTGATGAAAGCCTACATTACAAGGACTCAGTGTCAGTAATACAGGCCATTCTTTGTCAAGCTAACAGCTATAATGGAGGATGGATATATCAGATAATAAATGCCAAAATAGGACCTCAGGACAAAAATATCAGGATCAATGATCTCATATCGAGATCCAAAGTATTGTCATAAGATGACATTAAAATCGCAAGACGTAAATGTGCGTGTTAGTATGAAAGGAAGTGAGGCTCTTCTTAAGTACATCAAAGCAAAGGAGACCTTTCAGTCTAATTAGTTTGTCCTTTATAAAAGGATTAAGGGCTCAGATTGTTATATTCATCATCAGATAGCTTAGGAAAGCTAATGGATGAATCAATGCTTGCTGCAACTGGTGGATTCACAGTAATTAGTTACTTCTAGTAACATTAACTTCTGCCATTAACTTTTCAGAAAGTGGGAAGTACAGTGAAAAAAAGATACTTTGGACCAACTTAAAAAAAAAAAAAAAAAATTTTTTTTTATTTGATGAATAAACATGTAATTTTGCTTATGCACTTACAATGAAATTCTATGGGGCAAACGTTGCACTGAAATAAATGTAGAAAAAAAGTTTTAAAAAGTATAACCATAAATCATAATATTGTGATAAAAATCACTAAACTTACAGCCAAGTGTATTATTTTTTCTCAAATTATATTAATTTGGTTTAAAACTTAAATCCTGGTTTAATATTAATCAAAAATATTTATTTTTCCAAAGACAAGAACATTAATACAGAGTAAAAAGATTATTTTTTATAATATTAAAAAGTAGACAGTATATGAAAAAGTATTAGCATTTGCCGTGTGGTTGATGCAATGTCATTAGCTGAGCAGAAATACATAAGGTTGAGAGGTCCATCTGTTTTCCATGTTTCCATGTTTCTGGAGTAAATATTCAAATTTTGTGTGCGTGCAGCCAACAGTTACGTCACTGGTAGTTCCTATTGTGCTGGACCCTACTCTGAAGTAGGAGCTAATTTAGTCCCCTCAAAAGGAGTTCCTAGAACTAAAATTGTTCCCAGTTCCTGCGGTGCTAACATGCCAAAAAGCAGGTACTTCCGCCATTAATTCTAGGAACTATAAAAAGGTTCTTGCTCTCATTTTCACAGTGAGACGAGATCTCATGGAGACTTGCGAGATCAAACATGACTTGAGAATTAAAACAAATGGAGGATGATTGATGTCATCAACTGGTTCTCTTTGCGTGGGTTTTGTTTTATGGGAAGAAAAACAAAGGAAAATAAAAGAATAAGGGTGATCTTCTTTCTCAATACTCCACTTTCGTGGCATGTTTGTGGCTAACAAGTTTCAGCTGTAAAAAATAATACGCTGTAGCTACTCAATAAAATTGTGGCAACAGATTACAAGCAATATTATTAATTAAATTCAACAAATAATAATTGAGTTTGAGTTTGGTTTTCTTTGCAACAAATGATGTGCTTTTTTAACATTGTTAACTCCATAAGCCATGAGTCAAACTGCCCAACTAAAGGAAACACTGATCACCATAATGATGACCAAACATTTTCAATAAAACATCAACATCTAAACCCCTTTTAATTTTCAAAAAGGTACAACCAAGGTGACTTTGCTTGACCAGAGGTGGAGCCAGGTGATTCGAAGACCAAAACAGAGCTGGTGGGAGTGAGGACGACACTGGAACTGAGGGGATGGAGGAGCCCAGTGGATTCAAAGGAGTGGAGGGACCAGGCACAGCCACAGGCCCAGAAGTATGCAGGGGGAGCCAGGGGGTTGTTGAACCCAGGCGAAGATGGTAGGACGAATGACCCCGGTGTAGCTGGAGGGATGACAGGCCACAGTGGAGCTTTTCTCATTGTACATACGGAAGTATTGCATATAAATAGCACATAACACATTACATCAGTTCTGTCAGTCAGTGTAGTAGAATGGCATACATGTATATTCTTTGAAATGTGAAAACTGTTGTATTTGAGCCAGCTGTTGATATAGATGGTTTTTACATCAGAGTATCTATGGGTAAATCCAAAATCCTTGCATAATACAAAACAAGGCTAGTGAATTAGTTAACACAAAAGAAAGCAACAGTACAGACTGTGCAGAATACTCTGAGATAACAGCGAGTCTGCCAGTCGATATCATTAAGTGTTTTCCAATACAATAATGTGTCTATGTAGCTTCAAGCTGAGCTGTTAGCACCATCATTTCCTTTCATTGCTTCAGAACCTCAGAAAACAGAAAGATTATTTTTTATAGTCAGAAAATATCCAAGCCAGAAACTTTGGATAGATGACATTGTAGAGCAGTTTTGTATATCCTGACAGTGGGTAGACGGAGTTGGTAATATCTTTAATAATAATAAACAGATATTACTTTCCTTCCAGCAGGCATAATGACTCAATTACAGTCATCTCAGAATGGTTGTAGCATTTAACACAGGGGGAAACTGATATGTTGGTTCATAATTGAAATACGATCACATTACCCCTGTTTTATTTTCTTTGCACTTGTTGCCGGTCCATTACAGAATTGATTTTAAAATTTTACTTTTTGTTTTTAGAGCTTTGACATTCTGAGTGCAGATACAGCTGTTAGATGTCTGAGGACATCTGAGCAGAGATCATTACTTCATTACCCCGAGATCTAGGCTGAAGTCGAGGGGCGACTGTGCTTTTTTCCATTTGCTAGGCTACAACAGTGGAATTGTCACAGTGGGGTCCGAGGAAGATGAAGACGAGGATAAGGTAAAGGTAAATACAAGGTTTATTAACAAAGAAGACAAGGTGCGCAACAGTGTGCACTTAAGCACAGACAATACCAGACAACTGAACTGAAAACAAGCAGGAACTGGAGACCTGGGCGGAGCCGTGGTGACGAGCACCCGAGGGGGACACCAGAACTCCCGAAGCCTGAGGCGGAGCCGGTGTGACTGATGACCAAGGCGAGTCCGAGGGGAAGGAGGATCCTACTGCAGCCCTAGGGGTGGAAATCCGAAGCGCAGCGGGAGGATCATAGGTCCGTGGCGCAGGGGTGACGACTGACCAAGGGGGAGCCGGAGGGATGAGGGAACCTGGTGAAGCCGCAAGGTCGAGGGATTCTGGTGGTTCCGAGGGTGGGAGGAGCCACAGTGTAGTCAACAGGTGACGCGAGAGGATTCGAGGCCGGAGGCAGAGCCAACAGATCCCCTAGAATGGGCGAGGCTGGTGAGTGCTGTTTCTAAGGCTTATTCGCACTGTGAGGAAACACGGGAGAAGGCACAGGGCAGCACGAAGACAGCTGAGGCAGGGCTGGAGGACTGGTGCTATTTAATTGTAAAGATGGGAGAGAGATCACAGGTAACAGTTCACAGATTATAAGGGATGAATCGGTCTCTATGTTAGTTAAATCCAGTGATTCTGAAAGCTCACACAAATCAGGGTGGGGCAGGGTGGGAGGCAATAATTCTGTGTTCCAGTCTATGAGCCAGTCCTCACCAGTGTCCAACTCCACCAAAATTCCCTCCGGGATGGCTGTTGCCGGCTCACACCCCTAGTCATGTGGGATCTTCGGCTCCGGGCCTGCAGTGGGCGCTGTCGTCACAGGCTCCTTGTCAGCGGCGGGCGGAAGCTCTCCGTCTGCGGGGGGCTCAGGCGTTGTCGTCTCCGTGGTGCAGGATGTTGGTGGGCTGTGCTCTGGGTCGGCCTGCGAGACATCTGTGGGGTGTGGCTGGATGAAGACGTTGTTGTCCTCCGTTTCGCCCACTTTTTTTAAGTAACTAGTAAAGTAACTAAATTCCTTAAATTTACAACAGAACAAAACAAAAGTTACTTTTTCAAATAAGTAATGCAAGTTACTTTGTTTTACCATTTATTGACTGACAGCTCGATTGTAGTTCTAGACTAAATGTGAGCAGGCATTTACTCATCTCACTTGCACAAAAACAGATTCAGTATTCCTCAAAATGAACAAAAACAGTGAAATGCTAACTCAGAATATGACGCAAACCTGCAATAATTAAATGTCAAATAACACAAATAGTATAAATTTAATCTCACTTTATTAACCAATTTGACTTTGCTGCTGACCTTCAATGATCCAATTCAACCATACATTTGTGTTTCATTTTTTTTCGTTTCCATTAGCCTTCAAATTGCACAAATTGAAAATACGCCCAATGGAAACATCAATTTCGCAGAAACTCCCATATATTGCAAAAAAGTTTTTATGCTCGCATGAGGTGGTTTTTTAGGCAATTCGGAAAAGGAATATTTAGCAAAACTGCAATAGAAACATTTCCACTTTTAACGGTCACCTGGCGTACGTAAAAGTCAATCATTCTTTAAAGATGGCACGTTATGTTTGGACAGAAGATGTCCTTTATTAAATTCATAAAAGACAAAATAATTATGGAAATACTGGATTCTAAACAACCAAAAAATGCCACAATTTATCTAGGCCTTGAAACAGATATGAGGGAGCAACACCCAGAAACAAAGTGAAAGTGGCCGCTCAAAAGTATAAGGGGCTTCCCTTGCCTTTAATGCTTGTATAACACACCTTCGTCTACTTCAGTTAAAATAATAGCCATAATATGGCTATTGTTGAAGTGATTGTGTGAACTTTCTTTTCCTGTGTCCTATTCTTCTGTAGTCTATAGCTAGACCTTCAGACTGACAGTAGTGGGTCTGGACTTTTTCGCAGCATTCATTGGCCAAGGACTGCCCAAGAGGACGTTTGACTGACATGTAATGCAACCAATCAAGGTTCGTTTTGTTCTGCGTCATGTTTAGGGACATGAAAATGTAAAGTCGATGTCCCTGGAATAACAGACCAGCATGCATCTATAAATTATTCATTCATAAACGTTGTTCAAGTTTACTGCAACAATGGAGCCACGAACTTCATATACTTTTGAAAAAACAGCGTTTAGTTGATCCTGATAAGCTCTCATTGTCACATTTGTTTTTTTAGAGATCCACTATTGTACTGGGCCCGGTTGCATGAAAGCCCTTATGTTAAGAAAACCCTTAGTTATAAGGTTAAGGGTACCCTTAGTGAAACATGGGTTGCAAGGAAAAAAACACTTAAGGAATCTTAAGGCTGTCACTAAGTATTTCCCTTAAATGCTTAAGTTTTCCCTTAAGTTCTGTGATGCGTTGCAACAAAGTCCTTAGTAACCGTTTCACCTTAAAAAATTTAAGGGACCAAAACAGCTCCCTTAAGTCATTTCAAGCGCGATGGCTGATTTCATGCTCATTGAAGAGGAAGAAGTACCTAGGCACATTTTTAATGATCGAAATAATCCATTGGAGACTATGAATGATACCCAATTATTAAGGGAATATAGGTTTGACCGTCAGTCAATCCTTCGTCTCATCGCAAAGCTAGAGCCTGAAATTGAGCTCCAAACACGACGAAGTCTTGCACTCCCGACACTGCTTAAAATTTTAATTGCTTTGAGGTTTTTTGCTTGCGGTACTTTTCAGTCTGTCATTGGCGACGTCTTCAGGGTACACAAATCCACTGTCTGCAGAGCTGTCCATCGAGTGGCCATGTGTCGCTGAATTGACACGTATGTGAAATTTCCTTCCAGAGATGAGGAGGATGTATTAGCGGAGTTTTTTTTGCAGTTGCTGGATTCCCACGCGTTTGCGGAGTGATAGATGGAACACACGTGCGAATTCAAGCCCCCCACCAATATGAAGATCAATTTGTCAACCACAAAAACTTTAATTCTATAAATGTACAGCTGATGTGTGACCCAGACAGCAAAATAACAAACGTTACTGCTGAGTGGACCGGCAGTACCCATGACGCACGAGTGCTGTCTGAAAGACAATTTTTTCGCAGTTTTGAGGGGTTTACTTTTGGAGGGCCAATGGTTATCCCTGTCGTTCATGGCTTATGACACCTTTTAGAAATCCAGTAGGAGCTGCACAGGTAAAATTCATTTAAATAATATCAGCTTAGCTATTTAGATGAATAAATCAATAAAATTAGTTAAATGTGCGGAAATAGAGGTAGTCTAGCTATCATGTTCCGTTTTTCATATTGCGGGAACGATACAACACTGCTCTAACAAAATCCAGAGTAATCATAGAAAGGAGATTTCACTGTCTTCACGGAGAGATACGTCTGGAACCAACAAGAGCAGGGAGAGTCATCATTGCATGTGTCATTCTGTTTAACATATCAAAAGACTTTGGTGTGCTCATGGATGAACATGCTGACCCTGATGAAGCAGTGCAACCAAATCAAGACATGGAGGGTGTAACAATCGAGGGACACACTATCCGAGACATGCTTGTGCAAACATTTTTTTCCTAAAGTGGGCTAGAATATGTTCTATAATAAACTGTATATTAAATTCAGATTATATGCTGTAGAAAAGGAAAGTTAATAATATAAATAAATAAAATGAAAACTGCGATAAGTAGACATTTACAATAAGAAAATTACACTGGATTATTATATATATCATTTGAATAATAAATACTCTATATCAACAGATTCATGTTTGTTTTGTTTGTGTTATTCTTCTTCTCTTATTGGCTGTAAAGTCATTAATCCCTCTTCCGCCAGTTTGTTAATTTTGTATTGTAGTATTATGTTCTGCATATTCAAGTTTTCTTTTTCCATTTCTAATTTAGAAATCTCCAACTCTGCTTTCCTCTTCTGCAGCAAAAGAACTTCTCGTTGAAGTTGAGCGAGCCCAGATATTACAGAACAAGAACAAATAGGCTAAAACAATTGTTTAATTATATTAAAGATGCAATTGTGAAACGGTTTTGTTTTTACTCTTTTACACATGTCAAATGTGACACAGCTGTCACTAATAATGGTGCTAACCTCGCGGCTGGAAATCTGGGAGTGGGGCTTGTTTTTCCCAGTTTGGGTAGGCTGAAAAAAAAGATTTATAATTATTATTATAGCACCTTACCCAAATTCTTTACCTTTAAATAATGACCATTGTTGAAGACAAAAGACATTTTACAAAATGTGTTAGCGCTCATCTGCATTATTTTACCTGCTTCCCGAGCTGCTTTGAGGCATGCCAGCAATACCGACTAGAGTCGGAGAATCCTTCCCTAATATTTCTTGTACCAATTTCGATGTCTCGGACAGATCTTGTGGTGGTGGGCCTCCTCCTTTACACAACAAAACACTTGTTAAACTGTATTAAACCAAGCGCGCTCCTTTTTTTATATCCATTCACATAAATCAATTTAGCCAGAATGTAACTCATCGGTTTTCCTACATTCCCCATTTCTTTTCTTGAGCTCACAACTACGTTTTCATACTTCTTCTACTGTGCGCTTGACAGCAAGATTTCTTGAGTTATTTTTTTCCGTTATCTGCTGCCAGGCTTTCGCCTTGTGCACATGAGTGACTGATGGATTATATCGACTTTTGATAGTGTTTTTTCTTTTATCGTATTCTTTTAAAAGAATGGCCTGTTCATCCTCAGTCCAGTTTGGTTTACATTTTTTGTTTTCTGTAATGTTATTATTCTCCATACCTCAAATATTTTGGTGTAGCTGCGGTTGTAGCAAATGTTTGGTCTGCGGTCCGTTATATTCTGTTTATTGTGTGAGATGTAGTAACTATAGCAACCGCAGCTTCCATTGCCGTACGTTGCCAGAAACCATCGTGCAATGCTTAGTATAAACACGTAAGGGTGGTGGTTGAGACGTTTGTTGAGATGATTAAAAAAATCAAGAAATTTCCCCCCCTCAGTGATACCCATACTTAAGAGGTTTCATGCAACCAGGCCCTGATCCCCAAGACAACACAACCAATCAACCTGAATGATTTCTGCACTGTAGCATTTATTCCTGTGATCATGAATGATTTGAGAGGCTAGCCAAATATTACATCTGCTCCTCATCGCTCTATGGAAAAAAATGCGATTTGTTTACAGTTCAGCGTTTGCAATAATTCCCATCAGGCTGTAACTAAGCTTAAGACATTATGACTGCCAGTGGGTCTGGGACTAAAAATGAAGACAACAGTTTGCAATTATATTTTTGAGTTCTGACAACTTCTAATGAAATTATGTTCATGTATACGTGTACTGGTCATATACTTTTTCTCTAAATCATATTTATATGCATTAGTAGTGTATTAACTTTTTTATAACATAATTTCACATTCATGGGAGCTGGTAGACAAACAATTTCAAGGCCATTGTACAAGTGTGTATATGAGGAATAAAACACTGAGCTCTAATGAACCATGGGATTAAGGAAAGACTAGTGGACTTGACTCAATAAACTAGTTCATATTGTTATAGCTTATTGAAAATGCTAGTCTGTTGTAAATTAATGGCAAATGTTGATTTATTGCCCTATTACTAGACGTAAGTATGTCCCTTCATAACTATTGGTTCTGTGGGCGTACAGAGCTGTAGAAATTTCACTTACACAGCTCAGAAAATGTAATTTTACACAACTGTGGACCTCATAAAGCATTCTGCTCCAGTGTGCAAAGAAAGGCAGAGAGACAGGAAAAAATGGGTTTGGCCCTGGTTTAGCCCTCACTTTTCTTTCCAGATATTGCACTCTTTTCCTTTCCTGTTTTATCTACTGCTTCTTGCTCTCTTTAATCTGTTTCTACCTCGCTCAAAAAGCCTCTCCCTCACTCTTATGTCTCTGTCTGTTATCCAAAGTCCTGAAACCACCCTCTTTCCATCCCACAGTGCAAGGTGATCTACATCTAACACCTGTTAGACACTGTGTGATGGACCTTCTAATTGAGTCCTACTAAACCAGCAGAACCCAGTTGGACACCTGAGCCGAAGTTTACCTCGAAACTGACTGGGAGCCCAAGCCAGGGTATTCTGTAGGGTTTACCCCCTGCATAATGAGGAGGCGTAATGAAGGTCTAGTTTACAGGCACCGTCAAGCACAACTAATCGTGTTTTGCTTGGCAACAGTAGGTAACCCTGGCTTCAGATAACTGCAAAGGCCACGCTGTGTAGTCAGGCTGAGAATTCTTCCCCCACATCCGTCATTGGGACTGACAGTGACCGCCAATTCACTAACAAACCATGCCAGATTTTCAACCCAGCATCAGGGCTGTTTAAATGCAGTGTAACAAAGAAGGGCAATCAGTGTACCTTTCACAGCCAAATATAAACAAAATATCTGCAGTTAAAAATAAACCTATATTTAGAGACAAAATCTGTACTAATATTACTGACGAATACTTTGCAATTACCTTTATTAAAATTAACCATGGTTTTACTAAAAAGAAAACCATGTTTTATTTGTAGTAAAACCATGTGTATTAAAGTCAAACCAAGGCAACCACAAATCAACCTTTTTTGCTACACTAACCATAGTTTAACCATCATATTTGTAATAGAACAAATGGTAATCGAGCAGCCAAAAAACATGGTTACTTTTACTATAATAAAACCATGGTTAAGTTTCGTAAGAGTATATTTGATATATTTCGCCACCCTTCATCCATATTTGCTGAATGAAATCCAATGTGTCTTTTTACAAATTTTAGTGTGCCGAGTCCAAAAATAATGCCCGTTTTGTTCTAGCATGTCACAAAATATGATATGCATTTTGTAGCAATTACGGTAGACAAGCATTTGTAAGGTGTATTATAATTCTAATTACCAGGCAAACTGCTGCAAAGACATGATTCCCATCTTCCTCTGAGCCAGGTTAGAACTATTATTATTGGTTCAGTTCTCAGCTGATTTTCTCCTGTATGACATTCTTATGCCTATAATTTTTTCAAGGTTAGAATTATGTCCAGTGTGTCAGACACAGAAGGAACAGACGGTGGATGTAATGAAAACAGAAAATTTAATGAAACAGAGCAGTAATGAGTAGACACGGCACAAGATAGAGACTGGATGGACACTGGAACTTAGCTGACGGTGAAAGACTTGAGACAGAGACAGGGAACCATGTAGACGAGACTATGAGGACCCGGGAGCAGGAAGGTCTGTAGTCGTGACGAGATCGGACAAAGGACTGAGGAGTGTGTGGTGATATAGGACTTGTGATGAGGAAGGACAGGTGCTGGTGATTAAAACTCCGGTGACTGAGAACGAGGGGGCGTGGCAGGTGCAGGGAGAGAGTGACTGTGACAGTACCCCCTCCTCCATGGCCGGCTCCTGACGGCCGAAGATGACAGCAGGGACGGCCTCATCCTCTGGGAGCTGGACGGTTTGGGTGATCTTGGTGGAACTGGGCAAGTAGAGTGGGGTCTAGTACGTCCTCACGAGCGACCCAGGAATGTTCCTCGGGGCCGTAGCCCTCCCAGTCAATTAGGTATTCGAGGCATGACCCACGTCGTCGTGAGTCCAGGATGTCCTTCACCCGGTAAATGGTTTCCTCTTTGGCGAGGTCAGGAGGAGGTACGCAGTCACCGGGTTCTGTGGGGAGAGACAAAGGTTCAGTGTAAGGCTTGAGCAAGGAAACGTGAAATGAAGGTGCTATCCTGAAGTGTGAAGGGAGTTCCAATTGGTAAGTGACTTCGTTGATCTGCCTCTGCACTTTAAATGGACCCATATAGCGGGGACTCAGCTTCCGGCAGGGCAGGCGGAGTCGGATGTCCCGGGTCGACAGCCACACCAACTGTCCGGGCTGATAGGTGGGTGTCTCTCCTCTTCTGGCATCCGCTTGTTCCTTAGCCTCCGCACTGCCTGCTGAAGATGGACGTGAGCTGCGTCCCACACCCTCTCGCTCTGCTGAAACCAGTAATTAACACCTGGAACCTCGGATGGTGCACCAGACCAGGGGAACAGATGTGGTTGGTAGCCTAGAACACATTAAAAAGGAAATAAACCGGTAGTAGATTGACGAAGAGAGTTGAGCGTACTCAGCCCAGGGGAGGAATCGGCTCCAGCTGTCCTGGTTCTGGTGGCAGTAGGACTGCAGGTACCTCCCGATCTCCTGGATCTTCCACTCAGTCTGGCCGTTGGTCTGAGGGTGGTAACCGGAGGATAAGCTGATGGAGATTCCAAGAAGTTTAAAGAAGACTTGCCAGACACAGGAGAAGAATTGTGAACCTTGAGCTGAGACAATGTCTTCTGGGAGTCCGAAGTGATGGAATACAGACTGGAAGAGACAACAAGGAACCAGGTATCTCAGGTGAGCAGGAAGGTCTGTGTAGTCATGACAAGATCAGACAAAGGACTGTGGAGTGAGTGTGGTGATATAGGACTGGTGATGAGGAAGGACAGGTGCAGGTGATTAGAACTCCGGTGACTGAGAACGAGGGGGCGTGGCAGGTACAGATGGCTGAGTGCAGGAAGAGAGAGTGACTCTGTGACACAGTGACAGAAGAAAAAGCAAACATGACCCAGATGTTGAACTAGTCAAGTCAAGTCAAGACAACTTTATTTATATAGCGCTTTTTACAATGCAGATTGCTTCAAAGCAGCTTCACAGTGTTAAACAGGAAAATAATAAAACCGAATTTGATGTCATCTAGCTCATTTCAATTATCATATATATTCAAGTAATGTAGTTGACATAGTTAATTTAGTTTATTAATTAAATTTATTTGGATATTTATTTGAATATTTAGTGTCCCCAACTGAGCAAGCCAAGCCAAAGGCGACAGTGGCAAGGAACCAAAACTCTATCAGTTGGCATAATGGAGAAAAATAAACCTTGGGAGAAACCAGGCTCAGTCAGGGTGCCAGTTCTCCTCTGGCCAATTAACACGCAGTGAATGATTATTATTTTGGCAACCTTACAGGTCAGAAGTCATATTAGATCGGAATATTCGAAAGACAGAGGCAGTGAAAGATGGAAACTGGGGAGTCACAGGGCATCAGAAAACAAAAGGGTTAGTTACAAAAGGCCCCTATTGCATTGATCCTGGATGTAAAAATGAGTTTTACAGTGTTAAAGCAAAGGACAAAAGAGTCAATGTTCATAAACTCCCTCTGAAACTGAAACTGTGCTGCTTTGCTCTCCGATACACATTCAAACATGTCTACTGCCTCATGATTTATTATTTATTATCCTCAAGTTATTCTTGGATATACGATATGTTGCCAAAATGACTGTCAGAAATTAAAATGAAACACAACCATTATAAACACCCGTTTGCCATTTCTACAACATACAGATATCAACGTTGTAGTACAGGTTGTAGTACTGCAAAAGCTACAAAAGCTATACAAAAAACATTTTTTTTCTTTTAAATTGTTACATTTATTTTGTTTATGTCTTTTTTACTTGTTTATGAGTGGAAATCCATTTACTAAATAATGTTAATGACTGACTGTTTCATTTACACTTTAAATGATACTTCTTGTTATTATAACTTTTGAAACTTGGCTGCTTTTGTTATTTTGATAAGCTTTATATATGTATATATATGTATATACACCAATCAGGCATAACATTATTACAGGTGAAGTGAATAACACTGATTATCTCTTCATCACAGCACCTGTTAGTGGCTGGGATATATTAGGCAGCAAGTGAACATTTTGGGCAAGCGTAAGGATTTAAGTGAGTTTGACAAGGGCCAAATTGTGATGGCTAAACGACTGGGTCAGAGCATCTCTAAAACTGCAGCTCTTGTGGGGTGTTCCCGGTCTGCAGTGGTCAGTATCTATCAAAAGTGCTCCAAGGAAGGAACAGTGGTGAACCGGCGACAGGGTCATGGGCGGCCAAGGTTCATTGATGCACGTGGGGAGCGAAGGCTGACCCGTGTGGTCTGATCAAACAGACGAGCTACTGTAGCTCAAATTGCTCAAGAAGTTAATGCTGGTTCTGATAGAAAGGTGTCAGAATACACAGTGCATCGAAGTTTGTTGGGTATGGGGCTGCATAGCCGCAGACCAGTCCGGGTGCCCATGCTAACCCCATTCACCGCTGACCCCTGTCCAATCACCAGATTTTTTTTTTTCTAGATGCAGGCTGTGTTATTTTTAATGCATCATGTTTGATAATTTTGTTACTAAGCAACATTAATTTGCGATCCCAGTTCAAGGATCAATCAGCAGAAGTCATAAAAAAGAATAATAATGATGGTAACAAACAGATAATTCTTCAGAAAATGAGCTCAGAAAAATGCTGCTATTTGGGAAAGTATCATTAATCTTTCTTATCACGGATAATTACAAATAGGTGTTTAATATAACTCCAGTCAGCTCAGATGGCAAATACAAATGATCTGAAGCTAAAACCACTCAATAACTTTAATCAACAACCACAGTTGGAATTGTGATGCTTAGATCAATATTTACATACAAATGATCTGCGTTGTGCCGCAGGTCATGGACAGAGCTGAAGGTGAAACGTGTTTCATTGAAATATAGTTAATCTGACAAAGTGAGGGCTGAAGGTTGCTCATTTATAATTTATATTATCCACAAGATGAATGGAAGTGCAAAACTAATCTTGAGCAAAATGGGAGAAGTCAGGCTAATCTACCACATTCCTATCAGCACCTGTGAATTTCTGATAACATAGTCCTATATGTTTAATGATGTGGGTTGTCAGTGTGCTATGAAACAAGAAGATTTCTAACTTTGAGAACAGTGAAAATGTTAGAAACAGGCTCATTTTCTTTTGAATGAGGCTCTTGATTTCTGAATAACAATAAATTCACAGAATAAAGTGTGGCTTTACACAGTATATTAGATTACAAGACACTCCTATTGCTAATATTTACAGATGAGGCATATGGCAATAACGTCTTACTCCACTAGCGGCCTTCAGGCCAAATCCTGCCGTCAATCATTTTTATCCTGCTCTCCTACTGATTTTTATGACTATGATCTATATTTGCAGAACACAGTCCATCTGAATCAGTTTTCCAAGCATGAAACAGCACTGTTTAGGCACACATTTTCAATCGTGTCTTATCCAATCAAATGTATTTATGCAAATCGCTTATCTGCAGACAAATATTCAGTCACTGCTCCACTGTGTAAATCACAATGTTTGCAGGGCAAGGAAATCCTCATTTTTTTCTCTCTGAAAAGAAAAAGACAAAGACGTGTGTTGAGCGATGTGGGATGTCAGATGACTTTTGTCTTTTCCCAGAACCTCCCTTATGTAATCACCTCATGCAACTCTGTGATGATGATTTAGGCTGATGAGTGATGCAATGTTTGAGAAACCGCAAAACCCTTTAAAAAGACACCGAACCTCTCTGTCATTATAGTCTCTTGAGCATGATGATCCTCCTTTGCTTCTTAGACATTCCATTTGATGACATTTTCTGAAATCTCTTTGATTTCAACCCAAGGACTATATGGACTGACAGGAACAGCCAATAATGAGTTCAAAGAAATTAAGAGCTCATTGAAGATTTTTTATTAGCCTTTTCCCTGCTCTGTCATGCCATGAAAACCAGCGCAGCCTCGTGTAGCAAAACCCGACTCATTTCAGGTATTTGGTAAATAAGCTGCTAATTCTTTAATTAGGAATGAAAGCAATGTATCCATCAATGGCAGTGACAGAAAGAAAAAAAACGCAATAAAATATACATGTGAAAGTGATTAAGAGAAAACCAACTAAATCTAGCATATTTCAAGGTAATTAAGAAACTCAAGTTCACCAAGTGTTACTGTTATTAATTCATTATGCATTGAAACGTCTCGAGGGAATGTTTTATCTAGATTTATACTAGGCAGAGAATTTTCATTACTCTACCCATAATCCTAACTGAATAATACATTTATGGGGCTGGAAACACATTAATATGCATTTAAGAAATCCCAGGATACACAGCTCTATTTCACGACTCCCAATTGAGTAAGGTTGATACATTATCCCAATTTGTAAATTTGGCATAGGAAGTCCCAAAAAATGACTTCATGAGTCATTATTTTAAAAGGCTCAATGTATTTTAAATGAACAGGAGGTTACGTCTGTACTATATACTGTAGAAAGATCTCCAGATGGAGTGCAATCATTTGTTGACAATTAAATTGTTTAATAAGTCCCTTTAAAGATGTGAACAATCGTGCCTGAAACAATAATATTAATAATGATTTAGGGCTGTCAAATGAACATGTGAACTTAGTACAGCTAATGCATATCTAACATTATATACACTATAATGCCAAAAGTGTTGGGATACCCCTCCAAATCATTGAATTCAGGTGTTCCAATCACTTCCATGGCCACAGGTGTATAAAATCAAGCCCCTAGGCATGCAGACGCTTCTACAAACATTTGTGAAAGAATGGGTCGCGTGGTACTGAGGCGCACAGTGCACAGAAGTCGACAACTTTCTGCCGAGTCAACAGTTACTGACCTCCAAACTTCGTGTGGCCTTCAGATTAGCTCAAGAACAGTGTGTAGAGAGCTTCATGGAATGGGTTTCCATGGCCGAGCAGCTGCATCCAAGCCTTACATCACCAAGTGCAATGCAAAGCGTGGGATGCAGTGGTGTAAAGCACGCCGCCACTGGACTCTAGAGCAGTGGAGACATGTTCTCTGGAGTGACCAATCACGCTTCTCTGTCTGGCAATCCGATGGACGAGTCTGGGTTTGGCGGTTGCCAGGAGAACGGTACTTGCCTGACTGCATTGTGTTAAGTGTAAAGTTTGGTGGAGGGGGGGTTATGGTGTGGGGTTGTTTTTCAGGGGTTGGGCTTGGCCCCTTAGTTCCAGTGAAAGGAACTCTTAATGCTTCAACATACCATGACATTTTGGACAATTTCATGCTCCCAACTTTGTGGGAACAGTTTGGGGATGGCCCCTTCCTGTTCCAACATGACTGCGCACCAGCGCACAAAGCAAGGTCCATAAAGACATGGATGAGCGAGTTTGGTGTGGAGGAACTTGACTGGCCTGCAAAGAGTCCTTAACTCAACCCGATCCTGACCTTTGGGATGAATTAGAGCGGAGACTGCGAGCCAGGCCTTCTCGTCCAACATCAGTGCCTGACCTCACAAATGCGCTTCTAGAAGAATAGTCAAACATTTCCATAAACACACTCCTAAACTGAAAGCCTTCCCAGAAGAGTTGAAGTTGTTATAGCTGCAAAGGGTGGGCCAACTCCATATTAAACCTTACGGATTAAGAATGGGATGTCATTAAAGATCATGTGCATGTAAAGACAGACATCCCAAAACATTTGCCAATATAGTGTATGTACACTGTGGGCCAAATTATTATGCAAGTGACATATCAGTAGGATTTCAGTGCAATAAACATTCCGATTTTAGTTTTTCAAGTTTTTTTTATTTTTTTTATTTCTGGAATAAATCTCAGACAGGTTTGTTCAATAGTTTGCCAGGTCTACTTGGGTAAATGGAAACCCTACTTAAAGAGGTTGTTCCACATTATTAAGCAAGTCACAGTTCTCATGCAATATGGGGAGGGAGAAATATCTTTCTGAAGATGAAAAGCATGAAATGGTGCAATTTTATGCAAAAGGCATGAAAACAACTAATATTGTGTGAAAACTGAATGGAGATTATTGAACTATCATAAGATTTGTGAGTAATTTACAGCACAAGAGAACTCTGTCAGATAAAGGCTTACTAAGGAACGTTTCTGTCAAAAAAAAAAAAATTTTTATTAAAAGGATAGCTATAAAAAAAGCCAGTGTTGAGCAGCAAACAGGTATTGTCTCTAGAGTCTCGAGAACGTCTTCATGCAGGCTGGCAGTTGAGCGTAAAGTTGCATTTCAGCACCAAAGCTCACAAAGAGAAACGTTTACAGTGGGTTTAGAAATACATTTTCAAACATTTTTATTGCTGTGGTTTCTTTTGCAGCATGGGACAGCGTTGTCCTGAATGAAAATTCAGCATTCAGAAGGCACTATCCTTCTTTTTATACCATACAGCAGAAACTCCACATATCTTGCAGAAGTCATTTTGACACCGTCAGAGACCCTAAAGTGACCTTCCATCTCACTTCCCAATATTCCAGCCCAAATCATCACCCGCTTTAGCTCCTTGCTGACATTGCGCAGTCTTGTTGGGACGTGGTGGCCACTCACCAACCAATTTCAGAAATCCATCCATCTATACCATTCATTGTAGTACGTCATTCGTCAGTGAATGAAACTAAAGGTTTTTCTTTGTTTTCTTTGATTAGAGGTGATGAAATGCAACTTTACGCTCAACTGCCAGCCTGCATGGAGAGGTTTTTGAGACTCCAGAGACACCAGCAGCTTCAAATACCTGTTTGCTTTTTTTTTTAGAGCTGTCCTTTTAATACAATTCATTTTTTGACAGAAACTTTCCTTAGTAAGCCTCTATCTGACAGAGTTCTCTTGTGCTGTAAATTACTCACAAATCTTATGATAGTTCAATAATCTCCATTCAGTTTTCACACAATATTTGTCTCATGCCTTTTGCATAACATTGCACCATTTCATGCTTTTCATCTTCAGAAAGATCTTTCTTCCTCCCCATATTGCATGAGAACTGTGACTTGCTCAATAATATGGAACAACCTCTTTAAAGGTGCAGTATGTAATATTGACAGCTACTGGTTCAAATGGGTACTGCAGTCCAAATTCAAAATATTGTTGTGCCCCCAGCCCCCCCCACCCACCATTCTTCTGCACTGATGTTGGACGAGAAGGCCTGGCTCACAGTCTCCGCTCTAAGTCATCCCAAAGGTGTTCTATCGGGTTGAGGTGCTTTACACCACTGCATCCGACGCTTTGCATTGCACTTGGTGATGTAAGGCTTGGATGCAGCTGCTCGGCCATGGAAACCCATTCCATGAAGCTCTCTACACACTGTTCTTGAGCTAATCTGAAGGCCACACGAAGTTTGGAGGTCTGTAGCTATTGACTCTGCAGAAAGTTGGCGACTTCTGCGCACTGTGCACCTCAGCATGCGCTGACCCCGCACTGTGATTTTTACATGGCCTACCACTTCGTGGCTGAGTTGCTGTTGTTCCCAATTGCTTCCACTTTGTTATAATACCACTAACAGTTGACCGTGGAATATTTAGTAGTGAGGAAATTTCACGAATGGACTTATTGCACAGGTGGCAACCTATCACGGTACCACGCTTGAATTCACTGAGCTCCTGAGAGAGACCCATTCTTTCACAAATGTTTGTAGAAGCGTCTGCATGCCTAGTGCTTGATTTATACACCTGTGGCCATGGAAGTGATTGGAACACCTGAATTTAGTGATTTGGAGGGGTGTCCCATTACTTTTGGCAATATAGTGTATGTCACTTGCATAATAATTTGGAACACAGTTGATCAATGCAATTAAATGTGATTAATTAGTTGACACCAAAATATTTACTGACAGCCTTAATTATTGCATACCAGAAATGTTCTTCCCTCTTGAAGTTGAAATACGTTTTAAAATACATTAGTTTGTTTGTTTGTTTTTTAAGGAAAAACTAACTGAAACTAACTGAAAATTCTGATTTAGGTTGAAATAATGATTCATACATGTAATAGTTAATAATAAGTAATCATGTTCAATATCATAAGAACTGACACCTGTTTCAGCCCAGCTTCTTTTGTCACACCTATTAGAATCTACAGATAAAATTCTCAGAGGCATACATTTGTATATCTGAGCAGGTGCAGACACACTGAGACTTTGGACCAAGGCTGCAGACATGCTTGTTATTTCCATCACACACTCTATGTAAAGCAAAGAAAAGGGACACAAAGATCCCACAGGTGTGACCTTTTTCAGAACCTCTTCTCATAGCACTGTTCATACGTTTTAATGCAGTCTAACGCAGTTTGAAAGCCCTAAAAATGTCACAGATTATACAATACCCGCCATATTTTTCTTCTCTGATTACTACATAATTATCTTATGTGTAATTTCCATCCTTAATCATTATAATAAAAGCATGGAGTTATGCATATTACATTTAATACGCATACTAATTGGTTTGAACGTTAAATAAGGCAAGGAAGAATATTTCTCAGTGTCTGGATATGAAGTCATATGAAAGAGACAAGACCTCAGACCTTCCAAAATGCCAAGATCTTTTAAATTTGACAATTTCACACTTATTATTTGGCAAGTTTGCTTGGTAGAAAGCGTTACCAATTATGTTACATAAGACAGATAGTAATACTGCAGAATTAATGTGTTTCTTAAATGTTGAATGCTGTATGTTCTATGGGGTTTGATGAATGAATATACATATAATGCTAGACTTGAATAAAAGAGTAATACATTGAGCACCAAAGAGAGCGAAAGAGGCAGGAAGAGAAATATGTCTTTTCTTTCCTATAAGATACAATCTTTCACATTTTGTTCTTATCTGACAAATATTAAAGAAACAGCTGAACAACTTCAAAAGTCACTGCCATAAATGGTTTTATGTATTTTGTGTATTTGTGTGTGTGTGTGAGTCCAATGTCAGAGGTGTCTGAAACAAACAAATAAATCGAATCTATAGCTTAATATAAGGCTGTTAGAGATAAAGTAAAGCAATGTCCATGTGGAGCCACAACGGACGGAGATGCATATTTTTTTGAAGGCTCTCTATTTGATTTTAAAGGACATTTATTTATTTATTTATTTATTTATTTCACTGTCCTAAATCTTCTTGCGATGCTCATGAGAGAAGTCTGATTTGTAAATGAGTTACTCTTATGAATCAGATCTTTTCAATTAACAGGTTAATCCAGGTTTCAGGTTCTGAGAGAGTCTCATTGACACCTGATTTGAAAAAATTTATATATTTTTAGTTATTGTAAGCTTCTCGGAATATAGAACCACAAGTCATATTAACCATTTTTATGACATTTCTATGTTGCTTTTGCTTTCTTTGTGTAACTTAAAAGCCCCAGTCCCCCATTTGGAACAATATTAGGACAAGTAAATAATGAGAATATAATTTTTTGCAGAAATAATCCTTTAATATTGAATATATAACACACATTCACTCTTATTTGTATGTCTAATATGTCACAAACTCAAAACATTTCTTGTCTCATCACATTCAGTTGTGCATTACATGAATCATGTAATGATAGCATATTTTCTATTCAATAAACAGAGTGTACTCACACAGAGTGTACTCAGAGTGCACACTAACATGCCCTTTAAATAACACAAAAAATACTGCGTTATTGACTTTAGTCCAGGTTTTTGTTGGTCAATGGCACAGTCGTTTTCAGTTCCTCAAAATAGCAACACGCCAACAATGCGCCTGAACACACCTCGTTTTCAGACCAGCACGCCCATGGGTGAACAGATGGACACGAGTGCATTTGCTATTTAAACAATGTGACGCTGGATGTGAAAATGATAACTGTGTCGGGCTGAAACTAGTAAAAAACACCATCACATTGCGCCGGGTGTATGATAGGGCCCTAAGACCCGCCTTCTTTGATTTGATTGGTCATCTAAATCATTTTGACATTGACAAGCGCTGTTAGACCGCTGAGGCAGACCAGCCTAAAAATTTAACAACAAACAGAGTGGTGCATAATGGAGTGGGGGAATGGGGAGGGGGTAGAACAAAAATATAACCTTTAACCTTTCTTTTGTTATAAAAAAAACAAGCAAGCTCAGCCCAGGTGAGAAAAAAGTAATGCAAAAGTAATGTAACATTACATTCCATAAAAGTAACTAAGTAATGCAATTAGTTACTTTTTTAGAAAGTAACGCAATATTGTATTGTAACTTTCCCCAACACTGGTTATGGCCCTGCAAAGACCTTCTGAATATATGACTCAACTCAGTACACTTATTATTTAGCAGGCTTGCCTGTTAGAGCATGTTACCTGCTGTTACATAAGCTAGAAAGGTAGTCTGTGTCGTTTAATTAATTAATATAGGTACAGCACATATAAAGCTACATTTAGCTACAAGGACATAGACCACCAGAGAAAGAGAAATGCATAAAGATAAAACTTTATATAAGACTTAGTTTCTTTTCCTGTAAGATACAGATTTTTACATTTGACTTTTCTGAAAAGTATTAAAAAAAAATATTACAATATATTATTACTTAATTATTATTATTATCATCATCATCTCCAATCAGTTCAACTGCTTGCCTAGTTTGTCTGAAGCAAGCAAATAAATAAAACGTATTACTTAAAGATAAGACTGTTAGAGATACCAATGTCCAGCGCATGTCTCAAAGAGTGTAAAACAAAATTGTTTTATAACAAGTTAAAGGGTTCATGACATGAGAAATCAATTTGACCTGATCTTTTGACCTGGTCTTTGTACCATTAAAACATAAAAGTTGGATTACATAAAACGCCCTCCTCATTAAAGAAAAAGCATTTATTTAATCGAAATTTTGGGATTTGTGTTGTCACACAGGCAAATACATTTGCATATGCCTGCCTCAGAGCAACACATCGGTGAATAGTTACATAATCACACCATAGGCCGACATGCCGACATGTTTGCCTACACTGGATGTTAGCGTAGCGTCACTTAAAAGAAAATAGAACTCATCATAATCACTGATGCTGTCTACACTGATACAGTATACAGATGCGTGTTCAGTTTCTGACATAATCCATGCCCTTGAGTCTGTCAACAACAGGACAAACTGAAGAGTGAGGCCCCGGACAGAATGTGTTTTTTGCAGGGAGAGATGCCTTTTTTATTGTTTTCCATTGGCAGTTTTGCACGCTGTTTATGCGCCCCAGGTGCCTCGTATTTTAGCTGCCTGCTGCTCCTCGCATTTTTGTAGGAGCGCTCTAGAGTTGAAAAAAATATCAACTCTGAGCAGAAAAGTGCCCAACGTCATTTGTGTTTTTTCCATTGTCTAATCGAATGAGGCGGGCCATCCATTGTGGTGACGGAAGTTTACAGTTGCTTGGAACGTCCGGAGACTGCAATGATGGAGGAGAAACTTTTGGTGGCTGTTAGTGTTGTAGTGCTTGAGACTGATCTTAAGACCATTTTTTAAGGGTCTTGGTCTCAGTCTCGACCGCATTTGTACTCGGTCTTGTCTCGGTCTCAGACTAAGAGGACTCAGGATTTTATCTCAAGACCGGCCAAGACCACAACTGACATTTTGGACAATTTCATGCTCCCAACTTTGTGGGAACAGTTTGGGGATAGCTCCTTCCTGTTTCAACATGACTGCGCACCAGTGCACAAAGCGTCGGTCCATAAAGACATGGATGAGCGAGTTTGGTGTGGAGGAACTTGACTGGCCTGCACAGAGTCCTGACCTCAACCCGATAGAACATCTTTGGGATGAATTAGAGTGGAGACTGAGCCAGGCCTTCTCACCAACATCAGTGCCTGACCTCACAAATGTCAAAATGTCCCTCACCAAACCAACCATTTTTGAATGGTCAAAAATTCCCATAAACACACTCCTAAACCTTGTGGAAAGCCTTCCCAGAAGAGTTGAAGCTGTTATAGCTGCAAAGGGTGGGTAAACTCCATATTAAACCCTACGGATTAAGAATGGGATGTCATTAAAGTTCATGTGCATGTAAAGGCAGACGTCCCAAAACTTTTGGCAATATAGTGTATATCACATCGTATATATTAAATATATACTGTATTTGTATTTTTGTGCAAGGAATTTCAAGGAATATGTAAAAAAAAAAAAATCTTTTAGCCTTCTGTGACACAACAGCTATTGTCCATCTGTCACTCGGGCAAAATGACCACCAGGATATTCATACCATGCTTTGTGGTGCAGATCTGGTTTTATATTTTCGATGAGAGAGGGATTGTATTGTTCTGTGTAAATAGACCTAGCTGTGCAAATGGATTCACGTCTTGTTTCCAACAATTAAACTGGCCATCTGCATAAAATTTCTGCCTTTGCAGAGATTTGTTGGAAATTAAAAGAACATTTTACAGTCAATTCTGTACTATGTACATACTATAAACAAATGAGTCTGTATGAATACAATTCCTGCTAAAGCTTTTGCCACTTCCCTGTTAAAGCTTTATCCCAATTATGATGTGCATTAAAAATACTAACAAATTTTTAACTAATTTCATTTATTATTCAAATTGCCAATGACCTATATTTTTATTTATTTATTTATTTATAATTATATGCATTAGAAAGACAAAAATATCATTGTAATGTTTTTTTTTTTACATTACAATATCTGGCTACGCCAGTGTTCATTTCTGTCTTTTATTTATGCATTTCTGTCTAGGAAGAACCCTGTTTGTTTGTTTTTTTATATATTTTTTTAATGATTTTAATTTTACTTGGCCTACTTACAGTAGATGACATTAGTAAATGGTAATGGTAAAATGGTAACCTTAGCGAGAGCACACCAAACTGTTTATTATAAACCTCCTCTCCCCCTCACATCTGCCTTCACTTGTTATTTGCACTACTGTATGCTCATTTGCACTATCGACTGTTTATTACAGTAACCCCTGTACATATATGCATCTTGCACTACTTACCTAACTGGAATATGCTCATTTGCACTATCGACTGTTACTACAGTAACACCTGTTCATATATGCATCTTGCACTACTACCTTACTAAAATATGCTCATTTGCACTATATCGTTCATTGCTATACTGCCCATCTTAGCCTAACATATCATTATATACATCTATCTGTAAATTCTGCTTATAGTAATAGCCATCTGTATATATATTCAGTACATATCTACCCTGTAAATTCTGTTTATAGTAATATCCATCCGTATATTACATTCAGTATATATCTATCTATCTGTAAATTCTGTTTACAATAATAGCCATCTGTATATATATATTCAGTACATATCTATCTGTAAATTCTGTTCAGTATATATCTATCTGCAAACTGTTTATAGCAACATCCATCTGTATATTATATTCTATACATATCTATCTGTAAATTCTATTTATAGTAATAGCCATCTTTATATTTATATTTATTCAGTACATATTCATGTCCTGCACTTGCTGCTATTGCACTTCTGGTTAGACCCAAACTGCATTTCGTTGCCTCGTACCTGTACTTGTGTAATGACAATAAAGTTGAATCTAATCTAATCTAATCTAATTATAACATCCACAAATAAGTAATTCTCCTGATAACAAGAAAAAAATCTTTAGGAGTTTTCTATAAGAGTAGAAAACAAACATTACCTTTTCTTCAGGTCTCAACCCTCATTTAGATTTTTCTGTCTTCTTTGCCATTTGTCTCATTGCTCTCTGCTTTGTTTGAGCTAGAACAACAATCTTGCACACGCGTGTTCTGAAAGCATATCAGAACAAACAATTACATTCCACTAGGCTAGGGCAACTCTCGGCATTAGTTTAATACCAAAACCTAATGGCCTCTTGGGAAACTGAGCCGTTTGGACAGCAATGTATGTGTCACTTTTTGTTTGAGCCATAGGTATGAGTATAGAGCCATAACCAGTGTGTGAATTAGGGAGACCCCCATTCCAATCATATTCCCCCTTGTAATCATCATTATGTTGGCTTCACATAGCAACACCCTAGCAGCCACATAGCAGCACCTTAGTAACCACCCAGAATACCCAAGCAACCATCCAGAACCATACAGTGTAGAGGTACAAACCAAAAGTTTTTAAAGAGGTCAAATTATGCTATTTTAAAAGTTCATTATTTTGATTATTGGGGTTGTAATAGGATATTTTAACATTATTTAATGTTGAAAAACCACATTATTCTACACACTGAAACACACTGATTTCTACAAAGCCTCCTTCTGAAAAGCTCAGAGTGCTCTGATTGGCCAGCTGACCCAGCTGCATTGTGATTGTAAACACACAGTTAATAATGTTGTCGGTTTTACCATATCAGTTCAAGCCCGAGTTGGATTCTGAGAATCTGGATGATCAAGCCAATCGATCAGAATCAACTTTGCAAGCACAACTGGAGCAGAACGTTTGGTAAGTAGTCTTTGTATATAGCCGATGTTGTACTCTCCCAGTCCCAGGTTCAGGAAGCTGTCCTTTGTAAAATGCACAAGCAAACTTTTAGGTTGTACAGCTCAAGAACTGCTTTACAAATACATTTAACCTCTGAAATCAAAAGCATCTTTGCTTTCGCATTCAAACACACAGTGTCTCTGCGAGATGATGACAACACTTCAATTCACTAAAACATTGCCTTCTTTTTTTTGCCTATATGCCTTTGGGCGGGAATTATGCTAAAATTTCAGATTGTTTAAGGAAGTAATATCTGGATTTGGAGGCATTTTAGTTGCTAACACTTTACAATACGGGTGCACTAATTTGCATTAATTCATGCTTAACTAATGCACAGATAATCATGAGTTAACGTATGACTCATGAAGAACTAAAAATGATTAATAGATTAAGTAATCATTAAATTTTTATTAGTTAAATGTGTCATATTGTATTAATTCCCTAATAACATACTATGTTAACTAATAGTGTAAATTCATATGTTAATTACCACAATAGTTGAAGCCATGCATTTCAACTTCCAGTTGTCTGCTTTAATTAATCATTAGCTAACGATTTGCAAAGGTATCATTATGTTATGACTTTACTTGTTGAGGCACATGACTATTAACTAATTCAAAATTAATTCAAAAGCCATAACGACAATGACATATTACTTAACAATTAGTTCCCTTTCAGTCGGTCACGTTCGACGTACGTCGGACGTCACCGACGAATTGGGATCACTTCTGGGAGCCCCTATCAGCTTCGAGATATAGAGAACGGGCCAATGGCCATTGGCGTGCGAGATTTGTATCTCGCGCTCCGCCCCGCGCTGCGGGTATAAACAGGAGGCGAATGCAGCGCACTATTGTCATTCACTTCGGAGCCGAACACGGTGTTGACGAAGGAGACTGTTCCTGCTTCAGCAGAGAGAGAACGAGAGAAGACGCTTCTTTGAGTGCTGGGAGAGAAGGCACGATCAGCGGCGGCCGCGAGCTCACTGATACAGTGATAAACTGCTGTTTTTACAGCACTGTTGGTTTGGTGAGAGCGTTCCCAACGGTGAGTGCATACACAGGCTGCACTATTCTCCTGTGTTTTGCTGCAGCCGTTCCTGGGTGCTTCAGCACATTTAAAAGAGATTTCTTCTCAAGACGTCATTCCACCCGTGCGTTTCTGGATGCGGTTGTTTCCTGTCCTTTGACGGCCACGATCCCTCTCGCATAAGCATGTTGAGATTGCGTTCGTGGGTGATCCATGTTCTCTCAGGAGAACGGGATCATGTCGGCGCGTTGTTCGTTTCACCTTCCTCGTGAGGGTTTGAGTGTTCAGCGCGCCGTGTGCCATCTAGCTGCCGGCTGACAGCGCGGGTTGTCACGGCAACCCAGCGCGTCACTCGACGCTTTAGATGCGCGGTCGAGACTTAACCTCAAACGGGGTTGAGTCCCTTCGCCTATTCCCCAATCTAGTTTCTTTTCTGGTGCACCAGAAAGGGGCTACTTCGGCTAATAAGCCTTGGTGACCTGAGGATTACAGTGGGGCTTCCCTGCCGAGTACATCTCCGTGGGCCCTCACTCCTCTATCGCATCGCAAGCATGCTGAGACTGTGTTCGTGGGTGGTTCATGTTCTCTCATGAGAGCATGACCACGTCGGCGCGTTGTTCGTCTTGCCTTCTTCATAGGGGCTTGAGTGTTCAGCGCGCCGTGTGCCGTCTCGACGGCCACGCTCACGGTCTTACATGCCTGCTGGTAGCTTACAGGTGGGATTGCTGGTTCCAAAGAAAATTAAAAAAATAAAGGGGACCTAGCGTTTCATCTGGGGCTCTAGCAGAGGACAGATGTCAATCGCTGCATCGGAGAGAGGGCTGTTATAAGCTGGAAATGAAGATGATGCTGAGTTTCCCACTATAATGGTGTGTGCTCATGCTGAATCAGATTCAGACTTGACAGCCACGATGCCACCCGTCTTGGCTGCCAGTCAGCTGAGACGGGTGACCGGGACTTGGTTGAAGCTGCTCTTCCCCGGAGGAGGGCCGGGTGGAGAATCATTGCTAAATTTTGTTCCGCCACTGGTGTTACAGCCACTGGTACCCAAATTCTTAAGAGCAGTTCCAATACCTCTGGGTCTCGGGAGTTCAGGAATGGCAGCGTGTGACGCTATGAAGCCGCGCCGCTCTCATTCCCCTCCCCACAAGAGGGCGAGAATGGCAGTGTGCGACGCCGGGGAGCCTCACCACTCTCATTTCCCTCTTCTCAGCGGTGTGAGGACGGCAGTGTGCGACGCTATGCCTCGCCACTCTTGTTCCCCGCTGAGGAAGGAGGTGAGGTAGGCAGTGTGTGATGCCACAAAGCCTTGCCACTCTCTGCCCCTCCTTCAGTCGCCAGCGGACCGCAGCGTATGGCTTGAGAACGCTACCATGCCTTCTATCGTACCCTCTGTCCAACTGTGTGCACTCAGACCCCACTTCAGGACGCTGTGCCTCTTGGGTCGGGTCCCAGCCCTCCACTTCGCTGCCCTACTGCGGGTACGTCTGTGGGGCGGGTGTGTTCATGGTACGGTTTCCGGAAGCCTAGCTAGCTCTTCCGGGACGGTCCCGCTGACTCACCTGCACCACCAGGCTCGGCTATGCGATTCAGTTCGCACGGCATCCTCCCAAGTTCTGGGCGTCCACTTCACTGTTGTGTGGAGCTGCGACGCCCATCTTGTGGAAAGAGATCGAAGTCCTACTGGCGAAGGACGCGATTGGAGCCGGTCCCTCCAGCCGACATGAAGTTGGGGTTCTATAACTCCTACTTCATTGTGCCCAAGAAAAGCAGTGGGTTATGACCAATCTTGGACCTGAGAGTCCTGAACCGGGCCCTTCACAAACCGCTCGTTCAGATGTTGACGCAGAAGCGCACTTTCGAGTACATCCGTCCCCAAGATTGGTTTGCAGCGATCGACCTGAAGGTCGTTCCCTTCAGGACTGTCCCTGTCGTGTGAATACAGAGACACGGTGATTAGTCACCTCAGCCTGTTGGGACTTCGGGTCAACTGGGGAAAGAGCAAACTCTGCCCCGTGCAGAGGATCTCTTTTCTCGGTATGGAGCTGGACTTGGTCAATCTGACAGCGCGTCTCACAGAGGAGCATGTCCAGTCGGTGTTGAACTGCTTGAATTCGTTCAAATGCAGGACAGCGGTACCACTGAAACATTTTCAGAGGCTCCTGGGGCATATGGCATCCGCAGCCGCTGTAACGCCGCTCGGATTGCTTCATATGAGACCGCTTCAACGCTGGCTACACGACCGAGTCCTGAGATGGGCGTGGCACAGCGGATCCCTCCGTGTCCCTGTGACTCCGAGGTGCGGCCAAACCTTCAGCCTGTGGTCGGACCCTTCGTTTCTACGGGCAGGAGTTTCCCTAGAACAAGTGTCCAGGCATGTTGTTGTCTCCACGGATGCCTCATCCACCGGCTGGGGTGCCACGTAAAACGGGCTTGCAGTTTCGGGTCTGTGGACGGGGCCTCAACTGCAATGGCATATCAATTGCCTCGAGTTGTTAGCAGTTCGTCTTGCGCTGGGCCGCTTCAAAACGCCGCTACTAGGCAAGCACGTTCTGGTCCGTACGGACAACACTGCGGCCGTTGCGTACGTCAACAAACAGGGTGGTCTACGCTCCCGTCGCATGTCTCAACTCGCCCGCCATCTCCTCCTATTGAGTCAGAAGCATCTGAGGTCGATTCGTGCCATTCACATTCCGGGCCTGCTCAATCGTGCGGCCGACGAGCTCTCACGACAGCCAGTGCTCCCCGGAGAGTGGAGACTCCATCCCCAGGTGGTCCAGCTGATCTGGAGTCGCTTCGGGACCGCACAGGTAGACCTGTTTGCCGCCCTGGACACGACCCACTGCCAGTTGTTTTACTCCCTGACCGAGGGGACCCTCGGCTCGGATGCGCTGGCACACAGCTGGCCCCGGGGCCTACGCAAGTATACGTTTCCCCCAGTGAGCCTTCTTGCACAGACTCTGTGCAAGGTCAGGGAGGACGAGGAGCAAGTCCTGTTGGTTGCTCTGTATTGGCCCAACTGTACTTGGTTCTCGCGACAGCACCTCCCTGGCCCATTCCTCTGAGGAAGGACCTCCTGACTCAGAGACGGGGCACCCTATGGCACCCGCGTCCGGTGTCTGGTCCCTGGACGGGACGCGGAGGTTCTAGGTGGCCTACCACAGGCTGTGGTAGACACATCACTTCCGCTAGAGCTCCCTCTACGAGGCGCCTCTATGCGTTGAAGTGGAACCTGTTCGTCGACTGGTGTTCTTCTCGCTGAGAAGACCCCTGGAGATGTTCGGTTGGTTCTGTGCTTTCCTTCCTACAGGACAGGTTGAAGCGAAGGCTGTCTCCCTCCACCCTCAAAGTCTATGTTGCCGCTATCGCCGCTAATCATGACATGGTAGGTGGTAAGTCTCTAGGGAAGCACGATCTGATCGTCAGGTTCCTGAGGGGGGCGAGGAGACTAAATCCGCCTCGCCCTCCCTCTATACCCTCTTGGGACTTAACTCTGGTGCTAACCGCACCGCAGAGGGCGCCCTTTGAGCCTTTGCAGTCAGCTGAGTTAAAAATCCTGTCTCTGAAGACAGTACTCCTGACTGCATTGGCCTCTATCAAGAGGGTAGGGGACCTGCAGGCATTTTCTGTCGACGAATCGTGCCTGGAATTCAGGCCCGGTAACTCTCATGTAATCCTGAGACCCCGGCCCGGATATATGCCCAAGGTTCCCACCACTCCCTTCCGGGACCAGGTGGTGAGCCTGCAAGCGCTGCCTTCGGAGGAGGCAGACCCAGCCCTAGCTTTTCTCTGTCTAGTCTGCGCTCTGCGGACTTACGTGGACAAAACGCAAAGCTTCAGGACCTCAGAACAGCTCTTCGTCTGTTATGGAGGCCAGCAGAAGGGAAAGGCTGTCTCCAAGCAGAGGATGGCCCACTGGATAGTGGATGCCATCGTCTTGGCGTACCAAACCAAAGACGTGCCCTGCCCGCTCGGGTTAAAAGCCCACTCCACTAGGGGTGTAGCTTCTTCCCGGGCGTTGGCTCGTGGCGCCTCGCTGACAGATATTGTAGAGCTGCGGGCTGGGCGACACCTAACACGTTCGCTAGATTTTATAGCCTCCGTGTAGAGCCGGTATCTTCCTGTGTGCTCGCTTCCCATAGTCAGTAACACCGAAGTGCCCGTTCTAAGTGTCGGCTTGCTGCGCCACTCCCTTCCCTTTGGAACGGATATGTGCGCTTATATGCTCCAGTCGAGTTCCCCAGAACGGCGAACCCTGTTGAGTCCTCCGCAACCCGCGGCAGTCGGATGTGGCGGAACGTCCGACGCCAGGTCTAACACTCGTATGCATTGGTGGAACTTGTGTTAGGCTGGGTTCCATATGTTGTGACCCCCACGGCGGTCCCATATGTGTATTCTTCCACGGTACGGCTCCCTACGGCGAGCCCGTGTCTTTCCCTCGGCAGAGCTCTCTGCCGTCTCAGTTAGGTGTTGTCCCCCCGCCTGTTTGGCCGGGGCCACCCCTGGGACTTACGTATGTTGCACTGCCCACGGCCAGTCCATACGTGTATTCTCCACATGATAACTCCCTTCGGGCATGATGTGGCTTCCGCAGCGTCCCTCTGGGCACGTTTTTCCGGCGTTATCCAATAGTCTGCTGAAGTGGGTCTTGCGGAAAAGCAGTGTGACTTCCCTGCGTGAATTCCCCGCCCGGAACAGTCGGGGTCTGAGGGGCTCTCGCTGGGCGCTGGAAGTGGTAGTAACTGTGGCGTTTTCCAAAGGGATCCCAATTCGTCGGTGACGTCCGACGTACGTCGAACGTGACCGACTGAAAGGGAACGTCTCGGTTACGTATGGTAACCCTCGTTCCCTGAAGGAGGGAACGGAGACGTACGTCCCGTCGCCACAGTTGCTGTACCATCACTGCATGGCCGAGTCACTAGTTCGGCTCCTCAGTGAAAAACAATAGTGCGCTGCATTCGCCTCCTGTTTATACCCGCAGCGCGGGGCAGAGCGCAAGATGCAAATCTCGCACGCCAATGGCCATTGGCCCGTTCTCTATATCTCGAAGCTGATAGGGGCTCCCAGAAGTGATCCCAATTCGTCGGTGACGTCCGACGTATGTCTCCGTTCCCTCCTTCAGGGAACGAGGGTTACCATACGTAACCGAGACGTTAATAGTCATGTGCTTCAACAAGTAAAGTTTTTTCCGTCGTCAAACTAGCAAAAGTGGATTCGGACACGCCCTAAGTGCACCTGCGCCATGCGCTTCAGACCATGTGCTCAGATTGTTAAAATAGGGTCCTGAGAACTTTGTAACTTATATACATGCACAAACACACTAAAGAAAAACAATTAAACGCATCATATGACCCCTTTAAAGTAGAAGTTTTTTTAGATGTCAAATAAGGTTAAGGTAGAAAACAATTGTCATTTACAAATTTGCAATCAGTGTTTAAATAATTGCAAGGCCTGTTTACATGGTATTGTGATTATACAACCTGACTGCAGATCCTTGTATTGACTGCCGTAATGGAAAAGAGAATGAATACATGTGTTTTTGTCTACTCAAGGCACGTAATGAGCCACCTAACAATTTGTCACTGAAGTGGTGCTGGCACTGTGTCAAGATCAGCGTCCTGCTCCACCTGGGCTTTGTGGTGTACAATACATGCCATAACCTGGGGCTGTTTCAGTTCACACTTTCGTCTAATATATAAGAGGGATGTGGAAAAGGTTAAACAGTTTTGTTTGCTGTCTGCAACTGGGGTTACTGAGTGTTACACTCAACTCCAGGGCTTGACATTAACACCCGCCAAGCCACCAGATACGGGTGGATTTCAGCAGTGGCGTGTAACATAGTCACTCTTACTAGCCACTTTGGCGGGTTGAATTTTATATATAAGGCATATTTTAGATGCCTTTTTAAAAGACTACACTCTAATAATAATGGTGGGTTGTTTCAACCCATGTTGGTGTCAAATATGGACAAACCCAACTGTTGTGTTTAAAATTTAATTAAAAAAATTTAAACCAACGGTTGGGTTTGTCTATATTTGACACAAACATGGGTTGAAACAGTGCAATGTAGTGTTGTCAAAAAAAGACACACGATACCAGCTGTGCTTTCTCTCTCTCTCTCACATCTCTCTGACAGCAAGTGACACACAAACCCGCCTCCCCTCACTCACTCGTTTCATTTGCTCCGAATGAATATTGTTGGTGTTACAGGGCTTGAATTTCACAGTGGGATTGTGTGTATTGCACATAATTAAGTGTGTGCACATAAAGCCGCCTCTCTGTACTAAGTTGAGTTCTTTTTCGCTGCTTATTGCGCTTAAACAGTCAAAATGGCGGTTTTGGCGAGTGTTCACATAAACACAGTCAGTTCTGTTTTAAGTGAACGTAAACAGTTGAGATGGAAAACGCATGTGTAACAGTATAATGGATCCGTGTGTCAGGTTTTAAAGTGACAGCAATTTTTTCCCATGGTATCGATGTCAAAGTTTTGGCCAGTGAAAATGCTAAGTGGCTATAACTTTGGAAAACCACTAGCCACAATGGCTGGTGAGCAAAAAAAAATATGTCATGCCCTGCTCAACTCCATCACAAAGATCCTCTTCTGAACCTAATTATAAAGGAGAAGTGGAAACCAGGGACAATGAAATGAAATAAACATCAAAATAAGAGTCTTAGTGCAGAAAAACACAAGCAAACTGTGACATATACTGTAGTTTCACAACAATGTTTATTAAAGGAATTTTTTTTACAATAACAGTGAAAATATTTTGTTTTTGTTTTGTAGCCAAGACATTGTCTATACAGAAAGTCGCTTTCAGAAATAAACTTACCCTTATAAACATTCACTTGACAACGCTCATGGTCTCACTTATACTACTGAAGAAGTTTGTAACCTTTTTAACTTTTACATGTTCATATTTCATTAAATATATAAGAGCAATGAGGAAAAGGGTAACCAGATTTGGGTCTCTGTGCAGAATGAAGTTTCAAGCAAAAGATTGTTCTCTAGTTTAAAGTTCCTCCTAAAAGAATTGTTGATTGTATTATTGAAGGACAGCAATGCAATATTTGCTCAGAGAACCAAATATTATGTTCTGTGAAAAGTATCAAATACCATTATAGGAAACAAGCATTGATCACTTATACTTTAGCACTGTGTACAGTAAACCCTATATCACTGCAAAAATGCTTTTCTCACTTAGTATTTTTGTTTTGTTTCCAGTCCAAATATCAAAAATGTCTTACATCAAGATTAATTTACTAAAGTAGTAAAATGCCATAAGATATTTTGGAGAAAATTAGGTGAGTTTTTGCTTAAAGCACGCAACATTATCAATAATCTTGACTCTGTTTGAATTAAGATTGCTTTTTGTACCTCATTGGCAGATAATTTAGCTTTTTTAAAGTAACAACTCACTTAATGTTTGATTTATTTCTCAAGAAAAAAAGACCATAATATCTTATGGCATTTTACTCATCTAGTAAATGCATCTTGAAAATACTAAATAATATATATATTTTTTGCAGTGTAATAAGAATGTGATGTGTTTACAAAATGTTCTAGAAATAATATACTGATACATAAAAATATACATTGAAACAAGACAAGAAGACAAAATGCACATGTTACAAAATAATAATGATCAGGGAAAAAAGGAAGAAACATATAATTGTAGATTATTTTTGTGGATTATTTACTGCAGTATAGCACATTTAACACAATGTGTCAAACTATGTATCATTAAAAACAAAATTTAATGGTTGATTGCTTCAACTATGTTTGCAGAATACCATGTATTTTTGGAAAAACCTTAGAGATGCAATGTTCAGTGTAATTCAAAGGTCAGCTTCAAAACAATCATCATGATGGTTTAGTCCATTATACAGTATTTGACTGGAAAAAAGTGAATGAAAAAAAGCACTAACATCTATAGACATTAAATGTTATCTTTTGGTCATACACTATTTATAGTCTTACAAATGCATGATGAGTGTGTCTCATTGTAGAAATGTTATATTCTTTTTAGTGTACCACCAATAGAGAGTCTGCACCTGGATTAGTTAGCAAGAACGAATTATTAATCACTGTGTGAGAGAATTGTCAATATGAGTTATCTAGTTATATCCAGCACATCAATGTGGTAACATTCATTTTGAATAGCATCCATAAATGTGTAAAGAGCTCTTTGATTTGAGCTTTCTGAATGACCCTGAACCACCAAATAAAAAAATACACTTAGATACACAATCAAACATTAGGTCTATTCAGATTTCCGAGCTGTAGCTGGTTTAGTTTCAGAAATGCAATATTACATTTCAATCAAGGTCTCTATCTGAATACGCTCTAAAAAGTCTTGGGTTATTTTTTCTACCCAAATCCTGGGTTGTGCACTTTGGGTACATTTTTGGGATTATTTTTTGAGTGTTTGGGAAGTTTTTGTGTTACCCAGATCCTGGGGTCAGACGTAACAACCCAGTGTTTGGGTAGTTTTTGTGTAACTGTAACGGTTTTGGGTTTTGTTTGTGTCTTTGTATTTATGCTCCTTGTCCTGTTCCTGGTTTTGTTATGTGTTCCTGTTTGTCATGTGATCCTGCCATGTGTTCCATTGCCATGTGATCCCCTTGTCCTCATGTGTTATGTTCTTATTGGTTGTTTTTGTCATGTGTTCTCAGTTCAGTTCTGTCAGTGGTTCTTTGTCTTGATCATTGTTCACAGGTGTGTCTTATTAGTCATTAGTCTCTGTGTATTTAGGCCCTCATGTTTGCCTTGGTCCTTGTCGAATATTGTTGGTGTAACACACTATTGGTGAGTGGCTGTTTATAGTCAAGTCCTAGTTTGTCAACTAAGTCCTAGTTTGTCAACTAAGTCCTAGTTTGTCAACTAAGTCCTAGTTTGTCAACTAAGTCCTAGTTTGTCAACTAAGTCCTAGTTTGTCAACTAAGTCCTAGTTTGTCAGTTTTGTAAATAAAGCTGCACTTGGGTTCTACCAACTTGCCTCCAGTGGATCATTGTTACAGTAACCCAGCTCCTAGGGATGGGGGCTTGAGGCTTCATGAGGCCCAGTGTTTGGGTAGTTGCCTCTTCATGAGGCCCAGTGTTTGGGTAGTTTTTGTGTAACCCAGCTCCTGGGTCAGATGTAACAACCCAGTGTTTGGGTGGTTTTTGTGTTTTGTTTTAATGGACAGGTTATGGAGTCACAGCATATTTCGGGTACGAGTGAACACAGGGCAGCGGTCTGAAGTTAGAGGTTCCCCCGCTGAACTCAACACAAGCTCCGGGACAAGATCCAAGCTCCGGGACAAGGATCCACACAGACCACAGGGTGAGCACCCCCTGCTGGCCTCACTAACACCTCTCCTAGCAGCAACCTAGTTTTCCCAGTTGGTCTCCCATCCAGGTACTGACCAAGCTCAGCCCTGCTTAGCTTCAGTGGGAAACCAGCCTTAGGCTACAGGGTGATATGGCTGCTGGCACCCATTACTAATTGAAGTAATTACACTTCAATTACTTCTAAATGTTTAATCTTAATTTCTAATATTTGTTAAACGAGCTTAAATGTAGGTAATATGTATTAAAAGGGGTCATGAATTGAGAAATCAACTTTTCATTCAACCTTTTGATATAAAAAAATTCATTGTGATATAAAAATATCCTTTTTTAAGTTTCGGAGCTGAAAACTCCCTTGTTAGTCAAAGAAAAGCTTTTATTGACACCAGGTCCAGCAAACACTTAATCTCAGAATATGCCATGCTTTGAAGTCAGAGTGTGATAAAACGCCGCCTTAACAATAAACATGCTGCATAAGCTTCATTCGGATTCCAATATTAGCAATGTATGGATGAACTTTATTTTTAATGAATATCCAGCTCACGTGGGGAAGACGTTTGTTCCTTCATTTCACCACGGATTTGTTTGTAAACAAGAGACTGGATTTGCAGACAGGATGAGATTACATGAATGAATGAAGCAACACACTTATGTGAGTAAAAAAAAAATTTTTTTTTTTGCGATAGTGATACATGTGATAGTATTGCATTGTTACAGATCATTTGATATCTATTAATTGTGTACGTGTCTAACTGAACATAACTTAGCATGCAGTCACAGTATGTATGGCATGTATGGGCCAGGGCTTGCAAAGCCCAACGTCCTGGGGCTATGTGTTTTCCAGACGGGCTACCAAAATGTATCACTGGCCTGCCAACGGGCTATCTTAAATGGCAAAATAACATTTCTTTCTTGATGTGCGTTGTTCACACTCTTGACGATATTTGAAGGAAAAATACAATCGCAGAAGTTTTGACCATGCTGATTTGTCTGACTCTGCAGTGAGGCTTGTGCGTGTATGTGTGTGTTAGTGATGCACGGTTTGCAGTTATATCTACCGATCGGGCGGGCCAAGTAATAAAAAATAACATTCCAATTACGGGTGGATCAGAGAAATCATTGTGTTTGTTTGATAAAGAAATTTTGCGAGCCCTTTGGGCGAATCATTCCGGTTGCAGTTTTTCCACATGCTTTCAAAACAATTCCTCACGTGTGCTCATTATAATATGCAAAGCTTATCCAATCATAGCAGTAGGCATTTACTTCCAAGTCTTCAATACGGCACGCCCATAAAAAAGAGCGCTCCATGAGAGAGGCTCAAAACCTGGGTAGAAAATAGCCTAAACCACACGAACGTCATAAGCTGACCTCAGATAACAGTATAAAAAAATTAAAAACGACTTTAAAAATTATTTAAATATGCTATACTGTAAAATATGATCGCAAATTAAGGAATGATCATGCAAATCAGTGGTTGTGTGGAGTATTTTAAAAAAGTTTAGAGGATATTAATCTGTAAACATTAATTCTTGTATGAAGTAAAAAAAGAAAAGAAAACTAGTATTAAGTAAAAACAAATCAACAATTATGCTGGGTTAAATAAACCCAACATTTGTTCTGTCCTATATTTACCCAGCCCTTGGGTTAAAAACTACCCAAATTGGAATGGTTTTTAACCCAGTGTTTTTTAGTGTATATAAACTTTTTTTAATTTTTTTTATACCATGGTCTGTCTAAATACTCGATTCTGATTGGCTAGAAAGTGTGCAATATAACCATTTAATGCACAGATAGTTCCAAGTCAGTCTTATCACTGTTCTGTATTATTGCACTGCTTTTATTGAAGCACACATACATCACATGCATACAGAAACCTTCAGGACATGTCATGCGGATTATTCCTTACATATCTACGTTAGAATTACAGAGGTTGTGTTTCGCCCATAGGTTTAGTGTTGAGAGTCGTGATCATGTACTATTTTTAGAGTCACATATATAAATGTAATATTCTGATCCATTGCATCATGAACAAAGCCCCAAATTACTTCCGGTGTGTTTTCAAAGTTGTTGTTTTTCAAGGTTTAGTCAGAAATATCCAAACTATCCCAGGATGAGTCCTGAAATACATCAGCATCCAAGCATGCAAGCCTTGTTAAGCTGAAGGGAAAAGATGCAGAGACTTAGTGAATTAAAGTGTTTTAGCAAACAGTGCTTGCTGCTTTTTTTTTCTCCCTGTCAAACTAGATGGAGGTATAAAAAATAGCATGTTGTTTGTCAGACTAGCAGGTCCAGTTCATTCTGGGTGCGCCCTGACCTTTTCAAATGTGATTTCCAAGAGCCTTTCATTCATGATGGGCCTTCTCCAGAGGAGTGCGGCCAGTGGCAGTCCTCCTCAAAAGGAAAGGTCAATTCTTCAGAACATCCTGAGCTGCAGAAACACAGGAGCTGTTTTCCATGTGGCAGACTGGCAGAGTGAAGGAGAAGCATACTGAGGCGGTGAATAACGTAAAGGAAATGAAGACAGGTGGACAAAGCCTATTAAAATGGAATTGTCAGGATTGGCTGGGAAAGGTGTGAGACCTTACTGGTGACCTTACACTGCATTCACACGGGGCATCTGCGTCAGCGCTTGATGGGGGGAGTGTCTGAAGCTTGGTGCTGACGCGACCGTCATAGTGACAACAACCAATCATACTACTTTTCCGGTGTTGCATTAACACAATTGGCTAGCGTCTGTGCTAGGGTGTTTGCATAGGTGATCTGATTGGCTGAGGCCTGTGTTGGCGCTTGAAAAGTTGAAAACTTTTCAACTTCGGCCACGAGCATCGCCAGTGACACGACGCAACGGAACCCACAATTCAGTTTGACAACGCATGACGTCACCCATTCAAAGTAAATGAGAAGTGTTGATGCCCTATGTGAATGCAGCATTACTCATTTTTATGTTTCAAGTCCCTACACTATTTGAGTACTAGTAATATCTGAATCTTATCACCTTGTCTAATTTTAGAGTCCCACTTTGTATTAGGTGTTCTTAACCACTATGCATTTACATGATAAAATCATCCCTCCCTTGCACTTTGTAACAAATCCTTCCCTCGCGGGTCAAAATGATCTGAAGCCCTACAATTATACTTTTTTTTTATTTTATTTTTTTATTTTATTTTGTGCAGAAAGCTTATTTCATTTTAATAATATTTTTAACGTAACTTTTTTTTTTTTGTTATTTATTTTATTTACCTTTTTAAGTTACTAGATTTTATCAATAAATAATTTAAGCACATTCTTTACACTCTTTCAAGTTAAAGGCACAATATGCAAGCTTTTTGGATTAAAAACCACTAGACCAAAAACCACTAGAACAGTGTTATGTTTTGTTGAGTTGTGTACTTACATTATCCCAAAAGTTTCCAAGAATGTTTAAATACAGAGAAATAAGCAATTTTAACCAGGACACGGATCGTGTCCGTGCATCACCTATTAATGACATGATACCCGCATTACCCAAGATTTCCGGGTTTTTTATTTTGTAGAAACCATGGAAACACCAAAGACGCTTTAACATATTATGTGTATTATTAGACAGGTGAGAAACTTTGGAGGGATACATTTATAGACAGAAAACTAATCATTGTTATGCAGCTCAACACAGTATAAATCTTGAAATCTTTTTTTATCTAGCTTACTGCAGTGTGCAACAAGTGTCTCATAGTAGCTGCCGAGCAAACGCATTATAACACAACTTTCAACACACAATGTATCTAAAGCCGAGTTACCACCAAAATCACCCAGAACAATTTGTCCCAGGAATTTTTTTTCCCAGGATTTTTTTTTTTCCCCAGACCTGCTGCTGTCTGCGTTTCCATAACGGTCTAAAGTACCATGAAAATTAGTCTGGTGACCTAGGACCGCGCGACTTTCCAGTTCCCGCTGGATTTCGTCCTCCTCATATAAGCGTAATAAAGCTCGCAAGCAGGGACGTTTTGAGGGGGAAATTTTTACCCAGAACTTCATTTAGACTCCGGTACCACCCAAAGTCCCTAGTTCCTGGGGAAAGTTCCTCCGGTCGAAACACGGCTTAATATGATAAAACAGTGCTGCATTACCCCACATACGCTTGACCGGAAGAAGCTGAAGTGGTCGTCTGCGGCATAATAAAAGCTCAGTGAAATCAAGGCGTCTTCAAGCTACACCTTTGTTTTAAATAAGCGACCTCTAGTGGCGAAAAATTACATATTGTGGCTTTAAATTCCAAATAACTCAATTTCATTCATAACACTTTTAATTCAGCTCAAAATATTTTCCATTTGGGTGTCTTTGCCGACCTCTTGTGGAAAAAAAGTATATAACATTTCATGACTACTAGAAGGGATACTGCTATGGCCGGAAGTGACGCAAAATCTCCCCATAAAATAACAATTATTAACAATTAATTAAATGGGCTACTTATCAGATTGTTTTATTAACGTCTATATCTACCCCAACCCTAAACAATAATGCAAATACAGATATTAATGGCTGTTTTAGCCTTTTACTTAGAATTTTGAGCAATTTTAGGTTTTTCTGTAAAGCATTCCCCCCATTCCATTCATTCCTATGTGGGTCAAATTGACCCGTGAGGGAAGGATTTGTTACTTTTTTTAAAATTTCAAGTTTACAAAAAAAGCACTCTTCGAATCCAGTCAATACATTTTTTTTTTTTTTTTTTTTTGTGCATTCATGGTTTAAGTGCAACAAAATTCTTAATGTCTTGGACCACTCCTGTCACAGTTATGTTCAGTTTGTTTTAGTTTTCATGGACTATCAGTTGTTTCCATTGGTCACATGTCTTCCTTTGTTCTATTTTCCTGCCACAATCTGTCACCATGGACACTGATCACATTCATCACAGCTGTTCATTTTAGTTAATCATCTGTGTATTTAAGTTCCTGCTTGTTGTCTGGTATTGTCTGTGCTATGTGCATACTGTTTCGCATGTTGGCTAATCCTTTATAAATATAACTTATATTTACCTTATCCTTATCCTCGTCTTCATCGTCCTTGGACCCTAGCATTACAGAATACCAGAAATGAGAAGACTGGACATCGCGTCCATCAACATTGCCCTGATGAGTGGCAACAAACTACTATTAAATGGAGGAACTGTATTCTATATTCATACGTGGATGAGTTCCTGGATATCTGCCATCACACCACCTGTGATGACATCTGTCTGATGGAGGGATTCCGGTGTGGTCTGGACGAGGCCCTCCGCTTCGTCATGCCCCACGACAATCCCAGCTGGACGCTGGAAGGCTACATCAACTTTGCGCTGTGGACGTATGGATCCATGTTCACAGTGGGCGAAGCGGAGGATGACAACAACTTTATCCAGCCACACCTCACAGACGTCTCGCAGTCCGACCCAGAGCACAGCCCACCAACAACCTGCACCACGGAGACGACAACGCCTGAGTCCCCCGCAGACGGTCCCTGTGGGGATTTTGGTGGAAGTAGACTCGGGGGAGGACTGGCTCTTAGACTGGAACACGGAATTACTGCCTCCCACCCTGCCCCACCCTGAGTTGGGTGAAATGTTATCTGTGGTCCCGCCCAACTTCCCTCTCCCACCTCCACCACTGAATACCTCCAGTCCTGCCTCAGCTGTCTTCGTGCTGCCCTGTGCCTTCTCTTGTGTTTCCCTACAGTGCGGATAAGCCTCAGGACCAGCACTCACCAACCTCGCCTAGTCGAGTGGATCCGTTGGCTCTGCCTCTGATCCTCTCACTTCACCTCTGTCCTGCGACCTGTCGGCTACACCATGGCTCCTCCCACCCTCGGCACCACCAGAATCCCTCAACCTTGCAGCTTCACCGGGTTCCCTCATCCCTCCGGCTCCCCCCTTGATCAGTCGTCACCCCTGTGCCATGGACTTGCAATCCTCCCGCTGCGCTTCGGATCTCCATCCCTAGGGCTGCAGTGGGATCCTCCTTCCCCTTGGACTCGCCTTGGTCTTCAGTCACACCGGCTCCGCCTCAGGCCTCGGGAGTTCTGGTGTCCCCTCGGGTGCTCATCACCACGGCTCCACCCAGGTCTCCAGTGCCAGCGGCGCCGCTCAAGGTCATCCGCTCTCCGTCATCGCCTGGGGATCCCCTGACATCGGTTTTGTCTCCGTCAGTTGTCCCACAGAGATCGTCGACCATGCCCATTCCTTGGCTCCTCCCTTCGTCGACGCCACCGTGGGCTGTCGTCAGCTCTGTGCTCTGTGTCTGTAACATCTGGCCACTCCTCCCGTCATCGCCTCCATGGATGCTTCCTCCAGTTCCTCCATGGAATCTCTGCCTGCCTGCCTACCTACTGGTCTGCCTGCCTATTCCTGCGAGCCCTCTACCGTCTCCTTTCTAGCCCTTCTCCAGCTCCTCGCCCGCCTCCAAAGCCTCCACCCTCCCTCCCTCATCTGTGTTTTTTCTTTTTACGGCATGAGGTCTAAGTCTGTTCGCTAATTCTTTATAAATAAAACCTGTATTTGCCTTATCCTTATCCTTGTCTTCATCTTCCTTGGACCCTACCCTTACAACTCCGATGAACACTCAATTAAAAAAATAAAATTAAAATTTGCGAAGGATGAGGGTAGTACAATGTGTATTTTACTGTCTACATACATGTTGATCTGCAAAACTCATCAAATTTGCATTTGCTGATATAGTGCTTGTAGGTCTAAACCTTGAAAACTAGGGTAACACTTTATTTTACAGTGTAATTGTTACATGTACTTACCATAGTATTAACAGTAAATTATACATAATTACATGAAACTAAAAGTTAAAAAAGATAAAACTAAAAACCCAAGATTTGGAAGATGCATTTTATTCTATGACATAATACATCAGTAATCAGAGACAAATATCTAAAAGGCACAGCAATTTAAAAATGGCCTTCTAAGGGTCAGAGAGTGGGTGAAAATGGTAATGAAAAGTTTTTGGCACACAAGTTTTATTCATTATAAGTGGACCTCAGGGAAGAAAACAAAATGAACCTCTTTAATTGTTATAAAAAATATTGCTTTTGGTTGCTTATGTTATATAAATGTGACCATGTAAAAGTTTGTTTTCATGAGTCATGTTCTCTTTAATTAAATTTGTGCTTCCTTTTGAAGAGATATGATTTTTGTTTCTGCGGCTGCATATTTTCCCATGATTACCACAATGTCATACAGTAAGGTAAAACATTAATGATATGACTTTTTATTATCATATATCAGAAATGACCAGATTTGCAGATGGCATCTACACTATATTGCCAAAAGTATTGGGACACCCTTCCAAATCATTGAATTCAGGTGTTCTCATCACTTCCATGGCCACAGGTGTATAAAATCAAGCACCTAGGCATGCAGACGCTTCTACAAACATTTGTGAAAGAAGGGGTCGCTCTCAGGAGCTCAGTGAATTCAAGCGTGGTACTGTGATAGGTTACCTGTGCAATAAGTCACTACTAAATATTATGAACTACGAATCATGCTTCTCTGTCTGGCAATCTGATGGACGAGTCTGGGTTTGGCGGTTGCCAGAAGAACGGTACTTGCCTGACTGCATTGTGCCAAGTGTAAAGTTTGGTGGAGGGGGGATTATGGTGTGGGGTTGTTTTTCAGGGGTTGAGCAGGGGTTAATGCTTCAGTATACCAAGACATTTTGGACAATTTCATGCTCCCAACTTTGTGGGAACAGTTTGGGGATGGCCCCTTTCTGTTTCAACATGACTGCATTCCAGTGCACAAAGCAAGGTCCATAAAGACATGGACGAGTGAGTTTGGTGTGGAGGAACTTGACTGTCCTGTACAGAGTCCTGACCTCAACCCGACAGAACACCTTTGGGATGAATTAGAGCGGAGACTGCGAGCCAGGCCTTCTCACCAACATCAGTGCCTGACCTCACAAATGTGCTTCTAGAAGAATAGTCAAAAATTCCAATAAACACACTCCTAAACCTTGTGGAAAGCCTTCCCAGAAGAGTTGAAGCTGTTATAGCTGCAAAGGGTGGGCCAACTCCATATTAAACCATATGGATTAAGAATGGGATGTCATTAAAGTTCATGTGCATATAAAGGCAGGCGTTCCAAAAGTGCAGTCAGATCTGCTTCCTCCTTATCTGTGAATGTGATGATCATTTCAGGGTTATGGGAGATAATCATGGGCTTGTGGAGTCTGTGACTCCCACACCACAGTAGGTGTAATTGACTCTGTCCCAGCTGGCCCTCAGTGGCAAAATGAGAGAGAACTTATCACCAACTCAATTAAGAGTTGGGAACTATGGGTCATGCCCAGGTGGTGCAGTTGGTGCCCCTGCAGTATTCATCACATACTGCTATGACTATTGGTACCTCTGGCTTTCTCACTGCCTGTGTCCTGGCACAGTCATCAAGGTAATTGGATGGCTTCAACAACAAATGAAATTATCTGCACATCTACTGCAGGGGCTTTGCTGACCTTTTGAAGAGAAAATGGTATAACATTTCACCATTATAATGGAATACAGCTTCATCAACCCCAGATCCAGATTCATATTAAAAGAATAATTTACTCAAAAAAAAATTTTCTATACCCTCATATCATTCCAAACCTTGGTGTATGCTGAGATAAAAAAAATCATCATAAATATAGTATGATTTCTGTTATTCACTGATGGTATTACCTTTTGCCAAAACTTAATCACATTTGTGTTCACATTCAAAACTGGTGTCATTGGTCCATCAAAGACTATTATTTGGAACAACATTAGAATTTTAATTTTTGTGTTTTCTCCTTTTAATTTCATGCATTATATAAACATTAATTAAACAAATAATTATTAGTTAAATTAGATGATTTTCCTAATAGACTAATTACACGTGGAAACCTACAATCAGTTACTACACAATATTAAAAAGAATAAATGTTGGGAAATATGCTCAGAGATGTAATAGTACATATTTCAGAGCCGATAAGGGATGTGCCCTGGCTGCCAAACAGCACATCACTGGAGCACATGTTCCTGGCAGAGAAATGTTATTGCATGCTGCGCTGCCAGTCGTTAGAGAGCTGAGAATAGATGCTTGGCTTCTTTCCAAACCTTGCACCTGGAAATGGGCTATCATGGGGCAGGAATAGGCTAGACAGGGTGAAAGCTTTTATTACCCCAACCTTATTGGCCACATTTTATCAAGGTCATTTATCTATATAGTTCATTACTTACCGCAGATTATTACTCATTATGACTTTACCTTTTATAACTTATGAACACTACATGCAGATCATTATTACTTTTTTTGAATTACAAGTAAAAAGCCAACATTGCTTTTCAGTGATACTTTTTCAATGGTAGTAATACACTTTTACAATTATACCTTTGCAATGATAGTACAAAAAAATGGATGTTTAGATTCATTGGGCCTCATTCATTAAACATGAGCAGAAGAATTTTGGGCCCTATTATGCACCCGGTGCAATGCGACACCAGGCGTTTTTTTTTTGCTAGTTTCAGCCTGACGCAGTTATCATTTTCACGTCAAGCATCACGTTGTTTGAATAGCAAATGCACTCGCGTCCATCTGTTCGCCCATGGGCGTGCTGGTCTGAAAAAGAGGTGTGTTCAGGCGCATTGTTGGTGCGTTGCTATTTTGAGGAACTGAAAACGACTGCGCCATTGACCAACAAAAACCTGGACTAAAGTCAATAGTGCAGTATTTTTTGCGTTATTTAAAGTCAGTTAGTAATATGCGCCTATAGACAGGTGCACAGTGGGTGTACACTCTGCTTATTACACACACAGGGACGATCAGCAGACATTTTTTTTTACAAACATTTTTAAATATTAAAAATAAAAGGATTCCTCTCTGGAGAAGCATTAAGTCTTTCCTCTTGCAAATTCTGCCATGTAAATAGCGAATCTGCCATGGTGCAAGCACAACTGGCTCTTAAAGGGAATGGGAGATGAGACTCTGATTGGTTTATTGCATGTTACGCCCAAAACACCAACAACCCTTTTAGACCATGCGCCTCGTACCATTTTTCCCTCGTTAAACTAGCAAAAGTGGATTCAGACACGCAATTCTGACTTTATATCACACAATTCTGACTTTATATCACACAATTCTGACTTTATATCACACAATTCTGACTTTATATCACACAATTCTGACTTTATATCTCGCAATTCTGACTTTATATCTCGCAATTCTGACTTTATATCTCACAATTCTGACTTTATATCACACAATTCTGACTTTATATCACACAATTCTGACTTTATATCTCACAATTCTGACTTTATATCTCACAATTCTGACTTTATATCACACAATTCTGACTTTATATCTCGCAATTCTGACTTTATATCTTGCAATTCTGACTTTATATCACACAATTCTGACTTCAATAAAAAACTTTTTTCCTTATTAAATGGAAATAAATAAATCTCAAATTGTGTTTAATAAGGATTTTGGTTAAAATTAGAGGTTTTACCATGTCACGCACCAGCTCCTCTGAAGAAACACATGACTCTCTCTGAAGTCTTATCTAAACCATTGCTCATGAGATTTCCAGCACTGTTCAAAGGATTAGAAAAGAAGAGATACTGCGTGCTGATGATTATTTGATTTATTCATGATATCAAATTATCATGTGCCCCATAATTTCACTGCATGTCTATTGGCAATAATAACCACTTCTCCGAAAACTGCTACTCAGTTCCATCTTATGATCTTTTTGATTTATTTGATATTGCTTTCTTCAAGGCTAGCCTGAGAAACTAGGTGATAGATGATTAGCATTTATCAGAGAAGCCTTGAAGAGTGCATAAGTGCTGCTATTGTTGTTAGCTCCTTTGCTGCTAATTATTTAACAGCACCTGGATTCCTATTCATCCTTGCCAGCGATTTCCCCTGAGATGGAGCTGCAGGAATGATCAGCCCTTGAGCACTTCTGAACTGCCCCAAAGTAAATAGTCATATGCCAGGTGGTTAGCTAAGGGCACAGAGTGCCAGACATCCAGACAGGTGCTCTGCTCCGAAGCAGGACTCCCAGCCTGAGCAATGTATTGAGCGAAAAGGCTGTCAGGCTGTTAGAAAATGCTGATATTAGAGGTGTGCACTCTGGGACGACTTGAAAGCAGGCCTCATTTAAAGGTCTCTTCCACGTTGCTTAAGGCAGGGAAAAGGATGAATACAGCAGACATCACTCATGCGGAGCTTCAGCACCAGCCTCAGCTGCAAACATGATGTGTGACTGGTTGACCACCATCAGAAGAAAACAGACAGTTGATAGGAAATATCAAACAAATGCCTTCTCTATGAGAAAAGGAAAGCATGGAAGAAACCACATCTAGAAGGAAGCTCTTACAGTGTGCTGTTTACCACCGTGCTGAAGAATAAATTAATTGCATGGCTAAAAATATGCAGACACCTGCTCCTTGACAGAGCTAGAGCTTGCTTGCTGTTTGCGTCCATCTCCAAATGCTTGCTTCAACTCTTAAAAAATTGTGGCCATCTGGGCATGTGGCAATTTGTGATCAAATATATAGTATGCATAGTGTGCATTATGTTTATTCTGAAGAACATAATATATTTAAAGTGTCTGCAATCTTCTTCCAGCCCAGCTTAACCCTATGAAGCCTAATATGCAAATTTCTTAAGCCTCTAAATTATCAACATGATCAAAAGTTTGCTGCAAAATCTGTTGTACACAATCTACTACATGACTTCTGTCATCTGATTGATAGTTTATACCTTTTTATCAAGTAAAAGGCCTTTTAGTATGTGTAGAAAAGTTCCTTTGTGTGGGAGAAAGGAAGAAGGCAGGGTCGGCGATAAGCTGGAACTTGTGGGTTTTATTTTCACTCAAAACGTAACAGAAACTGGCGCCACGCGCACTCATTCAACTGAACACTCAAAAGACTCTCAACTCGTCACTGTCGTCACAGTTTCCTTCTCTCGCTCTGCTGGTCCCACGAGTCCTCAGCTTCCCTTTCTCCCGGCACTCTGTTTCTGCATGGCTTTTAACCGGTCTCTCCGTGCCAATCACTGCAATCAGACACAGGTGTTTATCGTCATGCACTTGACCTACTTTCTCACTGCTCGTCTCGTGACTCCCTCCGTCTGTGCAGACCTCGCGAAACCACGCCCCCCTCGCCACATACCCCCACCGCCTGACTCAGGCCGGGGAGCCATCCGATGCGTCAGTCTGCAAGAAGAGCCATCCGATGCGTCAGTGTGCAAGAGAAAGGACAGAGAGAAATCAGGAGAGTGTAAGAGCGGTCTGCCACACAGAGCAGCCTTTACTCGGGTGAAAGCCTGCTGGCACGACTCCGACCACTGGACCGTTTGTGAGGTCTGAATATTTATCCCGTCAGCCCCAGGAACTGCCTCACCTCCTTTTTGGTCTTTGGGCGCGGACAGGTTGCAATGGCTGCTGTCTTACTAATTTGGGGACGCAACTGTCCATGCCCTAAGTGGAAACCCAGATACTTGACTTCCACACGCCCAACCGCACACTTCTTCGGGCTGGCCGTCAGCCCTGCCCCCCTCACATGCTGCCAACCATTACTATAGATGATGATATCATCCAAGTATGCAGCGGCATATGCAGTGTGCGGCCGAAGGATTCGGTCCATCAGTCGCTGAAAGGTGGCTGGTGCCCCGAACAACCCAAAAGGAAGCGTGACAAATTGGTGCAATCCAAACGGCGTTGTGAAAGCTGTCTTTTCTTTGGATAATGGAGTTAAGGGGATCTGCCAATGTCCCTTCGTTAAATTCATTGTCGAATAAAAGCGAGCCGAACCTAGCCGATCAAGCAACTCGTCAACCCTTGGCATTGGATAAGCGTTGAATTTCGAGACAGCATTCACCTTGCGGTAATCCACACAGAACCGAACTGAGCCGTCTGTTTTAGGCACTAAAACTATTGGGCTCGCCCAGTCGCTATGGGATTCTTCTATTACCCCCAAGTCTAGCATCGCCTCTAATTCCGTCTGAACTACTTTTTTCTTATGTTTAGGTAACCTATACGGCCGGCTGCGAACTACCACGCCTGGCTCCGTCTCAATATGGTGCCGTATAAGATTCGTCCGGCCGGGTAGGGGCGAGAACACGTCTGCAAAATCTGCCTGCAACCTGGCAATGTCAGTGAGCTGGGAGGGTGAGAGATGATCTCCCCCTGGGGCCAGAGCGATCGGTTGGCATTTGGTGCTCGCTTCTGGCCCGAGATCATCCTCGTCTGATACCACCATCGCCAGCATCACGGACTCGACCTCATTACATTTTTTTAAGGAGATTGAGGTGGTATATTTGACTTGCCCCGTTCCTATCCGACCTCACTACCTCATAATTGAGATCTCCCACTCGTCGTGTGACCTCGAACGGTCCTTGCCACTTTCCGAGTAATTTTGAACTAGACGTGGGTAATAATATAAGGACTTTCTCTCCCAGTGTAAATTCTCGCAGTCTGGTTCGTCTGTTGTACAACCGGCTTTGTGTGTCCTGGGCCTGCAGCAAATTCTCCATTGAGAGCCGCCCCAGAGTGTGGAGTTTTGCTCTCAGGTCCAGGACATACTGAATTTCATTCTTGCTTTCAGATGGCCCGTCCTCCCAAGCTTCCCGTATGACGTCAAGCACCCCTCGAGGTTGCCGTCCATACAGGAGCTCGAAGGGGGAAAACCCTGTGGAGGCTTGGGGAACCTCTCTTACAGCGAACAACAGAGGCTCCAGCCATTTGTCCCAATTTTTTTGCGTCTTCGTGCACGAATTTACGAATCATGGTCTTTAACGTGCAATTAAATCGTTCTACCAGACCGTCTGTTTGTGGGTGGTAAACGCTGGTACGAATCGACTTAATGCCCAATAATTCGTAAAGTTCGCTTATGGTGCGAGACATAAACGCTGTGCCTTGATCGGTGAGAACCTCTTTCGGGATTCCCACCTGGGAGATTAAACGAAACAGAGCATCCGCTACACTCTTTGCTGAAATGTTGCGGAGGGCTACTGCCTCGGGGTATCGTGTTGCATAGTCTACTATGACTAATGCAAAACGGTGCCCTCGTGCGGATCGTTCTAATGGCCCGATGAGGTCCATACCAATTCGCTCGAAGGGGACCTGCACGAGAGGTAGAGGGCGCAAAGGCGCTTTTGGAGCGGCCGGTGGGTTTACCAACTGACATTCACGACAAGCGGCACACCATCTGCGCACATTCTCGTGAATGCCCGGCCAAAAAAATCAGGCCATCAAACGATTTAACGTGCTGGTTTGACCCAAATGCCCGGCCATGGGATTACAATGAGCCGCCTGGAAAAGCATTTCCCGACGGCTCTTCGGTACTAACAACTGGCACTAATGGGTACTTCACCACATCCCCGTGCACACACCTGACCGTAACCAAGCGGCCATTATCCAATGCCTCAGGTTGAATTAGGCTTTGATGAATGGAGGTCTGTTTACAACCTGAATCCACCAAATTCTGATATGTACCCCCCTTAATACTCACGGGTATCTGGTACAGCCCGGCTTGATCGAGGGCAGCTTGTGGCGCATCCGGGACCCGGACCAGCGTCCCCACCTCCATCACCGGACACCTGTCAATAAAGTGTTCCGGGTCCCCGCAGCGCCAACAAGCCGGCCCAGACTTCCCCGCCGCCCTAGTGGCAGGAAGAGGGTCAAGGGATTGACGCGGAGAGAGCGGCAGAACGTAGCCGGACCCCTGGCCTGCACTAACTGGCCCCTCCCCCCTGGACGCGGTTCCCAGTCCAGCAAGTGCCTCCCCACCCCTCCCTTGGGCATCAGCCTTGGTGGAACTCCTCGGCGGGACCTGGGGAAAGGGACAGGCCTCGTCATAGAGGACGAGGGAGAAGGGGAAGAAAGGGGAAAAGAGGATGAGAGAGAGACAGCTGGAAGGGGTTCGCCAACCCCGGGGCATGCCACCATCTGGTCCTCCGCCAGTTGGATGGCCGAGTCCAGCGACGTGGGGCGGTGGCACTGGACCCACTGCGCCGTCTTCCGGGGCAGTCGCGCTATGAACTGCTCCAGTACCACCTGGTCAATGATGTGGTCCACGTCGCTTCCCTCGACCAACAGCCATCTGCGGCATGCGTCCCGGAGCTGTTGAGCCATCACAAAGGGCCGGCTGCTCTCCCCCAGACCCAGCGACCGGAACTGCTGGCGGTGTTGCTCGGGGGACAGGCCGACCCGCTGGAGGATGGCTTCCTTCAGGTCTTTGTAGACCAGGAGGTTCTAGACCGGAAGCTGCTGTGCCGCCAGCTGGGCCTCCCCCATCAACAGGGGAATGAGACGTACTGGCCAGTGATCCTGCGGCCATCCACAGGTCTCAGCTGTTCTCTCAAATAGGTCTAGGAACACCTCCGGATCGTCCTGGGCACCCATTTTCATAAGCAGCACGTGAGTGGGCGGCGTTGCAGCGCCGGCTGTTCCCTCGGTCCGAACCCCCCGGTCCGAACCCCCCGGTCTACCCAGCTCCGGAACAGCTCGCGGTCCTCCTGCTGGGCACTGATGAGGGCCCGGAACCGTTGTTCCTGGTCCACCCTCATGTCGATCAGTGCCTGATGATGTTCCTGGTGTAGGCCCGCGAGCGATTGGATAACGTCCGCAAATGGTGATGCTGGCGGGGTTTGCATGGTGGCAGCGGCTCCCTTCTTCCTCTCCCGGGTATCGGCACCAGTGTAGAAAAGTTAGTTTGTGTGGGAGAAAGGAAGAAGGCAGGGTCGGCGATAAGCTGGAACTCATGGGTTTTATTTTCACTCAAAACGTAACAGAAACTGGCGCCACGCGCACTCATTCAACTGAACACTCAAAAGACTCTCAACTCGTCACTGTTGTCGCAGTTTCCTTCTCTCACTCTCGCTCTGCCGGTCCCACGAGTCCTCATCTTCCCTCTCTCCCGGCACTCTGTTCCTGCGTGGCTTTTAACCGGTCTCTCCGCGCCAATCACTGCAATCAGACACAGGTGTATATCATCATGCACTTGACCTATTTTCTCACCGCTCGTCTCGTGACTCCCTCCGTCTGTGCAGACCTTGCGAAACCACGCCCCCCTCGCCACAGTATGTTTCTAAAATATGTCCCCCTTCAGCTGTGAAATGTTTACATATTTTTATACATTAAACATAAAAATGACTTGTATATTGTTAATAATATTTCAATAAAATAAAAATCACTAATATTTCATTACACTGTAGTAGATGGTTTGCCAATGGCCAATGTTTTTGGAAGGATCCAAAAAGATGTAAATAGATTCAGCTCAGGATAGTCAATAGTCAAGGTCTTAGTGTGTCCTTGTGGTACCAGCACCCAATCAGCATTTTAAGCATCTCCGGACATAATTTTCTGAATCTCTAGAGTATCACATTTTCTGGAGTATAAATATATGCAAATGATATAATGCAATTAATGTCAAACACGCAAAACGCATTTGTTTATTAAGGATACAAAGTGCGTTTTACATTTATGCTTTGGCAGGCACTTTTATCCTAAGCAACTTGCAACTTGCCAGCTTCATGCTCTATTGATTGAGCTACAAGAATGAGTTTAAGCCTTCAGCAAATGACAACAAATCAGATCTAGCATTTTCTTTCAGAAACATGTCATTTCATGTCTTGCTCTGAAGCTTTAAAACATTAACATAGACAGTTAAAAAAAAAAAAAAAACATGCAACAGATTGGAACACCTAAACTCAATGATTTGGAGGGGTGTCCCAATACTTTTGGAAATATAGTATATATAACTTTATAAACTATAATCACTGGCTTTGGTTAAATAGAAATTGATAAGTGACTGTTGATGCACTTTGGCATGAAAACAATAGCTCTATGAGTATACCATGACACTAAAGCAAATGAGCTTTTACATGATTATAATTGAAACCCTGACACAGTCTCAGTCAGTGAACTTGAAATGAACCTACTCAGTGCACAGCAAAGAAAAAAAAAAATTTATTTAGGGTGTCAAAGGTGAAACTTGATTATCACTGAAACAGCAGTTGCTGAAAAGTGGTAACTGTCTTGGCGACGGATTATGACAATATAAAGAAGTTGACAAGATCTCTGTACATTAATGAGCTAGAAGAAAGCGTGTCATGGTTTACACATCCCAGCTTTAGCCTGATAATGATGCATATTTTATTCAAATGCAGCAACAGTGCATACTAGGATGCCTTTTCAAAGCATTTACAAAACATAAGCACTTCATTTTCACTGTACTTCACTGCCTTTTTTTGGACTTCTATGGACTCTTGGCATCTTTGGCTCTATGGCATCTTTGTCAGGCAGTTAAGCCTAGGCCTTGAGCATTTTGTTTTCTATAGAAACATTGACTCAGGTTAGTGGTGCAGACGGTGCTGTAAACATGGAATGATCTTCTGGCACAGATTGTGTCTGTTTCTACTCTTAAAGGATACAGGCCATCAACCTTTCTGCTAGCTTGTCTTACATGAAATAACAGCAAGTTATTTTTAGAAGAATTATTAAAAAATAAAATAAATAAATAATAATAATAAGCAATATATGCATATAAAATCACTTGTGACTGGATTATTGTTAAGTTATATCCATGCAGGTTGAAATTAGTAGTCCACAGGCAGTCTTTTTTTTTCATTTGCAACTTGAGAAATTAATGCAAAGTGCTTGTGGGAAATGCATAACCAGTAAACTCCAAGAGAAGACCTTTGACCATGTTTACACACTCTAGAACAGGGCTCGGAAACCTTTTTGACATGAATGCCATTTTCATTTTTTTTTTTAAATCACTGTGCACATCCACTTAGCCACCTGGTGCTGGAAGCTAGACTCAATTTCCCAGCATGCAACGTGGCATGAATAAATTATGCAAATTACAGTTATAGTTCAGTTGGAGCATTTAGCGTTCATAACTGATTATGAAAAAGGAGAAAAGATTACTGGTAGTTTGCATTTCAAGGGATTTATAAACCGTTAAATAAATCAAACACTTTTATGCTCGGCTAAGGTATGTCTAAGGTTGACAACCTTTTCTCTAAAATATTTGCATGTTTAGTGTAAGTGCAAGTTTTTCTGTTCAGTCTTGACATGTGGCCTCTCAGTGCTTTAAAAGGAGGTTTGCAAACTACAGGAATACAGTCTGGCTCAGCTTAACTTAAACCCATTTTCATGCCCATTAGGGCCACATATAGTTTTGCACCAGTAAAAACTCATTATGAATCCTTTTGGGATTTGCTTTGATAATGCAACGGGTAAAGGTTGGGTTTAGTCATTATTTTTAATGCAGTCATATAAAAGTCAAGACCTTATTAGAAAGTACAAAGGATGTTTTAAATGTGAATTAATTTTTACAGTATCAGTGGAAAATGGGCAAAGGCATTGGTTACTCATGGGAGGATATTTGGACAGGGTCTGAGGATTCTGCTGAGTCTGAACTGGTTGGTTAGACTGATTACTTTATATGTTGTTGTACTTTGTTCCATTGTAAGTGGTCATTTACCGCTATATCGCCAACCAACAGCCCGTTTCCTCAAACACAGAGTCAATTTGTTCCTGAGCTAAACTTGCCGAGTAAGCTGATGACTGAGTGCACATGCAAAACATGTACATGCCATTGCATTCTATGTATGGATAAAAAGCAATCAAAACTAAAATATAATTTTTTGTGGTTATAAAAATGATCTCCGATGATATCTGTTAATCTCCATATAACCCACCAAGTGTCAGGTTTATGTACGGGTGAATTGGGACACCTTGTCCTAGTCATTTCAATGGCAAAATGTGTCCCAATCAACCTGAATTCATCTTGTTCTATGGACTCTTGTTTTGATATTCTGTTTCCTTTAGTTCCTGTTTCCCTGCTCTGTTTAGTTTCGGTTTCCCTGGTTACTGATTATGTCCTCATTTGTTTCTATTGTTACTTAATATCACCTGTGTCTTTTTGGCTGTGTTCGAAACCTGGAAAATGCTGTTTTCTGTGGACACATTTCAAGGTAGGAAGACATCAAGGCACGTCTGAATCTAAGGTTAGCTTCACTTCCTGTCTCCTGAGATACCTTCATCTGATCGAGTTTTGATACATAACTGTATCCTTCGCTGCCTTTGATATCCCACAATCCTGTGTGTTCTATTCTGTGACAGATGAGCTAGAAAAAAAAAGATGGCATCCAAAAGTTGCGTTTGCTGGTCAGTTTGTGTGTAAATGTGCGTTTCTGACCAACATTTTCCACTTTTGATGTCATGTCTAGTGAGAAATTACTAATGTAGTAATTAAATATTTGTTTAGCTCTCACCAAAACTCTCTATTTTGCTGCAGATCATTAAACTGTTACGCTGCTTAAAAAAAAGTGAGGTGCCTTCATGCACAAACGCTGCCTTACAAGTCATTGTTTGATAAGGCAGCGAGGCAACAAGTCAGCTGCCTAGGTTTGCCATGTGTATATATATATATACTTCCTGTTCAGTTCAAGCTCAGCCCTTTGTCAGTTCTTGTTTATGGAAATAGTGGTTTTGCTTTTTCTCTTATGCTTCTCCTAAGTTCCCTTGAGTGTTACGGATTATAACTAAAGACTGTTTGTTTGGTTACTCCGTTACTCATTTGTGCGTACTTCCCATGATGCCAAGTGGGTGATAAATCAATCAACTTAAATTGATTGGTCTTAATTTATATTTATGCATTTAGCAGGTTTGGCAGAAACTGTTTCTAATCATTTTTGCACATAAAAGTGCACATAATTCCTTGTGTAGGATTGTGGGTGGAAAAAGAAGCACAATTTTAAGTTAAAATATCACAGCTACAAATGTTTATAGAGCCTCTTCACATCATCATCTTGATCTATAGTCTACAAAATGAATACAGATAAAGCAATTAATCCGTGTCTCAAATGTGTTAAATTACAGAAACAAATCATGTCTTAGTAGTGATTTGTTATTGGTTCATCAGCTTATGCATTACCTTATCCAAAACATGCACTGGGTCCCAATACAAGTGCTAATTAACCAAAATAACATAGTGCTCACTAATTAACTAAAATGACACAGTGCTAGCTAATTAACTAAAATAACATAGCATGAGAACAGCAGGAGCTTAATGAAGCATTTGGAACATTTTAGAAGTGTCATAAGTTTTGCATTTGAACATGTTTTGCGCTGTACAGCCTTTAGGAAGTTAAAACCGCATTATTCAAGACATATACTTCACTTTTTTATGGTTTTGGTATACAGCATGAACCATTTGAAGTCTATTTTATTGTATTTATTGATTTATTTTTTATAGATGGAAAATATATCAAGGTACATATATATATTTGATATTTGAGATTGAACAAAGACATTTGCTTTTACTGTTTTCAACCCCCCTCTTTCTTACCAGAAGGGCCATTTGGAATTCCTAAGACAAAGAGATGCTGAAGGCATGTAGGCCAAAATGTGTCACACCTTTAGTACAGTGGGGGAAGATGTAATTATATGATTGGTCAGTTTAAATGTCTCATGTTTGGGTGTAGACACATGGTCAAGAAAAGGATAAAACAAGATTGTAACGGTTGCTCTGTCTCTCTTGTTTCTCTCTCTCTCTCTCTCTCTCTCTCTTTCTCTCTCTCTCTCTCTTACACGCACACACTTTCTATCCCCCAGGTAACATTCTACATATATGCTGGGTACGATTAATGGTATAAGTTTTTATCATCTCATACATCTATTTTGTAACTATTTTAAGTGTAACCATAACCAGATTTTTGTCATTAAATTATTTCTATTACAAATGATGTGCTAACTAGTTTTGATTTGGTATTAACGTGCTACCTCTATTGCAAAACAATATAGTCACACTATAGCAACGCTCTCCCACATATGTTGCAATTGTAACTGCGATGTAGGATGTAACTTATTTCCGTCGTTGGTATAAGTTGCAGTGGGTGGTAATAGATGAGAAATGTACAGTTTTCTACAATCTTACTGATAACGTTTCTTTAGTCATTCGGCAACCCTGCAGCCTGAACCAGTGTAGGCGATCCACCCTTACAATGGCATCCAAAATAAAAGTTTGTGTTTACATAATATATGTGTGTGTACTGTGTATAATATATACACTCACCTAAAGGATTATTAGGAACACCATACTAATACTGTGTTTGACCCCCTTTCGCCTTCAGAACTGCCTTAATTCTACGTGGCATTGATTCAACAAGGTGCTGAAAGCATTCTTTAGAAATGTTGGCCCATATTGATAGGATAGCATCTTGCAGTTGATGGAGATTTGTGGGATGCACATCCAGGGCACGAAGCTCCCGTTCCACCACATCCCAAAGATGCTCTATTGGGTTGAGATCTGGTGACTGTGGGGGCCATTTTAGTACAGTGAACTCATTGTCATGTTCAAGAAACCAATTTGAAATGATTCGAGCTTTGTGACATGGTACATTATCCTGCTGGAAGTAGCCATCAGAGGATGGGTACATGGTGGTCATAAAGGGATGGACATGGTCAGAAACAATGCTCAGGTAGGCCGTGGCATTTAAACGATGCCCAATTGGCACTAAGGGGCCTAAAGTGTGCCAAGAAAACATCCCCCACACCATTACACCACCACCACCAGCCTGCACAGTGGTAACAAGGCATGATGGATCCATGTTCTCATTCTGTTTACGCCAAATTCTGACTCTACCATCTGAATGTCTCAACAGAAATCGAGACTCATCAGACCAGGCAACATTTTTCCAGTCTTCAACTGTCCAATTTTGGTGAGCTCGTGCAAATTGTAGCCTCTTTTTTCTATTTGTAGTGGAGATGAGTGGTACCCGGTGGGGTCTTCTGCTGTTGTAGCCCATCCGCCTTAAGGTTGTGCGTGTTGTGGCTTCACAAATGCTTTGCTGCATACCTCGGTTGTAACGAGTGGTTATTTCAGTCAAAGTTGCTCTTCTATCAGCTTGAATCAGTCGGCCCATTCTCCTCTGACCTCTAGCATCAACAAGGCATTTTCGCCCACAGGACTGCCGCATACTGGATGTTTTTCCCTTTTCACACCATTCTTTGTAAACTCTAGAAATGGTTGTGCGTGAAAATCCCAGTAACTGAGCAGATTGTGAAATACTCAGACCGGCCCGTCTGGCACCAACAACCATGCCACGCTCAGAATTGCTTAAATCACCTTTCTTTCGAATTCTGACATTCAGTTTGGAGTTCAGGAGATTGTCTTGACCAGGACCACACCCCTAAATGCATTGAAGCAACTGCCATGTGATTGGTTGATTAGATAATTGCATTAATGAGAAATTGAACAGGTGTTCCTAATAATCCTTTAGGTGAGTGTACATACAGGTGCTGGTCATATAATTAGAATATCATCAAAAAGTTGATTTATTTCACTAATTCCATTTAAAAAGTGAAACTTGTATATTATATTCATTCATTACACACAGACTGATATATTTCAAATGTTTATTTCTTTTAATTTTGATGATTATAACTGACAACTAAGGAAAAGGCGGGCAAGACACAAAAGGTCATTGCAAAAGAGGCTGGCTGTTCACAGAGCTCTGTGTCCAAGCACATTAATAGAGAGGTGAAGGGAAGGAAAAGATGTGGTAGAAAAAAGTGTACAAGCAATAGGGATAACCGCACCCTGGAGAGGATTGTGAAACAAAACCCATTCAAAAATGTGGGGGAGATTCACAAAGAGTGGACTGCAGCTGGAGTCAGTGCTTCAAGAACCACTACACACAGACGTATGCAAGACATGGGTTTCAGCTGTCGCATTCCTTGTGTCAAGCCACTTTTGAACAACAGACAGCGTCAGAAGCGTCTCGCCTGGGCTAAAGACAAAAAGGACTGGGCTGCTGCTGAGTGGTCCAAAGTTATGTTCTCTGATGAAAATAAATGTTGCATTTCCTTTGGAAATCAGGGTCCCAGAGTCTGGAGGAAGAGAGGAGAGGCACACAATCCACGTTGCTTGAGGTCCAGTGTAAAGTTTCCACAGTCAGTGATGGTTTGGGGTGCCATGTCATCTGCTGGTGTTGGTCCACTGTGTTTTCTGAGGTCCAAGGTCAACGCAGCCGTATACCAGGAAGTTTTAGAGCACTTCATGCTTCCTGCTGCTGACCAACTTTATGGAGATGCAGATTTTATTTTCCAACAGGACTTGGCACCTGCACACAGTGCCAAAGCAACCAGTACCTGGTTTAAGGACCATGGTATCCCTGTTCTTAATTGGCCAGCAAACTCGCCTGACCTTAACCCCATAGAAAATCTATGGGGTATTGTGAAGAGGAAGATGCGATATGCCAGACCCAACAATGCAGAAGAGCTGAAGGCCACTATCAGAGCAACCTGGGCTCTCATAACACCTGAGCAGTGCCACAGACTGATCGACTCCATGCCACGCCGCATTGCTGCAGTAATTCAGGCAAAAGGAGCCCCGACTAAGTATTGAGTGCTGTACATGCTCATACCTTTCCTGTTCATACTTTTCAGTTGGCCAAGATTTCTAAAAATCCTTTCTTTGTATTGGTCTTAAGTAATATTCGAATTTTCTGAGATACTGAATTTAGGATTTTCCTTAATTGTCAGTTATAATCATCAAAATTAAAAGAAATAAACATTTGAAATATATCAGTCTGTGTGTAATGAATGAATATAATATACAAGTTTCACTTTTTGAATGGAATTAGTGAAATAAATCAACTTTTTGATGATATTCTAATTATATGACCAGCACCTGTATATAGATATATATATATCATTTATATTATATATAAATATAACACATTTTTCTTAAATATATACACGAATGAGTGTGTATATATTATATATATATATATATATATATGTATACATACATAAAGTATTTACATGAAAATATTTCTTAAATATATACATGAATGAGTGTGTATTTATATATACATAATAATTGTACAATTTACTTCATTCAGATGAATAAACATTGCTTGTTTATTGTACATATTTGCATATTGTACATATTTAATACTCCTTGCAACACACAAACACACACACTTTAATATTTTATGGGGACCATTTCATAGACATATGGATTTTATACTGTACAAACTGTATATTCTATCTCCTAAAACTAAACCTACCCATCACAGAAAACTTTCTGCACTTTTACATTTTCAAAACATTTTCAAAAAACATCACATCATACATTTTCTTCATGGGAACCAAAAAAATGTCCCCACAAGGACAAGGATATTGATATTGTCATCGGATATTGTCATCTTTGTGGGGAAATGTTGTCTTTATTGAGTAGGGTATACCTGAAGCTGTATTCATAGGAAAATGTGCCTTTTAACTTTTCCTTATTAGCTATTATATCTATTGTATGTTATATTTTATGGCTTCCAAACAGAAGCAAAGTATTCTCTATCCCATTTACAAGTCAAATGGCCAACCCATCTTTATCAGCTCAAGCTCAGCAGCAACACCAAAGAATGTATCAGCCTCAAGACCACTGAGAGGCATTCACAGATAACAGAGCAGAAATGTGGGTCACTCGTGTGTCTGAGATACAGCACTGACCCATACTGTTGGGTCACTCTGCTGCTTCCTGTTTCTGCGGTGATGATCCTGACAAAGTCGTGTAGCAGTTAGTCACCACATGAAGAGTACATTTCTATTTCCTGATCCTGTTTTTAGACATACTTCGGCTCTGCAGGATGAAGGTTAAACTGGCTCACCCGCATGAATTATACTTATTTATTAATTATGCTTTTGGCACAGCATTTAGTCTGCTTATCGGTACAGTGTATTAATGAGCAATAAAACAAGTGTGTAATGAGTGGAGTGAAACTGCACTAGCCTTACTGGCAGAATGTCATCAATTGAAAATTCAAAGGAGTCTTTTGATGCCAGAGCTTGTTTTCTGATTCTAGATCTCCTGGCGTAGAGAATGCCATTGGCAAGATTTCTTCAAACTCAAGATAAAATAAAGGAAGTCTGAAAGATATGCAGCAATGGTTAAACACAAGCCATTTTCTGTTGCACAAAATCACTGAATGACATTGATTCTACCCCTTATGTAATGAGATTCAATGTGTTTTCACTGAATAAGTTTTCCTTAGATTGATTGAATATGGTAATCCATGCTGTACATATAATTGTAGAATTTGTTTTGTTGTTGTCATAGCTCTAAAAGTCAGCAATAAGAGATCTAAATTAAATGGTTATACCACAATCGTCTCCCTCAGTTCCAGAGGTTAATATAACCAAAGTAATTCATTCCAATAGAAGGCAATTTTACTGGGATAAGTCATTTTGAACAGTTTATGATCATGAATGCAATCACTTGGGGATTGATGCATTACTTTAATTGTTTTTACGAAAATGTATTTAAATATATGTGAATAGTGAACAGTTAGTTTACGCGTTCATGACCTCAAGGCTAGATTATTGTAATGCTCTACTGGGTGGTTGCCCTGCACGCTTAATAAACAAACTCCAGCTGGTCCAAAACGCAGCAGCTCGAGTTCTTACTAGAACCAGGAAGTATGACCATATTAGCCCGGTTCTGTCAACACTGCACTGGCTCCCTATTGAACATCGCATACATTTTAAAATCTTGCTAATTACTTACAAAGCACTAAATGGTTTTACTCCCCACTACTTGAGTGATTTGTCTTCATGTCTATTGCGATCTCAAAATTCTGGCCAGTTGATAATACGTAGAATATCAAAATCAACTGCAGAAACTCTGGAACAGTCTTCCTAGCATTGTTCCGGAACAGACACACTCTGTCAGTTTAAATCTAGACTAAAAACGCATCTCTTTACCATGGCATACACATAGAACATTATCAATTTCTATTATTCAAATCAGTTAAATGATTGTTTTAGGCTGCATTAACTAGGTCAGCCAGAACCGGGAACACTTCCCATAACACCTGATGTACTTGTTACATCATAAGAAGAATGGCATCTACACTAATTTTAGTCTCTCTGTTTATCCCGAGGTTTAGAGTAGTCTGCCGGATCCAGATCAGATGGTGGACCTGCGCCTAGACACGATCACAACACAGCCCTGAAGTGTCAGCAGAGTCTGTGTCAACTACACTCTCCCCTGTGAAGGCCTCCTTCCCTTCCCTTTCCCTCTGTACAGATAAAAACATTATCAAAATGATTCCTGTTCACATGGATCCGCAGAAACCAATAAAAACGCTGTATTATGCATGGCAGACAAGCATTTTGTAAAGAAAAACTACGCGCCTGTGCACATACGTCACACGTGCTTGCCTATAGACTAAACACTTACGTGTATGCCTTCACTATTCTCACAGATTCACGTTTTTTGAAGTTTACATGAAGTATCATTTCAAAACTATTTCAAAACCTATTTCAAAGTTTGCATTCTCAAGCCATCAAACACTGTTGCCATTCAAATTTTAGTTGAAAATGGTGTCGTGTAAGCGGCCCCAAAGTAAATAACTAATGATTTTTACATTGGAAATGAATCAATGAAAAACTTACTTTAGCTGGACAATAACTTTTTTTTAGAGCTGATGTACAGCCAAAACAATTCCATTAATTTCCTATTATCACTGTAAAGCTGCTTTGAAACAATCTGTATTGTGAAAAGCGTGATATAAATAAAGGTGACTTGACTTGACTTGCCATGTCTGCATGTACATTGTATATTCAGCTGCAGGACTATCCATGAACAGGAACTGAATGAAGTACACTGTTCAAATATTTAGGCCCCTGGGAAACGGGATTGCCATTCTTAATCACAACAAAATCAATTAGCTCAGTCTTGTGATTAATTAATGTGTCTATTATTTCTTGGCTTGTCTAGAGCCGTACAAACTTCTTATATATCACATAGGCCTACTTTAATATTAATTTTACTTTAGATATTATAAAACAATCTCAAAAATGGGTTTCCGAAGATCTGCTGTCAGTTGCATTCTACATACCACACATGACATCAGAAAAAGAAAAGAGCATCACTTTGGTAAACAATAAAAGCAGACATGCAGTGATTTTCAGAATGGTTCAACATTGTTGTTGGACAATAATAATATGAATGAACTTAAAGGGGTGATGAATTGAGAAATCAACTTTCCCTTGAGCTTTTGATATGAATGATAATATAAGAATATCCTGTAAGTTTTAGAGCTGAAAACTTCCTTGTTAGTCAAAGAAAAACTTTTATAGACACCAGGTTTTTCAAACTGGGGATCTATGACGTCAAAGGAAGGCAAGCACCGCCTCAGCATAAGAATATCAACGCCTACTTCATCACTGCCTGTTTAGCCCCGCCCACCGATTTGCGCATGTAACATAGGCCTAGTGTTAAACCATCAAGCTACAAAGCAATAAACATGACGTTGAGGATTACAAAATATTGTGCAGTGACTGGGTTCAACAGTAATGCAACATGTAAGTAACATTCTAATGCCTGATCTGAAATGTGATGATTCATGTAGTCGGATGTTCTTTGACTGTGTGTCAGTAAATCAAACCAGTGACTAAACATCAACTTGCGTTGTTTCTCTTAGGAGGATGGAAATGATCTGTTATTTAACAGTGATTAAATTCAGCACGCGCTGCAGCTGTCAATCAAACAGAGAGTTTATCAGTGACTCCCGTTTTATTCAACGAATCTCTTAACTATATCACGTTTGCACTGTTAGTAAAGATGAAAGCATTCGTTAGTGTACAGAAACTGAGTTGCAATGACGAGATCGCTGCTTTCATGCGCTCAGCACGTGTGTGATCGGCTACAATGATCATCACTGTAACCTTTCATGCCACAATCTTAATATAATGCCATATATCTAAATATAATGCCATAGATCTAAATGTAATGCAACACTTTTCACGATTAGTTAACCATGAGAATTGTAATAGTAAAAACGCACTAAAAGAGAGAGTAATACTATTTCAAATGCAAAGACATTAGCCAATCACAGCAGTGGGTGTTTACACTGAAGTCTCCCAGCGGACACGCCCTTTAAAACAGAGCGTTCAGAGCAGAATTTATTTATAAATTATGACAATTTTTGATGTAAAAAGCATTCTAACATTTTAAGTGCACCCCAGAAAACATCATAAAACCATTAAAAAACGCAGTTCACGACCCCTTTAAATTATAAAATTACATAAAATAAATAAATAATGAAACTTAAAAAACCAGGACCTTCCCCAAACTTCCTAGTGTCACGGGTGTGTGTAGGCAGGAAGACGAAGACTGATACAATTCTCAAATGAAGTTTAATGATCAAGGAATCCTCAGGTGAGTCAATACAGGCAGGTTAACGACACACTCTATACAAAGACGAGACCGGACAGAGACTGAAGGAAACAGGAGAACTTAAATAGGGAACACAAACGAGATGAATACACACAGCTTACACAGATTAACTCATAATGACAGTGACCATGGAGACAGACGAGTGGCGGAAAACTGGAACAAAAAAACATTTCAAACACAAGCAAAACAGACTAAACGTGACACCTAGGTTGTCTATGAAAGCATGTCTGATTTTTATGTGAAGGACAGTTTCACCGGGAAAATCAAAATGTGACGTTTACGCGTGCTCCCGAGAGCCTCTCTGTTTTCCAGAAACTTTCCACAAGTTCCCCAAAATTTCCAAAAGTTCTGGAAAGTTTCTGGAAACTTTGCAACCCTACTTACAATATTTAGGATAATTCTGAAAGAGCTATACTGTTCTGTAATCTATATACTTGTATATAAATCAAACTATCATTAACAGTCTAATTTAAATGACCTGCATCTGTCGACATGACGCCGGTGAATTGCAGAGCTGGTGCAAACACATCCATATCTCTACGATCAGATGCTTTCTTAACTGCTGTTTTCTCACCGCAGTAATTTTTGTTGTGTTTATTTTGTTATTGAGAGGAAAGTCTGCAGCACATATTTATAATTTAAATGTCGCTCTGAGTAGTGTGGACAGCATCGGGATGTTGGTTCCAACTTTCTACTTCTAAATGAAGAACGAAATAGAACTTCGCCGTGTGTATCGGGGTTAGTATATGGTGTACATTATGTGTGCACAAGCAATAAGTTGGTTGTGCTGACCCAATTAAAACAATCCCACAGCGACACCTTGTGGTCATTGTGAAATTGCAGTCTTAACTAAGTGTGTCCTTCTAGTGTTGCCATAGTTAGTGTTGCTTCAGAAAAAAATTCAACAGCATGTTTCCCTGCCATGCTGTTTGATGTTACAAAAGGCTTTGAAAACATGTCTGTGAGTATTTAGTTCAGTATTTTGTCATTGTTAATAGAGTAAAATGCAATTTAAAGATACATGTGTGTAATTGTATTTCCAAGAAGATAAAATTGCAGAGCTGATTTGTTTGACCATTTGTATAGAAATCATTGAATATGTTATAGTCTGAATTGTGATGCAGAAGACACATTATTTGGCATTTTCTTTATTTGTATGTTCAGTTTTACAGTGCTTCCTTAAAGTAAATCAATCTCAATCGAAGTCTGGCATCTGAGGCCTTGTCCACACTTGTCCACAAGTAGTTTCAAACGCTCTTAGTCCACACTAGCATTTTCCCAAAAAATTCTTGCCCACACTGAAACGCCGGAAAACTTCGAACTCACCTTACTGCGCATGCGTAAACCCTCATAAAAGCTCACTGAGATGATACAAACAATGAAGACATAATAAAGATATCACGCAATTCTTCTGGCAGGATCATTTTATTTAGCAAAATATCTCACCATTCACTGATGTGTCCAGGTCGCACTCAGTCACCATTATATTTTCATCTAATACGCAACTGCTCTCATGTTTTGCTGCAGGGCTGCAAGTAAATTTTCTGTCATTTTTGCAGGACTGTGATATGAATATTTTACAAAGTAACATAATTTAGCAACTGTGTAAAGTGAATAGCACATAACAGGCTCATGAATATACACAAATATCTATTGGTTCAATATGCGTCACATGACTAAACATGTGTTATCGTTTTCAAATGCCTCCGTTTTCACAGTCCACACTACAATGTGAAAACGCTTTCCAAATGTATCCACTTTGGAGAGCATTTTCAAAATGCTTCGTTTTCGTTAATAAAAACGCTACCTCAGTGTTTATACTGGTATTTTGCCTAATGTGTGTCATTCACTTTCACACAGTTGCTAAAATGTTACTTTATAACATTTACTTTATAACTTTATATCACAGTCCTGCAAAGATACTGGCATTTGCTGTCCTGCGGCAAAACATGAGAGCGGTTGCGTTTTAGACATAAAACATAAAATGATGAGTGAGTGCGACCTGGATGCATCAGTGAATGCTGAGATATTTTGCTTAATAAAATGATCGTGCCAGAAGAATTGCGTGATATCTTTATTATGTCTTGCTCCATCTGTTTCATCTCAGTGAGCTTTTATGAAGGTTTACGCATGCACAGTCATCTTTGCAGGACTGTGATATTCAGTAAGGTAAATTGTTTTACGACATTTCAGTGTGGATGAGAAATTTTTGGAAAACTCTTAAAAACGCTAGTGTGGACGGAGATTGTTTGAAACGGAAATGCCACTTTCAAATCTATCCGGATTATTGTAGAGCCTGTTCTATCTGCCGATTCCTGCCCAAGCACTTCATCCTAGTTGGTGGCTGCAGTTCACATAATGGCCACCGGTGTAACCAATAACAACAAGTGTTTCGGAATTCTTAAAGGGATAGTTCACCCAAAAATTTCAATTCTGTCATTAATTACTCACCCTCATATCGTTCCAAACCAGTAAGACCTTCGTTCATCTTCAGAACACAAATGAAGATATTTATGATGAAATCCGAGAGCTCTCTGACCCCTCCATAGACAGCAATTTAGTTACCACTTTCAAGGTCCAGAAACGTAGAAAAAACACCGTTAAAATAGTCCATGTGACTCCAGTGGTTCAACTTTAATTTTATGAAGCGACGAGAATACTTTTTTTGTGCGCAAAAACAAACAAAAATTAACGACTTTATTCAACAATTTAATTCTAGCTGTCTATGGAGGGGCCTGGGAGCTCTCGGATTTCATCAAAAATATCTTCATTTGTGTTCTTGCGGGTTTGAAACGACATGAGGGTGAGTAATTAATGACACAATTTTTATTTTTGGGTGAACTATCCCTTTAAGTCCCTTTAAGATTTTAATCTCAACATCAAACTGTTTTAATGTGACATTTTGAATGAGAAATCCTTGATTAGAACTGATTATGACAGGTGTCTGGAGGGCAGGGTTTGAAAAATCAGAGGGATTGGTGCCTTCAACCTCAATAACCTTTGTCTGGTTACTTGTTTTTGCTCCTTATCATTTCTTCATTGATGCAGTCTCTGGGTGTGTAGGACTTTATTTGCCCTCTGCTTGCTTGCATTCTGCTTAGACTATGAATCTCAATGTCTTAGTCTTTGACATTCTTGCTGTAAGCTGCCATGTGCTCCAAAGCGGCTGTTGAAATCATTTCCCCATGATTAATTGTCAATGAACTGGTACAAATAAATTCTAATCAGTAATTTTCCTGAGGTCCCAGCAGAGCCATTTCTCAGAGAAAATCATTCTATTTTTCTGTTTCTTATATCATGTTGTGAGAGCAGCAGAAGTTTGTTTTCCTCTAAACAAACTGATTACAAGACATATGAGGTCATAAACCAGAATTAAACATTGCAGGATATTTTAAATGTAATCGTTTTTTAATGGTCTGTTTATCTTCCATTGCCATTTACATAAATTTTTTTTTTCAAATACCACTACTAATACCAAGATCTACTGAATTAAAGCTTGTTTTTTATCCAACATATCATGCTTACAAACTGAAGTTTAATTGTACACAATTAAATGAAAATGACATGCTTGAAAAAGGAGTGTCACGCTGACGGACGTCACACAGCCTGATGACAACCAGCATAAATATTGCTGTAAATCTGAATTGCACAATGTTGATGTAGATATCACAACTCTGTCTGACCTGCCAGAGGCATCGGTAAGATAATGACATATATGCTGAAATGATGAAATATATATATCTGCGCACACAGAGAGAGACAGGGAGAGAGAGAAAGAAAGGCAAGATAGATGGAGGTTGTCATAAGAAAGTTACTGCAGCGGGTGATATACCATTATTTCTAATCTACAAATGCAATCGGCAGGGAAACAAAGATGATGTTCTTTTGTTTCTTTCCAGGATTTCTTTCCCCCACATTTCCTCACTGTTGTGGGTTTATTGGAAAACTACTCCCATTACATTAGGAGGTGAAAATGTATTTTAGTTCAAGGTGTCAAGGGGAGATTTACAGTATCACTGTAATAAAGATAGGTATTTAGGCAGGGTTGATCAAAATTCTGAATTTAAGAATTTCCGGATGGAGACAGATGGTATGCGGTCAGGCTTAGCCCCGACTCAGGGAGAAGGACGCCTCTGCCATGCAGAGCCCATCACGGATAAGGAGGTTATGGAATGGAGGGGGGTGTACCTGGGAGGCTGGTTACACCGTTGAGCCTTCTGGAGATGTTGTGGGCTTCAATTCAACGAAACATCGATGAAGCAGGGTGCCCACCTGATGACCCCAATGACATACCTTACACGTCCTTTTCACCACTCCACACCGACTGCTATTCTCAAGAGTTTCCTACTAAAGGGATTGAAACATCTAGTTATATTAGCTTTACTACAATACTCGTTTTCAAAAACTGATTTGAATTTTCATTTTGTTTCCTTAAAATCACAGTATCTTTATGATTTGTGTATCATCAATTCCAATTCAGGCATTAATTTGGAATTTTAAAGCCTCAAGCTTCTCAATTCAATTCTGAATGGCACAGATTTTTCTCCCCGAAAAAACAGACTGAGCCATAATGTAAATTCTAAATGTCTGGGTAACACTTCAGAATATTGTTCCTTCATTAATGAATAACTACAGAGGAACAAATGAGTAACGCAATATTAACACTCTAGTAACTACTATTACCTAACAAGAAACTCTGATTAATGAATTAGTAGGTAATAGTGCTTAGTTGAAGGTGGTAATTCACTATTATCTAATCAATAACTACTATTTTTTCATAACTCCCAGAGGATTACTACTATATACAGATTCATAATTAACATCAATAATGCATAATGTATAATTAATTCTAAAGTGAAGGTCATGGTAACTCTAATGACTCAAGTATTACTAAATCCTTCTAAAGGAATTACTAATTATTTGGATCAGTATTCTAAAGTGAAAAACATGATAACTGTAGTAATGACAGAAATCATTGCAAGCTTTTGAGGTTTTTGTAAGGTTTTGGATCCAAATAACTAGTAAGTCTCTTGTAGCTCGTGTCTTCCCTTGGCAAGACACCTTGCCACGCCTGGGGTTGAACTATTCCACCTTCGGCTGGATACCCCAGAGTGTTCCCTATGCAGCTCCTTCGGGTCATAGGTGTATTCTTCAAGTCCCCCCCTTTGGGTTGGCATTGTGTTGCATTCTCCACGTGGGATATGCTTCCCAGTGTACCTTGGTAGCGTTGAGCCTAGCCCCTCGTTCGTGCCACACTCACGGCAGGGAGCCCGGGTCAGCGCAGGACGCTGGAAGACAGCCGTCATGGCGAGATTGTATTGGGACCCCCATTCCGTCAGTAACTGACGTAACTCGTAGTGTACTGACTGAAAGGGAACGTCTCGGTTACGTATGTAACCCTCGTTCCCTGAAGGAAGGGAACGGAGACGTTACGTCCCCCTGCCATGACCGCTGTACCGCTGGAACTGGCCGGGCGCTCATGCCTCGGCTCTTCAGCAGGTAAACATAATGCGAGATTGCCACGCAACGCCCTTTATACCCACGCCGTGGGGCGGGGTTGCGGCATGCAAATTCCGCAGACCCATGGCATTTTCATGCCATTGGCTCGTTTTGTAGAGCTCAAAGGCGATTGGCTTCTAGGCGAAACCCCCATTCCGTCAGTAACTGACGTAACTCGTCGTGTACTGACTGAAAGGGAACTACCACATTCAACTAAGCACTATTACTTACTAATTCGTTAATCAGAGCTTCTTGTTAGTTAATAGTAGTTACTAGAGTGTTAATACTGCATTGCTCACTTATTCCTGTGTAGTTATTAATGACAGAACAGTATTCTAAAGTGTTACCAATGTTTGTGTCTGTTTGTTAATGGTGGATTTGTGGGCACAGTAACATTTAGTTCTCCTTAAATCTGATTTCCTGGACACACATAAAATACAGCCAAGATCCTGCATTGAAAATCCCTTTGGATCTTTGCCTTGGATTTTCCATTTAACCAAAAAGTCAGCCAATGAAGTTGGAGAGGGTAATGGAGCAGCAAGATTGGGGCAGCGATTTTTGCTTTCATTTGAGATTGACTTCAGAATAAGAAGTCAAGCAAGCTCACAGAGAAGTAATGATTGCAGTGGGACTGATCAAAGACAAAGTCAGCAGCTTCTTGTGTCTGGTTAAATCACATCTTCTCTACTTTCTTTCCAGACTGGTCAGCACCAAGGAGGTCTATAATACCTGGAGAAAACTGTTAGAAGTCCAATTCATCTAAAAGGCAGTTGCCCGGTTGATTCATGCAGCCCTGGAAGTGCACAACCGGCATCCTGCCATCTTTGCTGGTGAGCACTCATTTCCAGAAGCATTTGTTTTTAGCCATATACCATGTGACTAATTTTGCCACCTGCAAAAGCGAAATCTTTCCATAAACTATCATGACCCTACATCTCTCAACCTGGAATACACACATGCCTGGTTATTAGATAGTGAGAAATGAACAGAAAACAAAGTGGGAGAGAGACTAGAAGGGGCTACAAGCCAGGATTTAAACAATGCTTAATTGTTGGAGTGCTGCCTATATGGCTCTGACAAGAATCATTGCATTATAATATAATTACATAAATGTGGTTTATATGTTTCTTGCCAATGTTTTATTTTTATCAGACTAGATCTTCTTGAATGGCCATCAGCAGAGAAACACACATTTTTGTCAGCACAATAGTGTAGTCAGGATATCTACCAGCATTTTGAACTTATACTGTATAATGTTTGATGATCATGCTATTTTTACATGTGCATAAGTAATGCTTCTATCGCTTGTTTCTGCTGCTTCTTCTCCTGTGTTTTGCTCTGGAGATTCAGTACTCTTTCAGTACCCTATCGTGTAACAGTTAAAACATGGATTGCTGGAAGATTCCGTCAATGGCAGGGAAAATGTTAAAGGTTGCATGAAACAGAAGTTGCGATAGTCTTTTCTTCCATATTGTGACATATCCGAGTGAAATTGCTTCTCAAACAAGAAAAAATGTTGGACGAGACTTTTTGATTTTTTGGGATGGTTATGGTTTGAAATTGCTGTGATCTCATGTGAGTGACAGGTTGTCCCACCCACCTTCACGCCAGTGAACACGATGATAAATTAATTAAAGATTAAGAGGGCATATGCATTTAAAAAAAGTTATGATATGCACATATACATAATTTATAATAAATACTGCATTCCATAAAAAATAAGAATTGTCAATTTTGATTTATGGTCACTGTAAAGCAGCAAAGCCCTGACCAATTTGTCAGCACTGTTGTTAAATCCTGCATCTAAAAAATCTTCTGTGTTGAATTGCATCCTTTATGCTTGTATTGTATTGTTGTCTATTAAAAGGCATGGTAAGGCAATGCACATACAGCTTATTAAACACTTATAATTAAGAGCTAAAATTAACCATACTGTATGTCCATAAGCATATGTCTACATTAGAGAAAAAGAGGAGAGGATCTGCTCTGCATAGCAATCCTATTTCAAACTCTTTTTTTTCTGGTCTTGTCGTCTTACAAAGAGAAGCAAGATAAGTGCATGCGTCCAATGGCAGCAAATTAGCTGCGCATGTCCCGCAATCCAACCCTAACTCCCACCCCTCACCCACCTCTACTGTAGCCAATTACTGCATAAACATACATTGAATGGATTATTCATTTTTAATTGTCCTCATGCTTAAGACTTGAGGTCTGAAGGAATTACACAAAAATTGAAATTGAACAACTATATGCAGATGCGGCTCAGGAATGTTAATGACTATTCAGTGCATTCAATTTCAATCTTCCACACATAGAGTGGTCATGAAAGTCAATTATGATATGTCTGTTGCAATGCTTTTATTACGTTAATAATTGATTGTCTAGAGAAGATGGAGTTGCAGGAAGGAAATTGCTAATTCAGTAATTATTCGTTAAGCTCCAAATACAACTCATTTTGCTCAAACATTAAAATGTTTCAAAAACATATAAATATATATATCTACCATTGAGGCATGGACTCCACTAGACCCCTGAAGGTGCGCTGTGTTATCTGGCACCAATATATTAGTAGCAGATCCTTTAAGTCCTATAAGTTGTGAGATGGATCAGACTTGTTTGTTCAGCACATCCCCACAGATGCTTGATTGAATTGAGATCTGGGGAATTTGGAGGCCAAGTCAACACCTCAAACTCGTTGTTGTGCTCCTCAAACCATTCCTGAACCATTTTTGTTTTGTGGCAGGGCGCATTATCCCGCATTATCACAGCCACCAGGGAATACCGTTTCCATGAAAGGGTGTGCATGGTCTGCAACAATGCTTAGGTAGGTGGTATGTGTCAAAGTAACATCCACATGGATGGCAGGACACAAGGTTTCCCAGCAGAACATTGCCCAAAGCATCACACTGCCTCCGCCGGCTTGCCTTCTTCCCATAGTGCATCCTGGTGCCATGTGTTCCCCAGGTAAGCGATGCACACACACCAGTCCATCCATGTGATGTAAAAGAAAATGTGACCAGGCCACCTTCTTCCATTGCTCCGTGGCCACTGTTGCCGTGGACAGGGGTCAGCATGGGCACCCTGACTGGTCTGCAGCTATGTAGCCCTATACGCAACAAACGGTGATGCACTGTGTATTCGGACACCTTTCTATCAGAACCAGCATTAACTTCTTGAGCAATTTGAGCTACAGTAGCTCACCTGTTTTATTTGGACCACACGGGCCAGCCTTCGCTCCCCACGTGCATCAATGAGCCTTGGCCGCCCATGACCCTGTCGCTGGTTCACCATGCTATACAGCTCTATATCATCACAGCCTACTTTTGTGTTATTGCTCATATATATTATTTATTTATTTATTTATTTATCCCACTCTGTAAAAAAAGATTTTAATTGTAACAGTAAAATACTGTACACAATGCTACAGTAAAAATCTGGTGAATTGTGATACACTTGAAATATATGTAAATATATTCTTCCCATAGTGCATCCATGTGTTCCCCAGTACATGAAATGTATGTATTTATAGGATCAAAAACGAATTTAGTAGCAGTGTGTTCATGCTAATTCTGTTAGATTTACTGGTTTAAACATGTTTTTTGTTTGTTTTTTTACAGTGCAGTTGTTCATTTATTGTATTACTTTTTTTTTACTTTTTTTACAGCTGCTATGAGGCCATTGCAACAAAGTAATTTAGAACCTAAATATAATTTTTAAGATTTGCAGAATTCTGATTAAACCGATTCATTGACAACACCCTCTCAACCCTCTCCAACACTCAAAATTATTCATTTACAGCTCATATATTGCTACTGATTGAATCACCAGCAATGCTCATATAGGCTTCTTATCCCATGACTGATTCTTGTGCGTGATATGTTTTTCTCGGAAAGTGCAGCTGTCAGCTATTGCTAGTTGGCAGCCTATTGAAAAAAAATGGTATGAAATACATTTTGAAACCCAGCATCCCACGACTTGTTTTATTCCTCATTCTGAGCGTGTTTTCTGGCTCATGATGTACTTTGGGGAATAATGATAGCTTTCAGAGTTGTTATCCCACTCATTCTGTAAAGTTAGACTGATCTACTACCCAACTATTTTGAACCTCCACAGGGCCATTCTGACTGCACTTGAATTTCACTGCTCTCTCTTTGCTCTACAAGTTCTATTTCATGCTACAGTGGCTGGGTACAATGACAGCTCTTTTCAGTGGCAGAGCACACAACTTTATCTTCGGAAGACTTAGAAGTACTACCACCACTGGACGTTATTGGGCATTTGAGAAAAGAGGTCAGGATGGCATTCCGAATGAATACCCACAAGTGAGCTAAGCATTAGAAGGGCGATTAGGGAAATAATGCTTTGACAGTATATGGATCCACATTCAATGTATTCTAATTAATGCAAACCGCCTCATCAAAGAAGGTTAAATGAACATGACTGATGTTCAAATTGCCCAAGGGTTTGCAGTAGTTTTTATGTAAAACAATAGGAATGAAAAGTGGAAGACAAAGAAACAGAAGGCTCAGGTTACATTAGCATTTTCTACCAGAGTTTGACTACAACATTGCTTCCCCAGCTGTCATTTTCCTGTGCAGATAGGACCTCAGTAAGGCTTCTCTGCCTGACTGGCCACACAGCTTTATGGCATTGTGACAAAAGCCACAATACAATTATTGTCCATTACCCAGGCGACCGGGACTGAATGAAAGGGAGCGCACCAATGTGGCCCCCTTGATGGATGTGATTCTGCATGCAAATACATTCAGCTTCCCCGGTTCATGTCACACCTTGTGCATTCAGTCTGGGTGATTCATTCTTCCTGCCAGGGTTAAGACACATTCCTCCACTTCTACAGAGGAGTGCAAGGGTAGTAAATGTCATAATTCCTTACTTAAGCCTTACTATGTTCTGCACAGAGATTATCAAGTTTCATTAGCAAGTAAATGATCAGTGGTGCTTGCCAAAGCAAACATGTCACATCCCGTCATATGGACATGAATAATACCTCAAATTGTGTGTTTTGGCGAAGAGATCTGTGCTATACTTTTCTAAGGCCCTGTTTTGGTAGATCGGATCTAGGGCTGAGTATCGAGTTCGACACATTTTAGGCACTGACCGAATTGCCTCGATACCATGGATTGACTGTGGTGGAAAAACAGTTTACGCTGGTTACGCCCAGAGACGTGGCTCGCACATGAGGCTGTAGTGTGTAAATCCGACTGCGCCGCATTGGCCACAGGAGCTGATCGCGGCCACTCTAGACAGTGCTTCTTTTTATACCAGCCGGGGGATGGAACAAAACCTCATCAGAGCCGTGTTGTGCCGCAGGTGTGTGCAGTGTAAATTGAAGTGAAGTGTGGCTACATTTCACCAGGCTCGATGCCAACAGCGCACAATGCAATATTTGCGACAAGATAATTGCTGTCAAGACAGGCAACACGACAAATCTGAAGCACTTCACAGTGCACAGAATAACTTATACTTAAGAGCAAGAAGAACTGCAGCGCATCACATAAATGAACCAAAACTCAGCATATAGGCTACTTGCCTCACTGACATGAGAAATAGGCCTATAGAAAGCTTGAAATGTCTACTTTTTTAAAACGAACCAATTCGAATCGGAAACAAATACTTTGATTATGTAGTCCAAATGAAAGGTGCATTTCCCTCTATAGGCGCGCGCGTGCGTTCACTACTGCGGAGATGAGTCAGCATTGTCAACTTCATCTTTGCAGCCAACACGGACTCAGAAAACACTAGTTTATTAATAAAAAATTAAAATGTCTCCTTGCTATTTTCACATTCATAATCCCTAGGCTACATTTGCCAGTGCTTAGCGGGAAGATTTATGTGCGCTTGAGCGCGAGGCATTCTGCCCCCCAGTACCCTATATGAGTCTTTGAGTCTGTAAAAAAATACAACAAACTGAAACAATTTTTTTTTTGAGGTAATGTAATCTTGTTAAAACGGTATTAAATAAAATTGGTGTTGAAAAAGTATCGCTCAGGAACCGGTATCGAAGTCAAGGTATCAGTATCGGTATTGATATCGGAAATTTTCGAACGCTACCGAGCCCTAATTGGATCACAAGTGGACGACGCTAAATACAGGTGTAAACGGGGTCTTAACCGTTTTGAGCTTGTCCACTTTCGGACACTTCCATAGGTAGTCGAAAACGCATTTGACTGGCTTGCTTTCATAGTGTAGATGTGTGGTCGAACAGCCACAAAAGACTGTATACTCTCCGGAAGCGCGCTAGCCAGGGCTGCATTTCCCAGAAGCACCGTAAGCCTAAGTTGATCATAGAGACAATTGAATGCTTTTAGGAAATGCAGCCCAGATTGGATTTAAACTTTGTCGGCTGGAGACCCAAGTTTGGTTTGAAGATGAAAAACATACCAAGCACAATGTTCTCTCACCAATCCTCATTTCTAACACACACTCACAGTGTTAGGCGTGGTCTTGCGGCTGCCAGAGCAGAAACTAAAGCTGCTGCTCTCTATATGTTTTGTCTGTCATCTCCGGTCGTGTTCATATGTAAATTTGCCTGAGTTCAATTCGTCCATTAGATCGAAAGATCTGAAAAAGTCCATACATTTACCCTCCCATAGACCCTCCCCTCGAAGAAATCAGGACAGAAGTGGTTGAAAGTGGACAAAAGAGACGGGTGTAAACAGGGCCTAAATAATTTTTACCAGGTGGACAATAAAACCCGCTAGTAAATCCCATAGACTTACAATGAAGGAGGGGGCTGATGCATCTCTAAGGCCCAGCTTAAGGTTGCGATATGAATTGTTTACAATAATATTGTAATAGCTGTTTTAACATTATGGACTGTCACTTTGTTTTTCTCAAAAAAAAAAAAAGCCTTTATAGTGCACACATTTACTGCGTGATGTAGCCTACACTGCCCCTGTATGAATTTTTGTCTTATATTCCTATGTGATATTACTAAACCATATCATACAAGCAAGCATGCTGTTTTTTCCCCAAATATCAGCACGATTAAAAATTTAGAATTGATTTAATACCGCAGTACAAAAAACAATATATTATGAGTAACGTTTTAGACCCAATATTGTAAATATTGTCTGTTTTTGATCTATTTCACCAATAGAAATAGTTCCAAACACAGCCGCAACAGAACCATAGCATCGGGCAAACCTTACTCTCATTTCACTGTCTATAGATTTGTTATTTTACAGTTAGAAATCAGCACAATCTACACTACTTTAAATCCTGAATATCTGTAATGTCATTAAAAACCAGTCCCTAATGTAGTGTAGGCCTATTGGAATTTACAGCGTCACAAGGAATTTTAGATGCAAACCATGGCACTTGTCACAAGTAACATGCAGGGGTGAAAAATTGAGCTGCCATTTCATCCTTGTTATACCGCAGTCAGAAAATATGCACTCGCTTGATGTTGCTGTCAAGGGCAGAGAGAAAGCAAACAAGTGTGCATTAATCTGACAGAACACACTGCATGTTACGTTGCTTCTTTGAAGAGTTTGCAAGCTGTTCACACACAAACATTAAAGAAACAGATGTTCCCCTTCTCTTTAAACTCAACATTTGGAAATGATGGTGCAGAACATCCCAGAACATTCAAAGGCAAGCGGTGTCGAAACTCATCTTATGAAGCCTGCTGGGATGTTGTAGGGTTTTTTGTGAGTCTATTTCCCAGAATAATGCTCTTTAGGTGTTCTTTTATTTTGATGAAATAATGACATTGTTTTACAAAAACTTTGAGGCATATAAATGTGTGCATTAAATATCTCAAAGAATGCTTATACATATGGACAATAGCCTTCCACTTGAGATCATCTACAAATTCAATCTTTATCTACTTTAAGATTGAGTTTATAGAATGCGTCATGTGATGAACCAAGAGTTCTTATAATTTATTACACCATTTTGATTTGGAACAGGAAAACCTTTCACATCCAAGTCTAAACCTAGAAATTAGATACTTTTTTATTGTTGCAAAACACTACTGTATTCTGGTGCAGAAAACACAAAATTACTGCTACCCTCTTAATGAGCCATTTATCTGGCTTGTTTGCAGTTGCATCTTTTCTACAGTTTACCAGTAGACTTAAAGGTTAAAAGACTTAAAAGTAAAAACTGCATTAAAGACTTTTTAATGTGACTATGCTAATGATCTTGTCAAGCGCTGGGTTGCCCTGGAAAAACGTTGGTTTGCATAAAAAGGATTTGTGTTTTGTAGTCCTGCTAGCAGAATTTCTTTTAAAATGCACAGTCTTTAACATGAATGCACAAGGTTAAAAATAGATAAAGGCAGCCATGATGCCGTTGCCAGTTCGGAATGCACAGAGAAACCGAGCAAGGCCCTTATTTTGGAAGCTTTGGTATTCAGATGAAGAATCACAAACATGTTGCTACTATTACTGGCAACAGCTTGTTAGTCCACTGCATTTTAAGAATGACGCTCACAAATCTTTTGGTGACAGACATTCCACCACAAATGAGGTGAGGTTGGATCAGGACATCTTCCACATTGTATATTCACAACACAAGAAATTGAGGAGTTCTTTTTAAATGGTCTACAAACCAACAACAAAATAAGGATGAATGGGCGCTGTAACAACGTGTTAACTGTCGTCATCGTACACTAGTTTGGCAGAATGTAGGTAAACAACACAGTTGTCTCTGGGGAATCTCTGATGCTCAACCGCAGGTGGCCACACAGCACATGTTCTTCCTTTCCTGTGCTCATATTTTATTAGAAAACTGTGGGAGCTTTGTCAGGGAGCTTTTGGTAAACATTAGCGATGAGTGTGAGGTACATGCACTGTATTAGGGTGCTTTCACTACATAGTCTATGAAGTGCTGAAGTGAACAAATAAACTTGAAAAGTAATGTTTTCATGATATTTCAGCATTGAAAATGTACTATACATAATTCAGTGCGGGATACATTGAGGCATAGCATTATGACCAGGTGAAGTGAATAACACTGATTATCTCTTCATCACGGCACCTGTTAGTGGGTGGGATATATTAGGCAGCAAGTGAACATTTTGTCCTCAAAGTTGATGTGTTATAAGCAAGAAAAATGGACAAGCGTAAGGATTTGAGCGAGTTTGACAAGGGCCAAATTGTGATGGCTAGACGACTGGGTCAGAGCATCTCTAAAACTGCAGCTCTTGTGGGGTGTTCCCGGTCTGCAGTGGTCAGTATCTATCAAAAGCGCTCCAAGGAAGGAACAGTGGTGAACCGGAGACAGGGTCATGGACGGCCAAGGCTCATTGATGCACGTGGGGAGCTAAGGCTGGCCCGTGTGGTCCGATCAAACAGACGAGCTACTATAGCTGAAATTGTTCAAGAAGTTAATGCTGGTTCCAATAGAAAGGTGTCAGAATACACAGTGCATCGCAGTTTGTTGTGTATGGAGCTACATCGATACCACAGCACACCTTCAGGGGTGTAGGGGAGTCCATGCCTCAACGGGTCAGGGCTGTTTTGGCAGCAAAGGTAGGGGGACCAACACAATATTAGGTCATAATGTTATGCCTGATCAGTATATAATCAGAATTTGGAGACCATTGCTCTTGTGTGTCCATATTGCTGATAGAATATGTAGCTTTTAGCTGTGCAGTTATAAATTGCATGTGCGGTCACAATTTTGCAGGCAAAAAAGGTCCATTGTCAATAGTTTAACGATGCACAAAGCACTGCTCACACAAAGGTCACTTTTAATCCAAGCAGCTTTTTCAAATTCGAGTAACCATCTTAAACCCAATGTAAAATCTGTAAGGGGAAATGTTTTGCCCTCACACAACAATTGCATGGATTCCTATAGAAATGATTGGATTACGATTGGATATACAATGGGACTAAAGGCGCACAGAGGTAAAGAAAAGCTGAATTTTTTCTCCTCTAAACCATTAGATGGCACAAAAATACTACAGCACTTTCCTAAACATCCATGTTTCATTTAAGCACATGGACATTTGGTTGATTCTTGAAAAATAATTTGCAGCAATGCAAAGTTAATTTTGCTCTAATTTGATCTAATACTTTTTTGTGTTACAGATATATGTAACAAATGAGAATCAATAAAATTGATTAAAGGGGTTGGCTAAATGGGCTTTCAATAAAACTTGGCTGATCCGCCTTGTTTTAGTCACAATGGTCTCGCCTTGTTTTGTTCCCGAGTGTAAGAATTCAAACGTTTTAAACGTTTAGTGAAAAAAAAAAAAAAAAACTGCTGTTCTGTCAGTTCCACCCACCCACACGAAGCAAATGAAGCAAATCGCTGTCATGTACATGTAAGAAAGCTGTTGCCATAGTGTTCCTTTTTTTAGGCCATTGTGTGAAAGCTTGCAAAGTGTATGTGATCCAAGTTGCTGACTGTTACACTTCTCCAATGATACAGACACGGTGATCTCCTCAGAAAAAACTGACCAATCAACAGACAAATGTAGCCCCCACTCCACTGATATGCAAAACACTGATTTTGATGGGAAATTGGGGTATGTATCAAAGACATGACTTTCTGACAATTTACTTCCTACAACATTAGCTATGTTTCCATCCAAAGTTGTGAATTTAACTTGTGTGCAAAATTGGAATATTGTATAAAAACTTTTGTTAATAAAGCAGCGTTTCCATCCAGAGAACAAAATCGTCACTTCCTGATAAACTGGCGCTAAATATATATTAAGAAAAATGGAAGTTGCTGCAGTAGGAGGAGCCACTGTATATTATCATTTCGTATACTTGCGCCTCAGAGCTCGCAGACGAAACACAATTAAGTTATCTTGCATTCAGAGGCAGATGTCTGCTGTTTGGGAACGCAGTCGTATAAGACAGTTCTTGGAGGGAATTATTCCCAACCACTTTGATGACAGTTTTCAGAACAACCAAAACAGCATTTCAGATGCTGTGCTGCGAGATTTATTCATTAAATGTGTTTCCATCATAGTTTATGCACATGTTTTCTTATTGGATAATACGTTTATTTATGCACATGGAAACATAGCTATTGTCTTAGTTATGATTTCTGCAAGTATTACACAAATATTAGTGTATTACATCAAAACCAGTTAAGCAGTCTGTAGCTGGGTTTCCATCCAAACATGAAGCAAATCTTTTCAAAGTTCACAAAAAAATAAAAAAACAAACAAACAAATGCGAATTAGGTGCGTTTCCATCAAATTGTTTGAGCGGGTGGTATTGGTAACCTAGTAACCAACAGTAAATAAAACAAGGCAGGCATAGAAAATGGGGTAACACTTTAGAATAATGGTCCGTCATTAATAAGTAACTATGCAGGAAGTAATGCAGGACTAATGAGTAGTACTACATTAACACTTCCGCTACTACTATTAACTAATATAGAAACAAGCTTAACTAATCAGTAAGCAATATCAAATTTAGGAGATATTTCCTTAAGTAATCAATAATTACTGAATGAGATTAGCCTCATTAATAACTATTAACTAACTGACAAATTATAAAGAACATTATTGTGTGTCTGAGACGTAATCAGCCATCTTTTTTTACTCTGAATATAGTCATAAAATGCATCACTAATTACTCAAGTGTTACCTAGTCACTCTGCTGGAACTAATAGTGATCTGGACCATTATTTTAAAGTGAAAAAACATATTTTTACTTTAAAATAATGTGATGCATTTTATGACTATATTCAGAGTAAAAAAAAACAATTGCTCACATCTCAGACATGCTAATGTGATTAGTAATGAATTAGTAATTCTTTATCATTTGTCATAGTTACTTATTAGTTCTTAGTGATACCAATATCATTCAGTAATTATTGATTACCTACTAAGGAACTACTGTATCTTAGTCCTAAATTTGATATTGATATTGGGAAACAGCCGATTAGTCACGTGGGTTTAATGTTCGCTACGTCAGAATTTATTCGGGAAATGCGTTTCCATCTCCCATGATAACACTTTATTTAGTTAAAAACCCCCTCAAGCGAGCGTAAAAAATAGCAAATTAAGGGATCCTTTTGGCAGAAAATCCTTATTTTTCCTTTACTCGTTTCTGATGCATTACTTCAAAATGTGCATAAAAACAGGGTGATGGAAACATGCTTGTGACAATACTTCTCCACACCCACATGAATGTCTCCCCTATATGATCTCCCAGTCTCTTTCTGTATAAAGGCAAGAACTGCTGCACCTCCGTAATTTATGAAGTTTTGTGCCCTATTTGCAGATTTGTTATTTTCCTGTGCTGACATTTGGCTTTTTTGTCTTTTGAAAGGAAAAAAAAAATTGCTACAACACCATTTTCATTGTTTTTAGTTGGTTTATTTTGCATCATTGTGGAAAACATCCAACAATGTACCTGCAGCCCGAAATCATTCAAATGGAAGTCCCTGGCCTTTGGATATAGAAAGACAGGAGGCAGGTAGGTGGGAAAATAAATGTCACTCACGTCTCAATCTACAAAAAAGTCATCATAATCTCTCCAGCACACTGCTGCTTTGAGCTGCTCAGGCTCTTTGTCAGACATATTGAGGAATGTAATTCTTGGAGGATTTCTGGTAAATTGCTTCTGCCAGTTTATGCCGAATGAAAGAATACAAAGCACAAGTTGCTCACACAAAACAGGGAGACAGTAGCAGATAGAGAAGAAAAAAAGTGAGAAAAGACTGTCTTGAATTCGCAACAAGTAGCGGGTGTCACAAAGGCAAGATGGCTCAGCTGAACATTTGCAGTCACAGTCGTTTCGATTGACAGCTCTTTTCCTCTCCAAACCAGTACATCAGCTGCTCTCTGACCATTTATCCACTTCGAGTTCCTGTTATGTAATTCTTAAAAAACCCAGCTGAGGACTTAATTCTCCCTCCACTTCATTTAGCTTTTTACTGGAGTGAACAAGCGGTAACTAAAGCTATCGTTGCTGAGTGACAGGTAACGCCGTAATCCCTGGCAATTAGAGACATATGATTCAGCTTCAAAAGACTCATTTCCCCCCACCACGAATAAGATCCTTGATGACATTTAATGCACTTATAATTTGCTTTGAAATTGCCCTTTCAAGCCGACATGCGCGTAAAGGCAGCTTATCGATTACTACTTAACGGGAAGCTGATCTGCAGTTAAAATGGGCAATTAAATGGCTGGTAATTATATATTGATTGAAAGCTGCGGCATTTGTCAAAGGCCGGGTGTGTAATCCATGCCGATGTGGAGGTAGGTATGGAGGGCGGTCAAGGGGGCGAGCAGTGGTTGTCTCGGCTATGCAGCCCCCCTACAGCCTTGGGATTTCCTCCAAGCCATGATGAAACCTAGTGATGACCTTTCTGATCTTGTTTATCACCTAGTCCCTCTGAGAATCTCAATGGTCTTATTATAGGGTTTGGATAATTGGAGAAAGGAGGCACCTCTTTCCTCCACCTTTTTAAATGGTGAAGCAGCAGAACTGAAGACAGCAGGATTTGTGCAGGCTCAGTAATGGCACCTCTTGGCTGGAGGTATTGATTAATCAGCATCTTTCAGCCAGATACCGGAGTGTGTTGGGATCAAACCGTACTGGCCAGTTAATTAGCAGCAAAGATTTTCTTTCCATGAAGGATGACAGAAGAGAAAGAAAGGGAACAGGTTTGCAATAGTGATTTTACGATGGGGGTTTATTCGAATGCCAATCATGCAAGAATGCGAGTTGAGTCTCCAAGTTTTATTCCACACTCCCACTCTAGGTTCTCGTTCACCGTGATTTTGCCAAGTATGGGCGTTTTCACACCTATGGATTATTTGTTTTGTTTTCCGAAACAGGGACTTAATTTGTTACAATGTTGCATTTTCTTCTTGGTTCGGTTCGCTTTCACAAGGCAACCTTTCTAAGTGTACCAAAATGTGTTTATGCAAGTCATGTCAGTACAACTGTCCTCTTATGGGTCAGAGTTTCCTCTGCATCATCAATCAATATGATTGACAAATTCGCTCCATGAGCTTCTTGTGGCTTAATCTGTAACTGTTGAGACACACCAGACACTATACGAATGTAGCCGCCATTCCCGCTGTTAAATTACACTCACCTAAAGGATTATTAGGAACACCTGTTCAATTTCTCATTAATGCAATTATCTAATCAACCAATCACATGGCAGTTGCTTCAATGCATTTAGGGGTGTGGTCCTGGTCAAGACAATCTCCTGAACTCCAAACTGAATGTCAGAATGGGAAAGAAAGGTGATTTAAGCAATTTTGAGCGTGGCATGGTTGTTGGTGCCAGACGGGCCGGTCTGAGTATTTCACAATCTGCTCAGTTACTGGGATTTTCACGCACAACCATTTCTAGAGTTTACAAAGAATGGTGTGAAAAGGGAAAAACATCCAGTATGCGGCAGTCCTGTGGGCGAAAATGCCTTGTTGATGCTAGAGGTCAGAGGAGAATGGGCCGACTGATTCAAGCTGATAGAAGAGCAACTTTGACTGAAATAACCACTCGTTACAACCGAAGTATGCAGCAAAGCATTTGTGAAGCCACAACACGCACAACCTTGAGGCGGATGGGCTACAACAGCAGAAGACCCCACCGGGTACCACTCATCTCCACTACAAATAGGAAAAAGAGGCTACAATTTGCACAAGCTCACCAAAATTGGACAGTTGAAGACTGGAAAAATGTTGCCTGGTCTGATGAGTCTCAATTTCTGTTGAGACATTCAGATGGTAGAGTCAGAATTTGGCATAAACAGAATGAGAACATGGATCCATCATGCCTTGTTACCACTGTGCAGGCTGGTGGTGGTGGTGTAATGGTGTGGGGGATGTTTTCTTGGCACACTTTAGGCCCCTTAGTGCCAATTGGGCATCGTTTAAATGCCACAGCCTACCTGAGCATTGTTTCTGACCATGTCCATCCCTTTATGACCACCATGTACCCATCCTCTGATGGCTACTTCCAGCAGGATAATGCACCATGTCACAAAGCTCGAATCATTTCAAATTGGTTTCTTGAACATATCAATGAGTTCACTGTACTAAAATGGCCCCCACAGTCACCAGATCTCAACCCAATAGAGCATCTTTGGGATGTGGTGGAACGGGAGCTTCGTGCCCTGGATGTGCATCCCACAAATCTCCATCAACTGCAAGATGCTATCCTATCAATATGGGCCAACATTTCTAAAGAATGCTTTCAGCACCTTGTTGAATCAATGCCACGTAGAATTAAGGCAGTTCTGAAGGCGAAAGGGGGTCAAATACAGTATTAGTATGGTGTTCCTAATAATCCTTTAGTTGAGTGTATATACTACATTCGTATTAAAACTGCAGCAAATTCAAACACGCTCTCTCTGGATCTCCCAGTGCTGTCTAGATACACAAATGTAAGCAAACACTTTACGAATGTTATAATGCAGCTAGAGCAGGAATCAAGGCTTCATCAGGACAGCATTCTCGCATTGAGAAGCGCAATTACACAACATTTTACGATGAAGAGGTGCTCTTTTGGTTTTCATCTGTGATGTGTTGACTCACAGAATCAGACACTACTTTCCCGTTATGCATTATAATACCATTTGGTTCGTTGGTATGTTGGGTCAGATTGCTACTTCAACCGAATTGTCCCAGAGTTCATTTGCAATCGGGCCGAGACGACCTCGTTCAGGCGGTCTGGGAGCGATTGTTTTGGCGTGGATCTGAGCGTGATTGCCGTGTTCACATATGCCTAAACGAACCGACCCAAGGGAGAAAACGCACCAGGTTCTGAGCAAACGCTCAGGTGTGAAAGCACACTGAGATATGTTCCTAGATCAACATATTTCGTTTTTTTTTGTTTTTTTACAAAATGTTAACACATTTTTTTCCTAACCATATCCCTTTCCCTTAAACCTAATCCAACCCATAAATTATCCCTAAAATCAGAGGGAAATGATAGGTGAATAACACTGATGTAGAAGCACCTAACCCTGGTTGTAAGCCTAAACTTGACATAAACCGTAGACTTCTCTCTTAAATCTGATTGGCTGACTGGAATATTGTTCCTGGATCAACAAAGATGTTGATCCAGGAACATGTTGTACTTGGTGAAATCACATTCACCGCTCTTGCTCACCATCTGAAAATCTCATAATTCCATATATACATCAAAATGAGGCTTACGATCCTTGTACGCTTAGAAAAATATTTTTTTCCTGTGAATGCTGTATGGTAATGGAGTAGTCACATAGTGTTAAATGTGTTTGCCAGTATGTGGCCTTTTAAGTTTCACAGTGATACTAATAGGATTGGCTACTGCAGATGCAGCTTCCGCTGGGACGGCTGATAAGACGGCATTACTCACCTCACACCCTGCCAACAACGATGGGGGACGTGGCCCTATATGCTCTCAACCTTACAAAGGGAAACATGATATCATTTTGTTTTATTTATTTTTTGTGTTTTATGTAACATTTTATGTTATGTTAAAATGCCAAACGCTCAATGGCTTGCACATACTGTATGCCTAAATTGCTGTAAATGAATTCAGTTTCTTCTTATATTAACAAAATTTTTCTCCAAACACCTGTTTTTTTTAAATCTACAATACAGGCTAAACATAAAAGTTGCACTGCAAGCATGTAATAACTTTATATCTGGAGTTAAAATTTAGTGGATACAGTATGTGCCTGTCTCAATGGCTGTTTCTTTCTTTTTTTCATATCAGAGAGAGAAATAAACAGTTAAACATGTCCAGAAGAGACTGCATGAATCATACAAGTAGGAGACATTGTCTTTTATCTGTTAATTCTAAACATTAACATCATGAATTTATGTAAAGCTAAAACAATGTGTCTTGTGAAAAGTGCTTGTTAATTTGTTTCTGTGTGGCTAGACTGCAGGGTGATTGGGACTGGACGTTTATCTTGGAATTAAGAAAATACTGTTACTCAGTGTTGTCTAGTACTGATTGTTCGGGCTTCATTTTCTGGCTTTTGTCTATTTTTGTTCCATTTTATTTCCTTTTTGCATCAAAAGAGCAATGATAATGTTTAATGCGGCCTCCAAGGGGAGCCGTAAACAGTGTAATTATTAGTTAAGAGAGAGCGCTCACACACACATTGAGTTTCCATGTTTTAATATAACTTTCAATATCACATGTGAAAGCCTCACCGCTGACAGAGAAGGCTATACTATCCCTTAAATACATGACCGTTTCGCCAATCATTCTTACATATTTGGGTCTTTAGCGACCTGGATCTATATCTAACACACGGATGGATCTGTACCTGTCGCAATAATATAAAACTCTCCTGAAGTTAGAGTAACAATTACAGAAGAATAAAATAAATCAAAAACCTTTTTGAGCATGGAAGGGTTCAGTTTGAGCAGACGTTTTATACCATCATCCCTGTCCTTGTCAGAGATCATTTCCCAGTACATTCAGCAAATGATAGTTTTGAGCATATGTTTGAGATTGCGAATATGAGCCCATTCGCAATCTCAAACTTATTCTCAAAATGATAATTTTCAAAATCTTCAAAATCAATATTGACAGTGACAGTAATATTTGATTTTGTTCAGTATTAGCTCTGCAGTAAATCTCTGAGCCATTTCAAGTTTCTTTCTGTTCTTTTGTTTTCTGCCTGCAGTAACTATGAGTGAAACGTCACTTCATTATTGTGTATCAGACATTGCCACCTTGAGGAATAAAGGTGAATTGCACTTATTCCGTAATTAAAAAAAAAACAATTATTGTTGTGCAGAAAAGAAAATATATACACACAATGTTACACACCTCGGTTTGTTAGCGACCCTATACAATGTTTACAAAAAATGAATGGAAAAAAAGGCATTCTTTTATAATTGTATTATTTTTTTGGTAACGCTTTAGGATAATGGTCCGTCATTAATGAGTAACTATGCAGGAAGTAATGCAGGACTAATGAGTAGTACTACATTAACACTTCCGCTACTACTATTAACTAATATAGAAACAAGCTTAACTAATCAGTAAGCAATATCAAATTTAGGAGATATTTCCTTAAGTAATCAATAATTACTGAATGAGATTAGCCTCATTAATAACTTTTAACTAACTGACAAATTATAAGGAACATTATTGTGTGTCTGAGACATAATCAGCCATCTTTTTTTACTCTGAATATAGTCATAAAATGCATCACTAATTACTCAAGTGTTACATAGTCACTCTGCAGGAACTAATAGTGATCTGGACCATTATTTTAAAGTGAAAAAACATATTTTTACTTAATAATGTGATGCATTTTATGACTATATTCAGAGTAAAAAAAGACAATTGCTCACATCTCAGACATGCTAATGTGATTAGTAATTAATTAGTAATTCTTTATCATTTGTCATAGTTACTTATTAGTTCTTAGTGATACCAATATCATTCAGTAATTATTGATTACCTACTAAGGAACTATCTTAGTCCTAAATTTGATATTGCTTACTGATTAGTTAAGCTTATTTCTATATTAGTTAATAGTAGTAGCGGAAGTGTTAATGTAGTACTACTCATTAGTCCTGCATTACTTCCTGCATAGTTACTCATTAATGACGGACCATTATTCTAAAGTGTTACCATTTTTTTTCTTGTTATATTGTTTATAATGAATTGAATGAGGAATATTTAGAATTGTTGAATTTTAAAAAAATGGGTAGTGTATGACGTCCTGGGTCACTAAAGACCCGAGATATGCATTTAAGGGCTATACATGTGGCAGGCAGTGTAAGTGACGATAACATAATAGACACAATGATTTTTATACTGTACAAACTGTATAGTCTATCCCCTAACCCTAACCATACCCCTAAACACAACCTTAAAAGAAAACGTTCTGCATTTTTACATAAAAAAAATAAAATAATAATTGTAATTTTATAAGCAGTTTATCTCACATGGACCAAAAAAATTTCCCACAAGGACAAAAATTTCAGGTTTTACTATGATTGTTCAGTGGGGACATAAGGTTTCCCTGGAAAATACACACATATTTACTAATCCAAATCATAATCCTATCCCTAATAGAACACTTTCTGTGTTTTTACAATGAAAAAAAATAAAATAACTTACCAGTAGAAAACATAAAAGATGGTGGAAGGAAACTTCAAAGCAGATGGTATCGACTGACTTTGCTAGTTGATTTAATTTCAGTGCTGTATCTCAGTAATATTGAGATGTTCATTATGTCAAGCTAATGAGTCTTGACTCACCCTTCGTGTCTGGCTTTATGCAACTTCATATTGGCCAGAAGTCATGCATAAATAAATCATATGTTATAAAATATGTATATGTTGTATAAGTAGTAATGTTATGCATTGCATATGGTACAACATGAACAAAGATTTTTCCATTGTCCACTGTTTATATGTATAGTGATTACACTTCAGACGTATGAGCTTCATGGGTGTTGAAGGCAGCGTTGTTCTGTTTGGCCTATATAGATAGAATGATTGATTTAATGATTAGCTTAATTTGAATTCCAATGGCATAATAATAACTACCTTTTAGCTGTTTAGTTGCTTCACAAAGATACAAATTATGGCATTAAACTTGCCATTTAGCTTCTGGCCGTGTTAGCACGGTGCATATAAATGTCCTCGTCATGTATTTTTCTCTCTCTCTTTCTCTGTTTAATCTGAAAAGGTTTAGCAGAGGTCTATGCATATTTTTACCATGCATTATGCATCTTTTCAATCTATCTACATAAAATAAAGCATTAGACAAATAAAGCAATAGACAACTCTTTCCATTTGCCTCCAAAATGCATTTCCCTAAATCATCTAAATCATTGTTCTTTTTAACCGTATTTTATCATTACAAGTGTTGAAATTTAGATGAATTAAAACAAATTTTAACCCATAAGATATAGAATGTGATAGGAATATGATGTTTCTTTGTGACATAGGCTATTTTAACATAGAAGTGGGCTTCTATGCCCACTGCGACAAGAAAATTGATACGTCTTCAGCTGCAACTACATATGATTGTGTACAGATTTAAGGTCTGGGTACCATCAGCCATGCTTATTTTGTAAATGAAAAGATGAAAATGAGATGTAAACAAATTCAAACTTCTTGAATTGAACTGATTGGAGAGAAAAAGCCCAGCAAGGTTTCAGCACACCAGGTTGATCTATTAATTTAAGGGACGTTTACACGACAGCGGTTTCAACTAACAACAGGAAACTTTTTATGCGTTTTGGCCGTTCATTTACACGAGAACGGTGTTTTGGGGGCATATTTGAAATCGTTTTTCAAAGTGAATGTTTTGGAAAATAATACCTTAGTCGTCTCTGTGTAAACTTCAAAAATCTGAATTTGTGAAAACAGTGACATCATGTGCATGCATATTACGTGTTCAGCCTATAGACACATAGGGCCCTTTTTTAACAATCTGAGCACGTGGTCTAAAGCGTGTCCGAATCCACTTTTGCTAGTTTAACGACAGGAAAAATGGTCGGCTTGTCTGGCACATGGTCCAAATGGGTTGCACCTAGTCTCTTAATGCGTCATTGGTGTATTTTGGGAGTAAAGTGCAATAAACCAATCAGAGTCTCATCTCCCATTCCCTTTAAAAGCCAGTTGTGCTTGCACCATGGTGGATTCACTATTTACATAGAATTTGTGAGCAGAAAGACTGAACACTTTTCCAGAGAGGAATCCTTTTATTTTTTATATTTAAAAATGTTTGTGTGCTGCTGCGCATCCCTGTGTGTGTAATAATCAGAGTATACGCACATTGTGTCTATAGGCGCATATTACTAACGCACCCTTTAAATAATACAAAAAATACTGCGCTATTGACATTAGACCAGGTTTTTGTTGGTCAATGGCGGCGTCGTTTTCAGTTTCCTCAAAATAACAACGCGCCAACAATGCGCCTGAACACACCTCGTTTTCAGACCAGCACACCCATGGGCGAACAGATGAGTAAGTGCATTTGCTATTTAAACAATGTGACGCTGGACGTGAAAATGATAACTGCGTCGGGCTGAAACTAGCAAAAAACACTTGCATTGCGCCGGGTGTATGATAGGGCCCAATGTGTTTCTTTACAAAGTGACACTGTCAAACACCTGGCTGCAGAATAAAGCATTTTTGGTTGTTTTGTGGGTTCGTGTGAACTGGGATCGTTTTGACAACATTGTCGCCTGTGTGTGTAAATGTATGTTAGTTATTTTGTAATGTTTAACAAGGCCTTACTTTAAATCAGGCGAAGTAATTCTGAAGCTGCAGGTAGTTTTGGGTATAGGCATGGAAAATCATGGGAAGAAAAATGTGTCTGTGATTTAATAAATGCCAATATATGAAGTGTGTCTTACAACACTTACATAAACCAGAGGCATTGGGAGGAACCTAAAATTTAACTCTTTGTCTACAATCATGTAAGGCAGGATTTTAGAAAAAAAATACAATTAAAAGGAAAAGCATTTGAAGAGAAGCACAACATGTCAACTGTCAAGTATGGGAGTATCTCTGTTATGCCTCAGGGCTATTTGGCATCTAGTTGTACATAAAATTCTGTGCAAAGAAGATTGTATTTTACACATATCAATAAATCCTGGAAGCATCCTATAGTGGGATATAAGTGGAAAACCTGCTGAAATGTGGCTGGATGTTACATTTATTGTACACATTTCATGGAGACCTTTATTTAAAACTAGAAAGTGCATTCAGGTTACTCTTGGCTAGTAAAGTATGTTTGCTCCTTGGGAATTAAATCTATGATTTTGATACGTTTCACAGACAAAGCTTAAGCTAGTGCCAGACTGAAATGCATGTTTGAGCTGTTTTAACTGAAAGCAACTTGCACTGACGTATCTTAAAATATATCAGTGCCATTGTTTTGTATCAAGATGCATACCAGTAATGTTTTTTTCTAAGGCACGTTTAAAAAAGCTACTTAAATGTCCTAACTGAACTAAGGCCTAAAGCCCTGTCTGTAAAACTAGGATTTAGTGGTATGCACTTCCAGTTGAACTGGAACACGTTAAGTCTGCTTTTAGAAAAGAAAATTTGGTATTTAAAACCAACACTGTCAGTAGATCATGGCACAAAATGGCCTGTGAAAAAAACGAGAGAATCAAACCCCATTATTCAAATCTGTATTGACATATCTCTTCCAGCACATGACATCAATGACAATCAGATCTTCTCTTGGGAGCTCTTAAGGGACGGTGCGTCTATTTGAGAAACGAAAACATGGAGCTGATATGGAGAATCATAATAGACCTGCATTATTTTTAGGACATTGTACTTTAGAGATCAATATGCCTGCAATGGAAACTGAGAGAGGCCTCTGTCAACTAAATGCACACCAAAAAAAAAATTAGATTTTCAGATTCTGCAAATCTGCTGGTTCTTGTTACTTACTTTTCAGTGTCTTTTATCTTATAAAAACACAAAATGCATTTGGGGATCAGTCCATAAGCTGATTTAGTGAAATACTATATCCCAAATCCATCTTTCTTCAGAAGCATCCTTTATAGCACCAATCTGTGCTCTTTGTCATGAAATAAACTAAATATTTCTAAGGAATTATCCAGACTTTTCCAACAAGTGTAATATTAAGATAGTATGTGCACATCACAGGCAATGATTAATGGATGTTTCCTGTTTATAATAATAAATTCATTTATCAGTTAGATTACTTTAAAAATGGTTTAAACAGGATGATTACGCATTATTCCAACCCATTCTCACTCCCAAGGCATCAAAATCTGAAGCATGGTCAAGTGCCTTCCGCGTCACAATGAAGACGCTAAAGGTACCCCTAGGCGTCACTATATTGACGCGCGGGGTATTCTATTGATTTCAGTTGTTTGCCCAATGCGTCAGATCAAGATGCATTTAATTCTTTGCATTTGTAAAAGCAGCCATGATTTCATGAATATTTATAGGCTACTTTTATATTTTGGAGCAACTAACCCCACTCCTACCCTAAACCTACCCACTTCTCAACAATATAAAACACGTAACAGGCAAATAAAAGTACAGTCACAGGTATTTACAGTATAAAAGTATTAACTCATGTTGCATTCCAAGTCTTCTGAAGTCATACGATATCTTCATGTAAAGAACAGAGTTGATCTTAATGTTTTAATCACTGAAATGATGATCCCGCCGCTCCGTAAACGCTCGCACACACTCAGTCAGTCATATCTCATTTAAAAGATACACCCGACTCTTTAGCATGACGCAATCGGTCACAAGACACACGAGAGCCAATTACATTTTACAATCAAAGCTGACGTAATGATGCAATTGGTCACGAGACATACAAGAGCCAATGAAATTTCACTATGAAATCTGACGTAATGTTTCTTCGGGCAGCAATTTTTGAAATTTGAATGTGTGCATGATCTTCGGCAGATGGAGATGCTGATCGCTTTTGGGGATTTTCTTCACACAAATCAATCGTTTGGGCTCGGAACACTTGAAATATATGTACTTTTTGAATAAATTGTGCCTGCAGTTGTATCTGCCTGTTATATCCATATAATACACAAATGGGTAGGTTTAGGGATGGGATGGGGTTGGGTTACATGTTCAAACGTGTCTAAATAGCGTAAATAAAATAAATGTAAATAAAATTATGCTGGCTGATTAAATTGAGAATCACACTCCAACATGTCATAATGGCAAATTCATAACCCACTATAATTTCATTATGACGATAACGTTCACATGCCCAATGCGTCTGTATATGACGCCAAAGGTTTCTCGCTGAAATCAATGGAGTACCCTGTGCGTCGAAAAATGACGCCTAGGGGTAGCTTTAGCGTCTTCATTGTGACGCGGAAGGCACTTGATCATGATTCAGATTTTGACACCTTTTCTGTTTTAGTTAGTTAATATGTATTTCATGCTTGTGTAACCCCTCCTGTTCGCAACACCAGCTGTAAGCAGGACTCGAATTCGGGTCCGCCGGCTTGAAAGTTGGACACTCTAACAAGGAGGCTAAAGGCTGCAACCACTAGCGTCAGTCGCTAGAGCGTCTCTTGAGATCGGAGGAGTGAGGTTTACTCGCACAGCGACTACTAGCTGGCCTCTGTTATAATTGGAGATGTTAGAACTGTTGTAGTGTTCTAATAAATGATAGATGTTGTTCTGAAACTGTGGTGCGCACATATGTTGCTGTAGCTAGACAAAATTTCACATGAAGAATGGGAAGCTAAAATGAGAATTACACTGTAAACCCGAATAAGTTGGCAAAATTTAGTTAGCTAATTCATACATTTAAATTTAAATTATCAACTTAAATATTTAAGTATTGTATTATATTAATGCAGTATATTATTATATTATATTATTGTATTGTATTATATTAAATATTTAGTAGTGGAAACTTGGCTAGCTTTAACTAGCTAATTCAATAAATGCTACCTTGCTAATTGATAACGCAATGCTTTGATAGCATTAGCATAGCATAGCATAGCACTTGCTGAATGAGGACAGCAATATAATACATTTAACATATATCTGTTCTCAAGCTAAGCTCACATTCCACTCGTCACCATGATGGAAATCCTACACAAAAAAACAACATAACAGAAACTCTTCTAAACTAGCATAACAAAACATGAAACACTAAATCTCCACCTTAACATTAATCTTGCACAACCCCCCCCCCATAATATAACACTTAATTTTGGCATTTATACTCCCTTTTGAGTGTCATGGCAAAGCATGCTGGGAAATAGAAATCGCAGCCCAGTTTCAGTTAAATTTAAGTTTTTCTAAATTAAAAGAATCAAGTTCCTAAAATTCAAAACAATGAAACAATTCAGATTTACTTCAATTGTGTCAGTTTTGTGAACTCAAAAGAAAATGTACATTTCTAAATACTCATAAAAGTTAATTTGATTGAACTAATTTGTTTAACTTGAGTTGTCTCTACTCAAACCAATTAAGTATTTTTAGCATTAGGGTTTACAGTGTATTTTCGGAGCCATATTCTAGCAGTTAGGGATGTATCCTCTTAAAAATGATACATTTTATTTATGTTAAGCGCTACAAAATTTACAAATGCAATACAATACAAATACAAAATAATAAAACAGAACATTAAATAACTCAATACGCAGTTATAAAGCATAAGCCAAGTTAATCATTGTAAGCTATCTTAAAAGTGCTGTATGCAATTTTTTGACTGTATTAAAGCATAAAAATACCATAATATGTTTGCAGATATTTAGGAAACATGCTGAGTTCACATACTCATTTCTCTGAAAAACAATGCTACAGCCAGTTTTTCTATGTGTGTTTCGTGTCGAATGTCTGTTTTTGTTTTGGTCTGTGTGATACCGCACATTGCCAATTTACCCAATAGTATTTCGACACCACAGGTTGCCAGTTAGCGCAAAACACAGCATATTGCAGCCATGAAAGCCAGCGAACAAACTGGGTCAGGGATCGCAGATTCTACCCGACCTAAAAAGCCTCGCCATTCATCTAAAAAAAAGCACATTAAAACCAAGCGGCAACCTCCCCCAGTTTCTCTTGAAGCCAATACGGAAGTGACTTAAACTGCAATTCATCAACTGGCCACTAGGCACAGGCTCCAGAAGGGAGCAGAATCTCATTGAGCCCCATGTTAAAATGCCCAACTTTACAGCAGAAAAAAACGTTTACAGCCTGGTACAAATTGTGGTTTTGGTCTATACGACTAATTTTGCCCTTCATTAAAACTGTGAGGGGGTGAACTCATTCATTTACATTATATAAAGCTTTAAAGTTCTGCATAATTAAGGGCGTGGCCACTTTGAGTGACAGGTGAACAGCCATTTATCTGCTGTCTGTTAATCATCGCATCACCTCAGCTCCGCCCACGTGCCGCCTCTTTGCCCATTATCCGGGAGTGATGCGCGATGACGCGCTGCCAAGATGGCAACGGCCAGCTCGTCCCTACTTTATGCTCCTATGGGTGACGTCACGTCCATATTTTTTTTACAGTCTATGATTAAAACACGGATAAATCAACTCATCAACTCACAGTGTGTGAGTCTCCTCACCTTCCATTGTCAATTGCGTTCATTCCTGTTGTGTGTCCTCAAACTGGCAACCTGCGTGTGCGTCGAGTCTGAGGAGGAGGGCGCGGGGCAAACAATATTTTGAATTTGGACCGCAGTACCCATTTTAACCATTAGCTGTCATTCTTACATACAGAACCTTTAAAAAGCTTACAATAATTGGTTTGAGCTTATACAATATATATCTCCATATTAATAACGCTCAGCGTAATTATTATTCTCGAACAGTAAACGCTCAAGTGTGAGCTTTCTAAATATGTGTTGGTTATGTGTATCGTCAGAATCACTCATGAGCAGCAATCATTTTATTTTAGGTGTGTCATTTATGCTCTCTCTGCCAAAATGGGTGGTGGAAGAGAAGGGGATAAAAAATGATGCAAGTATCTCTATCTCTCTCCAATAACAGTGGCAAAAGTCCAAAACAGAAGAGCATCTCCGTCGTCTCTGTCCAATAACATTGGCAAAAGTCCAAAAATAAAACGAAAATAACAAGAGGAATTTGTCGGCTGGCAGCTACAGCGAATGGTTGAAGCCACCCTACTGTCAGCAGCAATGACCCGGCACTCTGGTGACATTTGCCCAGCAGTAGACACTACCCGTTTGGCAAGAGTCCTGCCAACTAGCCAGAAGCAGATGTCTCTTAGTGGATTAAACACATTAAAGCGGTTCCACTCAGCAGGGGGAGGTATCGCATGTGGCTGCCCCCTGGTGCTTTCAATGCATCATAGCATTTACTACTTGGCGAATAGCCAGGAATCAGTTGTCCTTGTGGTCAGTTGTCACTTTCAGTTCCCCCCCATGTGGTCACTTACCACTTGGTGAGAAGTACTAGCTCCTTACTGGATTGCACATGCAATTGTAAATGACTTCCCTTCAGCGGTCTGTTCTGATTTCGGCCCTCTGATCAGCTACTGGTGGAGCAAATACACTTTTGAAAAGAGGCTGCTGCCTAATGGAATCTTTTTTATTACTCCACATCCAGGAATTAGATTTTTGCAGCTCCCAGTACACTCTCTCACACACACACACACACACACTAGTGATGGGTCGGTCATGACCGATTCATTAATTTTGAACAAATCTTAAATATGACTCGGGAACAACGAACTGTCTCAGAGATTGATTCGTTCATTTTGTGTTGACCATGCATGCGCAGCATCCCATAGGTTCTGTACAGGAAACAAAATTGATTAGTTCACGTCTCGAGTCTTCGGGTCTGACTCTTCTGAGTCGTACGTTCTTTAGTCATGTGACGTGATAGCTGTATTTGGATACAGAATTAGTTAATAATTCCCAAACTTCCTTACAAACAAGCACATTTTTTAAAACTCTTATAGTTACATGATGCGTTTCTGGTCTCAAATTGTACCTTTTATTTTATTTCTTTTTTATTTATCTTTTTTTTCTGTCATGATGGTTCTTTTTTCTTTATCCGTATAATGGGGAAATCACTTTGATAAAGCAAAGATACCTATAATAATATATAGTTATGTGACAAAAGAACGAACGCGAGGTAAACTGACTGCATAGCCTGAATGAAGACTCAGATAAGCAATGAATTAATCGTTTCTGTTTCTCATTATTAAACTACTAAAAACATGTGCGCCGGGTGTATGATAGGGCCCATAGTGTCTCTAAACTAGTTAACGAGTTAACATCATTTTCTATAATGTAGCATGTCTCTATTTTGCAACATGGCAGATTTCACTGTCATGGGCAAAAATATCAATTTTAGTGGTTCAACATTCAAAATAACTTGACCTCTCACAGTTGCAACTGACCATTAGGATCAAGTATTTGAGAGAGATTTGTAATAATGACATGCATTTTACTCAAAGGTACAAGTGAGAATAATGCAAACAGAAGCGATTAATTCAAGGAAGAAAACACAAGTAGTGCTACCTATACAGCCAAGGCATTATTTCCATGTTGATCCCTGGTTCCTCTGTTTTTGGTTGACCTCTTTTCCCCTGCACTGTCACCTTGGGCTTGATCTGTCTGGCTCTAGGCCCCAATTTTAGTAATCTGCTTTGTGACAGTTCCAATTGCTAAAAGTGCTATACAAATAAATCAGAAATGAATTGAATTAACTCGCCTTACTCTGCGCTAACTCCATGTATAAAACACGGAAGATGCTTTTACTGCTCTCGTTTACTGGCATAAGCAGGCCACAGTATTGAACGCGGCCTTAGGCTACCAGCCAACACAACATGTCCCAGGAGAACGGGAATGGTCAGCTTCAGGCAAAGGCACAATCACTCACCTACTCCCAAACGGGGACAACATGATCTTCAACTCCCTCTGGGATACTAATTGGCTTATCGACCTCATCTCTGATGTACTACCTGCCTCTTAAGTAAAAAAAAAAAAAAAAAAAAAAAAAAAAAATCCATCCTCTTGAAACAGATGTGTAACTGTTCACCCAGATACAGTAAGTGATGTTTTCATGTTGGGGAAAAGGGGGGCAACTGTTACAAAAGAGACCCGATTTTTGTGTGAAATTGCTTGTTTTTAGAATTTGCCGAATCAACCCTCCTGCTCATGTGAACTGTAAGCCTGGTTTTACTTCTTTAACCTTCTGCATTCCCATATCTCATACACTATCTAATCATTTTCTGTCTCATCTTCACTGTCTATCCAATAAATTGGCAAAAAAAAAAAAAAAAAAAAAGATTGAGAATGCTGTCAAATCCAAATATCTCAGAACGCACAGCAAATTTTAGACTGTCGATGTGACTGTCAAACTGATTTAATCAGTGTGTTGACTGCACAATCAATAACTTCAAAGGTATGATTATTTATGAGGAAACACTGATGAAAGAGGCATTTGAATGAATGCACAAAAGTTCACAAACACTGGCAATTTTAGAACAGTGTCAAAGATTTTTCTTTGCACTTCAAAGTTTCTTCAACTTTGGGAACTTTTGGATCTGTGGACCCACTTTATATTAAGTGTTTTTAACTACTATGTAATAATTAGAAACAATGCACTTATTATGCACATACATGTTTTTACATTTTACTTTTAGGTTGCGCTTTATTTTAAGGTGTCTGTGTTAGTGTCATTAATTAAACACATTATACCTAACATTTATAGCAATATTAATATTATTAGTATGTGCAGTAAGTGCAAGTAGTTAAAGACGCCTAATATAAAATGTGACCTTGCAATAATGCAATTATTTCCATAGTTTTAGAATTAAAGTGTGGGGCAAGAGTAAAGCAATCAAATCTACACACGTACCAACACACTGGCAATACTTTGCAGTAATTTCTCATTTGTTGCCATTATTTAATGCATTAGCTAACATGAACTAACAATTAACAATTTACCACATTTATTAATCATTGTTAATGTTAGTAAGTAAAATTACAACTGTTCAGTGTTTATGTCATTTCACAGTGCATTAACTAATGTTAACAGACTTTTAATTTTAAAAATACATAAGTAAATGTTGAAATTGAACATTAATATAAAGGCAGCGGCTATTTGCACTGTGTAAATAGCAATTAGATGCTACACTCTCAGAAAAAAAGGTACAAAAGCTGTACACTTTTGTTCCTTTTAAGTACTAATATGTACACTTTAGGTACTAATATGTACCTCAGTGTGCACTCTTTAGGTACAAAGATGTACCTTTTGAAAAGGTACCGCCCCAGTGACAGATGAGATCTGCAATTGTATTTACACTAAGTTAAAATAGCATATTTTCTTAGAGATAGATGCTATTTACACTAAATGAAAATAGTGCTATGTTCTATTTACACTAAGTGACAATAGCAGCATTTTCTTAGCGATGCTATTTACACTAAGTGAAAATTGCAATATATTCTATTTACATCATGTAAAAGTAGCAGTTATTTGCAATATGTTTAAATAGTAATGAGATGCTATTTATACTTTATTTTGGCGGATACATACTATTTGCACCTCAGTATTGTTGTACAATAACAGGATGCAATAATAACATAGTGTAAATTATTATTGTTACGGTACAGAAGGGACGGAGACAAGAAGTATGGGAAGTGGTGTTTATTTTGAGCAGACCAGTATGATGACAGAAGTGCAGGTGAATGGTGATGAGGATCGTGAGAGGTGGACGAAGGAATCTTGGAGAAGTTGTTCGGAATACTTGCTGTGGAGATCGCTGGAGAGAGGTGTGGAATGGAGAAGAGGATGGAGACACACACACACGAGGGTGGAACACAGGAGACTCTTTGGAGGGAACAATGGAAGACGGTAAGAAGCATATAAGAAGTCCTTGAAGTAAGCATAGAGGTAAGTACCAATTTCAAACGAGACCGGACAGTGACTGAGCGTGTGAGTGTGTCTTTTGTACTGTGGGTGATTGGAGTGATGATGAGCTGCAGGTGCGCGTGATCAGTACTCAGGGGAAGGCGTGCGCTGTGATTGAGTGACGTGGGAGCCTGGCGGGTCTGTGACATTACCCCCCCCTCCACGGCCCGCTCCAGAGGGCCGCGGACCCCGACGTCGTGGTGGTCGGCCTCTGCCTCTGGGTGCAGGTCTGTTGGGGTGAGAAGCATGGAAGGTTTCGAGCAGGTTCGGGTCAAGGATGTCGTTTCTAGGTACCCATGAGCGTTCTTCGGGACCGTAGCCCTCCCAGTCCACTAGATACTCTAGGAGACCACCACGGCGCCGGGAGTCCAAGATGTCGTTCACCTGGTATGCGGTACCGTCCTCCACGATGAGTGGGAGGGGGGTTTCTTCGGCTACGCCAGGCTCTGTGGGAATAGAAACGGAGGGAAAGTGAGGTTTCAGTAATGAGACATGGAAAGTGGGATGAATTCTGTATTGTGAAGGGAGTTGGAGTTGATACGTGACTGGGTTGATCTGCTTCACAATAGGAAAGGGGCCAATGAACCTGGGACTGAGCTTCCTGCATTGCAGACGCAACCTGATGTCCCTGGTGGACAGCCAGACCTTCTGACCCGGTTGGAAGGAGGGAGTGTTGGAGCGACGAAGGTCGGCTGTCATTTTGCGTCTGCGCAGGGCCCGTTGAAGCTGGTGATGTGCAGAGTCCCAGACCCTCTCGCTCTCCCGGAACCAGTAGTCTATGGCTGGAACATCCGACGGTTCCCCGGACCAAGGGAACAATGGGGGTTGGTAACCGAGCACGCACTGGAATGGAGTTAGACCGGTGGTAGACTGACGTAAGGAGTTTTGTGCGTACTCGGCCCAACCCAGGAACTGGTTCCAGGAGTCCTGGTGGCCGTGACAGAAGGTACGGAGGAAGCGACCGATCTCCTGAATCTTCCTCTCCGTCTGCCCGTTGGTCTGTGGGTGATAACCGGAAGAGAGGCTGACAGTCACACCTAGGAGTGAGAAGAACGCTTTCCATACGCGGGAGATGAATTGAGGTCCTCTATCGGAAACAATGTCCTCAGGGATACCATAGTATCTAAAGATCCTATTAAACATGAGTTCTGCCGTCTCCATGGCAGTAGGCAGTCCTTTCAACGGAATCAGGCGACAAGATTTGGAAAATCTATCCACTACCACTAATACACAGGTACAGTCCCCAGACACAGGAAGATCAGTAATAAAGTCTACTCCTAGGTGTGACCATGGACGGTTGGGAACGGGCAGAGGATGGAGTTTGCCGGAGGGAAGATGTCTAGGGCTCTTAGAGATGGCGCATTCCTGGCATCCTCTCACGTACCTTCTGACGTCTGTCGCCATGTTGGGCCACCAGAAGCGCTCCTTCAGCAGCGAGAGGGTTTCATTGACCCCCGGGTGGCCAGTGCCCAACGACGTGTGGGACGTGTGAATGAGGGGAGTGCGTCGTGTCCGTGAGATGTATTGTAACCCTGGTGGACAACCCGGCGGAGCATTGGTGGAGACATTGGAAGAGGGCAAGGTCTCCTCTGACCAGGTGATGGGACTCACGAACAGTTTCTCAGAAATAATGGGTTCAAACTTCTTGGAGTCCTCTTCGGGGTTGAAGAGACGGGAAAGGGCGTCTGCCTTCACATTCTTGGGTCCAGGCCGATAGGAGATAGTGAAATTGAATCTAGTGAAGAACAGTGCCCACCGGGCCTGGCGGGGATTGAGTCTCTTGGCGTCCCTGAGGTACTCTAGGTTTTTATGGTCCGTGAGTACCAGGAAAGGAAGTTGGGAACCCTCCAACCAATGCCTCCACTCTTCCAGGGCCATCTTGATGGCGAGAAGCTCCCGGTTGCCGATGTCATAATTCACCTCCGCCGGGTTGAGCTTACGGGAGAAGAAGGCACATGGATGGAGTCTACTTGGAGTCCCCTGCTGCTGTGAGAGTACGGCTCCCACTCCTGTGGTAGATGCGTCTACCTCGACTACGAAGGCTTTCGTGGGGTCTGGATGCACTAGGAGGGGAGCCGAAGTGAAGGCCTCTTTAAGGTCTTCGAAGGCCTTCGTGGCCGCGGGATTCCAGGACAGAGACTTGGGCTTACTACGGAGTAGTTGAGTAAGAGGGCAAGAAATAATACTATAGTTGAAAATGAATCGACGATAGAAGTTGGCAAATCCTAAGAATCTCTGGAGTTCTTTTATGGTTGTGGGAGTGGGCCAGTTCTTGATGGCTTCCACCTTCCCCTCGTCCATCCGGATGCCACTGCTGTCGATGTTGTATCCAAGGAACTGCACTGAGGGTTGATGAAAGGAACATTTCTCGGCCTTGAGATACAATTGGAACTCCCTCAGGCGTTGCAGGACCTCCGCAACGTGGTGGCGATGTTCGGCCAGGCTCCGGGAGTATATCAGGATGTCGTCGATGTAGACCAGTACGAATCTGTGGAGAAACTCCCGGAGCACCTCATGGATGAAGTCCTGGAATACGGAGGGGGCATTGGAAAGTCCATAGGGCATGACGAGATATTCGTAGTGGCCAGTAGGGGTCACAAAGGCTGTCTTCCACTCGTCCCCCTCACGTATTCTGATGAGGTTGTAGGCGCTGCGGAGGTCCAACTTGGTGAAGACAGTGGCACCACGGAGGTGTTCCAGCGCCGTTGGGACGAGAGGAAGGGGATAACGGAATTTGACTGTGATTTTGTTGAGTGCTCGGTAATCGATGCAGGGCCGCAAGCCTCCGTCCTTCTTGGCCACGAAAAAGAAGCTGGAAGCAGCAGGGGAAGTAGACGGGCGGATGTAACCTTGGTCGAGTGCCTCCTTGATGTATTCCTCCATGGCCTTCTCCTCCGGGAGTGACAGAGGGTAAATTTTCCCACGGGGCACTGACTCACCCGGAAGCAGATCGATGGCACAGTCCCATGGCCGATGTGGAGGCAGCTTTGACGCTCGTTGAGGGCAGAAGACATCACTGAAGGGGGCATAGCATGATGGTATATCAACCGAACGTTGTTCGACCGGGCTCTCGATGGAGGTGGAACACACAGACATTTTCTTGGAGCATGGAGTAGGGGGAACAGGAAGAGCCTTAAAACAACTCGGGAAGCAGCTATCGCCCCACTTCAGGATTTCGCCGGTTTTCCAGGAAATGATGGGATTGTGCTGCACTAACCATGGGCGCCCTAGAATCACGTCAGCGGTGGATTCCTCCAGAACCAGCAACTGTTGTTGTTCCGTGTGCAGAATACCCACTTGGAGCTGGATGGGAATGGTGACGGAACGCACTTGATGTCGGCTGAGGGGTTTCCCTGTTACCGAGTGGATCTGGTAGGTTGTTGGTGTAGCAGTGGTCTTGAGGTGAAGCTGACGGCAGAGGGCACCAGAGATGAAGTTGCCGGCTGACCCAGAGTCGAGGAGGGCACATACTGGAAGGGTAACACCGGCCGCAGTTAGGTTAACAATAGTGGTGAGAGGGTGCATATCATGTGAAAATGGGACTATAGCACTCACCATAGGACGAGGAGGACGAATGGGGCATTGGTTAATGTGGTGCCCCGTAGACCCACAGTACAAACATAGACCCTGGGTCAGCCGCCTCCTACGTTCACCTTGAGTAAGGCGTGCTTGCTGTATCTGCATGGTCTCGGGAGCTGGTTCTGGAGGACTGACGGACTCTGGCTGACGGAGGGAAGAAAAGACGAGTTCCTGGCCCTGGTGCTCTTCGAGACACGACTGCATACGAGTGGCGAAGCGTATGGATAGTTGGATGAAGCGTTCGAGCCCGATGGTATCCTCGTATGCAGCGAGATGCAACCGCACACGGGGATCCAAACCCTGACGATAGGTGGTGAGTAGAGATTGCTCGTTCCATCCACTGGCGGCGGCTAGGGTCCTGAACTGGAGGGCATACTCATTGATCGGCATTTTATTCTGTTTTAAGTGATACAATTGCTCACCTATGGAGGCATCCCAAGCTGGTTTCCCGAAGACGTCCTTGAAATGAGCTATGAAGCTCGTCAGGGTTCGAACGATAGGATTATCTTGAGTCCACAGAGTCTCAGCCCATTGCAGCGCTTTGCCCCTTAGTTGGGAAATGATGAATGCCACCTTGGATCTATCGTCAGGGTATAATTGCGGTTGCATCTCCAGGACCAGCGAACACTGTAGCAAAAATCCATTGCAGTCCTCCGCCAGGCCAGAGTAGGGCGCTGGTCTGGCCATGGGACTGGCGTAGACTGGCGGAGAGGGAGAAGCGGTGGTGTTTGCGGAAGTGATCGCTGGTGGAATGGAAGGAAGTGCTCGTCGGACAGCGTCCACGAGTTCTTGGAACGGATCCGGAGTGCTCATGCTGGTGCTCATCGGTTGTCGTCCGGTCTTCTGTTACGGTACAGAAGGGACGGAGACAAGAAGTATGGGAAGTGGTGTTTATTTTGAGCAGACCAGTATGATGACAGAAGTGCAGGTGAATGGTGATGAGGATCGTGAGAGGTGGACGAAGGAATCTTGGAGAAGTTGTTCGGAATACTTGCTGTGGAGATCGCTGGAGAGAGGTGTGGAATGGAGAAGAGGATGGAGACACACACACACGAGGGTGGAACACAGGAGACTCTTTGGAGGGAACAATGGAAGACGGTAAGAAGCATATAAGAAGTCCTTGAAGTAAGCATAGAGGTAAGTACCAATTTCAAACGAGACCGGACAGTGACTGAGCGTGTGAGTGTGTCTTTTGTACTGTGGGTGATTGGAGTGATGATGAGCTGCAGGTGCGCGTGATCAGTACTCAGGGGAAGGCGTGTGCGCTGTGATTGAGTGACGTGGGAGCCTGGCGGGTCTGTGACAATTATATGTATTAAAATTATTAAATGGATGCCGCCTTAATGGGACAATAAGAGCCATCCCTACCCCTGACCCTACCCAATAAATATTTTACTTCTATTATTAAACATCATTAGGCACTATATTTCCACTTTTAGAACATTTTCTTCATTTTTATTGAAAGTAAATGCCTTTCCAATGTGATATATGATGGGAAAAGGGAGAAGAGCGAGCTTGGCAAAAGACGGATTCGAACTCGGGTCAGTCGTGTCAAAACCTAGTTCTATGAGCCTTACGCTCTACTGACTACACCACTGAAGATGTTACAACACATGCGTCCAAAAAGGCGTGCTATTTGCACTTAGTGTAAATAGACACTCCGTAATGTAAATGCTGTAGATGTATTGTTCTGTAAGGGGCTGTTTACACAACACCATTTTTAACTAAAAACAGAAAACTTTTTATGCCTTTTGGCCGTTCATTTACATGACAACACCGTTTTGGGGGCCTGAAAATACAAACTTTTGAAAATGGGGTTAAACTATACCGTTATTGTCTCCATGTAAACTAAACTGTATTACGTGTTCAGTAGGTGCATAGTGTATATTTCACAAAGTGACATCGCCAACTACTGGCCTGGCATGAATAATACAGCGTTTTTAGTTGTTTTTGCAGATCCGTGTGAACGGGGATCGTTTTGATAACGTTGTCATCTGTACACGAAAAACACAAAGGGAAAACTTTTCCGTTTTTAGTACATCATTGTCGTGTAAACGTACCCTCAGTTTAGTTGTCATTTTGTTCTTGTGTTTCTGTTTCTTGTATTCCCTTTCTGATTAGGTCTTGATTACCACTTGTTGGTTGCCTTAGTTATTGATTAGTTTCACCTGCGTCTTGTTTAGTTTCCTTGGTTTGCCTTATGTATTTTAAGCCCTGTGTTTAAGTTACTCCTGGACGGTTCTCGTTTGTTCATGTGTGATTTGCGATCTCCTATGTTCCTGTTATTTATTCTCCTGCAATCTCCTATATGTTTAGTTTGTTTAAATAAAGACTATTTTTGTTTTCTACTTAATGAGTTTTGGCAACCACCTAACATGTTAATTGATAGTTAATGTAGTTAACCTTTATTGTGTGTTACCAAAGAATTTGAAAAAAATGATGGAAAATAGGTTTTCAATATTTGACTATATTACAAAGAGGAAAAAGCTGAACTCTTCTTTCGTTGAAATCTGTGTGTGCATGATTCTCAGTTATCTGCAGAGGTTTTTATTCTTCAGCACTACAGTCATCCTCGTACAGCATATCTCACTGAGTCTTCAGGCAGATGCAGTTATTTTTAATAAATCATTCAGAGCTATGAAGCACTTAGCCAAGGTCAAAAATGCTGTGAGCAGTGCTGAACGGAGGCTAAATAGCTTCTCTAGTAACACTTGGCGGCACAGCGAAATGGAGTCCATGAACAAGCTGTTTACTGCACTGTTAATTGTAGTGTAAAAGAGCCTCTTAAAGACATCATTGGAGCTCATTGACAGTGTGTTCCACAGCTATTGAATGTAAACAATGTATATATATATATATATATATAGACGAAGACAAAGAAGAGCCAGTGTAAGAAATCATACTCAGTGCACGTTTAAGTATACTACTTATTTATGGTAAAACACACAGGGCCCAATTTAAAGATCTGAGCACATGGTGCAGGTGCACTTGGGGAGTGTGCAAATCCACTTTTACTAGTTTAACGACAGCAAAAAAACGGTTGCCGCACTAGCGCATGGTCTAAAAGGGTTGTACCTAGTCTCTTAATGAGTCATGGGTGTGTTTGGGTGTAACATGCAGTAAACCAATCAGAGTCTCATCTCCCATTCCCTTTAAGAGCCAGTTGCGCTTGTACCATGGCGGATTCACTATTTACATGGAGAGACTGAACGCTTCTCCAGAGAGGAATCTTTTTATTTTTAATATTTAAAAATGTTGTGTGCTGCTGCGCGCCCCTGTGTGTAATAAGCAGAGTGTACGTGGGTTGTGCACCGCCTATAGGCGCATATTACTAACACAGCCTTTAAAAAAACACAAAAAAAACTGCGATTTTAGTTCCACAAAATAGCAACAATGCCTCTGAACACACCTCATTTTCAGACCAGCACACCAATGAGCGAACAGATGGACGCGAGTGCATTTGCTATTTAAACAACGTGATGCTGGAGGTGAAAACGGTAACTGCGTTGGGCTGAAACTAGCAAAAAACACTTGTCGCATTGCGCTGGGTGTATGATAGGGCCCTTAACTAGTTAATAATTTTAACAGTAAAAAACTAAAAATGCTATGGTGAAAACCTGTTAATTGGTTAAAGCATAATTTCTGTTACTCTATATAGTAATAGAGCTATATAGAAGAGCTGTAATAGAAGTAATGGGACATTTCATTAAATTTTACAGTGAAATGCTGTTAAATGAACAGTTTATTTGGAAGTGAAAAAGTCATCTTATAATTTATAGTGAAAAAACATAAACTGACATTCCCAGAAATCTCTGTGTGACAGCTCACATTACATTTTTTTTTTTGTACATAAAGTTTTATGTACATCTTATGTTGTTAAATGAATGTTTATAGCATTATTGTGTCATATGTCTTGTGCACCTTCTATATATTGTATTTACCTCAGCTTGTGGAAATATAAAGTGCTGGCAACTGCAGCTGCCGTTTTTCTGCCGTAATTTTCACAGATTTCTGTTTTTAAATTATTTTCATTGTTTGTGAAATTGATTTAAATACATTTTAACAATAATCCTGCTATTTAAACACCTATTAAATACTTTACTGATCTATGGAATGCATTGAAAGTACTTTAATATGACTACATTTAAAGAGAAATTATAATCAAAATATGACAACACTCATGTTTAGAGCTGTGTCTAATAATATATCAAACCTTGAGATGTCATTATCTGATTACATTGTATCTGATCACCTGCTTTTATTCTTTGCATTCCTCAAGGTGTGATTCTGTCTGAGCTGTTGCACAATCTACAATACTTGCATGTTAATTATTCAAATTATTCAGCTTTAACTTTGAAACTGTTAAAAGTCACAATATATCAAGAGTCATATATTGAAATGTGACATTACAGACAATATGTGATAGCATGTCTTAAAGGGATAGTTCACCCAAAAATTAAAGTTCTGTCATCAGTTATCGTTCCAAACCCATAAGACTTTTGTTCTTGCATAAGATCAAATGACAGAGGAGAATGAACCTCGTTCTGTTTACCAAATTTGTAATGCTTTATGTACATAAAAGCCTAAACTAAAACTATTCATCATATGAAGCGATTAGGTCTATTCAGAAAGCTTGGATTAAACTGCTTGATTCATATGGATTTCTCCATATATGATCTCTATATGAATGCTTTGAACCATCAGAGTTTTGTTTGAATAGACTTGGACCAATGGAGTGACAAAAATCTCTCAGATTTCATTAAAATATCTTCATTTGTGTTAAGATAAATGAAAGCCTTATGGGTTTGGAACGACATGGGGGTGAGTAATTGATGACTAACTTTTCATTTTTGGGTGAACTAACCCTTTAAGGTGCTGTTTTTCATGAGTTTCTCTCTTTCCGGATCAATGCTCTACCAGCAGACTTACCTAGAATTAATGAAGACACATGAGTAATGTTGTCCTGATCCCCCGGTGTCCTTCATCGTTGCAGTTGTAGCTTCAAGGTAAAAGTTAAACAAGCATTTCCTCTTGATGTCTGTTTGTGCACAAAAACTTTTAGGAGCTGTCACTGGACAGAATGCTTTAATATTAAAACTATGCCATATGCTTTTTTTGTGTGTGCTTTTTTTTAAGATGGTAAGATGTATTAGTGGTTAAATTGTGTCACCTCCTTAATCTAGCAAACGTTGCACATTTTCATGTGACTATATTTTTAGAACATTTCCATATTCAGCTGCTTGTACTTGAGAGATTTGCATGAGAAAGTTAATGAACGCTGTAACAGAGGCCAGTTAGTTGGCCAGAGTTGTGCGAGTAAACCTTACTATTTCGGCCTCAAGAGGTGCACTAGCAACTGCCGCTGGAGGCTGCACTCTTTACGTTCTTGTTAGTGTGCCCTCCTCTCACGCCGGAAACTCCAGTTTGAATCCAGCTTGGAGCGGTGCGAGTAGAACCGAAGGGTTTACACATGCTTTGTTAATGAATTATTGTATGATGACTTTACTTGAGGGGGCACATCATAGTTAACTCACTAACTAGTTAACAGCTTACTAAAATTAGGTCATGACTTGATGTACTACTAAGTGCTACCAAGCTAATGTTCCTCCAACTGTGTATGGTTCTTCTTCTGTATGGTTATTTATTTTGGGAGCTAATTTTTTTCTCTTTTTTTTTTTTTTTTTCATTTTTCTTATGGTAACGCTATTTTGATGATCCACTTTAGGCATTCTACTAACTATAAGTTACTTTGCAAGTATATGTGAACTAACTCTCAGTCAGTGTTGGGAAGGTTACTTTGGAAATGTAATAGGTTACAGACTAAAAGTTACCCTCTTTAAAATGTAATACGTAGTGTAACTATTTCAATTACTTTAATAACGTAATGTTATTGATTACTTTTTGATTACTTTTCTAAATTTCTGTTTATCTTTTTCAAACACTTACCTCTAAAAACAGAGATAGTTATAGTTAAGTTATATTTAAAAACGCACAATTCTAGATCATTATACTGAAGTAAAAAACATGTTTTTCTTCCTACTGATATAAAAAATAGTAAAAATCTGCATATTATTCTTTTTACCACTATGTGTGTGTGTAGGAAAAAACATTATACCATATAAGGCCTAATATTGATTTCTCACTAACAGAAGCAAGAATAGATTTACAGTTTCATACTCACTGGCAACCCAAACAGACCCAACAGTGTAGCTGTCATAACATGCATGGTATTGTTTTTTGTTTTTTTAATAAAGTTATATTCCACCTAAAACATTTTTTTAGACTCAATGACAAATCGTGATGTGTTAGTGGTTAAATAGCTCTACTTTGCAAGTCAAAACAGGACAAACTAATAGAAAGATTTGTCCACTTAAGGTTAACATTCATCATAGGAGATTCTTCCTCAGGTTCGACATTGAAACCTTCGATGTCGATAGCATTTTAATAGTTGGCAAACATATTTTGCAATGAACTGTTATATTTGCACCCTTTTCTGATTTCTGGATGAAATGATTTTTAAATTTCCAGCACTGGAACACATTTTTATCACTCGCCATGGTGGCAACTCTCAGACAGGTTATCGCCTAAAGCTTTCAGCGGTGATGTGGATTGATGTAATTGGCAGGTGTGTTGCACTGCAAATTCAAACAAGAGAGCCAGTCAAAAGCATCAGAATAGCATCACTTTACTAAACAGCCTTTAAATGGCAGAAGGCATCGTGCACATCAAAAACAGACAAAGCAACTAATTAAAATTATTCGACATATCCTAGCTTTTTTTTGCAGACAATATTCAGATGTAACCCTCTTTGTAATCAATAAAACTTTTATAAGTAACTGTAATTTAATTACACATTTTTTCTCTGTAACTGATTACAGTAACATTTATTTTGTAATTAAATTGCGTAATCTAGTTGCATGTAACTAGTTACTCCCCAACACTGCTCTCAGAGTATTAGTAGACTGTTAGGTTAGGGTTAGGTGTTAGGGTTTGGGTTAGTAGAATACATTTACATTTAATAATTTAGCAGATGCTTTTATCCAAAGCGAATTACAAAAGAAGAGAGCAATAAAAGCAATCAAACCAACAATAGGACAACAAAATGCAAGTGCTGTGACTAGTCCCAGTTATTCTAGCACAGTACACATAGCAAGGTTTTTGTATTAATGGGTCAAGTGTTGATGAAAAAGATGCATCTTCAGCAGTTTCTTAAAAATGGCTAAAGACTCAGCAGCTCGGGTTGAGTTAGGCAGGTCATTCCACCAGCAGGGAACAGTCAGCGTAAAAGTCTGTGAAAGTGATTTTGTGCCTTTTTGGGATGGCACCACAATGCACCGTTCACTTGCAGAATGCAAGCTTCTGGAGGGCACATAGGTCTGAAGTAGTGAATAAGTTATAAGTGAGTGAGTAGAATAAGTTGAAATGTAGTTGCAAAGTTACTTATAGTCTGTAGAATGTCTGTTGAGGAGCATCAGAATAAAGTGTCAACAGATATTAAACAGACAGTCTACTAATACGCTAATGAGAGTTAGTTGACATGTAGTTGCAAAGTTACTTATAGTTAGAATGTCTAAAGTGGATCATTGAAATAGTGTTACCTTTATTTTTATCTTTTGTATAGCTGGGTATAAGCCACCGTAGTGTGAGTTTGAAAGGGAAGAATCATCAAACCTACTGTCAAATTATTGGTGATAGTTATTAGTGTATTAAAGGTGGGGTAAGTGTTATTTTAAAACTGCTATATAAAAGTGTCTCGGGCCGAGTACCAAAACAAACTTCAATCAGCAGTAAAGGGGCGTGTCTACTAATGATGGTGAGAAGAGATCGCTCAGTGCACGTCATTATTCAAAAGACAAGACACACAGGACGGACATTAGCCGAGCGACGACAGAAAGAGAGAGATGGCAGATAAAAAACACATGTCTATGGAACAAAAGAAGGCTTACGATCAGGCAAGAAGTATCAGCTTTCCAGCGCTGGAGAGAACTCAAGGAGCACTAAGGCCTGCAATCGGACGCAGAGGTTGCTTTATTTCTTCTCGATAGGCGAGTAACATTGCTTTTGTTTTGTTTCACAGAACTAATATATGCTGGCTTTTACTTGAATATGCTCGTGTGTCATGTTCGCTTGTTTGTCCATTTGCATTCGTATCGTCGTTCACTTCAGCTATGCTAAAGACCCATTCATTTCCACATCCTATAAACCACATCCTCTGTTTTAAAGCGTCAGCTCGCAGTGTGTCCGAAAATTAAGATAATAAACTCCTAATATATGTTTGTTTCTTTTGGTTCCTCTTTTTGTGATCGATATAACCCTCTAATCTTGTCATAATTGTAATATTCATGCTCATGCTATAGAGTTGTTCATAAGAACTGTGTTTGTGTTTTTGGGATGTAAGGGATTTTCATTGAACATTCGACGTGGATTACCATAGTAACACACATTGCTTTCACTTATTGATGACATCGTACCCTCGGCCGGCTGGCACAGCAGATTCTGCCATAGTCGTTGCCTGCGTTGCGTACGTATGTGTGGGGCGGAGCTATCAAAATAGGGGCGTGTTTGTTTTGGTGATTTGAAATATCAACATCGGTTACCAGAAAGCACTTACCCAGCATTTTCTACATTTGAAAACAAGGATCCATGTAAATAATAATTACAAACTAATGTACCATATGTCGTAGCTAAGGTTAGGCGTTTTATTCTTTCTTGATAAGTTCATGCATTCTCTAATCATTAGTTCATTCTGAAGTATATTATTTCAGGTATTAATACATGATTATTCATGTACCCTTATAACTTGTTACCAAGGAATCTATCAAAGTCTTTAAAAAATAGTGAGAGTAAAAAAGTTTGTCACTGGGGCAGTGCCCATAAAGGGACAACTATGTACTCTAAAAGTTGCATTTTAGTAACTTACAGCTGTAATATGTAGCCTTAGGTACTACTATGAAGACCTTTTAAAATACCCTCAGTCTCCTCACTATCGTTCCCATCTTCAGCTTCAGCTTCAGTAATGAGGTGCTGAATTGAGATTCTCCTGAAGCTGTTTTAGCTTTTGAGCTTTTGCTCTGGTACTTTCTGTAGCTCGGACACAGCTGTCAGTGCAGCTGAGAGGAGGGGAGAGAGGGGGCTCCTCATTCTGGTTCCTGCGGTCTACATCGATCATTCTCCAAGGGGAGGCTGTGGAGCCCTCTCTGTGAACCCAATCAAAGGGGGTGTTCATTGAGAGTGTCTGCCAAAAAACACATTCATGCCTGGGTTAACCTCCAGCACAAACAGAAACTTACATTCTTCACTTAAAGTTATCTAAGCAGCACTGATATATATATATATATATATATAAAATGGTCGGTGCGCCAAGCACATGGTCCAAAAGGGTTGTACCTATATTCTCTTAATGCGTCATGGGTGTGTTTGGTTGTAACGTGCAATAAACCAATCAGAATCTCATCTCCCATTCCCTTTAAGAGCCAGTTGTGCTTGTACCATGGCAGATTCGCTATTTACATGAAAAGACTGAACGCTTCTCCAGAGAGGAATCCTTTTATATTGAATATTTAAAAATGTTGTATGCTGCTGCGCGAGTGTACGTGCGTTGTGCACCGCCTATAGGCGCATATTACTAACACGCCATTTAAATAACACAAAAAATACTGCGCTATTAACTTTAGACCAGGTGTTTGTTGGTCAATGGCGCAGTCGTTTTCAGTTCCTCAAAATAGCAACGGGCCAACAATGCGCCTGAACACACCTCGTTTTCAGACCAGCACGCCCATGGGTGAACAGATGGGTGTGAGTGCATTTGCTATTCAAACATCGTGACGCTGGACGTGAAAATGATAACTGCGTCAGGCTGAAACTAGCATAAAACACTTGCGCCGTGTGTATGATAGAGCCTAATGTGTCAGAAGTTTGAACCAATGATGATATAGTAACAATATGATGTAAAATGGCAGGGATACAAAAAAAAAAAAAATTCAGATTTTTTTTTTAGGTACACATTCTTTTAACCATCACTTTATTTAAATTCTCAACACCAATATATACTCAATAGTGTTTTAAAGGAATAACATGTCTTAGAACAGCTTTTCTATTGCCAGTTTGCATAATTTCCATTTTAAATGTATGAAATAAAACTGATACTTATTTCATTGCCTGACACATTTCAGTCATACAAATAATGACATTCTAACAATCTTAAATTTGGGGGGTATTTTAGTTCATTTTGGTGGCATTTCTGCCCCAAGCCCCTGTTCATTTCTGACCTGGATCTGGGTTGCACGTTATTTCGATGGTCTACTTTAGACATTTTACTAACCATGTCTTAACTAACTACATGTCAACTAATTCTCATTAGAGGATTAGTAGACTGTTAGGTTAGGGTTAGGTGTTAATGTTCGGGTAAGTAGAAAAAGTTGACATGCAGTTGCAAAAAGTATGTCTTTTGGGGAGTATCAAAATAAAGTGTCAGCAGATATTAAGCAGACAGTCTACTAATACTCTAATGAGGGTTAGTTGACATGCAGCAGCAAAGTTACTTATATTGTTGTTTAGTAGAAAGTCTAAAGCGGACCACTTTTTTCTGATCTGCACGGATCTCACATGGCCTCTCTGCAATCCAATTGATTGGAAATCTGTTGTAGTGATGGAGAACTTTAATCTCTGCACCTATTCTTTAATATTATATATTTATATTTAATGCATATCTATTCTTCAGCAGCAGAACATCTGCGGATCCCCGGTTGAAGACCTCTATCTTAAAGAGTAATGCTCTGTCAAGACTGCACTGCTGTATTTGTTTTGGGATCTTTTTGCTTTCAGTCTCAACATAACTGAAGTAGAGTGATTGTATTGCCCTGTGGTGATCATTCTGCTCTTTGGCTTTGAAAGCTCCTTGGCCACTCGAGCAGTTTGTTAGAGGTCACTGTCCGAATGCATAATGAATTGCCAGTGAATGAGGCAATTTTAAGGCATTTGTTTGATTCTGAGCCGATGTTTCTGCATACTTCAAATTCATTCTGCCCTCAGCAACAATATCTTTAGCAAAAACAACTGAGCCAGTTTTTATGGCAGCTATGTTTCTATTCACAAGTAGTTCCTTTTTTCTCTGTACTTTCCACTTTTCATTATTGAAAATGGGCCATTCTTGAATTTACTGGAAAAGAAGCCTCTTGGGAATAATGATGAGCTAAAAATGAATAGGAAAACTGTTTTTGTGTTTTGCTGTCAGCGAAAGATATCTTCGCCACCTAATCGTTCACAGACATTTCACCATATGAGAGGCAGGGATATTTCTTCCATATCAGCGACAGAAAAGGCATAAAGTACAGGAAATCTCACACTGCAATTGTGTCATTCATGATGGATTTATCAAATGCATAACGTAACTCCATGGGAACAGAATACACCATCTCATCAGCTTCCTGGAATTGAAAGAGGCCTGACAAAAAACTGAAAAATAACAAGGAGAAACCATTTTATTATAAAGCAGCAAAAAGCCATGGGAAGCTGTGTGTTACACTGATTTGACCATGGCTAGGATTTTTTTTTTAGCACGGCTTGAAGTGTAGATTTGCATCGTTTTACTGCTGAACACTGAGGAATAATATTAGTCCTGTGTGAATCGGCGATTTGGCCAGGATTTGGCAGTCTTTGCGTGATGTAAAGTCGGAATTGCGAAAATTGCAATTGAAGTCTGAATTGTGAGTTTATATCTCAAAATTCTGACTTTTTAATCACACAATTCTGACTTTATCTCACAATTGTGCGTTTATATCTCGCAGATCTGACTTTATATCTCACAATTCTGACTTTATATCTCACAATTCTGTAGTAATAGTTAATGTTAGCTACTATATTAAGACATTGTCAAGTGTTACCCAAAAAACTTTACATTTACATTTATGCATTTGGCAGACACTTTTATCCAAAGCAACTTATAGTGCACTTACTACAGGGACAATCCCCCTGGAGCAACATGGAGTAAAGTGCCTTGCTCAAGGACATACTGGTGGGATCAAACCAGCAACCTTCTGCATATCAGTTCAGTATATGCATATCTGCATCTCCTGTGCCATCTCTTTAGCCATGTACGATGTACACTTGGCACAATGTATGATCTTTAACTTGCGGGAATAGAATCGAAAGATATTGATGCAATGAGATGTGTTTTATTCTTCTCTAGAATGACTATGTCCCCTCAATACCACCTGCCAGGGACTAGCAATGGCAAGAGGCAAATCATCAGTTTATGGCTGTAACATAAGTTGCGTTCGCGCTATGCCCTAATTACAGTATGCGGTGATAGCTCAGAGATTCTACTCCGAGTCTGAGCTGTTCATATACTTCAACTCATAGACATAATAAATACATAGACGCTCTACTGGCCACTTAGGACGTTGCTGCGATACGTCACCATGTCCGCCATATTGCTGAGGGCAAGTAAACGGGTGAGCTGCGGTTTTTCTGGATAAAAACAAAAATGTTTACATTTATCAACCGATTTCAGTGTACAAAAAATTCCATTTCTAGTTATTTAAAATCTCGATAGTTAGACTTATAAAATATTTATTTTAATAAGGTATTTGGCTTTTTATTCTTGGATAAGAATTGTGAAGACGCCCATACTGAGATATAATTGAATTTTCACGTTATTATTGTGGAAAAAGCATTTTCTGTCTTTAACCCGATTTTTTTTTTTTTTTTTAAGCTTTTTTGCCATTAAGAAAATGAAACAAATCGGCAAATACAAATCACACTGGCAGGCTGCTTTCTGTATTTTTATAGCACTAACATGATATATATTTACAGATAGATACTCCAAATATACAATAACTTAGATAGGCCTAATTGATGGATTATTTATGTTAATACACATGATATGCAAATAGTAAATATAAGATAAAGTGAGAATAGTAAATAGTAATTAGTAATACTATTACTAATTATATAATGACAAAATACAACCAGAAACAAATGTCCAGTCTTATTGTGAAAGGTAATTCCCAGAGACATGTTTTCAATTGTGCGGCGATTTGTACAGCCCCACGCAGCACACGAAGCAGGCATTTTTCTCAATTTCAGTTATGAGAGTTATGGGAAAGTTGCCCTCCGCAATATGGCGGCGCCGTTGACGTACGATCCAGCGGCCAATAGGGCGTCTATGTATTTATTATGTCTATGCTTGAACTTGCCTCATAGCGCCACATTGGATTCATGTGCAGCTAAACAAAGCAAAGTATTTAATAACCAGTGCTGGGTAGTAACTGATTACATGTAATCTGGATTCCAAAAATTAAGTACTTGTAATTAGATTACATTATATTTTATTGTACATTACATTTTACTTATAGTAAACATGTATTGATTGCATGTTATTCTCACAATGGCAGTAAATTATTCATAATTGTTTGATTCTCCCTACTACTTCTTTGTTATCCTTTAAACTTTTCCTCTCTAAAAACGCCTACTGCTTCAGAAGGTCTTCCAGGTTTGTGGAATCGCACACACAGACCAGCCATTAGTCATGAGCCGATCACTGAAAACAGAGCAAAACACAGCATTTGATCACTGCATTTACACAAATAATTTCAGTTTTAAGAAGTGTTTTCTCAACATTGCAGCATTGCATATCTAACTCCTGACAAACACATCAATTATTATTTGAATCATCACTTAGTGAGTCATTTAACCATGTATCAATGTCTTTGGAAGGCTTTTGTTTTTCAAACACATTAAAATGTACAAATTCAGGTGGATTTCATGTTTACATGCATTTTAGGGATTTCCCTAGTATTTTTGTCGGCTGAACGTCTTTGATCAATTTTTTTTTTTTTTTTTTTACTTGAAGTTAGCCCTTATATTTTAAGGTAATAAGTTAGGTCAATAATAAAATTAAGTCAGTTTTAATAATAATCATAATAATAACAATAATATAAGTCATTTTTATTCATAATAATAATAATAATTATAAAAATTAAGTTCTGATGTAAGTTAATGGTCACATGACCTGCAGGCGCAAAATTTTTTTAGTAAATGTTTTATTTTGATTGTATTTTAAAATAATTTTTATTTTACATTTGTATTACTTAATAGCGTTTCATTAAACACATGAGCCCCCTGCAGCTCCATTATGAACCACATAATGGAGCTAATATATATATATATATATATATATATATATATATATATATATATATATATATATATATATATAAATATATATATATATAAATATATATATATATAAATATATATATATATATATATATATATATATATATATATATATATATATATATATATATATATATATATAAATATATATATATATATAAATATAATTTCTTTCTCTTTGTAAATTTATATCAATATGGTACAAGATTATCCAATTCAGATCAATGTGATAAATGAGTTGGGTCTTAAGTAATCAAAAGGTAGTCAGAATACATTACCTAAAATGAGTAATCTAGATTACGTTACTTACTACAATTTCTGTCATGTCATTTAGAATCCATAACTGACTACAATTTGTAAGTAATCTACCCAGCACTGTTAATAACTACATTACAGTTTTTTTCAATTGCTAACGAGCATTGTTCAAGCACATTCAGTGAAACAGAAGTCTATGCAGACCAAACTGTAAATCATTTTTCATTGCTTTCACACAAAATGCATTCAATGACCACATTTCCCAAAATTCATGAACACTTTTGTCATTCATACTTCACCATCTGCAAAACATTATATACACTATATTGCCAAAAGTTTTGGGACACATACGTTTACATGCACATGAACTTTAATGACATCCCATTCTTAATCCGTAGACTTTAATATGGAGTTGGCCCACCCTTTGCAGCTATACCAGCTTCAACTCTTCTGGGAAGGGTTTCCACAAGGTTTAGGAGTGTGTTTATGGGAATTTTTGACCATTCTTCTAGAAGCACATTTGTGAGGTTAGGCACTGATGTTGGATGAGAAGGCCTGGCTCGCAGTCTCCGCTCTAATTCATCCCAAAGGTGTTCTATCGGGTTGAGGTCAGGACTCTGTGCAGGCCAGTCAAGTTCCTCCACACCAAACTCGCTCATCCATGTCTTTGTTGGAACAGGAACCCCTTCCTGTTCCAACAAAGACATGGATGAGCGAGTTTGGTGTGGAGGAACTTGACTGGCCTGCACAGAGTCCTGACCCCATCCCCAAACTGTTCCTACAAAGTTGGGAGCATGAAATTGTCCAAAATGTCTTTGGTATACTGAAGCATTAAGACTTCCTTTCACTGGAACTAAGGGGCCAAGCCCAACCCCTGAAAAACAACCCCACACCATAATCCCCCCTCCACCAAACTTTACACTTAACACAATGCAGTCAGGCAAGTGCCGTTCTCCTGGCAACCGCCAAACCCAGACTCGTCCATCAGATTGCCAGACAGAGAAGCGTGATTGGTCACTCCAGAGAACACGTCTCCACTGCTCTAGAGTCCAGTGGTGACGTGCTTTACCCCACTGCATCCGATGCTTTGCATTGCACTTGGTGATGTAAGGCTTGGATGCAGCTGCTCGGCCATGGAAACCCATTCCATGAAGCTCTCTACACACTGTTCTTGAGCTAATCTGAAGGCCACACAAAGTTTTGGAGGTCTGTAGCTATTGACTCTGCAGAAAGTTGGCGACTTCTGTGCACTGTGTGCCTCAGCATGCGCTGACCCCGCTCTGTGATTTTACGTGGTCTACCACTTCGTGGCTGAGTTGCTGTTGTTCCCAATTGCTTCCACTGTGTTATAATACCACTAACAGTTGACCGCAGAATATTTAGTAGTGAGGAAATGTCACAGATGGACTTATTGCACAGGTGGCAACCTATCACGGTACCACGCTTGAATTCACTGAGCTCCTGAGAGCGACCCTTTCTTTCACAAATGTTTGTAGAAGCGTCTGCATGCCTAGGTGCCTGATTTATACACCTGTGGCCATGGAAGTGATTGGAACACCTGAATTAAATGATTTGGAGGGGTGTCCCAATACTTTTGGCAATATAGTTATACACAGCACATTTTTTGAAAGTGTTTTTTTTTTTTTTCAAAACTGATAAAAGCACATTTAAATCCAAATGATTACAAACTGTGCATTTCTGCAGGAATTATATTAAAATATAAAATATTAGCAGAATATTTACAATGAAATTAAATAATTATTACAAATATTACAAAGCCTACCCAGGTGTCCTATTTTTACAGGGTTTTTTTTTCAATTGCTAAGAAGCATCGGTTGTTGCAGATGGTGAAATATGAATGACAAAAGTGTTCATGGATTTTGAAAAATGTAGTCAGTGAATGCATTTTGTGTGAAAGCAATGATTCACAGTTTGGCCCAGACTTCTGTTTCACTGAATGTGTGAAGAGTTTTGAATATGTGGCTTCAGTATCGTCCGATACTTGTTAGCAAATGAAAAAAACTGTAGTCTCTATTACAGTAGTAATTTTTTTTCAGTGATATTTTGGTAAACCATGATGGCTTCAGAATTATTTTGTTTGGAAGCATAGATCAAGGGAAGACACATTGGTGGGAAAAGAAGTGTGACAGAGACAGGGAGGACTAGAACCCTCAAAGCACTGTACATCCATCCATCCGTTCCATACATTTTCAAAAGCCAAAGTTTTTCCCAGCATCTCGAGGCAGGAAAACACCCTGGACAGATGGCCGGTCCATCACAGGGATGACACACTCGCGCACATTCATATTTACACTCACATCTACGGGCAAACTTACAGTCTCCAATTCACCTGTCCTGTGTGTCTTTGGATTGTGGGATAAACCCAGAGGAAACCAACATCAACACGGAGAGAACATACAAACTCCACACAGAATGGCCTCCTGACACAGCTGGGACTCCCTATTGTTAGTGTTTTTAGGTCAGTGTGTTAATGACAGTTATTTCTGGTTCTCGAATCTGATTGACTGAGAGCCTTTTCCAGCTGTGCGATATTCTAGTGATAACAGCACTATAACCGTTTCACCGCTTGTATCATTCCGCTTACGGCAACTGTCATTGTGGACGAGAAATCCACCATAAGTTTTAAAAATACTACTGTTGTTGTTTTACGAAATGTAGTTTTTAAAGTTTTTTAGGCGAGAATAAAGTTGGACCACAAATATGTGACTCATATACACTGAACAAAATTATAAACGCAACACTTTTGTTTTTGCCCCCATTTTTCATGCCTATTTCTCTCAAATATTGTTCACAAATCTGGTATAGGGGGGTAATGGCTCTGCAGTGAGCAGCCTCTCATTTTAAATGCCGTACTCATGGAACACCATCAGACCAATCAAATTCGAGGGTCTTGTATAATCGGAATTGTAATATTGACAATTATAAAACATTTTAAATAGACTTTTTTATATTATTATTTTTTAAATATTATTATTATTATATTCTATAAGACTTATGTAATATTATTATTATTATTATTATTATTTGATGTTTAAATAATATTTTCTGAATTACATATTAGGAATTATGGGTCATTATGAGTTAAATATGTGAATGTATTTTTTTTTATTAATACTTATTACTTTTTTTTCATGTGTAAAAGTGGCTAACTATGTACTCATTGGCTATTGTTATAAATGTGTTTTTTTAATGTGTTGGTTGGTATTATCACACACAAAAAAAATAAAGGAAAAGAAAGTAGAAGGAAACATAAGGAATAATTATTGGGAAAAAAATATTATGTCTTTAAAGGAAATGTCCAGTTGTGTAATTGCGTTAAATGTGTTTGAAATGGAAGACATAATAAAGTGTATATATACATATACGTATATATATATATATATATATACACACACACATACTTTTTTGTAGTCAATAATGATTGATTCAATTAAATTCAGTTCACATTTTATTTGTATAGCGCTTTTCACAATACATATCGTTTCAAAGCAGCTTCACAGAAATGCATGCGTCTACATTGCAATTTAAAGTGATTTGTTATCAGAGGTGACTGTGTCCAAGTTATGTATTTCAGAAATTTTCATATACAAAGCACACAGTTAGCTAACAATGTATTATTAATCAATCTAAAAAAATAAATTAAGGCACAAACAATGGGCTAAGTTAAATAAGAATACATGTTGTTAACAATGATTAGGGTATATGGAGCATGTGTGCGTGTTGATGCAGAGCTGCGTCATCTGAAGTCCTCGCAGGAGATGGAGTCGTCTCGTCACAGGTGATGGTCATCTGAAGTCTTCATAAGAGGCTGGATCCAGACTGGAGCTGATGGACTCTCTAGTTACCTCGGGATGGGCGTCCCGAGATAAAACGAAACAGGAATTTTCTTAGCTGTAGCTGCTGTTCAAAGCATTAAGCAAAGACAATCATGGGCACTGATATAGCTGGAGTAAAAGGTTATGAGATGCATTATGTGAATGCTTGGCTAAAGAGATACGTCTTTAATCTAGATTTAAACTGGGAGTCTGAGCCCCGAACATTATCAGGAAGGCTGTTCCAGAGTTTAGGAGCCAAATATGAAAACGTTCTTCCTCCTTTAGTGGACTTAGATATCCCAGGTACTACCAGAAGCCCCGAGTTTTGTGATCTTAAAGAGCGTGATGGATTGTAGGGCGATAAAAGATCAGTTAAATACACAGGAGCTAAACCGTTTAGGGCCTTATAGGTCAGTAGCAATACTTTTTTAATTGATACGGAACTTAATAGGTGACCAGTGTAGAGATGATACAATTGGTGTTATATAATCATATTTTCTTGACCTAGAAAGAACTCTAGCAGCTGCATTTTGGACTAATTGTAGCTTGTTTATTGAGGATGCAGGACAGCCAGCTAGTAATGCATTACAGTAATCTAGTCTAGAGGTCATGAATGCATGAACTAACTTTTCTGCATCAGAAACAGATAGCATGTTCCGTAGCTTAGCGATGTTTCTGAGGTGGAAGAAGGCTGTTTTTGTAACATTTGAAATATGATTTTCGAAAGACAAGTTGCTGTCTAATATAACACCCAGGTCTTTAACTATAGAGGATGAAGTAACAGTACACCCTTCTAGATGCAGATTGTATTCGAAGAGATTCTGTGTACTTATTGGTCCGATAAGTAATACCTCAGTCTTATCTGAATTTAATAGGAGAAAATTACAGGTCATTCAATATTTTATATATTTAACACACTCTGTCAGTTTGGATAATCTGGTCGTGCTGAAATATATAACTGAGTATCATGGGCATATCAGTGGAAACTAATTCCATGTTTTCTTATAATATTACCAAGTGGCAGCATACATATTGAGAATAACAGGGGGCCTAACACAGGTCCTTGCGGCACTCCATGATTTACCGACGTTATCTTAGATTTTTTCCCCGTTTAAATAGACAAATTGATAATGTTCTGATAGATACGATCTAAACCACTTTAATGCCTGTCCCTGAATACCAGTGTAATTCTGTAGACGATCTAGGAGTATTTTATGATCTATGGTGTCGAATGCGGCACTAAGATCAAGTAAAACTAGTATTGAGATGCAGTCTTGGTCAGCAGCTAAGAGTAAGTTTAACCAGCGCAGTTTCTGTGCTATGATGGGGTCTTAATCCAGACTGAAAATTTCCATAGATATTGTTTTCTTGTAAGTACAATTGAGCGGATTTTTTCTAGTATTTTAGACAGAAATGGAAGATTTGAAATGGCTCTGTAATTTGCTAATTCATTTGGATCTAGTTGTGGTTTCTTAATGAGAGGTTTAATAACTGCCATCTTGAACAGTCTTGGGACATGCCCTATAGAGATAAAGATGATGTAATATTGAGAAGAGGCTTTTCTGCTACAGGTAACAACTCTTTCAGTAGTTTAGTGGGTATTGGATCCAGTAAACATGTTGTTGGTTTAGAAGCATTGATAAGTTTATTTAGCTCTTCCTGTCCTATAGTTGTAAAGCACTGCAATTGTTCTTGAGGGGCGATAATTGAGGCTGAATCATAAAACGCTGTCAAAGGTTGTGTAATAATTGTATTTCTGATGCTTTCGATTTTTTTAGTGAAGAAATTCATAAAGTCATTACTACTAAACTGTACTGGAATATTTTGTTCAGGTGATGTCTGTTTATTTGTTAATCTGGCCACTGTACTAAATAAAAAGCTGGGGTTGTTTTGGATATGCTCAGCCTTGGCTGCTTTTAGAGCCTTTTTATAACGGGAAGTGCTGTCTTTCCATGCGATTTTGAAGACCTCTAAATTAGTTTGTTTCCATTTGCACTCTAGATTACAAGTCATAATCTAGAATAGCCATCTCTTGTATGGCAATTCAACGTATAGGCTAGGCCTACTAACAATAATAATAATAATTATTATTATTATTATTTGATGTTTAAATAATATTTGATGTTTTATTATTTGATTTATTATTTGATGTTTAAATAATATTTTTGGAATTACTTATTAGGAATTATGGGTCATTATAAGAGTTATATTTATTTATTTATATATTTTTTTTGATATGTGGAAGTGGCTAATTATGTACTCATTGGTTATTGTTCTAAATGTGAGATTTTTTTTATGTGTTGGTGGGTATTATCACAAAAAAAGTAGGAAAATAAGGGAAAATAACTACTATTATTAAAATGTAATTTGTGTAATTGTGTTAAATGTGTTAGTTTTTTTGCAGTCAATAATGATGGGTGGCAATTCAACGTATAGGTAACATAATATTTGTATAGGTGTTAAAAGACATGGCATGCGTTCTATGTATTGTCAGTAAGTGAATTGGAACAAATCTGCTCAAACTCTCAAAGACTAATCATCTAGGTTAAGTACGGGTACAGATAATCCGTATACTCGCAGTTCAAGTTGATCCGACTCAATCGGACATCCTGCGTCTAAGCGCAGTCAACCCAGATAGACCATTCCCCGCAAAGACTATGTAGTTTCAGTAAACGTACAGATAATGCGTAAATCCGGACGCCTTGGCATGCGCCATACGTCCGTCTGTGCATTGCTGTGATCCTGATAAGCTTCTCGGAGTTGTCCCTGCAACGCACCATGTCCGTTCTGACTCGTTTGTGCCATCTACACATTTGCACGGCTCTGGAGAGCTCATGATCGCCGTCTACACGCGTTCGGTACATGCTCCAACTGACCTGCGCTTCTTGTGACCCATTCTTTTTCAAACTAGGCTTTTTTCCTCTGGGTTTGTCTGGATATCGCTTTAGTTTGCGAACGGAATTTACTGGATCCACTACAAAAACAATGAAGAAACAGACAGCAACTGAAACACGGGAATAAACGGGTGGCGTTCGGAGAGGAATAACAATTTTACGCGAGATCTGGGGATAATTGTCTGATCTAGAAGTGCGTGTGGCCGTTTTCAGCTCAACTTGGTGGAAACTACACATGAATGGTGGTGGAAGGACTCGGATATCAGCGCGGGTCGGTGTGCAAAAGAATGCACCTTCCTTCGTTTCTCCGCTTTTCTTTTACATGAAACAAGAAACGCATCCGTTTAGAATTAAGTGCAATCCAAACGAATGGATACGTTTCCAATGATTAAGGTAAGTGAAAGGCTTATTATTAGGCACCTGTCATTTGTGAAATGATTTTAAAAACACCACTAATAGGACATCGACACAGCTTTTAGTGTTTTTATTTCGGTTAACGCGCATAGAAACTCTGTCGCCGACGAGCCCGCTTTAACTATAGCTATCCCCATCAATCCTGAAGAAGGGATTCGTGCACTTTCAGAGATTTGTGGATAATTGTGATGAGGAAAGTTGAATGTTTTAATAATATTCCATTACTAGTCCTCTTTACGCGTCAGCTGACAATTCATGGACCCCAAATTTGCTTCCCAACATAATTCACAGCTGAAATTACTCTCAATCCCGTTACTTCTATATGATTTCATGACGACCTAGTATCTGTTTGCATGCATGTTTGCAATATGATTAATGTTGTTCAATCTGCTTCATTCTGATGGCTTATCGATCATGTCTGGTGTTATTTCCAGGCAATATCTAATTGATATCGCGTTGTATACATAGTAAGCGTATGCAAGCTCTGCGTATACAGTACATACGTGATCATTTATACTTACCTGTGTTCATGGGAGTGGTGGATGAGTTTCTACTGGCTACGTCTATTGAACAATGCTAATATAACCTTGCAAAACGTATAATTTACATTCACAGGGTGGCCATCAAGTGGCATAATACCACCCGAGTTCACACTGGCACAGATAATTGTAGTCTTTGCAAAACACACACCACACAAGTGCACATGGGAACGGAGAGACTGGGCAGGAGCTGAGAATTTCAGCACCACGGACAGCGCACGAGCCTAGTTTTACTTCCATTTGCATTGCACCGATAGCTACCAAAAGATTGCAAAGATGCCACCTGAATGAGAATTGTTTTATGAGACCTTAATGAGAGACTCTGGCAGACGTCAATGATGATTGAAAGGGCACAAAGAGCATTCACCTTGAGGGCCAGCTCATGCAGGGTGTCAATGTCTGAGGAACAGATTCATTAGATGAACAAGCTTCAAGCACAAAGGCAATTTGATTAGAGCTCACGTGCACTGCAGCTCTAATAAGTCCCCTCCCTTTTGTGTACCTTTTCCCAGCCTTTCCAAATATAACTGAGGACAAAGGCTGCAATTGTCAGCATTAGTGAATTATAACAGCAAATCATGCCGTTAGAGTCTTCAATTAGTGTGTTGTACCTATAATTCATTAATAAATGGTTGAAATTGCTAATTGACCCCTACTATAAATACAGTGATGCACAAAACCCAAAAGAAATGCCTCAAGATTATACCATCAAATGGAAACAGTAGGGTCAGGAAAGTGATGATAGTTCAAACCAATGGTCAACTTTTAAAGCCACTCCACCTCTCAAACAATTACTTCCAATTGGCCTCTGATTAACCTTACATCCACCTTCTTAGCATAGACTTAGCCACTTAAAAGGCTCTTGCACCATTCCAGATGGTTCGCCATCTTTTCACGGGCTGCCCGAGCATAGCAGGGCTCGTGTACTTGTTCCCCCCCCCCCCCTCAGCTGGTGTCAGCGTAAGACTGTTGACACAAATTTCCCATGATGCCACCATCATTTGTATGCCAGTGTGCTCTGAACTGCTCAGCCTCATTTGTCTTCTCTATATGCATTTATAATGTAGCAGTTGTTTTATAGAGAGGGATGCAAATGGTGTATTGGATGGTGGTTTCCATTTCAACAGTTGTATGTGAGAACATGTGTATGAGGTCACTATGTCTGATTGAAAATTTCAGTTCATCTGCTCCTTGGTGTCCTGCTCATCTTAAGGAGCTGACATTAACTAAACTAAGACGGTGTAATCTCTGTCTGTCGGGCAATTATAATTTGAATTCTCTTAAGACAGAGATTATGCAAACTCTGAAAGGGCCCTCCAGACTAAGATTCAACTAAAGTCTACTATAAAAATGCTGCAGAGACCTCTGGGTTCTTAACTGACGTCCACTCAATCAGAGGAACGACAGGCTAGAAGTGTTGCCAGCCTAATCTCTGTGACTGCCAGTAAAATACTTACACTGCCTTAGCCCACAGGGGATTAGGGAAATTTCCCTAATGAACTTACAGTTAAAGCCTCTCACCCACTGGACCCAATTTACAGAGCCCTCTTTGAAACACCCTGGACTCTGCATATAAATGCATCGGTCTGGAGTGAGCATTACGCAAATGATCGAAGATATCTTTGCAGGACTTTATTTGTTAATTGTTTGTTGTTGTTGGGTTGGCAAGTGTCTATGTTTAGTTTATCTGAAGACTTGAGTTCATAAGCCTGTGCGGTAATGGTCTAGAACCTCAAGAAAAGGCAACCCATAGTTTCTTATCAATAGTCTTGGTGTTTAAGTTAATTGGAAGTAATGGTCAAATCAGGGTGTTCAAAAACTGTTGTGGAAAATTAAGAATTTAAAGGCCACAACCAACAGAATGTATTTATTTGCATATATGTACTGGTTTGAAAACATTTTTAAACAAATATATTTTTGAAAGTATACTCATTTATTTGATCAAAACAGTAATATTGTGAAATATTATTAGAATTTAAAATAATGGTGTTCTATTTTAATATACTTTTAAATATAATTTATTTCTGTCATCAAGCTGAGTTTTCTGCATCATTACTCCAGTCTTCAGTCACATGATCCTTCAGAAATCATTCTAATATGCGGATTAGATACTTTTTTTTCAGGATTCACTGATAAATAAAAAGTAAAAAGTGCAGCATCTATTCAAAATAGAAATATTTTCTAATAATATAAATCTTTACAATCTTTTTATCAATTTAACACATCCTTGCTGAATAAAAGTTTTAATTTCTTTCAAAAAAAAAAGAAAGAAAGAAAAATACTGACCCCAAACATTAACATTAGTCTATATTGTTACAAAATTATGCTGTTCTCTTTAACTTTTTATTCATTAGAGAAGTATTATAGTTTCAAAGTATCAAAAGTATTAAGCAACACAAGTGTTTTCAGCATTAATAATAAATCAGTAATATGTATATGTATGTGTGTGTGTGTGTGTGTGTGTGTGTGTGCTGTGTTTTGTTTTCTCAAATGATAACATACAGCAATGAAAACCGATTTTTAGTTTTGCAACAGAGCACTAATGTCCAAATAAACATTGTTTATTCTTAAAATTACTTAAAATTATAATTCTTAAGAATTTCTGACTTTTCCTATACCTCAATTCAATTCTGAATGGAGAACAAACCTGTTGTTTAGGGTGCAATCCAAAAACTGCTTTGTTACTTTCTGTAAGGTATCTGTCATCTTCTAGCGTGTTCTTATTATAAAACTAATGTGTCATGACCAGTAATTCTGCCTTGGGTGGCAAGAGATCATGACCATCAGAGCTGATAATATTTCCTGTGTTCTACAGTGTACAAGGTCAGATCGTGAGGGAGATGCAATCATTTTTATAGCCATTGTGACAGAACAAAAGACAGTGTGTGTGTAAACGTGTAGCAGTGTTTTTGTGCAAGTCTTGGTATATTTATGTGGGCATGGGAAAAAAAAGGTAATGTAGAAATAGATAACACCATATTCGGATGGACATATGCATGTTTTGCAAGCATGTGCAAGAGTGTGTATACTTGTTTTCTTGAAGATCAGCAGTAAACAACTTAATGGACTCATTGATTGGTGTTCGAAATGCTTCCAGGCATTCCTTAATTACACAGAACAAAAACATCCGCTTACACTGCTTTCATTGCATAATAAATGCAAGTAGAACTCTAGCCTATTAGTCCTATGCTCAACATAACTTATTTTAAAGCTGCAGTCCGTAACTGTTTTTGGTTAAAAATCTAAAATCAATTTTTGAGCAAGTACATAACCAGCCAGTGTTCAAAACAATGTCCTTACTTTAGCCCGTTTCACAACGTTAAGCTTAATTTTAATAAGCCTAATTTGAGTGGTACTGGTAGCTTTCCGCGGGAAATACGAGCTTCCGCCGTTCGTCTTTGCATCATTACGTCACATCTGTATACATACGAGGCTAGTAGGTTATATCGCGTGTGTGGATGCTGCAGGTGGCAGATCGTTTGTGGCCTCTTCTTACAGCAGCTGGCATTTAATTACACTTGTCATTTTGATGGAGGCTTGTAATCCAGAAAGTTCAAAACAACAATCATCGTTGACAACTGGTGCGTTGATAGACAACCCACACATATACCTCAAAACATTATGTTCATCCGCGCTGAGGAGCTATTTTTATATGCATTTTGGGATAACATATAAAACAATGCTGTATGGAAATATAAAGAATAAATTCTAAAAATGCGCATAAAAACATATGCACTCAATTGAGGCGGATACATATTTTATCCAATAAGAAGACATGTGCATAAACTACGATGGAAACACATTTTCCAAATAAATCCCTCGATGCACAACAAAAACCTCACGTGACGTTGCCTCAACAGAGGATGTGATTGGATAACTGGACTAACCAGCGGACCAATCGCATCGCAGCATCTCAAATGTTGGTTTGATCATTCTGAAATGCCTGAGCTGAAGTCTGTCATCAGAATGATTTGGTTTAATTCCCTCCCAGAAGAGTCTCACATGATCGCGTTCCCAAACACCAGCATCCGAACGCAAGAGAACATGACAGCATTTATTGTGTTTCATCTGCACGCTCTGAGACACAAGTCATTTATGATGGAGGAAAAAAGAGCCGCAGTTTCTTCCCCGATTGCAGCAACTTCCATTTTTTTTTTATTACAGATATTTTACACCAATTTCCCAGGAAGTGACGATTCTGTTCTCTTGAACACGAGATGGAAATGCTGCTTTATTAGCAAATGTTTTATGCAATTTTCCAATTTTGTACATAAGTTAAATCCGTAACTTTGGATGGAAACACAGCTAATGAGAATTCTAATATCTTGTGGTCTGATATGAGTAAGGAAATGGCATATGCAAACCTTTGATCTTTGATCTATGTCCTGATGCTATATTGAATCCAGTGTGTGGCCATATACTGTCTTTTAAAAAGATAGTGATCACTTTCCTTTTGGGAAAATGAACTGATCTCAGGTCAGATGTGGTAATAAAAGCCATGATGAAGAAACGGCTTTTAAGAGCTGATTTCTGACAAAGGCAGTGAGTAACTGGAGCAATGGCACCTCAGGGACAGTGAATGGAAAGGAGCTAGGCCGTGCCCTGCAGCCACACTCTGAATTAGAGACCCCTCCAGGGACTCGGGGGAGCAGTTCTCATCTCACCGTGAAATATAAGAACATCATTACTCCCACCCACGATCAGAGGCTCCTAAAGAGATGAGGCCTTTGAGCTCACGTTCAGGAATGGCATGGAGTCAGGTTTATAACTTCATTTCTGTATTCCCCAACCGTATAAATGGGCCCTCAGGCACATGCTATTTGCATAACTAATGCTAAGAATGTACTATATTGCATTGTTTAGTGCAAATATTATTAATAGTTTCTCAGTGTTAAAATTGGTGCTGGGAAAATAGTGTAGCAAACAATATGCAATGCATGCACAAGACATTTTCATAAAAAAGTGACATATTCTGAGAGGCTGCCAGTGAGTAAATATGCTGTTGCTATTGTATACTGAGTGTTTTTAATGCATTGTGATGTGGTTGCTAGGGTGTTCTGTGTGGTTGCTAATTAATTATAGCATAAAACTCCTTAAAAAACCATACAACAACACTGAATCATGATGTAGGACAAAGTATGTGCCGCTATTTAGGTTCAGTGTTATTATAATGTTAATAGTTTTTGTTAATAATTTGAATTAGATTTTATTTTTATATAACTGTTTTCATTTTACTTTTTTTTACATGTTTTAGTTAATTTTTAGTAAATTTTTTTATTAGTTTGAGTTTTTAGTTTTAGGGGCCATTTGCATAACACCGTTTTTAACTAAAAACAGGAAACATTTTATGCGTTTTGGCCGTTCGTTTACACAACAATACGCAAATTTGTGAACATGGTGACATCATGTGCATGTGTTATTCGATTCTTCCTGAGGAGCCGTGCCGATGCAACCCACGTAAAGATGATAATTCAGCAAATAACTGCAATTTCAGGGTTCAAACAGAGATGGCGACAAAGAAGTAAAACTTACGGACTGCAGCTTTAAATAATCCATAATTGTCTTGCTAAACATTTTTAAGTATGGAGACTGACAATATCTGTTTGCATCCGCCTATTTTTATATGCATTTTGGGATATCGCATAAAAAAATGCTGGATGGAAACGCCAAGATGTGCATAGATTCTATAAATGTGCATAAAAAAACATATGCACTCAATTGAGGCGGATAAATGTTTTATCCGATAAGAAGACATGCGCATAAACTACGATGGAAACACGTTTACTGTATAAATCCCTCGATGCGCAACAAAAACCTCACGTGACAGTGGATGTGATTGGATAACTGGGCTAACCAGCGTCTAAAATTGTCTAGATTGTGTTTCAATAACAATTAACTCTTTCCCCACCTGCCTTTTTTGATCATTTTCACAAAATTTCATGGCCCCAGAATATTTTGTTGTATGAATATCTGAACATGAAATATATATATATATATATATATATATATATATATATATATATATATATTCCTCTGCCTCTGCTTTTAAACAAACAAAAATATTCTAGCTTCATGCATTCTTTTTTTATCAGCACTTTGAATGTGGTTTCATAAAAAGACAACATTTTGAGCAAAGATCCAGAACGATGATCAAAACACAGATGGAGCAGATGGAGTCCATCAACACCCCCAAAGCTTCACAGTCCTGTAGCTCGACCTGCGACATTTCATTCAGTAACATTATCAGTTTATACGCGGTTAAATGTTGGTCACATTATTTTACATAGCCTATGCATCGGCTTACATATGCTATCGCTTGTTTCTGCTTCTTCTTCACCTGTGTTTCAGGAGATTCAGTACTCATTCAGAAGATGTGTCATAGCGCCCCCTACCATATAACAGTAAAAACACAGAAAACTTGAAAATTCCATCTATGGCAGGGAAGCGCTGTCTCACAAATGATGGAAATTCTGTCAATGGAGGGGAAAGTGTTCAAATTAGCAATATCATCTGATAATAAAAAGTGCTTCTTTTGCTGAAATAAACTGGCTGGCACAGGTAATATGTGTGTTCTGGAGTAAATATAAAAAAGACATGCTATTACATACCTGCATACAATCTGTATGGCTGCCGCCCTCTGCATGTGGTCATAGGAAGCCCTATTTCCTTGTTATATTCCCTGAGGGATCCTTGTGTACTCATGCTTAAGTTCATAATGTCCAGAGAAAGCAATATACTGCAATACCACCAGGGGTTTACAGCACATAAACGATCACACTAAAAACAAAAACAGATTGTTTGGACAGGAGGCCAGAGTTTCATATGTGGTTTTATTATCAAGCCTTGGGCGGTTGGATCCAGTTACATTTAACATCCATATTTAGATCCGTATTGGAGCAGAACTATGCGTAGTAAAGACATCAGATGTTTTTGGTCACTGCTTTTCTCCGGCCTCACGTTCTGAAGGATTATAGGAGGGGGAGTTGTAGCCCCTTAGGAAATTGTTAAAACAGTTTCGCTCTACGGACCGAAAATGGAGAGCTACTTGTAGAGTGGCAGGGCGATAACATTCAGGCTCAGCTGGGGACGTTGGCTCTGTGAGGCTGTAATTTAGAAAGGATCCAAGGCTTATCAGTCGGCATCCTGGTGTTGGGCGAGAAAAGAAAAAAAAACTCCAGGGATGAGTCACTCAGAGAGAGAAACATAGCTAACTACACACACACACACACACACACACACGCGCGCGCACACACACGCACACACACATACACACATACATGCATATATGCTCCTTTCCAAAACCTAGTGAGCTGCATTGCTGTCATGGCTGTTTTAAGGCAGCATCGTAACTGGAATTTAAACTAATTTAGCGACTGAATTGCAACACTCAGTATAGGCTATAACTCACAAGAGGTGCATGGAAAAAATGAACTTTTGATTCAGTTTAACGTTAGCACGTTGTTAAGCTAACAACATGTGTTTATAATAAAGGCCCATTCACACCAAGGACAATACATATATCGCTAAAGCATTATATAATCACTTTAACTGCTATATAATCGTAATTCTATGACAATAGTAAAGTCCACACCTTGGCAATAACAATAATGACACAGAGGAACGGTGTCGTTGGAATGACTTTCACTGCATTTTTTTTCTCCACCAGTTGATGAATGATAAAAAACATTGATAGACAATCAGAATCCTATGGAAGCTTGTTTCCACCACAGAATGAAAAAAAATTACTTTATATCTCACAATTCTGACTTTATATCTCACAATTCTGACTTTATATCTCACAATTCTGACTTTATATCTCACAATTCTGACTTTATATCACACAATTCTGACTTTATATCACACAATCCTGACTTTATATCTCACAATTCTGACTTTATATCACACAATTCTGACTTTATATCTCACAATTCTGACTTTATATCACACAATTCTGACTTTATATCTCACAATCCTGACTTTATATCTCACAATTCTGACTTTATATCACACAATCCTGACTTTATATCTCACAATTCTGACTTTATATCACACAATTCTGACTTTATATCTCACAATTCTGACTTTATATCACACAATTCTGACTTTATATCTCACAATTCTGACTTTATATCACACAATTCTGACTTTATATCTCACAATCCTGACTTTATATCTCACAATCCTGACTTTATATCACACAATTCTGACTTTATATCTCACAATTCTGACTTTATATCACACAATTCTGACTTTATATCTCACAATCCTGACTTTATATCTCACAATTCTGACTTTATATCACACAATCCTGACTTTATATCTCACAATTCTGACTTTATATCACACAATTCTGACTTTATATCTCACAATTCTGACTTTATATCACACAATTCTGACTTTATATCTCTCAATTCTGACTTTATATCACACAATTCTGACTTTATATCTCACAATTCTGACTTTATATCACACAATTCTGACTTTATATCTCACAATCCTGACTTTATATCTCTCAATTCTGACTTTATATCACACAATTCTGACTTTATATCTCACAATTCTGACTTTATATCTCGCAATTCTGACTTTATATCTCGCAATTCTGACTTTATATCTCGCAATTCTGACTTTATATCTCGCAATTCTGACTTTATATCTCACAATTCTGACTTTATATCTCACAATTCTGACTTTATATCTCACAATTCTGACTTTATATCTCACAATTCTGACTTTATATCACTCAATTCTGACTTTATATCACACGATTCAGACTTTATATCTCACAATTCTGACTTTATATCTCACAATTCTGACTTTATATCTCACAATTCTGACTTTATATCTCACAATTCTGACTTTATATCACTCAATTCTGACTTTATATCACACAATCCTGACTTTATATCTCACAATTCTGACTTTATATCTCACAATTCTGACTTTATATCTCACAATTCTGACTTTATATCTCACAATTCTGACTTTATATCACACGATTCAGACTTTATATCACACAATTCTGACTTTATATCTCACATTTCTGACTTTATATCTCACAATTCTGACTTTATATCTCACAATTCTGACTTTATATCTCACAATTCTGACTTTATATCACTCAATTCTGACTTTATATCTCACAATTCTGACTTTATATCTCACAATTCTGACTTTATATCTCACAATTCTGACTTTATATCACTCAATTCTGACTTTATATCTCACAATTCTGACTTTATATCACTCAATTCTGACTTTATATCTCACAATTCTGACTTTATATCACTCAATTCTGACTTTATATCTCACAATTCTGACTTTATATCACTCAATTCTGACTTTATATCTCACAATTCTGACTTTATATCTCACAATTCTGACTTTATATCTCACAATTCTGACTTTATATCAAACAATTCTGACTTTATATCTCACAATTCTGACTTTATATCACTCAATTCTGACTTTATATCACACGATTCAGACTTTATATCTCACAATTCTGACTTTATATCACTCAATTCTGACTTTATATCTCACAATTCTGACTTTATATCTCACAATTCTGACTTTATATCTCACAATTCTGACTTTATATCTCACAATTCTGACTTTATATCAAACAATTCTGACTTTATATCTCACAATTCTGACTTTATATCTCACAATTCTGACTTTATATCACTCAATTCTGACTTTATATCTCACAATTCTGACTTTATATCTCACAATTCTGACTTTATATCTCACAATTCTGACTTTATATCTCACAATTCTGACTTTATATCTCACAATTCTGACTTTATATCTCACAATTCTGACTTTATATCTCACAATTCTGACTTTATATCAAACAATTCTGACTTTATATCACACAATTCTGACTTTATATCACACAATTCTGACTTTATATCTCACAATTCTGACTTTATATCTCACAATTCTGACTTTATATCACTCAATTCTGACTTTATATCTCACAATTCTGACTTTATATCTCACAATTCTGACTTTATATCACTCAATTCTGACTTTATATCTCACAATTCTGACTTTATATCACACAATTCTGACTTTATATCTCACAATTCTGACTTTATATCTCACAATTCTGACTTTATATCTCACAATTCTGACTTTATATCACTCAATTCTGACTTTATATCAAACAATTCTGACTTTATATCTCACAATTCTGACTTTATATCACACAATTCTGACTTTATATCTCACAATTCTGACTTTATATCACACAATTCTGACTTTATATCTCACAATCCTGACTTTATATCTCTCAATTCTGACTTTATATCACACAATTCTGACTTTATATCTCACAATTCTGACTTTATATCTCGCAATTCTGACTTTATATCTCGCAATTCTGACTTTATATCTCGCAATTCTGACTTTATATCTCGCAATTCTGACTTTATATCTCGCAATTCTGACTTTATATCTCACAATTCTGACTTTATATCTCACAATTCTGACTTTATATCACTCAATTCTGACTTTATATCACACGATTCAGACTTTATATCTCACAATTCTGACTTTATATCTCACAATTCTGACTTTATATCTCACAATTCTGACTTTATATCTCACAATTCTGACTTTATATCACTCAATTCTGACTTTATATCACACAATCCTGACTTTATATCTCACAATTCTGACTTTATATCTCACAATTCTGACTTTATATCTCACAATTCTGACTTTATATCTCACAATTCTGACTTTATATCAAACAATTCTGACTTTATATCTCACAATTCTGACTTTATATCACTCAATTCTGACTTTATATCACACGATTCAGACTTTATATCACACAATTCTGACTTTATATCTCACATTTCTGACTTTATATCAAACAATTCTGACTTTATATCACACAATTCTGACTTTATATCACACAATTCTGACTTTATATCTCACAATTCTGACTTTATATCTCACAATTCTGACTTTATATCACTCAATTCTGACTTTATATCTCACAATTCTGACTTTATATCTCACAATTCTGACTTTATATCTCACAATTCTGACTTTATATCACTCAATTCTGACTTTATATCTCACAATTCTGACTTTATATCTCACAATTCTGACTTTATATCAAACAATTCTGACTTTATATCTCACAATTCTGACTTTATATCACTCAATTCTGACTTTATATCACACGATTCAGACTTTATATCTCACAATTCTGACTTTATATCACTCAATTCTGACTTTATATCTCACAATTCTGACTTTATATCTCACAATTCTGACTTTATATCTCACAATTCTGACTTTATATCTCACAATTCTGACTTTATATCACTCAATTCTGACTTTATATCTCACAATTCTGACTTTATATCTCACAATTCTGACTTTATATCTCACAATTCTGACTTTATATCACTCAATTCTGACTTTATATCTCACAATTCTGACTTTATATCACATAATTCTGACTTTATATCTCACAATTCTGACTTTATATCTCACAATTCTGACTTTATATCTCACAATTCTGACTTTATATCACTCAATTCTGACTTTATATCAAACAATTCTGACTTTATATCTCACAATTCTGACTTTATATCACACAATTCTGACTTTATATCACACAATTCTGACTTTATATCACACAATTCTGACTTTATATCACACAATTCTGACTTTATATCTCACAATTCTGACTTTATATCTCACAATTCTGACTTTATATCTCACAATTCTGACTTTATATCTCACAATTCTGACTTTATATCAAACAATTCTGACTTTATATCTCACAATTCTGACTTTATATCACTCAATTCTGACTTTATATCACACAATTCTGACTTTATATCACACAATTCTGACTTTATATCTCACATTTCTGACTTTATATCAAACAATTCTGACTTTATATCACACAATTCTGACTTTATATCACACAATTCTGACTTTATATCTCACAATTCTGACTTTATATCTCACAATTCTGACTTTATATCACTCAATTCTGACTTTATATCTCACAATTCTGACTTTATATCTCACAATTCTGACTTTATATCTCACAATTCTGACTTTATATCACTCAATTCTGACTTTATATCTCACAATTCTGACTCTATATCTCACAATTCTGACTTTATATCAAACAATTCTGACTTTATATCTCACAATTCTGACTTTATATCACTCAATTCTGACTTTATATCACACGATTCAGACTTTATATCTCACAATTCTGACTTTATATCACTCAATTCTGACTTTATATCTCACAATTCTGACTTTATATCTCACAATTCTGACTTTATATCTCACAATTCTGACTTTATATCTCACAATTCTGACTTTATATCAAACAATTCTGACTTTATATCTCACAATTCTGACTTTATATCTCACAATTCTGACTTTATATCACTCAATTCTGACTTTATATCTCACAATTCTGACTTTATATCTCACAATTCTGACTTTATATCTCACAATTCTGACTTTATATCTCACAATTCTGACTTTATATCTCACAATTCTGACTTTATATCTCACAATTCTGACTTTATATCAAACAATTCTGACTTTATATCACACAATTCTGACTTTATATCACACAATTCTGACTTTATATCTCACAATTCTGACTTTATATCTCACAATTCTGACTTTATATCTCACAATTCTGACTTTATATCTCACAATACTGACTTTATATCACTCAATTCTGACTTTATATCTCACAATTCTGACTTTATATCACTCAATTCTGACTTTATATCTCACAATTCTGACTTTATATCACATAATTCTGACTTTATATCTCACAATTCTGACTTTATATCACTCAATTCTGACTTTATATCACACAATTCTGACTTTATATCTCACATTTCTGACTTTATATCAAACAATTCTGACTTTATATCAAACAATTCTGACTTTATATCTCACAATTCTGACTTTATATCTCTCAATTCTGACTTTATATCACACAATTCTGACTTTATATCTCACAATTCTGACTTTATATCTCACAATTCTGACTTTATATCACTCAATTCTGACTTTATATCTCACAATTCTGACTTTATATCTCACAATACTGACTTTATATCACTCAATTCTGACTTTATATCTCACAATTCTGACTTTATATCACTCAATTCTGACTTTATATCTCACAATTCTGACTTTATATCACATAATTCTGACTTTATATCTCACAATTCTGACTTTATATCACTCAATTCTGACTTTATATCACACAATTCTGACTTTATATCTCACATTTCTGACTTTATATCAAACAATTCTGACTTTATATCAAACAATTCTGACTTTATATCTCACAATTCTGACTTTATATCTCTCAATTCTGACTTTATATCTCACGATTCAGACTTTATATCTCACAATTCTGACTTTATATCACTCAATTCTGACTTTATATCACACAATTCTGACTTTATATCTCACATTTCTGACTTTATATCAAACAATTCTGACTTTATATCAAACAATTCTGACTTTATATCTCACAATTCTGACTTTATATCTCTCAATTCTGACTTTATATCACACAATTCTGACTTTATATCTCACAATTCTGACTTTATATCTCACAATTCTGACTTTATATCACTCAATTCTGACTTTATATCTCACAATTCTGACTTTATATCTCACAATTCTGACTTTATATCTCACAATTCTGACGTTATATCACTCAATTCTGACTTTATATCACACAATTCTGACTTTATATCACTCAATTCTGACTTTATATCACACGATTCAGACTTTATATCTCACAATTCTGACTTTATATCACACAATTCTGACTTTATATCTCACAATTCTGACTTTATATCTCACAATTCTGACGAAAAAAAGTCACAATTATCTTTTAAAATGTTGTATTCTGTTTTGGAAACAAACTTCCATGGAATCAATCCTCCTGACTTTAAAGAGCTCGAGCATTTTAAACGTCAGCTGACATAAACTGTAGTGCATGCTTATAATAAACAGAACGGTTTGTGTATTAATGTCAACGATAATAGTTATTGTTGCAGTTATCGTTCTTGTTGTGAATGGGCTTTATGAATAAAACTACATAGCACACACAAAAACTGTAAAAAAAAAAAAAACATTAAAAAATCCGTTTTAATTAGAACTATTTTTATCTTCACTAAAAGTGTTTTAACAAGGGGGTGGCATTAAGACTTCGAGGTGTTCTTGTGGATTTATGGCCTCTTTGTGTCCATGAATATGCAAAACAGTTGTACTTCCTCAGAGAAACCACAAAGTAATCTTATTGTTTAAAAAGTAATTAAATAACAAAATATTGATATCCAGGGCACCAAGATAATATCTATTAAACAAATTCTAAATGTCTCTGAGCTTGTAGTACTATAGGTTTAGCATTACTACATAGAGAAAACAAGTTGTTTTATTAATATTTACATACTTGGATAGTATATAAATCACAGGTTTTAGTGTATCAAGTTTGTGAAAAACATTTGAACTTTTACTTTCACTTAATAATGGTAATTTTATTAATAGAAATTATGTAAAATAATGAATTTAGATTAGATTCATAACTAATGCTGCTATTATAGTTTCAGTGATCTGTTTTTTCGTTAGATGGCAAAACGGTCCATAATGAAACTGGCAGATAATCTGTTCAGAAGAAAACGCTTCCGGTACTCAACAAAGGTCAAAATAAATGAGGAGAAGTGTTATGGAAAATAATAATGTACTGCAATCACAGACATCCTATTCAGACAGGATTAAACTTTTTCAGAGTACCTTTGAGTTAGCCGAAAAAATCTTTATTTCTAGGAAATAAAATGTGTTGGATTCAGGCTACACTGGTTGCACTGTTTTGACTCCCCAAAAATAACCAATTCATAAGAATCTTTTCTACGTGAATTGGACTACACTGTGTGGCCCATGAGGACAACCTATAGATAGAACTGTTTTATTATAATTTATTTGTGGTATGCAGGCTTAAGTCGTCACATTGAAGTACTCCTGCTGAAAAGTGACTAGGAAAAACTGCTAACATTTATATTTTATATACTGGGATTCCAAATGCTGAGGTGGCCAATGCTTTTTCTTAGGTTGGCATTCCGACTATCCATGAGCGGAATACAAAAATGCTGAAGTATAATCTGTAGCTTTAACGAAAGACCTGGAGGAGCTGTCAAAAATCCGCCACATGACGCGTTTTTCTTGACAAATAACCGTGAATTTGGTTCAGGTAACACGGAGAACAAGTAAACTTAGAAACTGGCCTTAGAAAAGAGCAGCCTGGTCTCATTGTTAATACGTAGGTATTAATATGCAACTTTCAAAGACATAAAACATACTTTGGATACGTTTGGATAGATGCTAAAACGTACAATAGATGTATCGGCAACATTTAAACATAGCATTATTACGTTTTTACAGCTACAAAACATTAAATATTTACGAATCTTTCATATCAAAGAGATATCTGTATAATTTCCCTTTTACCATTTTATAGATAATTGTAAGATCCCTTAACCCTACTCCCAAACATAAACATACCCATTTTATACAGAATATAAGAAGAATGGACAGAGATGTGTAGGAAAATGACTATTTTAGTAACAATATAGCATTAAAAAGATATTTTGATCCGCTAATCCCACTCTTACTCCTAAACCTACCCATAACCATTTCTTAAAACTACGTACAGTTATGAAGAAAAGCATAACAGACAGACAAGTGTAATCATAATAATTTATTTATTGCGAAAATGTCAAAAGCGGTACCAAAAGTCGTTCAAATGACAATGTGTTGCAGTCCTCTCTGGCGGTATATAATAGTAGTATTTATTTAAGTTATTAAAAATAAAGATAAAGAATTTAAGTTATTAATCCATGAAAATGTTCACTCCGTTAAGGCGTGTATTTCCCATTTTCAAATGTACATCAGCTGAAACACGGCATGTCGCAATCTGTGAGCGTTTGATATCACGGCCATAAAACATGTCCGCTGCTTCCCAATTCGCCTACTTGTACTACGACCTAAAAGTATGTACTCTTTTTGTGTAGAAAAAGTACGTACTTTTGAGTGTGTAGCAGAAGAGTATGCAAGCTTTGGGACATACTACTTCGTCATCTTTAACGGACTCTGTTGCTTAGTTACATGCATCCCGTCAACTGCCCTGTCAATCATCGTCACAGTTCAAATCCTCCACGTTAAATTTTATTTCCTACCGTATCGGAGAGAAATGTAGTAGCACGTTGATCTGCCATTCGTGGGTGTTTGCAATTTAAATATAATGATGCTTTTAAAAGTTAATGGCCAAATATAATGTGGATAACATTGAATAAATATCTTTTCGTCAAGTTAAATACTGATAATTGATCACTCAAACCCCTTTATCTAAACCTATATACTTAACTGTCGGACTCGCACATCCGTCATGTTTGTAGTTTTTTTAACACTTTTTATCCGTGTTTGTAGTTCTAATTGAATCCTCGTCCAACTTGCAGTGGGTTGTGGGCAATATCAGCCGTTAGAGTATGCGTCGATCTGCACTTCGAATTCTGACCGGAAATAGTAGACCATCCGGGTATCTTTGGAATACTCTTTTCAACATACTAAGATTTAGGACATACTAATTATATTTTTGAATACTATTTAGTACGGATAGAATGCGAATTGGGACACAGCAGTCGTAACTCTTCTTGAGGTCGCAAATTTTGAATTCATCATCATAATGAGCGCGGGACTTTACGTTTATGGTCGCTGCTGAGAATGGAGATCGCTGGATAAAGGGCTGAATTTGGATCTGTTCCTCGTAAACGTATAGATTCTAAAGATTTGGATTACAGCGAGCGAATAAAATGTATGTATTTTTGTGAATTTAGGTTGTATTTTGGTGTATTTTACAGTTCTATTGGCAGTCGCTGAATAGGAGAAAACGCCTTTTTTTCTCACAGCAAACAAACTAAATATTACAAAATGGTTAAAGGATTAATTTTAAGGTTTTAAAGTGCAGTCTTGTTTAACATTATGTAATCCTCCAAAACGGGTTTGCAGCAGAAGTCACGAACAGAGCGAAATGTTGCTATTTCTTATCAAGTAGATGAGTAAACTGTTTAATAAATGCAACTGGAAACACATAATTGATATGCCAATCAAATACAAACATTAAAAGGTTACTTCAGTGATTAGCATTAAGCTTTGTATCAGTAGAAACCCGGTAGTATATTCAAATAATCGTGCTTTCCCCCCTCATATTCCCCTGACAAGAGATTGTCAGAGGACGAGAGATTTATATATTTTATGTCAGGAAAAAAGCCTCCGATGACGGAAATATCGTCATTTTGCGTCATCGGAGGCTTTTTTTGGCCAGAGGCTAGAGACTACAGCCAGTAGTAGGAGCTAACCACACGGTTTTCGTGCGCACGGCCGCCGGGCATTCATAACGGAGCGGTGCGGAGCAAAGCGAGTGTTTTCAATTAATTCTTATGAAAGTTACGTTTCCATAGGCATGAACTAAAAACGCGGCAGTGCACACACACCGTGAATGACTGTGCGGCCGTGAATAAACGGCAATGCGGCCGTAAATGAATGGCGGGCGGCCGTGCTCATTTTAGTTTCGGTTTTGAATTAGCACCAGTTCGGGGACGGGTTGCTTGAATTGTGGGTTCATTAGCCTATTATTCTTAATGAAAAACACAACAACAAAATGGTACAATGACAAACTCACTTAAATAGGCGCTTTTACATTTCGCTTTGAAACCAAATCTTCGGTGATCATCTTGTCTGTCAGCTCTTCGCTCTCGTGATGAATGAAATCTGACTCCTGCTGCTGGTCTGTGCTGCGACTCTCGTTCGGCTGTATTGAGCAGACACGTTCAGTTTTTAATTGTAGTATCTGTTCTCTAACTGAACTAAATGATTTTATTACTATAAAAACAACAGTGGGGTGGTGCCGCGGTGGGCAAGTGATGTAATCGGTGGGAGTGGCCTCGTAGGGCAGTGAAGCAAGTGCATTCTGGGAGTTGTAGTCTTTCATCCATATGAGACAAAAATACATTTTCTGGCTTTTCTCAGTCTAGAAGGCACCAACTTCTAAAATAATTTCACATTTCTACTACATAAATGACCCAATTTAAAATACACATTCATCTTTACAGCGCTGAAGTACCTCTTTAATACCATGATTTTAATATTCATAAATAGGAATACATACAAATTTGTACGTCGGTAAAGTTGTTCATTACGTTTTAGTGCTGACAATGCGTCTATAATATACATTTCAGTATGTATGAAAACGTAAATTTCATGTGGTAGAACTACACTTTACATAAAAATACACATATTCTCATGAGATCACGTTGAAAAGAGATATAATTTTAGCTGTGGCGTTAACATCCTGCTGGTGTGGATCTGGTGAAGGGTCAATGGAGTGGCGTGAGGTTGCGTATAGGGAGCAGTAAGATGATTCTCTGCTCAAGGACACAGACAGAAACATCTCCATTTATTTTCATGTCAAGAGCCTCTGGGTGTTGTCTGTTCTGAAAAACACAGTGATGCTCTGTTCTGCATGCTGAGCCTGTGCAAAGCAAACCAGCTCTCTGGAGGACAGGGTCTGTCATCGTCCTCCAAGTTTAAGATTAGCTCAGTTGAGTAAGTGGGCGCACTGATTAACTCCTTATACCGTATGATCAGGTGGGTGTAACTTTTTGAGGGATCCGGAACACCGCTGATAAAACAGCTGTCTGAAAGTCTCCAGAGTGGGCCCAGAGCTCCTTAAGAACATCCTGATCTGAATGTATTTCGGTAGAACAATTTGGGTTATGTGCACCATTCAAGGATACATCGCTGGCAGGCGGAGGAGGGCAGAAATGCTGGCGTGCAGCATCAGAAATCTCCAGACACCCTGCCTGGGAACAGAACCAGTAACTTGACTCTTTCCAACAAAGCTCCAAAACCCCCTGTGGCATATAAATATTCCAAATGCATGAACTCCATGAAATGTTTTTTTTCTTCTTCAAGATTCTGCAGTATAATACGATTGAGGCTCTACAGTAATTTAAAGCTATTTTATTGTGGGGCTTAAAGGGATTAGTGATCTTCTCTGTCTAAAGCTGAACAGACAATCCAAAAGATCAATACATCTAAAAAACTTTGCTGAGGTTTTCGGTTTACTGTCATAGTGACCCACATTTCAATCGCAGGGTGTGTCTTGTGTGTTGGAGAGCAGCACTGTTAATCAAAAAAGAAAAGGAGAGCAACGCTAAAATGAATCCAATTACAGTCATACAAATATATTGATCTGACGAGAGTGTAATTTGCAGTTGTTATTGCTCTGTTGAGTCTACTAGGCTACTTGTGAAGAACTATTAAAGACAACAAATACACATTTAACTGGCATAATGTGACGCGTTTTAGATTTAAACACTATTCATTGGGGAATAATGCATTTAGTTGAATTTATTCTTTTGAATTTGATTGGATCTGGAGGGGTGAGTGTTAGACTATTATATTATTGGATAGTATAATTTGTACTGTGTAATCTTGGTTTTGTCTGTAAAAGCAATTTCAGAGGTGGAGAACGTTATCACATTTTGTTGAGAGATTATGAATGCATTTTTTTTTCTTTAGAAACACTGATGAATAAGACTGGGACTTATTTATAAGATTCCACTTTTCGTGTTGTTTCAATGGCTTTGAGAGTTAAATATGCCAATTGTACAGTAGGTTGACTTCTGAAAAGTGGTGCTTTCAAAATGTTGCTTGTTTTATCATTTGCCAGGTCAAAATAAGTCCACTTGCTTATTAAAGTAGTACACTCCCCTCAGTAAATCACACCATTACTCTGTCATCCATGTCTGTAGTACATGTGGGATGAGTTATGTTCCAAAGTTAGTTGCTATAAACAATATAAATCATTACTATTGGTCACCCTTTGCGTCTCTCTGTGGGTTTTGAAAATATTTAATCAATGAAAAGTATTTAAAAGAGCTTGTGACTAAACCTTATAACTCCATTTGATCTTCAAACTGTCAGTCAAACCTTATAATATCACCCCACCTTTATCGTGAATGAAGCGTCTCTGCTTGTTTGTGATGCAATTGTAAATGAACTGTTTGTTTGAATAAGCACATTTGGGCTAATGTTGTATGTATTTGAGGGGCAGAGAAGATTGTCTTAGTCTAGCATTTGTTTGTCGAGTCATAGCCAGTACTGTCTAAAATAGCCTGTGCGTAGCACTTCGTCTATAATAAAATTAGATTTCGGCCAAAGGACAGAAAAAAGTGAAGCACCCATAAAGCTACAGTAAATTTAATAACATGTAGATGATGAAAACGTAACTCGATTCACTTACTCCCTCAGTTATTAAAACCGTTCTAATGACAGACACATTTGTTCAAAATTATCTAAAATTCACTGGTCAAAGACTTATTTCATTTGAGCTTGGTTTTGGTAAAATGTTAATAATTTTAAGAGACATGCAGGTGTCTGACCATATATAAAGCCACAGTGTCAACTTCGACAATGCAATGTTTTTTCCATTTCTTGAAAAGTAGCATTTTTAGAGAAACAAGGTTTCCACCAACGATATGCAAAGCCACATTATCTAATTACATTCAGATCTGTCTCAATTCTGGTACACAGCTCAGTTTTTACAATTTAATCCACAACCGATGGATAAAATCCAGTCCCTCATAGTATTAGCAACTTAATGATAGGACCAGAGAAACAAGCTCCTGGAACTTTAGACAACAAGCCTAATGCAGCTCTTATCAATCTTTGAAACAATTTAAGAGCGAGATCTTGTGTTAAGAAAGAAGTGATTTTGATGATTTAAACAGCCTTTAGGTCAGTAATTCGTTGGTTAGCTTCCTGAAAATTGTAAATACTGTTTGTTTGAAATGTCCAACATTTGAACTTCTGACTTTTAGGCGAGTTTTAGGCGAACAATAGCAGGGCGGAAGGGGTGGTATAAGAATGCTTAAGAAACTTGTTTGGAAACTATCAAATTACATTTTATGCCACGTGTTTGGCACAAATTAGCCACTTTTAACATTAACATTTTCATGGTTCTATAGACAGGCTTTACAGTTACTGGGCCCTAAGTGTTTTTTGCTAGTTTCAGCCCGACGCAGTTATCATTTTCACAAGTTGTTTAAATGGCAAATGCACCTGCGTCCATCTGTTCGCCCATGGGCGTGCTGGTCTGAAAACGAGGTGTGTTCAGGCGCATTGTTGGTGCGTTGCTATTTTGAGGAACTAAAAACGACTGCGCCATTGACCATCAAAAACCTGGTCTAAAGTCAATAGTGCAGTATTATTTGTGTTATTTAAAGGAACACGCCGACTTTTTGGGACTTTAGCTTATTCCCCGTATCCCCCAGTTACGGTTAGATAAGTTAGATAAGTCCATACATACCATTCTCAGGCGCAGGCGCTGCGTAATATCATTGCGCCTACTGTACCCATGGTATGCCAGCAAAGTTCCTTGATTATTACGCAGGAATGAGAGTATAGTTCCTAGCCATATCGGTCTAGAAAATCGTAACTTTTCATTTTCCGTCGGTCTTAGTACACGATGTAACTATACACGTCACAACATGTAAACAGGAAAATGTTGGCATTATTTTGTCATTTATTGAGCAGTAGGCTAGCTGGAGCTGTTTACCTCCAGTCTTTGTGCTAAGCTAGGCTAGCGGTGGTTGCGTCAGACAGAGTTATGGCACGCACGGAGATGAGAATTGTATGTATGGACTTATCTAACTCTGGGGGATACGGTGAATAAGCAAAAGTCCCAAAAAGTCGCTGTGTTCCTTTAAAGGCCGCATTAGTAATATGTGCCTATAGACGGGTACACAACGCACGTATACACACACAGGGACGCACAGCAGCACACAAACATTTTTAAATATTAAAAATAAAAGGATTCCTCTCTGGAAAGCGTTAAATTTTTCAGCTCGCAAATTCCGCCATGGTGCAAGACCAACTGGCTTTTAAAGGGAATGGGAGATGAGACTCTGATTGGTTTATTGCACGTTACGCCTAAAACACACCCATGACTCATTAAGAGACCCGGACCATTTTTCCGTCGTTAAACTAGCAAAAGTGGATTTGGACACGCCCTAAGTGCACCTGCACCATGCGCTTCAGACCATGTGCTCAGATCATTAAAATAGGGCCCAGTATGTCAGATCTTATGGGAATACCAATTTCACTGTCTTGAGTACAAAACCATACTGTTCAGCTCATACCCTTCTGCCTGTATACCAGTGTGTCCTGCTGAGCATGTTGTTGCGGCTTTTCAGCAACACTTATGATGCTCATTTGTCTCCATCAGACGCCATAGTCACAACTGTGTGCTTGTCAACTAAGCAATTTCAGTGCCTTGGTTTCTTGACTTCTATTGTGAAAACAAAGATAATGAATTTCAACAATAGCCTATATATCAGTTATAATGGCATTGTGTACCTAAAATCATTCTTGCATACACTGATAATAATGTAGTTCGTTTTTTCCCCTTTCTAATATGCTCTTCCAAAATGTAAATATATAATCGTATGGTCTGCAGTTGTTTGGACAGATAAACGCGTATATCTGTGGTATGTGTAAATAGGCCATGAATAGCCATTTTTTTAAGTTGCTTTCAGTTGCTGTCTTAAATGTTGTAAGTATAATCAATCATTGGCTGCACAAGTCATTTTAACTCAAATGAGAGGCTCATTATAAACTTGTTTTATGTTGTCTAGTTGAATCTTGTATTTAAAAAAATGAAGTTAAAATTGGTTATGTAATGGAAAAACATTTTACAGACTACTTTTTTCTCCCATTACATAACCAATTTCAACTTCAACTTTTTTGTTCTACAAGATTTAACTAGAAAGGATTTTAAAACACTTTATAATTTTTTGATTCATGAATATCGTAATATAAAGTCTTCTTGAGCTTATTCCAGTTGACATTTGAAAACCAGAATTAACCATATGTCAAAATAAATATCTAATATTTATATGCATAAAAATAAAATAGTGTCACATATTTGATACGTATACTGGATGGTTTGTCTTTGTGTTCTTAATGCTACAGTATATTTTTGCAAGCCACATATTTGCTGATATTTCCTTACAGTATAGTACATGGTTTTTAGTAACACATTATACCGTTTCTGTCGCCTTTCACATCAAGATAGTCGCTTGTGAAGAAGTTGGGTGAATCCAATCAACGCTGTCATTTTTTCCATAGATGTCAGATTTTAAATGATGTATTTTTGGGGGTCCTGCATGAGCCAAGCGCCTGCCATTGACATGAATGGGAATCCTAAAAGATATAGACTTGACATAAGGGGCCCTATCATACACCCAGTGCAATGCAGCACCAGGCGCAACACAAGTGTTTTTTGCTAGTTTCAGCCCGACGCAGTTATCATTTTCACGTGCAGCTCCACATTGTTTAAATAGCAAATGCACTCGCGTCCATCTGTTCGACCATGGGCGTGCTGGTCTGAAAACGAGGTGTGTTCAGGCGCATTGTTGGTGCGTTGCTATTTTGAGGAACTGAAAACGACTGCGCCATTGACCAACAAAAACCTGGTCTAAAGTCAATAGCGCAGTATTTTTTGTGTTATTTAAATGGTGCGTTAGTAATATGCGCCTATAGACGGGTGCACAACGTGTGTACACTCTGCTTATTACACACACATTTATGTGCAGCACCACACAAACATTTTCAAATATTAAAAATAAAAGATTCCTCTCTGGAAAAGCATTCTGTCTTTCCATGTAAATAGCGAATCCGCCATGGTGCAAGCACAACTGGCTTTTAAAGGGAATGGGAGATGAGACAACGTTATATAGGAGAGTAATTGCTTTCCAAAATCAGCTTTAGCATCATGGTTACATAGCACACTTTAAGCAGACAGCACTGATTAATAAATCAGTGTTAGTGATTCAAATAAAAGCTTAACGAGGATTACTTGTCAAATTGTGATTTGTAGTATCTTATTCATTAGAGCTGTATGCAACAGGCAAGCATTTCCGTCAAGCACTAAAGCACACGCGTGTTAGTCTCCACGTCATGCAGTTTTTTTCATAAGCTGTGTTCACATGGCCATGCCGATCATCAGAAGGGCTTTTAAAAAAGCAATGATTTAGAGCAAATAACAATGACAAAGTGCTGCTGGTGTCTGTAAACAAACTCACACACACAATCCATGTAGCTCAACAACCTCTCACAGCAATTATTGACACTGTCAGTCACAAACATGGCAGGTATGTAACAACAAAGGCTTGAGCGGTCTCTCACATAAACGGGCACGCACGGCAGATAAATCGACGACTCTGTATGCAACTGCCATCCAGCATGTGTCTCATCTGAAAATTGAAATTTTTCGCCTGCTTGCTCCACAGACGCCCATCTGAACGTAGCATGTGCCCTGTTGAGATGTCAGTCATGCGATAGTGATGGCAAACAAGCTCAAGGATTTGAGTGCCACTCCAGCGATCGCTGATGGCTGACAGTCCATCACTGCTACCACACCAGACCCCATGCGACTGATCGATTCAGTTGGACAAAGCTGTTACACGGCTTCCCCACAAAAACAGAAGAATACCCAAGAGGGAGTTTTTCAATTTTGTTATAGTGTGATGTTCGCTGAGGTTTGATCTTGAGTTTTGAGGCTTGTTGAGTTGCCAAAACTTCTCCAGACACATAAATACCAGTTTGTGTCAGCATGTTGTTGCTGTCTAGTGTGTGTGCGAAACACTAAAGAACTCAAGCTGCCTTCGCCCAAATTTACAGCTTTTTCCTCGCAGGCTTTTATGGGAATGTTTATAAGGATTACTCGTCCCAGGAGTGTGCCTTGTCTGTCTTTGTCGCCAAGAGCAGAGGTGTCGGCTATAGCACGAAATGAAGTTGTGCCGTTGTTCTCATCGTCTTTGACATTCAAAGAGATTTTAATTCAAGCTAATGCATCTTTTAACATCTCTCACAACTGGCATTATCAATTATGAAATAATCGTGTTATCAATTTCAAAGGGATTGAAATACAGAGTGACGATTTTCACGCTCCTCTTTGAGCGAGATGCGCTCTCTTCTCGTGTGATGTCAAGTGATTTATTTCTCATTAGCGTTTCTTTCAAAAGGATGCTCTGTATTCAGTACTGTGATTCTTCTGGCTTGGTGCCACACCCCTACGGCAAAACCAATTAATTGTAAAAACAGCTCTCTAGAAGTTCCTGCTACAAAGCTAACTAATAAGCATCTTCACAGTATCATGACTAGCATTCAATTTTGAGTAAAGTCTACAATTAAAACATCCAACTTTCTCATCAGGTTAACATACCATGGCGATAGGCAATTGTGGTTAATTGCTATGCAAATTAGTAGTGATGAGATTTATTATTAGCTTACTGTTGCAGATCATAAAATAAAATCTTTACAAATGGCGTAAAAAGTAATGTGACCAGATTTCTGAAATGGAAACCAAGGACATTACCTATTTAAGTGGTCAAAATATCACTGAAATCTCATTTGTTATTAACCAATAATTAAAAAAAGAGGACAATATATATTTTTTTAATTTTGTTGGTTCCCTATATTATTATTAACATGAATAATTAATATGATTTAGTGTGATTATTAGGATTTTTGGGCTGGTTTTAATACAATTCACTGTACCAGCAAAAAATTATATTAACTCTTTCCCCGCCAGCGTTTTTAAAAAAAGTTACAAGCCACCTTTTTTACAAAAATGTAATGGCCCATAGAATATTTTGTTGTATGAATATCTGAGAATGGAATATATCAAAAGAAAGAACAGACCCTCTGCTTTTAAAAAAAAAATAAAAAAACATTTTATTCTAGCAATAATACAATTATATTTCTTCATGCATTCCTTTTTTATCAACACTTGAATGTGGGTAAGTTTCATTAAAAAAGCAACCTTTTGAACAAAAAGCTGAGAAAATCACGTTTTTGTCAAAGACTACATCCAGATCAGATTCAGAATGATGATCAAACACAGATGTAGAGGATCGAGTCCATCAACACCCCTAATGCTTGCACAGTCCTGGGTCGACATTTCATTCAGTAACATTAGATAGTTTTGATTTATATGTTGTTTAATGTTGATGATCATGTTATTTTACATATGCATCTGCTTACATATGATCGCTTGTTTTTTTGCGTCCTTTTCACGTGTGTTTTGATCAGGAGATTCTGTACCCATTCAGAAGATGCATAACAGCGCCCCCTAGCGTATAACAGTGAAAACACGGAAACACGGAAAATTCTGTTTGGCGGGGAAAGAGTTAATATTAACCATTATAAAAAGCAAGCAGTTCACAACAATATTATAACAAAATTATGACTTTATAAAAACATAAAACAACATAAATATATGATAAATAAAACTTTAACAAATAACATTTTATAATTATATTTCATATTTTCATTTCCACAAGCTGTTTATACTGTATACAGAAACACAACTTTCATACAACTTTTTTTTTATTTAAAATGTTTTGTTACATTTGTGCTTGAAAATGACTCCTACTATCCTTAATTGAGCTTGTTATTTTGCATTTTAGGTGCTAATGATAACGCTAACGATAATGGCGCTCTGCTCGTGTCCAGGTTACGTTCTTCAGGAAGTAGCGGCGCACGACCAAGTAAAGTTAGAATAGATGCAGCGCCATCTGTTGGTGAAAATAATCACTATACGGTTGCTACTATATCCAGCAGGCTTGTTTTGAATGAGCTGTAAAACAGGGACAGCTCCAGTCGAGGACAGAACACCAAAAACTGTGACTGTCCCCGGAAAAATGGTCACTAGTAAAAAGGTTTGTAATTTTTACTTTGAGTGTCTATTTACACCAAGTGCAAATAGCGTGCTTTGTTGGCAAGCGCTATTTACACTAGCTCCACCTAAAAATGCCTGGTTTGGCCACACAAGATTAAAAAAGATGCATGTGTTGTAACATCTTCAGTGGTGTAGTCAGTAGAGTGTAAGGCTTGTTGAACTAGGATTTGACGCGATTGACCCAGGTTCGATCCGCCTTTTTGCAGAGCTTGCTCTTCTCTCTTTTCCCATCATATATCACATTGGAAAGGCATTTACTTTCAATAAAAATGAAGAAAATTTTCTACAAGTGGAAATAAAGTGCCTAAAGAAATGTTTAATAATAATAAGAGTATTTATTGGGTAGGGTTAGGGGTAGGTGTAGGGAGGGCTTTTATTGACCCATTAAGCATCCATTTAATAATTTTAATAAATATAATCATTTGCACTGTTATTATTGCATCCTGTTAATGTACAAAAAACACTGTTGTGCAAATAGTATGTATCTGCCAAAATAAAGTATAAATAGCATCTCATTACTATTTACACATATTGCAAATAACTGCTACTTTTACATGATGTAAATGGAATATATCACTTGCACGTGCAAATAGCCGCTGCCAAAAAAAAAAAAATTATACAATAAAGACCTGAAAAACTGTAAATGGTTTAACATCACATTATATGTAATATTTCAGTAGAATATGTTCAAATAAATGGATATTGCAAGTTAAAACAATGAATAACTGTATAATTAACAGTGAAATGGCATTCCCAGAAGTCCTTGTGTGACACATCACGTTTGATTATATTTTATGTAAATAATTTAGTTTCTTATTTTTGCTATCAATAATGTATTAAAGTTTTTAATGTTGCATTTCTGTTATTTAGTAATTGTGGTAACACTTTACATTAAGGTTCCCTTTGTAAAGGTGTTCATAAAGGTGACTAATAACTCATTTACAAATGCATTATAGATCGTTAATAAGCAGTTAACTGCATGAATAAAAAGGGTGACTTTAACGCAATACCTGAGCCCTTTTTAACTCACATGGTATAAATGCTTAATAAATGTATTTAATCACACTTATTTAACTCAAAACCAGATTCCTGATTTATTCCATGATGCAGCAGAAATAGAATCTTAGTGAGACTGAAGGGTGTTGTATTTGTGGTTTTCTCATTAATATCTCATGACTGCCACTTTTCTTAATATGCTACTTACCAGAAGTTACTGTCTTACCCATGATATTCCACAAAATGCTCATGCCTATCCACAACAGTGTAAAAAACTGATTTCTTGCTTATCAAGATGAAATTATCAAACTTTATTTTGAAAAAAACAAACCCACAAGAGCACAAACATAACTTGATGAGATCTAATAATGAATATTTTAATTCCAATATTAACTAGTTGGGACAAAGGGAACCTTGATGTAAAGTGTTACCGTTATGGTTTATTGGATTATTTTAGTGTCGTGTGTTACCCTGATGCTTTGTTCCGTAAGTATGAAAAAAAAGGCATTGCAATATGACGAGATGGGGCAGTCGTGGTCTAGTGCTTAGAGAGGCAAACTGGTAACACAAAGGTTACAGGTTTGATTCTCAATACCGGCAGGAAGTGACTGAGGTGCCCTTGAGGAAGGCATCTAACCCTCAATTGCTCCCTGGGCGCCGCAGTGAATGGCTACCTACTGCTCTGGGTGTGTGTCCATGATTTGCAGTGTGTGTGTTTATTACTACTCACTACTCCTAATGTGTGTGCACTAACTTGGAGGGGTTAAATGCAGAGGACCAATTTAGAGTATGGGCCTTCATGTCACATCAATTCACTTCATATTTTTTCTTATTTCCATTCACCTATTTGTATGCACATTTTGGGATATTGCATAAAAAACGCTGGATGGAAATGCCAAGATGCACATGAATTCTAAAAACGCACATAAAAAACATATGCACTCAATTGAGGCAGATACATTTTTCATCCGATAAGGTCACACATTTGCCGTATAAACCCCTCGATGCGCAACAAAAACCTCATGTGATGTGACAGTGGATGTGATTGGATAACCAGCGGACCAATCGCATCGCAGCATCTCAAATGTTGGTTTGATCATTCTGAAATGCTTGAGCTGAAGTCTGTCATCAGAATGATTTGGTTTAATTCCATCCCAGATGATCGCGTTCCCAAACACCATCATCCAAACGCAAGAGAACATGACAGCGTTTATTGTGTTTCATCTGCGCGCTCAAGTCAAGTCAAGTCACCTTCATTTATATTGCGCTTTTTACAATACAGATTATAATGCTAATGATAATAGGAAATTAATGGAAGAGAGATTGTTTTGGCTGTACATCTGAGACGCAAGTCATTTATGAAGGAAGAAAAAAGAGCCACAGTTTCTTCCCTGATTGCAACAACTTTCATTTTTATTACAGATATTTTGCACCAATTTCCCAGGAAGTGACAATTTTGTTCTCTTGAACACATGGGATGGAAACGCTGCTTTATTTGCAAACGTTCAATGCGATATTACAAATTTGCACCCAAGTTCAATTCACAAATTTGGATTGAAACATAGCTATTGTCACTGTCTTTGACCGAGTTCTCTTTCATTGTTTACGAGTTAAATGGATATTATGGATATTTGAAAATTACCTTTCATGTAGTGTGTAACATAGTTCTAAGTGAATGAAAACATCCTACAAAGTTTTAAATCTGAAAGTGCAGCGTATGTAAAAGTTATTGTCTCTCAAAAGTAAGAGTCGCTGAACACTGCAGCTGATTTCTGTGGATACTGGATATATCATGTCGAGAAGACGCTGTGCTCTACAATGTGAATGTAAAGCCAGTTTTTTTTCACTGCCCAAGGACGAGCATGTGAAGAATCAGAAGTTAATCTTTACAACGATACCACAGCAGTATAGCCCGAACCTTGTGCTGTGTTCCCGCCATTTTACTAACGACTGCTTCTTCAACCTGAATGCGTTCAACAATAGATTAGTAAGCACGTTGTTATTGAAGGATTTGATCAGTACCCAGTTTATTTGGCCAGATTCTTAGTAGATTTAGTTGTTGCTGTGTACGCTCTGCGCAGCTTGTAGGTCTCCGGCTAACCAGCTAACAGCAATATGTGTTTGCTCGCAATTGTCTAAAAGTGTGTCAAATATTTGTCGTTGTTATTACTTGGAGTTATGGTAAAGAATAGAGCGTTGGTGTACAACTGCAGTGCTTTATCAATATGTTTCTGCGTTATATACCATGACTGTTTGGGTGTTTACCACCAAGCTGTGGGCTAGGTTCGCTAACATAAACATAAAACAACTTATTTCCTCTCTGAGTCTTTATTTTTTAGAACAGATCATCATTATTATGATTATAACGCAGTAGACCAATCACAACTGACTGGTTCATCTGACCAATCACCGCAGATTAGCATCACGCATAGGAGGGGTTTGGAAAAATGAATCATTGAGTGAATCCTTTGGGAGTCGTTGAGCAAATAAGGTAAAAATAAATGCATATTATAAGACAATGAATGTGTTTTTTGACCTTGCATTCATGTTAACCTGTTGTTGGGGACTCCCAAAACAAAAATTGGAACATTTCAAATACCATAATAGGGGCACTTTAATTCTTTTTTGGATGTCATTTCTAATTGCGACAGTGTTAGTTTTGACCTGAAATGGTCTAGTTAAAACCTCTAGATCAATACACCTACACATTTTAAACGGTATAATCACAATTACCATGAAATTAAAAACAAATCCATCCCGTGTGACTGTTCCCACCAATTTTTTTAAACATAATCACTCCTTGTGTTATTAAAATACAACATAAACACAAGTACCAACTTTGTTGGTACCTGTAGCACGGCAATAAGATGTCTGTCTGCACACTTCCGAATCTCTGGATACAGTGATTACTGTGTATTCAGACATCTTACTCATTTTACATGATTGCTTTTTGAATACTGTTGGGAAGTATGTATATTTGGATGCAAGATATTTTACCCTGTTCCCTGATATTTCCTGTCCTCTTTCTCCTACTATTTAAAAAAAAAAAAGCCTCAAAAATACTGTCTATACTTTTTTAATCTAACAGCTAAACCTTGTGGCAATGGTGAGGTTTAGGCTATGCCAGTTGACAGCAATTTGAAAGCAAAAGAAATCCAGCTAATGATGCAGTAGCAGTTCTTGCTGTTCTAGAATATGTGCAGTTGTAAGCAATTCCTCTGGGCCACATATTGTATCTGATAAATATGAGGTGCGTGGGTGCAGTCTGCTTCTCAGGGGCACAACAGCGGGGATATGGGTAGGGAGCAGAGAGGTTGCCAGAAGACATCCAGGAACATATGGTGCCTGCTCCACAGCTCCTTGACACCTTTCATGTTGCAGCTGTTTTGAGAGGTTCATAGTTTTTATTCACTGCTTAAGCAAGTGTAACGAAACCCACTATTGGAACAAGGCGATAAAATGCCAATGGCAACTGCATAAAGAACATATTTTTATTTTGTTAGCAATCTGATTTAGGAAGTGTCTTGGAAACATTTGGTCATATTCCATTACATTGATACATATTTAGGGTGGTCAATCTCTTACCAATGTAACCTGAATTGCACAATATTCTGATTTATTAATCATATCAGTGTCAGTATTTGCTGAGGAAAGCACTCAAGTGAAGATAATTTAAAAAATATTGTGGCAGATGAGTAAAGTATCGAGAACAAAAAGTGGCTATAGAAGTCAGTATATTGCTGGCTGATTTATTTTCCATATCATTGAGCGTCAGTACACAGCAGTCAATCATTTTACAATCAATTTGTCAGTCTGAAGTAGATTTAACACATTTAACTCATTCATGTATTCTGTCTGTTTGTTCTGTTTTGTAATTATTGTTCTATGCAGACTGAAATCTTTGACTGGGATGTCATGTCTTAATGATTTAACATTAAGGGCCCTATCATACACCAATGTGACGCCAGGCGCAACACAAGTGTTTTTTGCTAGTTTCAGGCCGACGCAGTTTTCATTTTCACGTCAAGCATCACGTTGTTTGAATAGCAAATGCACTCGCGCCCATCTGTTCACCCATGGGCGTGCTGGTCTGAAAACGAGGTGTGTTCAGGCGCATTGTTGGCGCATTGCTATTTTGAGGAACTAAAAACGACTGCGCCATTGACCAACAAAAACCTGGTCTAAAGTCAATAGCGCAGTATACACTCTGCTTATTACACACACAGGGACGCGCAGCAGCACACTGTATTTATTTAAATATTCAAAATAAATGGATTCCTCTTTGGAGAAGCGTTCAGTCTTTCCGCTTACAAATTCCCCAAGGTAAATAGCGAATCCGCCATGGTGCGAGTGCAACTGGCTTTTAAAGGGAATGGGAGATGAGACTCTGATTGGTTTATTGTTTTTACGCCCAAAACACGCCCATGTCTCATTAAGAGACTAGGAAGTAGGAACAACCCTTTTGGACCATTTTTCCCGTCGGTAAATTAGCAAAAGTGGATTAGGACACTCCCTAAGTGCACCTGCGCCATGAGCTTCAGACCATGCGCTTAGATCGTTAAAATAGGGCCCTATGTGTGCAGGTCCATAGGTTCTATGAACACATGTGGGGAGACTAAAAGTGTAGTAAATAATAACCCCAAAATGAAAATTCATTCATCAGTTACTCACATGTTGTTGCAAACCCATAAGACTTCTGTTCGTCTTCGAAACACAATTGAAGGTATAATGAAATCGGAGAGATTTCTGTCCCTCCATTGATATTCTACACAACCTCTGATCAATGTTTAAAAGAGAATAAAAGCTTAAATTAAATCTCTTCATCATTCAAAGCGATTGTGTCTCTTCAGAAATCTTGGATTAAACTGTTCGGTTCATATGGATTATGCTTACAATGCCTTTATAAATGCTTTAAAGAATCAGTTTAAATTTAAGATCAGTTTCTGTGACTTTCAACCGAGGGACAGAAATCTCTCAGATTTAATTAAAAAAATCTTATTTTATAGAAAACATCTTATTAAAATATCAGTGTTTCAAAGCTAAAGGAAAATCTTGTGGGTTTGGAGCAACAAGAGGGTGAGTAGATTTTTGGGTGAACTAACGGAACAGTGTGACAATACTACTGTATAATATGCATTATATAGAGATTACTATTATTATTATTTCTGGGTTATTTGGCAACCCAGCACTTGGTAACTATTGGACAGAACACATGCTGGGTTATTTTGTTGGGTTTTATACACTAACCCATTTGTTTGTCAACCTACTGTATTGAAGGTTTTTTATTTTAAATAATAAAAATGCACTCTAAAATCTGTTATATATATATAGGACAGGAACAGTCATACACAATATTTTTTATTCAATGGCAAGTCAGTCTTATAGTCATAAAATATTCAAAAACATTTGTAAACGTTTTAAGATGTGACAGGAGCAGCAAGAGCAGCCAATGGGAATCTGTGGGAAGAAAACTGGTATCAGTAGGCTGTTCCAGTTCATTAAATGACAATCTTATATATTCATGTTTGAAAAGTTACATCAATAACAGCTTTACCTTGTGCCATCTCATCTGTCATTTAAATCTCAGAAACTCAAAAATGTAAGTTTCATCCCGTCAAACACAGCTGTGACGCTAGTGCACTACATCAACATTGTAGTCAGTTAAGAACATGGCAACTTTGATGCATTGTGTTTCAGCCTAGTCGTGCCATGGAAAACGGGAAAAACGTACATGGTGGCGTCAGCGTGGATCTGGAGTATGCTGCATTTGTAAGGCCAGTTTTCCAAGCATACATTAGCTGTGACATAGATGTAAACAAAAAAGGTCAAATGTGAGACTACAGATGTTTTCCCTGTACAGTAATATTTTGATATGAATACAATATAATACAAACCTTAATTTCATTCAGGAAGTTTTCTCTCAGAACAGAACACAAAATTATCATTGACAAATGTATCCAGTTTTAACCGGTTTGGCTCAGACTACCCAACATTGGGTTACATTGATCCAGCGCTGGGGAGGTATGTGAGGGGTTCATCATATTAAAAATAACCCAATTAAATGACCCAACAGGCTGATCCCAGCATTTGGGTTAAACAAAAATAACCCATCATTTTTTAGAGTGTATTGTTGTTGTTATGTATTTATTTTGCCAGGAATTACCAGGAATTATGTTCTCATGCCCATTTGATGCTCTTAACATCAACATTGCTTCTCCCTTGATAAGGCCATTGAGCTTTAGCTAGAGGTAGAGAAATGTTAAATATACTGGATGAAAAAATGGTTTATCAGTCAGGTTGATCAGACTGACTCCTCTCATCTTTATTGCACATCTGAATAAAGCATGACACTACTTAAAAATGACTCCTCTATATTGTCATGTATATGCGCACAGAGTTAATGCAGAATGGATGTACACTCACCTAAAGGATTATTAGGAACACCATACTAATACTGTGTTTGACCCCCCTTTCGCCTTCAGAACTGCCTTAATTCTACGTGGCATTGATTCAACAAGGTGCTGAAAGCATTCTTTAGAAATGTTGGCCCATATTGATAGGATAGCATCTTGCAGTTGATGGAGATTTGTGGGATGCACATCCAGGGCACGAAGCTCCCGTTCCACCACATCCCAAAGATGCTCTATTGGGTTGAGATCTGGTGACTGTGGGGGCCATTTTAGTACAGTGAACTCATTGTCATGTTCAAGAAACCAATTTGAAATGATTGGAGCTTTGTGACATGGTGCATTATCCTGCTGGAAGTAGCCATCAGAGGATGGGTACATGGTGGTCATAAAGGGATGGACATGGTCAGAAACAATGCTCAGGTAGGCCGTGGCATTTAAACGATGCCCAATTGGCACTAAGGGGCCTAAAGTGTGCCAAGAAAACATCCCCCACACCATTACACCACCACCACCAGCCTGCACAGTGGTAACAAGGCATGATGGATCCATGTTCTCATTCTGTTTACGCCTAATTCTGACTCTACCATCTGAATGTCTCAACAGAAATCGAGACTTATCAGACCAGGCAACATTTTTCCAGTCTTCAACTGTCCAATTTTGGTGAGCTTGTGCAAATTGTAGCCTCTTTTTCCTATTTGTAGTGGAGATGAGTGGTACCCGGTGGGTTCTTCTGCTGTTGTAGCCTATCCGCCTCAAGGTTGTGCGTGTTGTGGCTTCACAAATGCTTTGCTGCATACCTCGGTTGTAACGAGTGGTTATTTCAGTCAAAGTTGCTCTTCTATCAGCTTGAATCAGTCGGCCCATTCTCCTCTGACCTCTAGCATCAACAAGGCATTTTCGCCCACAGGACTGCCGCATACTGGATGTTTTTCTCTTTTCACACCATTCTTTGTAAACTCTAGAAATGGTTGTGCGTGAAAATCCCAGTAACTGAGCAGATTGTGAAATACTCAGACCGGCCCGTCTGGCACCAACAACCATGCCACGCTCAAAATTGCTTAAATCACCTTTCTTTCCCATTCTGACATTCAGTTTGGAGTTCAGGAGATTGTCTTGACCAGGACCACACCCCTAAATGCATTGAAGCAACTGCCATGTGATTGGTTGATTAGATAATTGCATTAATGAGAAATTGAACAGGTGTTCCTAATAATCCTTTAGGTGAGTGTATATTAGAAATGGTCCATTCCCAGCAATTTTTGAGAGCTTTGAATCTTCTATGAAGTATCGCCAATTCAAGCTTAACTGACAGTATGAAGTTTTACAATTATGTCCAAGTTGGAATTTGGGATGACCTGTTGCCGTGGATTATATATAGCCTAGATATGACATATTAATTCATAAATTACTTGGCAGTAGTATAACTTATTTTTCACTGTGTGTGTATGTGTGTCTGTCTGCAAATAAGTGTGTCTATGTAGGGGTAAATCAGAGTGAGTTGTGATGGGCCAGCATACGTTCTGGGTTGTTTTTAAGTCCCAGTCCATCCTTGACTGGTGTCTATTGACATTCAAATAAATCCTTGGAGGAGACTCTCACTGGAAGCATCTGTTTGTTGTATAGACAAAATATCCACACTGAAACTTTCTGCAAAGAGTCATCTTCCTTTTACATGGACAAACATTATTACATTATATAATGTATGTTACAGTATATACTGTAATGCAAATTTTGCCACAATTGACTCACCCTTGTGTCATTCCAATGCAATATTTATATTAGGTAACACTTTATTTTAAGGTCCAATTTATCAGCATGCATATTACTGGGATATTGGCTGTTTATTAGTACTTATAAACATATTAATGCCTTATTCTGCATGACCATATTCTACATCCCTTAATACATAAACGTTAACTAACTATTAATAAGCAGTAAATTAGGAGTTTATTGAGGCAAAAGTCATAGTTAATAGTGAATATGTGTTCCCCATACTACAGTGTTACCTTATATTACAATGATTGTGGAATCATGCTTCAAAAATGATGTAAAAGCACATAAACAGATCATAAAAGAAGTCTGTAAAACTCATGCTCTGTATTCTATTTTTTAGTATAATTTACCTGGTTATGTAAATCTTAGGACATTACTACAGAGCCCTGCACATGACATGCAGACAAATATATATATATATATATATATATATATATATATATATTGTGGCCACAAATTAAGAATTAATTCCCACAATTTATTAATTAATTCCCTTGTTTTAGTAAATTGTGGCCACGTTGAACTAGTTTGGTCCATCGTTTTGGTTTAATTATAACAAGGGAACAAATTATTATAACATGGCCACGATTTAGTAAATCGAGGGAACAAATTATATCATGCGCACAATTAGCTTAAAACGAAAGAATGAATAGTAAAACGTGCTGACGTATTAGTAAGTCATGGGAACGAATTGGTAATTTATGTCTATGATATATATATATATATATATATATATATATATATATATATATATATATATATATATATATATATATATATATAAAAAATGCAAATCTGCTTCTTGCTGAGAATATAAGGAATAACTGACGACAGGCCGTTGAATTATTAGAAAAATAATGCACACCCGAGGTGGTAATGCACCGTTACACCTCAGGTGTGCATTCTTTTTTTAATAATTCAACAGCCCGGAGTCAATTATTCGGCTTATACTACAGTTATCACACCTCAAAACATTGTTCAGATTATTTATTTCAAGACATTTGTCAGGTTTTTGTCCTTAAAATGCTCTTGTGTGCAGGACTAATTTCTTACGCATCTCATCCCAAGCCTCTGTTGCTAATTCCAAAACGTCATTTTAGAGCTAGTAACGGAGGCTTGAGCCACTGATAGCAGACTAATGCAGTTATTAATGCAGTTATTAGAGAGAGATTTAGCGTTTGTAAATTACCTGAGTCTGTGCGTCTCTCAACTGTTTGGCAGAAGCGTCTCTACTAATAGTGAAACTGTACGTTTATCTGCTTCAAGAACAGCGGCGTTATTACCTCGCTAGTGAGATTTGTTAGATAGCTTTAAAGTTGTGCTAAACTATTTTACTGATAAAATCGTCAGAGCCGCGCTGACAGGTGTGAGTGTGTGTCCGTACTATATGTGTGTGCGTTTGAGTGGAAGAGAGAGCTCAAGAAATGGAGTATGTGCTTTCCGTACATAATAAAACGTAATTTTGATGAAAATAATTAGTCATTTTTATCCTATTGTTTACTATATTTATTTACTTGTTTAGTGTGGTTGTGGGTTTTGGTTCTTTTGCTGTTGTCGGCTGTAAGGACCTTTGAAATAACTGAAATCGTTTTGCCGATGATATGAAGTAATGTGGTCAAGACCTGCATGGAACTACTTTAGCCGTGCATTTCCCTGAAAATATTTGCACATCTTAGAACATTCGTCTACCAATCAGATTCAAGCAACCGCCCTGTATAAAAATAAATAAATAATGCTTGCCACATTTATACTCTAAATAATATATTTTTTTAATACTGAATATACTTTCATTTAGCTTTTGAATTGTCTGAAAGTGGGCATTGCAATCATGTACAAAGCATTAGAAACCATTAAATTAAAAACAATGAAGAGGAAAAAAGACAAAATATAATCAAAAACTGTCCGGTAACACTGTAGTATGGGGAACACATATTCACTATTAACTACGACTTTTACCTCAATAAACTCATAATTTACTGCTTATTAATAGTTAGTAAGGTAGTTGTTAAGTTTAGGTATTGGGTAGGATTAAAGGATGTAGAATATGGTCATGCAGAATAAAGCATTAATATGTGCTTTATAAGTACTAATAAACAGCCAATATCCCAGTAATATGCATGCTGATAAGCAACTAGTTAATAGTGAGATTTGAACCCTAAAATAAAGTGTTACCACCTGTCCTTTAGATTGTTAATTTAGTATTGCATCCATTCAATGTAGAACATGTTTTTAAGATTTAACAGGTTTTTAAAGCAAGCTACTTCCATTTGTTACCTGATCCATTTGATCTTCACAGCCATTTAACTTTTAAAAGAAGGTAAAGGCCTTTTATGTGTGTTTTCGATCAGTGTTGTGGAGGAGTGCGGTATGGAAAGAGACACAAGGGATGACTCTTGGCTGTGAAAATCTACTGCATATAAGTTTATCCAACCGAATAGTTCTAATTATTCATGTGATGTGTTAATTATTCATAAGCACAATTGCATGGTGCAGAACCTGGCCTCTTTATCATTTGATCTATAGATAGCTTGTTAATGTAAATGTACCTGCTTGATCTCACTTTACAGAGCTTTAGACATAGAAGGAAAAATAAAGTTCCAGGAAATGTTCAATTAACTGATTACTTAATTAACTGATTATTAACTTCAATTAATTGATTGCAAGTATACTTTCTTGAAAGAAACATTAGTGACTAGCTTTTTTAACAAATTAGTTAAGCTCATATCTAGATGTGTGATGGTAGATGGCTACACAGATTATGATTGATTGACTAAATGGAATTATAAATAGTTCTTTTGCAAGTTTGGCGTGACCCATGATCCTTTGTGGAATTAGAGCTTTGTCAATGCGCCGCAGGAAATTGCAGAGACCCAGCTGGATTTTGACATGTATCTCTTTCGTTGGCTGGGCTCACAGAGAACTGACCCACTGCTGTCTTCAGCATTGATATCACAGCTATAAATAATAAAGCAGCCTGTGGCCCTGGGAATACATGTGTCTGAAACAATGAGAGTGCCGAGAATGCTCTTTGCCAGGATCAGATCAGTATATATTAATGAGACTGAAGCTCCGAACCTGTGATCATTTTTTAAAGCCTATTGCTTCAGGAGGAATGGTTTTGATGGCAGTGGTAACTATGCTATAATGTTATAGAGAGGGTCAGTTGAGTCCTAGCCCTGCCACCCTTAAAAATAAAGATCCAATTAGAACAAAAAATTGTTTTGCAGCATTGGGGAACATCTTAAAGTCCTACCAAGGAATGTTTATTCCCTAGTTCCCAAAACTCACATAACCAATACACTGATCTTAAGAACCGGCAATGAAACCAAACTTATAAGCACTATACAGTAAAAACAAAAAGGAAGTGCTAAGAATCAAGTCATTTTCAGACATTTGGTGCATTGACAAAAACAGCTATTTAGTCCACCGTTTCCAGAGCCGATCCTCCCTATATGCAAACTACGCACGTTGCATAGGGCTCCTGAACCACCAGGGGGCCGCCTTGCTCATCACTATATAAAATAAACTTGATGGTCATTTACCATAGTGTGAATATTTCTTTATAACATGCAAATATATGTGCAGTGTCTACTTAACATTTGTGGAGTCCTGTGGAAATATTTTTAATAATGATTTATATTTATTCAATAACCGTTTCAGACTTGGACATCGTGCAGTGCAGCAGATAATAATAACATGCGCCTTGACACGGCTTTGGCTGCAAGAACAAAAAAAGTATGTCTTTTTCTAACATTTAACTTCTTTTTTAGTCTTGACAAAGCAATGCATTCATAAGCAAGTCCTAAACCAATAACTCCAGTCCAGTGTTTCGTTAGAAATGCCCCATGATGAAATGTAACTTTGGGTTTGTGTTGGTACACATTAATAATCAAAACGTTCTTATGCGTGGTTTAATGTATATAAGAAATAAACATTCCTGTTCAGTATTACAAGCTGTCGTGTGACTCATTAGTCCCATTAGTCTAAAATTAGCTCATTTAGAGAATTATTTATGTATTTTTGTATGTTTACCTGAGCCTTCTTTGCTCTAAAAAATGCTGGGTTGTTTCAACCCAGATTTGGGTAAAACTGCACAAACCCAACCGTTAGGTTAAAAAATTCATAAAAAATGAAACCCAACAGCTGGGTTTGTTCATATTTGACCCACATATGGGTTGAAACAACCATGCCTTTTTTTATTCATCATGCTGTAATTTCATTAGTAAATTGCGCATTTAGAAAGCCAATTCGGCTGTGTGCATTACTCCAATAGCATTACTATTAAAACATTCATTCACCTTTTAACGAACATTTGTTTTTAATTTTACTTAATTGTTCTTACTGCCAATTTAACGTGTTTTAACGGGTTTCCCTTTACATATTTATATACGTTTTTCATAACTTTTGTTTCCTTGACGTTTTAATTCCATTTAGCCCTATAGAAAACTGGCAGTGCACACTGCATACTGAAAACCATTAAAATGATTACTTAAGTTTATGGAAATTCAGTTTTTTTTTTTAAGAATGCACTGACAGGGGCCCCTCCACAAAGTTTTGCTTAGTGCCCCCAGAAGTGTAGGATCGGCACTGACTGTTTCTCAACTGCACTGTAAAGAGATATTGTTGGTTTTACTTAAAAAAAAAGTAAGTTACCTGGTTATTTTAATTGAGTTAATTGAAATTCAAATTTTGAGTTAATACAACAAAGGAGATTGGATTAATAAATAGAAACTCAAAAATGATGTTATCTGAATCACATTAATTATCTAAGTTGATCTGACAAAAGATAAAAAGTTGTCATAACAAATCATGAAAATATTTTTAGAAATTGCAGCTTCAGTCCTGAAACAAAACCAGTTGAGAACCATTGATTTGGACTGAATTTTGGACATTCTTTACACCTACTACAGTTAATATGTCTAAGATAAAAACTTTAGATTGTGTTCCACTCTAACCAGTTGGTGTTTAGAGTTCTATAAAGTAGAGTTCTATAAACTTTGAACTTTGAATCTTAGCATCTGGCACAGCAGGGGCTGATATTAATTTGTTGCCTTTACTGTTGCGGAAATAATTTTAACTTGCAAATTAATTGGTGATAATTTAAGAGCTTCCACATTGTAAGCAAATGTTTAATTAAGGTTCAATGAATTATTGATTAATAAAGCCTATATAGAGGGAAGAGGCACTTTCAGTTTGGATAGCAAAATTATCCTGAAATAATGTTTATCTCAGTATTTAGAGTACTTAAATTTGGGATCAATTTATTCTATTAATAAATAAATAAATATTTATAGTACAAATAATTCAATCAGGAAAAAGACAAAATGACAGAATTCTACTGTGTTGCATGTACACTCACCTAAAGGATTATTAGGAACACCTGTTCAATTTCTCATTAATGCAATTATCTAATCAACCAATCACATGGCAGTTGCTTCAATGCATTTAGGGGTGTGGTCCTGGTCAAGACAATCTCCTGAACTCCAAACTGAATGTCAGAATGGGAAAGAAAGGTGATTTAAGCAATTTTGAGCGTGGCATGGCTGTTGGTGCCAGACGGGCCGGTCTGAGTATTTCACAATCTGCTCAGTTACTGGGATTTTCACGCACAACCATTTCTGGAGTTTACAAAGAATGGTGTGAAAAGGGAAAAACATCCAGTATGCGGCAGTCCTGTGGGCGAAAATGCCTTGTTGATGCTAGAGGTCAGAGGAGAATGGGCCGACTGATTCAAGCTGATAGAAGAGCAACTTTGAATGAAATAACCACTCGTTACAACCGAGGTATGCAGCAAAGCATTTGTGAAGCCACAACACGCACAACCTTGAGGCGGATGGGCTACAACAGCAGAAGACCCCACCGGGTACCACTCATCTCCACTACAAATAGGAAAAAGAGGCTACAATTTGCACGAGCTCACCAAAATTGGACAGTTGAAGACTGGAAAAATTTTGCCTGGTCTGATGAGTCTCGATTTCTGTTGAGACATTCAGATGGTAGAGTCAGAATTTGGCGTAAACAAAATGAGAGCATGGATCCATCATGCCTTGTTACCACTGTGCAGGCTGGTGGTGGTGGTGTAATGGTGTGGGGGATGTTTTCTTGGCACACTTTAGGCCCCTTAGTGCCAATTGGGCATCGTTTAAATGCCACGGCCTTCCTGAGCATTGTTTCTGACCATGTCCATCCCTTTATGACCACCATGTACCCATCCTCTGAAGGCTACTTCCAGCAGGATAATGCACCATGTCACAAAGCTCGAATCATTTCAAATTGGTTTCTTGAACATGACAATGAGTTCACTGTACTAAAATGGCCCCCACAGTCACCAGATCTCAACCCAATAGAGCATCTTTGGGATGTGGTGGAACGGGAGCTTCGTGCCCTGGATGTGCATCCCACAAATCTCCATCAACTGCAAGATGCTATCCTATCAATATGGGCCAACATTTCTAAAGAATGTTTTCAGCACCTTGTTGAATCAATGCCACATAGAATTAAGGCAGTTCTGAAGGCGAAAGGGGGTCAAACACAGTATTAGTATGGTGTTCCTAATAATCCTTTAGGTGAGTGTATATCCTCTGTCAGTAAACTAAAGGAAATGTGTGAAGCGCGTTTTCAGAGAGTTGATTTTCTAAAACTAGAGAGATAGTGGAATAAACACTATTAAAACAGAGAACTTTTTCTTCTTACCTCTTAAATGCACAATGTCTGAAGTGAACAAAGCAGTCATCATTATTTAAACGCTAACACACTCTGTTTACTCAGCCAAGTGTTATTTATACTCATGTAAGATTGTGCATTTCAAAAAAATGTCACAAACATTCGCGGAGACAAAAACTTCAAACATAATGGAGTTAGGTTTGTTCTCTGCTTTGCCATATCTAAAGGGCCAATTCACAAGACAATCATAAATAAATACAATAGAGACCAAAAGCCTTATTTTCTCACTCAGTGACTTCCATGACATTTACAAAGCACGCAATGGCGTATTTGGTGGAGATAAATGTACTACTCAAACGGCAAAGGCACCGCTCTTTATAATGGAGCGATGCTGTTTTCTTTCTCTGGATGATGAATGCAGCCATGATTGTTGTGTAAATGGGAAATTTAACTGCAAAGTTTAGAGGTTTTTCCTGAGGCACTGCAGCACTGTGTAATATTCATCTCTTGTGATATTCCAAACTGTACTAGGAAAGACATGAAGAAAAGGCTGTATTGATGTTTCAAAATATGTCCTGGTGGTTAAAAAACAAACAACATTTTGTCATTAACATTAAAGGCTATGGTAGTGAGCAGTGAGCTCATGTTTATTTCATTCCCTTTTTTTAACGCTAAAGCTTCTTTTGAAGGCTCTTAAACGCTTCAGTTCCTTGCAAACATATTATTGTGAACCCATGCAAGACAAACACAAACCGTGGGTAGAATTCACACACCTTTCAAATGTAGTGCTCGACAAGCCCCCGTGGAAAACTTCGGGTGAACATTGGGTTTCGATAGTCCACTTTAGACATTCTACTATAAGTAACTTTGCAACTACATGTCATTTACCCATCATTAGATTATTAGTAGACTGTCTGCTTAATATCTGCAAACACTTTATTTTGATGCTCCCCAACAGACATTCTACTGACTATAAGTAACTTTGCAACTACATGTCAACTTATTCTACTAACCCGAACCCTAACCTAACAGTCTAGTAATAGCCTACTCTAATGAGAGTTAAGGATGGCCCACACTAAAAGATTCAAATGACAATAATTCCATGACAATTAAATTCATTTTGTTCCTCTAGTGTGTGGAGACATCACACCACACACTAACAGATTCATTCACAAACAACCAGAGTACTGACTGTGAACACGGGAAATCTCGCAAAATCTCTCGTGGGCAAACGTGATTTTAGAGTAAACAAACATGGTGGACGACGGAAATGACGATAATAGTGTTTTGACTGTTTTTACAGAAAATTCACGAGGGGAAAAAAAGAAAAAGGTTTGGATGAAGTTGTGTTATGCTTCCGTCTTCTGTCAGCTCGCTGTCTGATTTGGTTTTGTTTTGTTTCACGTGACACTCCTCAGCAAGCAATTTTGCGTTTAAAAGCCGTCTAATAGCTGTCCAAACACAGCCCTGACGTCTAGACTAAAACAAGACAAAATTTGGACTGTCAGTGAAAATTGAATAGACGTCTAACCTTACCCAAGAATAGACTAGTCATCTAGAACATGAACATGTCAGAGAAATGAAACCAAACACCTTGTAATCATTGTTGACTTTGCCTACATGATGGAATATCATACATCTCACAAGTTATTTTGGCAAAAATTACATGTTAACAAATTCAAGGTTATTTTGGCTAGAAGTGGGTTACTCATAGCCGGACTATATCGGGTCTATAGTTAACCGAGATGCTGAAATTAAGGCTATTGCTTGCTGGGTCTACAGAGTGTGTGTGTGTGTGTGTTTGTCCTCGAGGTTTCCCCCCACACAACAGGATTTTTGATTGTCAATATTTAACATGTTGGATATTTACGATTTGAGTTTGGTGCGGCCCCGGATTCAATCACTCTTAACACACCTCACACCACAGGAAAATCTGATGAGATAATCTGTAGAACCATCAAGATAATCAAGACTTTACCTGGGATTGTCAGAAAGGGAGAATTGGGCCCAAAATTGGCCCAATCTTGCAGTGTGTGAGTGACTTTAGATGACAAGTAGTAGCAAAGTTACTTATAGTGAGTAGAATGTGATTTGGACTATCAAAATTAAGTTTTGCTTAGCTTTGTGCAAAACTACTGCAAATTTGCTGCAACCACAGTCCTTAAATCACTTGAAATTGAAGATTGACCAATTTATATATATACATATACAGCAGGGGCGTTTCAGGCAAGGGAGGCAGTGACTCCTCAGCAAAAAAAACTAGATGAGAAAATAATCGATATTGCAAAAATAAAACAATACAAATACAAAATGTGACATTAAAACATGTAGAAGTCACTAGTTTTTATAAGTCCAACAGCAACACCCTCATGTAAAGTTACAGCTGGAGGTGCACCTCCTCTGTCTCCATTGACTTAAAACAGACACCCTAATGCCGAGTTCACACTGCCCGATTTTAGGCCCGATTTTGACTCGCTGACAGGTTTTGCAAAATCGCCGACAAATGGCCGAAATCATAGGCAAATTGGTGCTCGTTCATGCGAGTGACAATCACGCAGTGTGAATGATCAAAGACGCGATCATAGAGAATCGCCGATGAGTAGCCGACGCCCGTGAGATATTTGGCATGCTAAATATCTGGACCTGTCTATGATTCAAACTCTTGCTGTGTGAAATGTGTTCTGACTGAAAATGACCTACAGCCAATGAGAGAGCAAGATACAGGGCAGCGGGAAGTTCGGGGAGGAGTTATAGATCAGAATATCAGTATTTTAATAGATATATTTACAATTATATCAAACAGAAACAAAGCACAAACATTTGCTTGACCAGCCGCAACAGCAGCACATTGAACAATTATTTATTTACCTCCAACTCTCTTTGCAGAACACTATCCCACGTCTCCCCAACTATTTCCTCCTCTATAATCTTTTTTTCTTTTTTTCCATCACGCGTGTTTGGTTGTGAAACATAGTTTGCGCACCGGACTGATTCTGACTTGTGAAGTCATGCAGTGTGAAACCCCCTGTCGCCGACCCATCGTGCAGTGTGAACACAGCAGACACTGAATGCTACCCCAGATAGTCATGCAGTGTGAAAAGAGCAGTGATCCGACCAGTTTGAAAATCATGCAGTGTGAACTCGGCATAATGCGTGCGGTGAGTTTTGTGTGGAGTAATTGAAATGTATGAAGGCAATGGCTCCATTGTGCTATGATTGGATTTGATGGGTTATAATTGGATATGATTGGTTTGTGCGATAAATCCCGCCTCTTGTTTTCGTGCATGTTCTGAAATCACCCTGAATGAGGACAATGATGCCGTTAACTCAGCCACTTAGATATCATCACTTTGTCACATCAAAATCAACCTTGAAATGGGCTGAAAACATGATGACTGTTGGGGTTTTTAGTGAGAGATCAGCTTGGGGAAATTAAACTTACATCTTCGTGACCAGTGTGTACAAGCTGGATGACTGATGAAAATAAGCTGAACATTTGTAACAAATAATATATATTATGAACAAATAATGTATATTGTTTAAATTGTTACTGCCTTTAGTTATTGTTTTGGAATAAATGTAAAAATGCGTAAAAAATAGTAACTGAAATTTATACTTGGCTTTAATAAGCAGAACATTACATAGTTAATGTAAAAATACAAACTCGAATTGTATTTGGTCGCTCTTTTTTATGTAATGTTTATTTAACCAGGAAAATGAAGCATAACAGGGACATAAATTTACATTTATTTATATATATATACACTCACCTAAAGGATTATTAGGAACACCTGTTAAATTTCTCATTAATGCAATTATCTAATCAACCAATCACATGGCAGTTGCTTCAATGCATTTAGGGGTGTGGTCCTGGTCAAGACAATCTCCTGAACTCCAAACTGAATGTCAGAATGGGAAAGAAAGGTGATTTAAGCAATTTTGAGCGTGGCATGGTTGTTGGTGCCAGACGGGCCGGTCTGAGTATTTCACAATCTGCTCAGTTACTGGGATTTTCACGCACAACTATTTCTAGAGTTTACAAAGAATGGTGTGAAAAGGGAAAAACATCCAGTATGCGGCAGTCCTGTGGGCGAAAATGCCTTGTTGATGCTAGAGGTCAGAGGAGAATGGGCTGACTGATTCAAGCTGATAGAAGAGCAACTTTGACTGAAATAACCACTCGTTACAACCGAAGTATGCAGCAAAGCATTTGTGAAGCCACAACACGCACAACCTTGAGGCGGATGGGCTACAACAGCAGAAGACCCCACCGGGTACCACTCATCTCCACTACAAATAGGAAAAAGAGGCTACAATTTGCACAAGCTCACCAAAATTGGACAGTTGAAGACTGGAAAAATGTTGCCTGGTCTGATGAGTCTCGATTTCTGTTGAGACATTCAGATGGTAGAGTCAGAATTTGGCGTAAACAGAATGAGAGCATGTATCCATCATGCCTTGTTACCACTGTGCAGGCTGGTGGTGGTGGTGTAATGGTGTGGGGGATGTTTTCTTGGCACACTTTAGGCCCCTTAGTGCCAATTGGGCATCGTTTAAATGCCACGGCCTACCTGAGCATTGTTTCTGACCATGTCCATCCCTTTATGACCACCATGTACCCATCCTCTGATGGCTACTTCCAGCAGGATAATGCACCATGTCACAAAGCTCGAATCATTTCAAATTGGTTTCTTGAACATGACAATGAGTTCACTGTACTAAAATGGCCCCCACAGTCACCAGATCTCAACCCAATAGAGCATCTTTGGGATGTGGTGGAACGGGAGCTTCGTGCCCTGGATGTGCATCCCACAAATCTCCATCAACTGCAAGATGCTATCCTATCAATATGGGCCAGCATTTCTAAAGAATGCTTTCAGCACCTTGTTGAATCAATGCCACGTAGAATTAAGGCAGTTCTGAAGGCGAAAGGGGGTCAAACACAGTATTAGTATGGTGTTCCTAATAATCCTTTAGGTGAGTGTGTATATATATATATATAAATGTGAGGACTTTGCCTCCTCATTTTAAAACACCACTGCACACCACTGATATACAGTACACTGGGGTTAATTAGAGCATTCTAGGAAATTAAGTATTTTTTTCACTATATTTTCTTTCTAAAGTTGCTTGTTGCAAACGTTTATTGTGAGGCTGTACACCACAAACTATAGCGAGAACGCACAATTTGCAGTTTTACAGGACCAAGTCTGTGGCGAAAATTGCACAGGCTGGAAATCCTCTTCTCATACTGCTTTCTGCTTTGGAATGGGTGTGAGGAGATATCAGATTGCATCAGGCTTCATTGCGAGTCCCGCAGTCAGTGTAAGAGGCTTTGCTGACTTGCTTCTATTGGCAAAAGGGGATAATTCAATGAAACATTATGAGCCCACTCCATACTCCATAAAAAGATTGCCTTTTCCCCTGCAGTGACAATGCAGCTCTCAATTTCTATCAGAAAAAATGAGAGAATTCCACAGAGGGAATAGGACGTTTGGGCATTGAGAGAGGAGCCTTAATCTTGTGTGTAAGGAGGGGCCGCTGACCTGTGGGGTTGAAGGACTGGATTAAAGATTTCCTGCCACATGGGCATTAGCGACTATGTCAGTGGGATGATGACTCCGTTAGCGCTGTGGCATTCCTGTACGAGACACCTACAGAGATGGGTTTTGAGATTTTTGTGACATGATGTAGATTTGTTTTGTGCATTTAATAATGGCCCAGGCTGTGGTGGCAAAGTGGGGCAAAAGATCAGAATCAGATTAATTAGACCAAGACACATGACTAGCGGCTCACATGTTGGGATGATAGAAAGCTGTTGTGGCGTTGTAAAACCCACTTTCTCTTGCTTACAAATACAAAACTGCTGTATTCGAATTCTGTGATTCAGATGTGTGGTTTTTTGCATTTTTAAGGACACATGAGCAGAAATTAAAGGGATAGTTCACCCAAAAATTTTCATTCTGTCATCATTCACTCACAGTTGGTCCAAAACTGTATGAATTTCTGTCTTCTGCTGAACACAAAAGAAGATATTTTGAAAAATGTTTGTAACCGAACAGTTGACTTCCATAGTATTTTCCCCCTATTGAAGTCAATGTGGTCCATCAACTGTTTGGATAACTATAATCTTCAAAATATCTTCCTTTGTGTTCAGCACATATCTCCATATATGGTTTGGGTTTCTCCTTTAAATTAAGTTTTTTTTTGACAGTTATCATAAGAAATCCCAAGTCTAATCAGTCCTTTCTCCTCAATAAGCCTCACAAGTCACTCATATCAGTAGAACAAATGGTGCAGGACAGGCTGTGTGCCAAAGTAGGATTAGGGCTAGAGGTTTGTTTAAATCCTTAACCTTAAGGATGCGAGGTAGTAACAAGTAGGCTTAGCAAATGAGTAATGTTTGATGACAAACTTTGATTTTGGCTTGACAAATTTTTGTCTGAAAGTTTAAAATACATTTTTAAAGCTTGAAGTATTAAAGATTTTACTCAGAGAAATGTTGCTACCATGTTGTTAGCACAGTGCTAGCATGTATATTTTATGTTTTAACAAACAGCTAGCATAAGTTAATCCAATTAGATGCGTCCCAATTCACGCATTTATGCACTAATATATGCCATTGTGTAGTAGGGTACAACGGGGCTAAAGGCGCCGTGGGGTAAAAAAGGCTCCTTTGATTTTATTGTCCTCTAAACCACTAGTTGGCACACAAACCTGCTGCAGCACTTTCCAAAACATCCGCTTTTCAAGATGCTCGTGAAAATTTGGCTGATCCTTGACACGATCGCAGTTTCTGATATTTTATGGGTTTTTTTTTAAATGTTGTAGATTTAAAGTAGCAAATGAGAATCACTAAAATTAATGTTTATATTTTGAGACCAAGGTCTTAATGATTTTGTTCAGCGAAATTAAAGCAACAGTTTTTCAATAATGGAAGAATATGTAAAAGTATGGTATTTGGGGTAAAAGGCGCCCCTGCTGTTGGGGCGAAAGACACAATAATTAACATGATAATAAACAGCTGGAGGACTTTTCCATTTGTTGACAGGACATGGTTAGATTCAGATGGGAAATATCATATATTAAAGGAATAGTTCACCCAAAAATGAAAATTTTATGTTTATCTGCTGAAGATTTTTAACTCCAACCGTTGCAGTGTGCCAGTCGTATAATGCATGTCAATGGTAACATTTTAGAGTATGAGAGCTATGAGAGTAAAAAAAAAACATACACATACGAATTCATATTTAACCCTGCGGCTCGTGACGACACATTGATGTGTTAAGACACGAAACGATCGGTTTGTGCGAGAAACCGAACAGTATTTACATCATTTTTTTATCTCGAATGCGATCTATGTACAACAGCCTTCTCTGCGCGAGGTCAAAATACACAATATGGCGTAGAGATACGTACGAGAGATCACTTCCGCCGCTTGTATCCCATTGAGATACGCCATATTGTGTATTTTGACCTCGCAGAGAAGGCTGTTGTACATAGATCGCATTCGAGGTAAAAAAATGATGTACATACTGTTCAGTTTCTCGCACAAACCGATCGTTTCGTGTCTTAACACATCAATGTGTCGTCACGAGCCGCAGGGTTTAATATGGATTCGTATGTGTATGTTTTTTTTTTACTCTCATAGCTCTCATACTCTAAAATGTTACCATTGACATGCATTATACGACTGGCACACTGCAACGGTTGGAGTTAAAAATCTTCATTTGTGTTCTACTGAAGAAACAAAGACCCCTACATCTTGGATGCCCTGGGGGTAAGCAGATAAACATCAAATTTTCATTTTTGGGTGAACTATCCCTTTAAGTACAGTATCCACCTTAATCACCATATTTTCAATGAAATATAATAAAATATAATTTATTGTTACTACTGTAAATCTATATTCAATTATTATGGGATCTCCTTCAATGCTTTCAGAATCTTTACTTTTTTAAATAATTTTGTTTCTGTAAAACAAAATATATTTTGATATTAACATGTTTTAATGACAGTATATTTACTGAACAAAAAAATATTCTTTTATTTATCACAATAAACAGAAAATAGTACAAACTTTGCTAAAGTGATTGTTTTAAACTAGTATTAATTTAGACATTATTAAAAACATATTATTTTAGCTAAAGTATTTGTGTAAATACTGTGTCTTTTGATTTTTAAACAAAATGAACCACTTTTTTTTTTTTTTTTTTACACAAAATCTGTTGCTCCATCAATGTTCAATACAAACATGTATATTTTTTCTGCAGTCATACACTTTGGGAGTAGAAAAAAGCATGTTTTTTCTTAAGGTGTGCCTTTAGCCCCATTGTACCCTATAAATACTGTGAGTAGTGTGTTCACACTGAAAATTCCAAATAGAAAAAGTGCACTTTAAATATCCGAATTATGCACTTAAAGCATGATAGGTGTGTCCCAAATGACGCACTATACATTATGCACTTATTCACTATGTATTTATGCACTATGAACTTAGAATCAGAATCAGAAAGTGCTTTATTGCCAAGTGTGCTTGCACACACAAGGACCTTGGTATTGATGATGTATTTAACCTGGTAGTGTACGAATGTGTAACCATGTAGTGTATGAATTTTATATGGTTAATTTGACATACAGCAACGGAGTCTGATAACACCTCCCTCTCCATTGCATAATTAAAGCTGAGACAGTTAAGTGCATGAAGTGTCCAAAATTCCACACTTTTTTTTTTTTGGTTAATTAACACATTGCTAGCATGTTTTATCATGTAGCTATTATGTTTGTCACGATTTAGCACTTTGCTAGTATGTTTATAATATATCATGTTGATATCACGATTAAGAACACTGTTAGCATGTTGCTTGCATGTTTGAAAACAATGCAAACTTATTTTAACACAATTCTAGCAAATTTCTGGAATATTTTAGCACTTTCTAGATGTTTTAGCATGGTGCTAGTATCATTCTAACCCATTTTAGTGTGTTGGTAGCTTGTATTAGCACATTACTAGCATGTCCTAAGCTATGCTTCGCTAGTGGTAGATAGATAGATAGATAGATAGACGGACGGACGGACTAGTACTAATACAAACTCAAATATGAATTACGCTGCACATAAACTAAAATGTGTATCCTTCCTTCCTTCCCTTTCCTCTTATTTCAGAGATCCATATGATGAATCAACTCAAACCAGCTCATTACAGTATACTGTCTGGTCATAGTACGCACAATATGAACCATTAATATTAATGTTCAAAGCACTCTCTATACCAGAGCTTGTTTGCTACGATTCATCGATTCTACATGGATTCCTGTTTGTTCCTTAATGAAAGGCATTGCAAATGGATGTGCAGTGAGAATTTTTATGCCCCGTACTGGTAAGGGAAAGCATGCTAAACTGCACATAATGAGGCCTTATTGTTAACTCTGTATAGAAGAATCCTCTACATTACCTGCATTTGTTTGGTGAGTGCAGTGAGGCATTGCTGATCGCTGTGATAATCTGAGAAGCACTGCACAAAACAATGATTGTCTTCTGTGTCCACGAGTAACATTTCTGAACATTTTGTTTATTACAGCTTGTCATTTTGGAAGGAAAACAGCAACAACAGCAGAATACAAATTGCAAAAATGTGATAATAAAATCCTGTGCCGTTTTATACAGTTATCACGTTTTAACAATTTATTTATTAGAGTAGCCTAGGAAAAAGTGTTTAATCTTTTGGCTTGCTCAGTTGGGGACACTTAAATTTCAGCTATACTACTGATCTGCCTGCATTGACACTATATGATAATTGAAATGAGCTGGATGACATCACTGTTTTCACCAAAGCGGCTGTACAGCCGAATCAAATTCTGTTGCATTATTTTCCTGTTTAACGCTGTGAAGCTGCTTTGAAACAATCTGCATTGTAATAAGCGCTATATAAATAAAGGTGATTTGATTTTGATGATTTGAATAACATCTACAGGTTTTAATTAAAATGAATAACAAGTTAATATCATGTTTTATTGGTGTCAAGAAGAAGAAAAGAGAGAGAAATTAATTAAGAGCAGTACCATACTCCGTATTAAGCTAACATGAATTACTTTGCATTAATATAACATGAACTAACAATAAGCAACATATTTTTACATTATTTATCAATCTTGGTTGGTTATTTAATAAAAATAGCTTTGTTCATTCATGTTATATTAAATTTGACTGTTCAAACTGTCAGTTAATATATTCAGTAATACTTCCAATATAGTCTGAACTCCCAATAGTATAACTGGTTACATTTTTCTTTTCAGTTTTCAAACTGGCGCCAAAGTAACGGTACTTTTTATATCAAAGTTTGATTGCAGTACAGTGTATATAAAAAGGCCCCCAATAAATCCCTGAAATCTGTTACCCAATCCATACTCAGGATGTTTGCAGCCGATACCAATTACCGATATCTTATCATCATGATTGGCCGATTGTTGATTGGCTCTCTGTTGACTATAACTGTTAACTTTTTGCTTCCAGATAAAGTAATACCACAGATATTATCGCCTTGGTTGTTATTTACAGTAATGTTGTAATTGTTGAGAATCAAATAAATAAGCACAACTACATTGTAAACCTGAATAAGTTGGCAAAACTAAAAAAATCAGTTAAAGGCTTAAAATTAATTAATTGATTTTTATTTTGTACTCATACATTTTAATTGCTCTTAACTTCAACTATTTGAGTAAGCTACTTCATACATTTCAATAAAAATGATCTACTTAAATATATTTAGTAGTGGAAACTGGCTAGCTTTAACTAGCTAATTCCATAAATGTTACCTTGCTAATTGGTAGCACAGTGCTTTGATAGCATTAGCATAGAATGAGTGCAGAAATACATTTAACATACTGTAACATACTGTAACATTTAAAATACTCGTCACTCGTCACCTGTTCATTTAACTAATATGCTTAAAAAACACTGATTTATTCATTAATGAAGCAAGGTGTTCAAATTAATTTAACTTTGAGCACCTCTTTACAAGGTTCAATTGACGAGCAACATGTCACCTGGGCAACGCTAAAGCTAGAGATGCACTGATTGCAATTTTCTTTCTAAAAACTATAATTGATAGCATATACAAACAAAAATCTACTTTTCTTCAACGCAAAATTTTTTTTTCAGAAAAAAACAAGTAAAAAGTAATAAAATAAGAACAAATAAACAAATTGTAAACAACAGCACAAATAAATGCAATAGAATAAAGAGAGCTATGACATTAACACGACTTTAAGTTTCATGTGGATCTAGCAGTAGGTTAGTATTTAGGTAAGAAATACTACTGAAAGTAATTAAATGTAAAATAACACTGGATAGTCTGCATTGTAAAAATTAAATACAGATTACAGTCAGTCAAGAGTGATTTTCTTTGTCTTTTGTACTTTGATTAATATGACAGACAGCAGCAGGAATATTAGGCTGCTGTCACTTTAAGAGTTTATGCACGGATCCAATATACTGTTACACAACATGCGTTTTCTTACTGAATAACTGAATACTCACCAAGAGGGGCATTTTGGCATCATTTTGTATGTATTTGAGCGTATTGAGTGCAGTTATCCACTCATTTTGGTACTCACAAGCTGTTTGACTAATCACTTATATAGATTAGTGGTGTGTGCGCTTTTGGTGAGAGCACGTACCCTGCGGGAATTAGTAAAATTATGCACAATACAAGCACTATTTAACTGGAGCGAATGAGAGGAGTGAGTGTGTGTCACTTTGCCGTCAGAGAAAAGAGAGTGAGAATGCCTGTGCTTGCAATTGGAAAGATGGTCACCGGTCCGGGCCGATCATGCAGAAAATCGTCCCTGGCCGGTTGACCAGTGCATTTCTAGCTGATGTTTCACTTCATAGAGATCAATGATCAGTTTCATCTTCTGATAACTGATGGCAAACTGATTTTTTTCACGAATATATGACGTGACCTGAAGAAGGACAGACGCGGGTAATCACAAACGCTATTGCTTTCTGCTTTGTGAGTGTGTGTGTGTGTGTGTGTGTGCGCACTCACCAAGAGCAGATGACAAAGGCAGTGAATGAGGTCTGTTGTACTAAATCCTTTAGCAAACGTTTCTCCACGTGATTTTTCTTTAGAACATGACAGGTGACTGCAGCAATAAAGTTTGACATCATCACGTGTTTTACGTCATCAAATTGGGATCGGTTCGTGAAATTGGCCAAATTTAGTGACTACCAATCGAGTCATAGAATGTGATTATCGGCTAATACAGATCTGCACCCGATCAATCGGAGCATCCCTAATTGGAAACATATTATGTGAAAATATGCACCTTTAATAAGAACACCGATACAACGGCAATACTTGTATACAATTATACCATTCTTGTTTTGTTCCATTTGGCTTGTCACACCACTCTCTTGCTTTCTCTCACCACCAAGCGTCGCTCAGGAGACAGAATTCTGATATTGTCTTTGTTTTGACAACGTGTCACCTCTTGTAAGTGACTTTTTGTACAAGTTCCGTCATCCCAGTTTCTTGTCAGCCACTGGGTTCTTTTTTAATTTGATGAAAATGTCACATTGATGGCAAGGTTGAAAAGAAAAAGTTTATTGCAACTTTTTGGCAATGCAGAGAAAGATGTGGTCAATTAGATTAATTTAAACAGTTCCAATTTAAGAATCTATATAATTTGGGACAGTATGTAACTGTACAGATACTTTTGCTTTCTGTCACTGGCAGATAATATTGTGCCACTAATATAGGGGAACTTGAATTTTGTGCATGAAATCAATTTTGGGTTTAGAGTTTTGCAAATGCTGAGTTAAGACTTTGAGCTTTCTGAAACACATTAATGTTCATTTTGTCATGAAATACTGCATTTCATGTCCACACAATTTTTCTGGTTATAGTTGTCAGCCCATAGTTCTGAACTCTATAACATAAAAACAGACAAACCTGTTTTCAAAGCCCTTTTCAAACGGGATTACTTTTCCAGGCATGTCTGTAAAGGTGGTTGCTGCGATGGCTGTAATAGTATTTATCATATCAAACATGAGCATATGGGATTATTAAGAGAAACTGATTTCAGACAAAACACATCAGTCCTGTTGATATCAGCGAGCTCATAATCCTTCATTCCACAATATAAAGACAGACAGTGTTCCTATCACATAAATTAACTGTAAGAAACTTGACTTTGACAGTTAACAAATGTTTTACCGTAGTGAGCAGTTTGAATTTGAAATCCTGTCGTCTAGTTCAGTGACCCTTAAACTGTATTAGATAAGGTCATAGCACTTACATGCCATTTTTTATAACATAAAATGTGCTCTTAACTACAGCACAAAACACTTGACAAAAATATGCTAATATTGAATTTGTGAAGTGTCTTTTCATTTCCTGCTCTCTTCTCACACCCTATACAGTGTACAACATAGCCCACAGGCTGAACATGGACAGAATTTCTACGAGCGTGTTAATTTTCATAAGACTTCTCTTACCCTTGTCTTCATGACATTTTCTCGAGGAAACGCAAAATGTATTCCAAGCGAGCGCAGGTTTTGCAAGCAAACGCAAAGGTTTTGCGAACGAGCGAAAAGTTTCTCAGGGGAATGCAAAGGTTTTGCAAGCGAGCGCAAAATTTATCTGTGGAACACGAAACGTATTGCGAGCGAGCCTAAAGTTCCCTTTCAGTCAGTACACTACGAGTTACGTCAGTTACTGACGGAATGGGGGTTTCTCTTAGCCAATCGCCTTCAAGATCTACAAAACGAGCCAAAACGAGCCAGTTGCATAGTGCAACTCTGCCCCACCTTGTGGGTATAAAAGGAGCTGCGCAGCAAATTCGCATTATGTTTCTGCTTCGGAGTCGAGTGTTCACTTGCCTTCCTGAGCTTTCTCTACTCTTCAAGACGAGCATCTCTCCAGAGTGTCGGTGTTACGGCACGTTCCAGAGAGTTCTGATCTGTGCAGTGATCCAGCACAGCGTGTGTGTTCTCCCTGGGCACTTCGGCATTTCTGCAGAGTAAATCTCCTCTATAAAAGAGCTACACGTGGCACGTCTTTTTCAAGATGTCTCGCCCGTGTGTTTCAGGGTGCGGTCGGCTGGTTAGTCTGTCTGACGGGCATGATCGCTGTTTGGCGTGCTTGGGCCTTGTGCACGCCGAGTGCGCATTCATGGATGAGTCATGTTCCCACTGCGGCAGACCCAGCCTTGGCAATGCTCTGTCCAGTACACGCCCTTCACGTGTTTCAGGACCTCAGACCAGCTCTTTGTCTGATATGGAGGGCAGCAAAAAGGGAAGGCTCTCTCTAAGCAGAGGTTGTCACTGGATAGTGGACGCCATTGTCCTGGCAAGACACCTTGCCACTCCTGGGGTTGAAACATTCCACCTGCGGCTGGATACCCCAGTGTGCTCTGGATACCCCAGTGTGCTCCATATGCAGCCCGTACTCGGTCATATGTTATTCTGTAAGTCCTCCCTGCGGGCAGGCATTGTGTTGCATTTCTCCATGTGGGCTATGCTTCCCAGTGTACCTTGGTATTGGCGTTGAACCTAGCCCTTCGTCAATGCTAAGCTCACGGCAGGGAGCTCAGGTCAGCGCAGGATGCTGGAAGACAGCTGTTTTGGCGAGATTAGATTGGGAACCCCATTCCATCAGTAACTGACGTAACTCATAGTGTATGGACTGAAAGGGAACGTTACGTCCCCATGCCACAACCGCTGTGCCGCTGGTATGGCCGGGGCACTCAGCCTCGGCTCCTCAGCAGGTAAACATAATGCGGGATTGCTGTGCAGCTCCTTTTATACCCACGAGGTGGGGCGTAGTTGCGCTATGCAAATTTTGCAGACCCATGGCATTCTCATGCCATTGGCTCGTTTTGTAGCTCTCGATTGGCTTCTAAGTGAAACCCCCATTCCGCCAGTAACTGACGCAACGTCTCCGTTCCCTTTCTTCAGGGAGCGAGGGTTACATATGTAACTTAGACGTTTCTCGGCGTAACTTAAAGGTTTTGCGAGCGAACACAAAATTTCTTGGGGAAAAGAAAAACATTTACGAGATAACATAAAAGCATTGACTTCTTATTTTACCTCCCATCTCATATTTTTTTTCCACCTCCATGTCCCTTTTGGGTCTCTGTAGAACTCTTAGAATCCAAGTGAAAATGTTTCCAGAATTTTGTATTGGTGGTGTGTAGTTAAAGATGGATTGTCATTTTCTTGTGAGAGTGTGCTAATGTGAGGCTAACGGGGTCTAATTTGAGTGCACATAGGTTGATGTGTTAGTGTGTTGGTGTGCTCTCACCTGTGTGCAAAGTCTGCCATCTGCTCTGCTGTCCGGGTGACTGGAAGCTGTCTGATTAAGTAAAGCTCGTCTTGACTTGCTGCCAGTGAGGGATGAAATGAACATCAAAGCTTAAGCCAGACTGTGTCCAAGCAGGGCTTAGATCTTTCTCTCCATGCTTACGAATGCTCCAGGGTTCTTTGACTAATATGAGACTGTTTAGAAATGCAGAGAAAAGCCCAGCCCAGCCCACCATGCCGGAGGACACCTAGGGGCCCAACATGTTGGGGAGACACTACAAGATGGTCATAATAAATGAGCAGATCATTATTTCTGACACCAAGATCTTATGACAATATTTATACTGTGGTAGCTCATTTTTATGATCTCATCTATGGCCCCACAAAATATACAGATCTGTTCATTAAGTGTATGGAGAGAATCATAGATTAAATTACTCTAAATGTTGTTTGGCCATTCGAAGCCATCATAAATTAGCCAATATATGCACTCTCTATGCACATTCTATATTAATAGGCCGAGGTGCTTGTCAACTGTAAAAACCCATTCTTAATACCAAGGCATCAAAAACTGGGTCAGATGCCTTAAAGCGATAGTTCACTCATAAATAAAAAATAAAAACATTAAAAATGATGTTGATTTACTCACCCTCAGGCAATCCAAGACGTAGATGACATTTTGTTTTTCTTCAGTAAAACAGAAGATTTTTCTGAAACCTTAATGGCTACTGTTACTTTAGGAGTAAAAAAAAACATATAGGGCAAAAAAAAAATTATAACCGTGGCTCCTGACAATACATTATAATGCGATGCTTATAATACATTATAATACGTCATACTGCGTCAGAGATTGCTGCAATTGCACATTCAGGACCATTTGCCAAGGCTGTTGATTAGAGGTAATGATGTTGTAAATAATGTTCAGTGTCTTGCACAGACCGATGGTTTGGCTTCATAAGATCTTAATGTATTGTCAGAAGCCATGGGTATCAAATTTATTTATTTTTGCCTATATATGTTTTTTGACCCATAGCGCTCAAATCACAAAAACCTTCAAAAAGAAGTGTAATGTCAGCTTTTGTGAAATGCCATTCACTGATAAAAAAGTAAATACTATAGAAAAAACAAATGTAATTTCTACATGAAAAAGTAAGTTCAGGCAAGAATAAAAAAAACAAAGTAAATTCAATTCAAGCTTGTACAAATTAAAGCGTAAATATCAACGTAATAAAATCAAAAACAATTAAAAAAAACTCAACTTTTCTTATAAAGCACTGATAAATTTCGGATAAAGTTTCCATCATGCAATGGGGTTTGTTTTATCATTGCTGTAGTTATTAGGTTTAGTAACTTGCCATTTTGTGTCATTTGGAGTTCATTTTCTACTCAAAATGACACATTCACACTCAAAAACGATCCATCGAATGTGTCCGTCATTGTGTATCAACTATTGAGATCTCTGTGTTCAGGTGCTGTGTTACCATTATTATGTAGATGTGGTGTCTACACAATATCTATTGTGTTATTTATTTAGGTGTTACTAAGTAACACATACATTTTAAAAGTGTGGTTTAATTCAGTGTTATATTGTTTGAGTAAAAAGTAAACTTCAACTAAGTAGAATTTACTCAACCTTTTACTTAGCGGTGTTCGATTCCAGGTTTTTTGGAGTCGACTCCGATTCCCGACTCTCACTGTAGGAGTCTATGGAATCGACTCCTCGACTCCATTTACTTTACATCAAAACAGGGTCAGAAATAAGACAAAATTGCAATTGTTACACACTTAAATTATTTTCCCCCCGGCACAAAGCTTTAAAATCCCCTTATTAAAACCGCACACTTTTAGCGTGACCGTCCAATTTAGCGATGACTTGATGAGTGGCTATAACGTTTCTAACTAGCTTTACAGAGGAAAAAGTCAGGAAAAAAGCTGTTGTCGAGTGATAGTGCTAAATGCACATTGTCTTAAAAGGTGAGTTAAAGATACTAAATACTAAAATCTATACAATAATGTACACTTATTGATGTGTTTCTCCCTGGTGTGAGTTTTTTTTTATTTTATGATTTATGGTTAGTTTAATGATTATGAACACAAGGTTAATCATGGAAAACCAAATCTATATTTATTGCATTAATATACCATCAATTAAACTAAAGCTAGCATGGAGGAAGCCTATGTATAATTACAAACTAAAGTCGTTGTGACTGTTTTCTATTTCTAAAGTAAGCACTCAAATAAATGTGTGTGACAAAGTTTCTGAGACAGCTCTCTGACGCTGTGTATTACGTCAGTGTCTGAATTCCTCGCCTCATTTCATTCACTCCTTGCTTATAGTGCACTCAGCTGCCATGCACTCTAAAGGTATCATATGGCTTTTGTCATTTGTAATACGGGGTGGGGGGGATGGGTATGGGTTTGGGTTTGGTCTGTTTTTGCAATAAATACCTGTGATTTATATTGGTGAGTAGTGCCAAAGGTGGCCTTTGCAATTCAGAGGTCTGTTTCAAAGTCATTCAGTCAAACGATTCATTCAAAAATGTGGATTCATTCAGTAACGAAACATCACTGTGTTGTTCTGAGACACGCAATGGCTCTGTGGATTTGTTTGGAACTATTTTCACTCACAAAATAGAGGAAAAACAGACAATGTTCTAAGTCTAAAATGAAAGTAACCTAATATCAACTTCTTGTTTATTGAACTGTTCATCAATAGGCTATCACATTTGCAGTCGTGCTGATATCCGGGAAAACAGCATCATTATAATTATAATAACATCAATTTATAATATCATGTTCTAAATATTCAAAACAAGAACTCATACAAGGATATTTTTTTGCCCCATGTATCTTAAATTTTGGGGGCACTTTTTTTAATTAATTATGTTGGCATTTTTGCAGGACTCAAGCGGAGGCCCTTTCTTTTGCAAGGCCCGTTTCAAATGAAAACATAGCAAAGGCTGCTACTGAGTAGTGGTGAGGGAAAGGTAGGGGGTTAGGTGCACAAAAAAAATATTTGAAAGTATAAATATATGACCCTGGACCACAAAACCAGTCATAAGGGTCATTTTTTTTGAATTTGAGATTTATACATAATCTGAAAGCTGAATAAATATGCATTTTTTTTTCATTGATGCAGACAATATTTGGCTGATATACAACTATTTGAAAATCTGGAATCTGAGGGTGCAAAAAAAATATCTTCATGGAACATGATCTTGACTTTTGGCATAAAAGAAAAATCGATAATTTTGTATTGTTGGCTATTGCCACAAATATACCCATGTGACTTATGACTGGTTTTGTGGTCCAGGGTCACATATATAAATAATTTATCATTTTATCCTCTCAAATAATTGAATGCATCTTGATCTGATGTTTATGGCAAGCAGTTGAAGCAATTGAGTTCCTAGTTCACTGAAATATCAACACTTAGGGGTACTATTAGCATCTTAATAGTGAGAATGGGTTGACTGTAAACAATCTGCAATTATGAACAAATAAACTATATTGCATACATTTGTCACGTGAGTCACATGAGATGAGATCACTTCAAGTGTTTTAAATAAAACTGCAGACACTGCATTCGCCATTCTGTTTAGCTAATTCAAACATCCTGCTACATCTTGTTAAACTCACATCAATTATAAATGTTTCTCGTAGTGCAGATTTCATTATTCAGAATGCATTAGAACTAGCAACATATGCTAACAAGCTATGTTGTGTCTATGTGAGTTTGAGTGTACTCACCAACCTAGGCTCATTAGAAATATGCCTACCTACATTTCTGCAAAACGCCAAAAACTTACCTATACACACAATTCATGGCAGTTTCCCGCTGAAATGAACACTAAAGGCAGTAAAATGCTTTTATACAAAACATTTTAAAACTTTTATTCAGCACAAATGATAATTGCAGGGCCAGATTATCAATTGATAAAGTCCTATTTTGCACAATACTATGTTATGATCTCAAAACAGTTTTACCATAGTGTAGTTGTAAACAAATCACACAACCAGCTCCACATGCATGTCTTTTCTAACACCGTAAACTTGCTTGGTAGCTCACATTTTCTTTTGTTAACAATATTGGTTAGGTTTAAGGTGTGCTAATGTGGTGTGCAGCAGTTTGTGAGAGCCATTCACAGCAGTGATGAAGGTAAAGTCTTCAAATGATTACCAGAGATAATGCTTTAATACTGATTTGTTTGATCGAGAAGAGGTCTGTAAGTTAAAATTAGCCAAAGTTTCTTTTTTAGGCCTCACATTGTGTTCAGATGGCAAATAACATCTAAACTATCCAGAGTCAGTGGTTCGCTTTTGTAACTGTTGTTTATATGTATTTAAATATACAATTTATTTTACTCTAATATAAAAAAGCATACTTTTAATTTTGGATTTTAATAATTACATCTCCAGGAGATCATGTGTTGTCCATGGGCACACCATGAGGTGTTATTTTGTCCTATTCCAGCCCTCAACTGAACATGAATTTGATTTTGACATCTCTGGCAACTTAAGACAATACACTACAAATTCTATTAAGAGAGAGGGACAGGAATATAATAAGAGAAAAGACTTGGTTCATGTGTTGAGGTTTTTCTGTGTTGTATCGAACATTTTGTCCATCTCACTTCTGAAAAGATTGCTGTGCTTGATTTAAGAAATGATACATGTGCTTCTTACTCCACAAGATTTTTTATTTATTTTTTTAATCTGTTGGTTTTCATTTTGGAACTTTTTTGTCATACACAGTCACAACTCTGAAATGAGAACAGGCTGGAAAACAGCCATAAATTGCAGACTCAACATGAGTGTGATTTTTATTTCCAGTGGTGCCATGTTTTTGCTCTTCAATTCCCACAGATCTACAACAACAACAACAAAAATGTGCGAACAGTCACATCTGAAAATATGTGTCAGAAACAGATCAACAGAATGCCAAATGTCAGTCATGGGGTGCATCTCAATCAGCTCCCTAGTTCAGTAGTCAGGGCACTGATCAGGGAGTCGGTCATATTAAGGGCTGTCTCAATCGCAGAATCCTTCTAGTGCACTGAAACGTTTGCTCCCAAAAAAGTCCCACAATGCACCGTGAAAACCAGGGTGCAAATGTTCCCTTAACAGTAGTTCTAAAGCATGAAACATAAACCACATGAGCCTGCTCACTACACATAATGACATGCGATAGAAAGGTGTTTACCAGCCGTAGCAAAATTTTCCGGAAAGTTCGCTTTGGCAAGCTGTTTCGAACTCCTAAAACAAACTCCAAATGAACTTCATTTTGGCCTAATTTTGTTAAAAATGACATCACATCAGTTCGTTCTTCAATTTAGCTTGAAGTATTTCGGGCCTTTAGATTTAGGGCTCTATCATACACCCGACGCAATGCAACACCAGGCGCGACGCAAGTGTTTTTTGCTAGTTTCAGCCCTACGCAGTTATCATTTTCACGTCCAGTGTCACATTGTTTAAATAGCAAATGCACTCGCGCCCATCTGTAACAACTGCACCATTGACCAACATAAACCTGGTCTAAAGTATTTTTTGTGTTATTTAAAGGGCACGTTAGTAATATGCACCTATAGGTGGGTGCACAACACGCGTACACTCTGCTTATTACATACACAGGGATGAGCAGCAGCACACAAACATTTTTAAATATTAAAAATAAAAGGATTCCTCTCTGGAGAAGTGTTCAGTCTTTCCACTCGCAAATTCCGCCATGTAAATAGCGAATCCGCCATGGTGCAAGTGCAACTGGCTTTTGAAGGGAATGGGAGATGAGACTCTGATTGGTTTATTGCATGTTACACCCAAACACACCCATGACTCATTGAGAGACTAGGTACAACTCTTTTGGACCATGTGCCTGGCGTGCCGACCGTTAAAAGTGGATTCAGACATGTCCTAAGTGCACCTGCGCCATGCGCTTCAGACAGTGCGCTCAGATTGTTAAAATAGGGCCCTTACTGTCCTTACCAGTGCCCAAATTCATGTACGCGATACTACTGATTTATGACCTAGTAAGCTAGGGAGCTGATTGAGACACACCCCTCATGTTTATTCTAGGGTTATGTGTGTTGCCAAAAAGACCAATGGGTTAGCTTAAAAAAAAAAACCATAATAACACTTGTGGCTGTCTGCTTAATATCTCCTAACACTTTATTTTAATGCTCCCAAACAGATATTCTACTGACTATAAGTAACTTTGCAACTACATGTCAACTTATTCTACTAACCCTAACCTAAGAGTCTACTAACAGTCTACTAATAAAGAGTTTGTTGACATGTAGTTGCAAAGTTACTTATAGTTAGTAGAATGTCTAAAGTGGACCATCAAATTAAAGTGTTACCAAAAACAGTTATGGAGAACCAAGTCATAATGTTACGAAACAATAAACACTCCACACAAATGTCCTAGCCTGCTCTCATGAAAAAACGTGAGATTGTGTTTATTAGGAGAATTTTTGATTCTATGTTCAGTAGGTTTTACTTCATGCAAGATTTTTTTTCTCTGAGCCCTAGGTAGCAGACAGTCATGACCTTCTCAACATAATACTTATTGATTTTACATGATCAGGTGAAAAGGTCACACAGTAAAGTAGTGAGGTGGGGCAAGACATACTGAGGCATTGTGAGATGTTGTACACATCAGAGTGTGAAGGGAAAGTTGCATGGTTTTGTGTGCAGAGCATCTGTGTTCTCCCTATAATTTGTAAATATTATTAAAAACGTGTGCATATTTGTATGTGCTGTTACAGTGATTCTTTAGAAATTACACAAAATATGTTAAAGTGTCCCTCAAATATTTTTTCGAATATTCCTTTTCATGCAGTGTGTAATATAGCTGTTTGTGAATGTATATATTGTCTCCCAAAAGAAAGAATAGACTCTGACGAGTCGTCTGTACTTCAAATCCCACTGTGTGACGTATACACTTTCATAATGCCCGCCTATGTTGTATGTTGCCCGCCCGCGAACAACTTGACCCGCCCTCAAACACATCATTTTACTGACGACTGCTTCTCAGATCTCGGAGTACAACACGAGATTCACAAAACGCTTGCTCTTGAAAGATGGGTCAGTACCCAGTTCATTTGTTCATTTGGACCAGCTTGCTCCTCAGAATCACAACCTTTAAATATGAATAATTATAGATATATTTTCTACCGGGTGTTAAAAATATGTAGTTTTGTGTTTTATATTGTGTAAGTTTCCGGCTAACTGGCTAACTCACGTTATTACTGTCTTACTGAAATACTTCTGCTCATCAGCTGTGAGCCACTATTACTTAAAACTGTGTCTATTAATGCAGATTGTCTGTCGTTCTTACTACTTTGAGTAAAGATAAAAGATGGAGCAAGATTTGTTTGCAAACTTTAATGTTACATCAGTCATTCACGTTAGTGCTGGGCTAATGTATGCGCTGTTATTGATGCAGTCCCCGCATGTGCACCGCAAAAAAATATAAATATACACATGGGTTTGTTGATGGAAGTACTCTTGTTAATGCTGATGGTGAGGAATTACAGCTGCAACATCTCATAATGTACCTCAAAATGAGTAGCGTATCACTGAGAAACGCTAGTTTTTTCAATGTCTCATCCTCGGACTCGCGCTCGGATTGATATGGAAAAATCGACGTCATCATTACTGTCTTTGCAGTGTGTTCAATCACTGAGCTTTAGAAAGCCTCTGGAGCTTAAGTTCAGTTATGGTAATGGCCGTTAAGCTTCCGACGCATGCTTTTAGCGGTAGACCAATCACAACAGACTGGGCCGTCTGGCCAATCAGAGCAGAGTAGGCTCTCGGAAAAGATGGATTTAGAGAGACTGATTCATCCGTCGAGTGGTTTGAGAATCATTGAAAAATGTGGTGATGTGAAATGTATATTATTAGAAAATTAAAGTGATTTTTGACCTTTAATGCATGTAAACCTGTTGTAGAAGACAAAATTAGAAAACTTTAAAACAGCATAATAGGGGCACTTTCAATGAATTTCAATGAATAATATAATTAATATTATATATAAACACAACAATGTCTACTGCGTTCAATATTTGTGAGCATTTTAACATTTGTGTTTTAGAAATGGCCTGTCAATATGTTAACATTGCATTGTACAATACCTAGAAATACTAATGAGATCACTTTTGTAATACACATTTCCATACAATAGAGCATCTGGGTTTTTTCAAGCTAAAATAGCAGACAGAACAATACTGAAGACAAGGGGGGAACGTCTCAGCTGGTGGCTATAGCAAATGAGACCAGAAAAAGCTGTTTTGCCAATCATGTTGAACGACAGATTCATTGGGGAATTGTTTGAATTATGGATTCTCAAGGAATTCCTCATCCCTGAGACAACTGACAAATTGGGCCTTGACACTTGCTTTGTAGGGCTTTTGAAAAAGTCAATGAAAAAAATGAACAGCAGCCAGTCTGTCTTATCCTGTGAGATTTTAATTGTGCTTATTAAACATTCCCTGAAGGATGCATGTTGTGGCAGATGTACAAGGTGTGTTGCTGAAGCATGTAATGTAAGCAGAATTTCCCTCAGTGTGTTTCACAACTACTACACCATTTGTGTAAGCATTGACAAGTGATTTTTTTATTAGAGCGATTAGGTTTTTGAATTGATTATTGTGATTAGTCATTTTCCAAACAACACACAAGAGCTTCATTTCTAAGTCCTACCTTTGCTTTTGTTTGTTTGAGTTTGATCTGGCTCCGAGATAAAATGCCACAGTTGAGGTGCAATTTCAATCAGATTACAGATTATCCAGACTCGAGAAATGAAATCTGTTAGAACTAATCCAACAATATAACTAATCAGCTTACTCTTTGCCTCGCTGCGTATGCAATATGGCTTGCTTATTTTCATTGAAAAAGAAAGCAGGATGAAAGACAACCATTATGACAAAATCACTTCTAATCTCAGATATTATGGTATCTGAGTGCTTTTCTTCGAAATCCAATGTATCAAGCTCAAATGTGTGCATAAATATTGCATCTTGTTGAAATGAACGAGTCAGTAGGTCACTGTGATAAAGAATGTACAGCAATTGGCCTATCATGAAGGTCATCACTGTGTGTGTGGAGCATCTTATCGTAAAATTAGATCTCTGGCCAAAATCTACTCCATCATCACTCATGAATATTTCAGACCCCCAACATAACTTGGCTGTTTGAAATTTTTATTTTACAACTGTGTAAAGATATGCCTCAGAAATCATAAATATTTATGCCGTTTCTCCGCCTCAGTTATCTAAAATGATTCCCGGGTGTGGATGCTGTGTAGTATCACATCTCTGGGCAAAGCTTTGCCAGCAACATTACTAATTACTATAATTAATTCTCCATGTTTGGCATCTGTGTATGTCACCTAATTAGCAGATGTGGTTCTATTCACTCATATTTCAATGGTTTGCCTTGTGAAAGAAAGGGTAAATTAGCTGTGCAATAAGGCTCTTTTGACCCTCTCATCCTTAAAAGGCAACAACAACATATTTTCAAAGAACACATGCAAGATTGGTCACAGTATCCAGCTTTCATCTGAAAGCTGTGAAGGTGATGGCAGATTGTATTTTGTGAGCATATACTGATGAAATGTTCTGTCTTATATTGATAACTTCTTGGCCTGTCAATGCTGTGATGATGGTTTCATTCCTTCATCCATCACATGTTCTTGACTTCAGAGAGATGTGTGATGGGGAAACAATGAAGGGAAGAGACTGTTATTATGAAGAATCACTATAATGAATCTGCACGAGAGAGCAAGAGAGCAACTTCACATTCAGTTAAAGTTCAATGCACTGTCTATTTAATTGATAATGTCATATTGAGTCTGGGTTACACTTTATTTCGATGGTCCACTATAGACATTCTACTAACCATAAGTAACTACTATAACTAACTTTGAAACTACATGTCAACTTATTCTACTAACACCAAACCCTAACCTATAAGTCAACTAACTCTCATTAGAGTATTAGAAGACTCTTAGTGGACTGTTAGGTTAGGGTTTGGTGTTAGTAGAATAAGTTGACATGTAGTTTCAAAGTTACATATAGTCAGTAGAATGTCTGTTTAGGAGCATTAAAATAAAGTGTTAGGAGATATTAAGCAGACAGTCTAATAATACTAATTCATAAGTGTTACCATGCTTTTTGGCGAATCCATAGTGTTGTAACTCTAAACTAAAATGAACTGAACTAAAATGTTCTTGCAATATATCAGGTCTATGCCCCATCCCAATTCTACCCTGAGTTAGGCTTTTTGCGATAGTCGGTGTTACCCAGTGTTCAGCCGCACACCAATTATATCACTTGCCCACCGTGGCACCACCCCCACTGTCATTAGTTCAGTTAGAGAACAGACACTAAAATTAAAAACTGAACGGATCTGCTCAATTGAGCGTGAGCCGAACAAGAGTCGCAGCACAGACCAGCAGCAAGAGTAAGATTTCATTTATGAATGAATGAATGAATGAATGAGGCATTTATATAGCACTTTCATATGTACTACTGTACACCCAAAGCGCTTTACACTCATGTCAGGGGTCTCTCCTCAGTCACCACCAGTGTGCAGCATCCACTTGGATGATGCGACGGCAGCCACAGTACAACGGCGCCAGTGCGCTCACCACAAACCAGCGATAGGTGGAGAGGAGAGTGGGTGATACAGCCAATTCAATGGATGGGGATTATTAGGAGGACATGATTGGTAGGGGCAAAGGAGGGAATTTGGCCAGGACACCGGGGTTATACCCCTACACTTTATGATAAGTGCCATGGGATTTTTAATGACCACAGAGAGTCAGGACCTCAGTTTAACGTCTCAGCCGAAGGACGGTGCTTGTTACAGTATAGTGTCCCCATCACTATACTGGGGTGTTAGGACCCACACAGACCACAGGCTGGCCTCACTAACACCTCTACCATTTATCATGTGACGAGAGTAAGGTGAGCTGACTGACAAGACGATGGTGGAAGATTTGGTTTCAAAGCGAAATGTAAAAGTGGCTATTTTGCAATATTTTGGATTTAAACCCAATGCTAAGGAACCTGCAAACATTGAGGCAATCTGTGAACTTCGCCTGATGAAGGGGGCGGTAACACTTCTAATTTACACACACACACACCTTCAAGCGCACCACAGGAATGAGGCTGCCGTGATTATTTGTTGTTAATAAAAGTGGTGTAACTGGTGTTGTCACACATCGATTAACCGGTGCAAAAATGGCCTTATTGTCACATCCCTACCCTGAGCCCTTTTAGATATGCTCAGAATTTACTTTTTAGCACATCGGGTAGGGAACATCTACATCAAGTTTGTCATTTCATGAAAGGGCCTTTAGCGAACCTAATATTTAACTAAATTAGTTCAATCTCCTGTTAATGAAATGTATCAGTCATCTAAAAAAAACCTTCTGTGTTTTGATTCGTGCATACTGTATAATCAAAAGACAACAAACAAGTGAAAAAGTCTGAAAATTGTCTTTTTGGCAACACACATAACCATATAAACATGAGGGGTGTGTCTCATTTAGTTCCCTAGCTTCCTAGGTCATAAATCAGTAGTATCGCATACACAAATTCAGGCACTGGTAAAGACAGTAAGCCTAAAGGCCCCAAAATACTTCAAGCGATAACGAAGAACGAACTGATGTTGTGACATGTGGAACAAAATTAGGTCAAAACTAAGTTCATTTGGAGTACGTTTTGGGAGTTCGAAACAGCTGGCCAAAGCAAACTTTCCGGAAAAGTTTGCTGCGGCTGGTAAACACCTTTGTACTACCATTGGTCCGTTACGACTACGTGATAGGTAGGTGTGCGCAAAGGCTCTGTTGGGGAGCATCAAAATAAAGTGTTAGCAGATATTAAGCAGACATTATACTAATACTCTAATGACTAGTAGTAGTTGACATGTATTTGCAAAGTTGCCTATGGTTAGTAGAATGTCTAAGGTGGACCATCAAAATAAAGTGTTATCTGAGTCTGTACTGTATGTAGAATTAATGTGATGCAGTCCTTTTTTTTTTCTTTTTTTAAAAAAAAGATTGCTAATGTGCACATCCATGGTTACTGGACTGTCAGATACATATTTTGGAACTGTTTCATAATAATATTATATAAAATTTCAGACATATTTTTAGCTACAATGCACGGTTGTCACGGTTTGAGTTTGTTTTGTGATCTCTTCTGTTCAGATATTCATACAAGATATTCTGTGGGCCATGAAACTTGTGAAAATGACCAAAAACGCTGGCGGTGACTGGCAAATTTCATGTTTACGTTCACTTAAGACATAACTGACTATGTTTAATTGACAAGACAGGCATTTTGACATAATTTTGTGTGATTATTCGCGCTCTGTGAGACGCGTTGGCGCGGTTAGGATGTGTGTTGCTGTGCCGCGCGAGTACCTAACTGACAGATACTTTCCCGTCTATGTGCACTTGAATATAAATTGGCAAGGCTTACAAATGTGCAAATTATCAACTTCCGTGAAGATGCAGCACTGGCCTGAGCGGGCAAGTGACAGTTAAGTGAAGAGACCTCCTTACTGAAGTGAAAGGGTTGGCTGGTGTCACTACAGTGACCTGGGTCGCCAGAAGCAAGCAATGGAGTTTGCACTGCTGGACAAACTACATAATTACACCATTTACAAGCATTTTATCTGCGTTATATGTTCTGGAAAAAAATTCATATCGGTGGCATATCTGCTGCATATATGCCGATGCCGATATATATATATATGACAGGCTCATACCGGCCGATAAATTGGCAGACCGATAAATCGGTCGGGCTCTACAACCAATGGTGGCTTTCAGAACAGCTTTTCTGAAACGGTGGCTTTTTTTTGGATTTATTGTCAGTACTGGGAAATAAAGTTCACAAGGGTAGGGTACTTTACTGTGTGTGTGGATGGTTGTGTTCGTCCGATCAGTCTGTGGCACTGCTCAGGTGTTATGAGAGCCCAGGTTGTTCTGATAGTGGCCTTCAGCTCTTCTGCATTGTTGGGTCTGCATATCTGCATATCGCATCTTCCTCTTCACAATACCCCATAGATTTTCTATGGGGTTAAGGTCAGGCGAGTTTGCTGGCCAATTAAGAACAGGGATACCATGGTCCTTAAACCAGGTACTGGTTGCTTTGGCACTGTGTGCAGGTGCCAAGTCCTGTTGGAAAATGAAATCTGCATCTCCATAAAGTTGGTCAGCAGCAGGAAGCATGAAGTTTCTGACCATGTCCATCCCTTTATGACCACCATGTACCCATCCTCTGATGGCTACTTCCAGCAGGATAATGCACCATGTCACAAAGCTCGAATCATTTCAAATTGGTTTCTTGAACATGACAATGAGTTCACTGTACTAAAATGGCCCCCACAGTCACCAGATCTCAACCCAATAGAGCATCTTTGGGATGTGGTGGAACGGGAGCTTCGTGCCCTGGATGTGCATCCCACAAATCTCCATCAACTGCAAGATGCTATCCTATCAATATGGGCCAACATTTCTAAAGAATGCTTTCAGCACCTTGTTGAATCAATGCCACGTAGAATTAAGGCAGTTCTGAAGGCGAAAGGGGGTCAAACACAGTATTAGTATGGTGTTCCTAATAATCCTTTAGGTGAGTGTATATATATATATATATACACACATACACAAATATGTAAGTATTTTGAGAGCGTAATGAGACTGACTCAATTGTCTCCCCACAATTCGCGGTGCTTCATGGGAGTGGGTGGAGCTAAAGAGCTCTTTTGGTGAGTTTTGCTTGTGGTGACTCTAATTGGTGGAGTTTTCTGTACAGTATCATGGGTAATGTAGTTTTTCACAATGAATTCAGCTCCTAAACACTATCATTTTAAAAAATGAGTTGAAATAACGCAGACTGACGGCTTCAACAGAAGCAAATACCATGGAATAACAACCACTTCGCTCATAGTAGGGCTTTAAAGTTTTACAAGTTATCATTAAAACTATAATATGATTCATAATTACATGCAACTAACCTTAAACCAAACCCTAATCCCAACGCTATGTAGTTAATTAATATTACTCAGTACTTAAATGTATAAGTACACTGTATTAAATGTAAAATTACACTATTACGCAAGGACACCTTCAAATAAAGTATAACCCAAATATCTTGCTCATTGTTAATTAATGCATTAACTAATGTGTACTAATGGGACCTTATTGTTAAGTGTTACCAAATTATGATTTCTGCATGGAGAACAAACTAAACAGGTAAAAACAATCCTTTAGACTGAATCATATCTAGAGATCAGAAGGTCATAGACATTTGGGGTGGGCTCTTTTGACTTGGATCACCTATCGATTACCCAGAAAGCTTTAGCAGCCATAAAGCAACATGCTAAAATCCAGACTACTCCAAACATCTTGGCACTGTTTTTACTGTTGTACTGTTTTTACACTCGCAAGTGCCACTCACTTTTTCTTCAGATGCTATCAAAATGTAATTTTGATTAGTATACTGATAAAATAGATTGGGATATCTGAGGTGAATCTTCACCTCACAGCAGTGCACTGTAATTGTGGTTGACTTTCACCCCAATGATAGATTGCACACCATCTTAAAGCATAAATCATTTTGGCCTGCAGGCGTGTCCTTGATACTGTATCATAATTTGATGAGGCATTTCAGTGTTGCCTTGTAATGTTTCATACGACAAAATCAATGCACAGTATGTTATATACAATTGTCACATCCATACGAAATGTTCCCTTTGTTTAAAGCTTTATAATATATCTTTATAATACATGTTTTATAAGTACAACTACTGTATGAGCAGTGTTTAAAGGAAACAGGAATAAATCTTGTCATATTCTTGGCTTAGCAGAGCAGCAACATGTGATCGGAACATCAACATGTCATAGCTGATACCAAAATAGAATGTGTTGCTTATGACATTTTGTCATGCGATACAGTGAGCAAGAACAGCCGCATTGTCAGAACACACTACAGCTTCGGAAAGGTCTATGTGACATTGATAACAGCAGCATTATCATAAACGTGTGAATATCCAGCTGGATAATAGTCCCTGGAAAGAAAGACAGTTGCAAAAAACTGACTTTCCTTAAGCAAAATAAAAAAGAAAGAGTATTAAATAAATAAAATAAAAAATAGCTATGTGATATATGGCCCATGCTATGGAAAGACGCACAGCTTTTATACTCGGGAACGACCACTAAATCTACCTATATCTGTCTAGAATTTACTAAATCATGATCTTGCCTTTAAAAAAGTGGTGCCATGGTACGGTGAAGGTGTTAGAGAGCATTCTGATATATTCCAAGGCACTGAATGATTTGCATATCCATATGCCATGGCATTGAACGATTACCATATTTATGTACCTTTGCATTTACATTGGACTCCAAGGAAAACCATGGCACTTCCAAGTCAAGCGCGTTATACAATATAGATTGTTTTAAAGCAGCTACACTTTAAATTACATGTTGTAAAATGTAATCAATTACGAAGCAAATTTATTTTCAGCTGTAAAGCAACTCTACATAAAATGATAGTGTCATTATTCAGCTTAATCTCATGTAGTATTGCGGCATCCTTCATATCTCAAAAAAGTCTTTAGTTTCATTAGATTTATAAAAGACAGATAAGCTTTACCGACTCTTTCCGAAAACAGCCAAAGTTGTGGAGGAGTGCAGTGGGCGGCACTAAAGACACACACACACACACACACACACACACACACACACACACACACACACACACACACACACACACACCTATGACAAACACACACACACACACCTATGACAAACAAACACACACACACACACACAATACATTTGTGGCATTATCCCTCCCTGGATAACTTTCTATTTACAACACGTCCGTGATGTTTACATTTATATGCACTTAGGTGCCGATTGCCAACAAAACAGACATTTGATGCAGTTTCGACTCGTGACCGGGAATAAACAAATACACTTGCAGAACTCTGTTGCTGCTCCGGTAAAACAAACTGCATCCAATGTTTCCTTAACACTGGGTTATTTAGGAAGCTGAACAAGGTTATCTTTTCCTCACAACCATACAAGGAATTCCACCCATTTTGACGTAATACATGGCTATACTCAAAAAAAAACTTTCCAAAACTTGTTCGAATCCAGAAGGAATGTATTTGGCACAGAAATACTCTGTCATGCATCCAACTTTTTTTTTTCATGTTTAGCATGAGCATCCAACTCTTTAACAGTGTAAATAAGTCAGAATGCATGAAATAGCATTAGACCCCCCCCTTTAATTTCAATGAACTGAATTGAAACAGTGTTGCAAAGTTCAATTTCAGCTATGAGCAGCTCTGCAGAAAACAATAGTGTCGTGATTCAGCTCCAGTCAGTTCAGTGTTAATTCAATTCAGTTCAATAACGGCATCAATGTTGCAAAGTTAGTGTCATTAAACAGCTCAATTCAGTTAAAATTTTGTTCATCCATGTGTGACGGAACGGCTGCCTCCCCCTTATTATCAGCGCCACCCTGTCCCTTAAATCGCTGCCCTTTGCCAGGTTCCCGACAGGACTGGGTGTGAGAGAGAGGAAGGATGCAGTAACAACCAGGACTGGTGGCTCGTGATGAGGCACACCTGAATGTAATGGAGTCTCGTCACCACCACTGTTAAATAGAGGGTATGATTTGGAACACGCCCCCTCCGCCGGGACTGAGTGGCAGAAGAGCTGCTGCATGCGTTAATAGAGGAAACTGTGAAACGCGAGTAAAACAAACGATTATCAGTTTAAACTAAAGGTTGGACTCAATATAGTGTTCATTACAACTTATCAAAAATCTAGTGATCCATGGATATTGACATGCAGCCAGGAATCGTGTTTCCTAACATTCAAATGAACCTGATTTTGACGCCTGGGATATACATGAAGCCAATTTGCCTGTGAACGCTTTATATAAATACAATACAGGTAGGTCTAAATCTGGGTGATCACTTATATCAATGTTATATATATCATCATATCGTCCAGCCCTAACACTTGTATAGTTTTTGTCTGTACATCTAATTATGCAAAATATAAGATGGTAAATATGTAATCAGTTGTCAATACAATATATAACAATACTATATATATTGTATGATTTCACCCTAAAATTCAACCTATTGACACAAAATTATATAAATCCACGTTTCGCTGCCTGGAATCTAGTTGTTTCTGTGAATTACAGTGAATTGTGAATTGTCTTTTTGCCACTCAGTGGGCGTAACTGCAGTCACTCCGGTCGACAGTGATATCACGTGCATACCCTCTATACCGAGTGTGCCTCTCCTCAAGGTACCAGTCTACCCTTCTAGAATACCTCCCATACCTCCATGTCCCCACGGTCCGGATGGGAAGCATTTTGGCCGGCAGGTTAGGATGCCTGGCCGCCATTCCCTCTCACCACAGCCTCAGGAAAGATGAGCTGCTGAGGACAATCCGCCACCCCTCGCACCCCGGACCAGAGAGGGGAACGCATGTGGCCATCGGACCCCGTCCCCTTACCTGGACCCATCCTGGCTCAACACTGCCCCCTCTTTTACGATTCCCTGTTACAAACGAGGACACCAGATCCTCTGTTTATTTGGTCACTTTTGAACACTTTTTGTCCCTTTTTGGACATTTTTATGTCTTGCTTATATCTTTGCTAAATAAAAGCCTCTCCAAGGCCTGACGGCACACCCACTGTGTCTGTCGTTTGCTCCTCCCGCCACATATGGTAAATGTCCAAAAAATCATGCTAGTACCCAGCAAGCGTTTAAAAGACATCTAATAGCTGTCCAAACACAGCCCTGACGTCTAGACTAAAACAAGGCAAAATTTGGGCTGTCAGTGAAAATTTCATAGACGTCTAACCTTACCCAAGAATAGACTAGTCATCTAGAACATGAACATGTCAGAGAAATGAAACCATTTGACTTTGCTTACATGATGGAATATCATACATCTCATAAGTTATTTTGGCAAAAACGACATGTAACCAAACTCAAGGTTATTTTGGCTAGAAGTGGGTTACTCATAGCCGGACTATATCGGGTCTATAGTTAAACGAGACTATAGACGGCTATTGAAATGGCAGCTATTGCTTGCTGGGTATTTATCCATGCTATGATACTTCATGTTTTGTTTTTTTTGTTAGCGTAGCCAGCTAAATGACATTGGTACACAATGAAGCAGATGCATATTCTGCACAAATAAAGAGAATCTTACTTGGTAATAGCTGCCATGAGGCCAGTGTTACTATCTATTCTTGGTAGTGGTGCAAATGGCCAGATAAGCATAGAGGCTGTTGGCTTGGACCAGTAGCATAGTGGTTTTTCATGTGCGAACTCAAATCAAATTTTGTTCTGAAAATGTAAAAATCTAGTTTTTAAGATGTGACATACTTGGAGCTACCACAGCTTTTGAAATACATGTTCAGATAAATGTATTTTCTCTGTCTTGCAGGTGAACGAGTGACCCAATGAAGTGGAATACTACTTTATCGGAGTGCTGGAAGAGAAGTCACCTTGCCCCAGTTCTCCGAGAGCACAGGCAGAGAGACAGACATCTCTGATTGTTTGTTGCCAGTAGGGAGACGGGAAGGTCAGTAAACAAAACTAGACTGCATTTCTCCTGCTGCAGTGTGTCATTCTGCCTGATGTTCAACTCATGTCAGTACAGGAAGAGATGTTTGGATCCCTGCTTGATAGATCAGCGAGTGACTGCTGTCAGTGTAAACACTGACATTAGAAATACCAGGAATGCGACGTCAGTGAATACAAATTAAGATTTTGATTTGAATTATTTGGATCTTTGAGCAGAGCTGATGCAGGGTTGAAATCTACTTTTATAGCCTAATATTCAGAACAAAACTGTTGGAGAATGATAATTTGATTAATGACAAAATCTTTTGAATTCTGCGTAATAGGCTGCACAATTAATAATATTAAAAAGGGGCTATATGTAAGAATTGGCATGTATTAATCAATTTTTTATTGGCAATGTGTGAACAGCTTGTAACAATTTAAACAAGACCCCCCATGACTTCTTAGGTTGTCTATGACATTTTTTCCTGGAAAATCAAAGGAAAATAAAGTTTACGCGTGCTCCCTAGAGCCTCTCTCCCGTTCAATGACACATGAATTCTTACAATGTCAGTGTGTCATGCAAAGGCATTCAAACTATAGCCTCGCACAGCCAGATCTCTATAGATTATAGTCTCAAATAAACTTTATAATCTATCATAACAGTGTCATTTTAATGACCTCATCTGTCGACATGACGCCGGTGAATTGCAGAGCTGGTGCAAACACATCCATATCTCTATGATCAGATGCTTTCTTAACTGCTGTTTTCTCACCGTTGTCATTTTTGTTGTGTGTTTTTGTTATTGAGAGGAAAGGATGCAGCACATATTTACATATTCATCTAATCGTTGTGTGGATGGCGTTGAGATGTTTGTTAAAAGTTATAACTTCTTTTTACTTCTAAATGAAGAGCTGTGAGTAATTGAATCATGTTCAGGCTCTTGTACATTACAAGTTCACAAGTGCGAGCACAAACAATAAGTCGCTGCTGCAGTTCACTTAACGGCCACCGGTGTCGCTAATAACAAGGGTTTCTGAATTCTACATATAACCCCTTTAAATTGATATTGCAATATAAAATAGTGTGATTATTAAATCACACAAGGCAATTTAATTCAATTAATTATCATCTACATATCGTCTACTGCTTGCAAATAAAGAGCGGTCTGTTCTGCCATCCTGATATAATGCTTTTAGAGCAACTCGCTATATGTGCTTGCTTGACACAAACTCCACCTGGCATTGCTCTAAGTTTAGTTTGATTTATGTGGTATTCTATTCTATACATTGTTGTTGTTGTTGATATTATTATTTAGTTATTGTATTAACAAAATATATTTAAGTTGCCTCAGTTACAAAAAACGTATCAAATCATATTGTCCATGTCACAACTAACGTGCATCAAAAAGAGGTTTGAGTCCAATTTCTGGTTCCAGTACAATGTGAATGCAATGAGAACTGCATAATTTTTTTCTTCACTTTACTTTGGGGTCAGCTGAAAGAGGTTTGTGCTTTTGTTCCTTTAGCCTTAAAGCGTAACTCTTTCTTTTGGGCAAAACATGATGCAATTTGGAGACAAAACACATTGCTTGCAAGTTTGTAGTTTTTGCACACCCTTTTGAATTTGAGAGTTGCTGTTTCAGTGTGATTTTCATGTTCTTTTACCCTTAATATCTATCTAAGCAGTAGGAATATGAGATGCTTTATGCCCAAAAATCACAGTGTTTGTCAAAATAATTACAATTATTAAAAATTGTATAAATTGCTTAGTTCTAATGTGAAAGTCAATAAACTATTAACTAGATTTCAATAGCACTTCTGTGCTGACTAGAAGTTGAAGTTGCAATATACAATATGATGAGGTGCTGTAATTTAGAAAAAAAGGGAAAATATTTTTGCTGTTGTAAATGTAAATGTCTTGCATAAACGAACTTGACTGACAACTGTAGGGAAAAGAATGAATGGATAGATAGATAGATGGATGGATGGATGGATAAAAAAGTACAGACTGACAAATTTATGCAGTGGGATATTATTGAACTAGTTACAGCTCTGAACACATCACTACCAAATGCAATAATGGTTTTAAAGCAGCTATTATCTGGTAAGACACAATTTATTATTACAATTAATTGATCTATACCCTGCATATCAAAGACAAGTCTATTCTGAATTAGATCAGATCACTACTGTACCAGTACGCCATTATATAATGCCTCAGATGACTGATTCATTCAGTGGATTGGCTAACAAGACTGTGTTAAGTGCATATTATGTAAAATCAAGGCACTGCTTATTTTATATTTATTTATAGGTTTTATCTTGTGACATTTGTTCCATAATCCACATTTCAATATTGGTGGCCACAAATAAGTTCTTTAAAACAAAAAATACTTTGCCATTCAACTCATATAGACAGTTTGTGAAATAATGGTGTATAGTTCAGATCAGTGGTTCAAACCTGGTCCTGGGGACACATGCCCTGCTCTGCACACACTTTATGTCTTCCTTAATTAAAACACCTGATCCAGATCATCAGCTGATTAGGAGAGAACTTCATGAACCGAACGAAGGCCCCATCCACACGAAGCCAGAGCTTTCCCTATCCGATCTTTTTTTCCCTTGTTTCAAGAAATATCTGCGTACACACGAGAGCACTGAAACCGACTCAAAACGATGTAGTATACATGCCAGACCAGTATGTGGCGCTGTATTTCTGCCACAGAAATACACTAAAAACGGAGAAGAAGAGTTGAGGCTAGAAGGGGTACAGCAATTGTAGGAAGTGAGGCAAAACCTCACAATAAAATGACAATAAATATATTTGCTACTTACCAGATGTTTTATTAACGCCTACACCTACCCAACCCTTAACCTACCCTTACAATAATGCAAATACAGTAATTAAATGACGCAATATTGATGTGTGCATGCCCAGTGCCCGTAGTTGTATCCCTTTCTAGTCTTTCCCGTGCGGGACATGGTGTGATGACATCACCGTTTCACAAAATATACAGATTGGCTGTACACACGAAAACACAAGGGTGTCGTTTTCAGATTTATCCACTTTGGTTTAAAAAAGTATCGGTTTCATGCTCCCAAAACGCCGGATCCGTGTGGAAGAAACGCTGATACGGTACAACATTTTTACGTATACAGCTAAACACGTCTCTGTGTGGACGGGGCCTATGTCTCAATCATCTCCCGAGCTCGATAATCAGTATAATGTGTACACAAATCCAGGCACTAGTAAGGACTCTGGCTCACTGCACAGTACATAAGTGTACGTAGAACGACTACTTTTAATGTCAATAGTGGTATTAATCAACAACAGACAGGACCTATATCTGTTTTATATAATTTATTATGCTGTGTAAACACATTGTTCTGTTACATATCCTTACAACATTTAAGCCGAATATTAATTATAAATGTTAAGATGTGTTCACTAGTGTTTATGCTGACATATAATAAAAAAAAAAACTTTTACCATGTGTCATTATACAGTAGTTATTGAGTGTTTTGCACTTCAGAAATTTGACGTAATGTCCGGTAAGAGAGCATAGTGAGTGTAGATGCTCACTGGTTTTTGCGGTGTATTGTGGGATTTTTCAGGGAGCAGAAAACGAAATTCGACCGGATTGCTTCGGTAGCGTAAACGCTCATGTGGTCGAATGCGTGAATGCGTTGAAACAGCCACTACAGACCGTCTACTCTCCGCTAAATGACCTAATGAGTAAACATTATGGGAAGCGCGCTAGCAAGACGGGATTTGAACTTTGTCGGCTGGAGACCCAAGTTTGGTTTGAAGATGAAAAACATACCAAGCACAATGTTCTCTCACCAATCCTCATTTCTAACACACACTCACAGCGTTTGTCGTGGTCTTGTGGCTGTCAGAGCAGAAACGAAAACTGATGCTCTTGTATGTTTTCCTGTACATTTACTCGCCCATAGACCCTCCCCTCGAAGACAGGGACAGAAGTGTTTGAAAGTGGACAAAAGAGACAGATTAAAACACCAGGTGTGAACAGGAATGTGTCTCCCTCGTCTACTTGTGATCCGATCGACCAAAACGCATCTTAATACCAGGTGTAAACAGGGCCTCAGTGTCTCATATATGAGAAACATACAAAATGTGCAGATTGATGTGTCCCCAGGACCAGGATTTTCACTGGTTTAGACATTTTTGTTGTTTAACAGTTGTCTCTTGCTAGTTCCAGATTTTTATTTTGATGGCATTAGATATTGCTTTCCTGGAAATGGTTTATAAAACATTTTACTATTGCAGTGGTTATTGCAACTGGTTCTTGTAGTATAAAGATGACGCACAACAGGAAGCAGTGGGCTTTAATTGCCTCCCAACAGATTTCTGCCTCACAGAGAAATCGGGTTAATTGTGTGGGCTGGGAAAGCCATTTCATGACCTTTATCAAGCATTACCAAACACAACATTTCTGAAGCTTTAATGTTTACAGGTTTGCCTCCTATTGCGCATGAAATGAGTTGGCTAGCTTCCAAAATACAAAGGCCAATCCTTCTAGATAACATTAATTTGTACACAAAGTGTCACACAGGACATTATAAAAATTATGTATATCCATATATGGTTAGGTTTAATATTTATTATACAGCAGCAACCAAATAATACAGTTAGTTGGGCTTTTTTTTTTTCAAATATTACTATTACTACCAGTCATTGCACAAATATTAGCACACAAGTCATCCCACACTATTTTTGCTACAGACACCTCAGATTGTGCATTAGTTTTCTAAGAAATTTGACTTGGGTTTTTCATAATCCAGGCCCACTAGAAATATGTGACTCTGGATACATTCCTGCAGAGCTGCAATTTTACTGAGGTCTCCAGCTGAGTTGACCACCAGTAAAACACCACCACCTTTTGTTCTTTTTCACTCAAATTATGATTACAGGGGCATAATATTGATGAATAAAGGCTTATTTTCACACAGTTCCTTGCACAATACTATATCATGACCTCAAAACACTTTTACCATAGTGAATGATTTGTAAACAAATGCATTTTGAAATTTGCATTACATAACCAGCTCCATTTGTATCATTTTTATGACATCGTAAACATGCTTGGCATGTGTAGTAAATGTGCTCAGTAGCTCATCATTGCACTTGCAATGCGACATGCCAAAAAAGAGCTCAAAGCCTTGTAGAAGGAAGCTAAAATGGCATGGTTGCTTCAGCAAATATCTCTCGTTTGCTTTTGCTTACACTATCGGTTAGGTTTAGTATTAGAGGTATGTTCATTTCAAACACAATTGAGCATTAAGCTTTTAGCATTTGTTTTAAGCTTTTTTTCATTTCCAAACTGCTGTGATACGTGCTTTAACCAACAAAATGAAATGTTGGATACAGTCATGTTTAACCATTTTGGAGAAAATTAAACATGCTATTTAGTGCCAGTCTCTGGACATTTCACTTCGAAACTGACGTGAAAAGTGCTACAGGCAATGCAATATCATTTTGCAAAAATATACCTGCGGGCAGTTTTTTTTTTTTTTCCATCACAAGAAAAACAATGAGAAAAAAAAAATATTGCTTAAAATGCCTCTTCAAAATTAGGTGGACGATTCACCTAAAAGTGCAACGTATTTCAGGTTTTGCAGAAATGTAACCAGAATCACATATTTCCAGTGAGCCTGGATTGGACTTTCACCTACCAGATGATAAAATGAGTGAAGAAATCTCATTGACTTAAGTGTGAAAACAGTGTGAAAAGTCCTGAAATTATAACACATTTTAAGACACATTCAAAGACAAAATAACACACAATTAAATTAACTCTTTTTTTTTTTTTTTTTTTTTTCGCCAGCATTTTTTTTTTAAGTTGCCTGCCACCGCCAGCATTTTTGATACTTTTTACACATTTTTCATGTCCCAGAGAAGATTTTGTTGTATGAATATCTGAACATGCAATATATCAAAAGAAAGAACAGAGCCTCTGCTTAAACACAAAAAAACTGTTTTATTCAAGCTTCATGCATTCTTTTTTTATCAACACTTGAATTAATAAAAAATAATAATTTTGAGCAAAAACCTGAGAAATCACATTTTTGTCAAAGACTACATCCAGGTTGGATTCAGAACAATGATCAAAACACAGATTGAGTAGATAGAGTCCATCAACACCCCCAAAGCTTCACAGTCCTATAGCTCGTCCTGGGTCGACATTTCATTCAGCAACATTAGGTCACGTTATTTTACATATGCATATGATTACATATGATATCGCTCAGTAATCGTTCAGAAGATGTGTCATAGCGCCCCCTACCGTATAACAGTGAAAACATGGAAATACCGGAAATCTCTGTCAATGGCAGGGAGTTAAATGATCAAATACATGTCTTAAAAGGTTTAAGGAAAACCAGATTTTAACAGTTTTTGGTAATTTTCAGTTTCAAAAAGTCAAATGTAATTTATGTTATGGTATTTTCAAAATGTGCTATTTTTGATAATCATCTGTGGTTTATATGCAACAAACATGAACACTCGAATAACTGCTTATTGCCACTAGTACAATTAGCGTTGTGCTTGTGGGTTTTTGCACCACTCAATCACTTGCTTAGAAAGTGTAAAATTATTAACAATCAGGGATTAAAATTAACTTTTTCACTCACCGACCAATTTGGCTACTAAAGATAAGAAAATAAACCAGAATAAGTATGTCCCAGCTTATATATATAATATAATTTGGATCTCATACATGAATTTCTTATTCAAACAAAATCCTGTCATCCAGCCATCTCCTCCCTTCCTCTTTCATTCTCATCCTTTTCACCAAAAAAATTATTTTAGATGGACAGATCAATACAGTACAAAGAACAAAAAAACCCTGTGGTCTCAGGATGAGCCAGGGTCTGCTAAAATTGTAAGATGTTGGAAAGTAACAATGTCTTTACTGGTAACCAAATGCTCAAATGTCCTCAGGGCTCTCATCTTCAGGGTCCTCTGTATCATTGAGTACAAATTCGTGTGGCCTCACTCATATGAATTTGTACGATTTGTCTAAACCGCAGTGACGGGTAGGTTTGTGAAATTAGGCAGGGTTAGGGGTAGGTCATTTGACGATATCATACGATTTCACCACCTTGTAAAATACATACGAATTGTAGTGAGATCGGGTTGGTGAGGAAGCACTGTTTTTCAAGTATCGCCACATTATTATGTTTTTTTTAATCTTCGCTTCAATGCAAATGAACAAGCACGCCATGATTTGTTGCGAAGTGACGTGTGTGTTCAAGTAAGCCAGATATGCGCAGATTCTAAGCAATACGTTGCATGATGACTGACGAGTTGAGTATTTGCGCTAGATCTGCACAGATTTGGCTTACACAAACCTCCCCAGCAAAGTGAGTAAACATAATAACTAACCCGCCCAATTGGCTAGTGATTTGACAGCATACCCACCACAGTTAATTTTTACCCGCATTTGGCGGGTGTTAATTTCAAACCCTGTTAACAATGTAGTAAAATTAACAATACAATGCCATGCCAAGAACTATTTCAATTGCATCCGACATATTAAAATATGACTGCTGTAAAGTACACTGAAATGATGGCTGATTGTCAGCCGTCAGCTTAGCCAAAGCCCCTCAGGAGAGCTGTTTCCACACTGTATAAATGTTTAGCACTTCAGGTAAACCATTAGCTGGTGACCTGCCAGTAAACTGCCTACGTGCCACATGCTGTCTGCTGACAGTCAGCCAGTATGTCAGTGTACTCCGAGGGTGGATGTCTGTCCACCACCTGACCACTGTCTCTGCTGCTCTACTCCACCATCTGGCACTGCTCGCTCTCTTGAGACGGGATTAAGTGCGCTCGCCTGTCACACAAATGACAACAGTTCCACTGCAAACTCCAAGAAACGAGTGTGAAAAACTGCTTATTTAGAGTGCTAAGAGTGATGTTTTGTGTGTGTGTGTGTGTGTGTGTGTGTGTGTGCTTTCGCCCCACATACAGTCCTTGAGCTTTTCATACAAGTAGCAAGCTCCCTTGAGTATCATTGCTTTTGCCATTTCTATCCTTTGCCTCATGTGTAAGTTTTGCACATTGTGTTTGTATCAGCATGTTTTAGTAAAGTTAAATATTCGGATTCATAAATGTTAGTCGGGCAGATGATATTACTGCAACTGTTGCAATGATATATTAATGTGCTATAATGATGCAATTTCACACAAGACTAAAAAAAGACATTTTTATGGGCTTAGAAATAATCTTTCTCTTGCTCTTTTCTTTTTAATAAATTGGCATATCATTTGTCATACATTTATGTTTCAGTACTTAGTTTCTAAAAAAGACAAAATCACAAAAGAGTGTGCAAGACTGAATTATATGAAATGCTAAAAATTTGTCAACACTTCTAAAATTCAAAGATGATTACCAACGTGTTGATTACGTTTTTTCCCCCCGTCATGTAATTATGCCATCTTAACTCATAATCTTTATGTTATGAACAAATCATTAGGCATGATCCATTACTGTGAAAAATAAATAAATGTCACCACTACTACTCTATCTCTCTAACGATGGTAAATTTCATTCTAGCTGTCCAGTTTCCCAAGCTTCGCTCAATCTTCTGACTCTCTAAAGATCTGCTGCATTGGTTGAAAATATAATAATTATAATAAAAATTAATAATAATAATAAACTCTTTTGAAACTCTTTAAAGCAAATTTTCTACATGCACCATGTAAAAATATGGTGTGATAACAACAATGGAAAACATTAAGAGTTCCTTTCACTGGAAAGCCCAACCCCTGAAAAACAACCCCACACCATAATCCCCCCTCCACCAAACTTTACGCTTGGCACAATGCAGTCAGGCAAGTACCGTTCTCCTGGCAACTGCCAAACCCAGACTCGTCCATCGGATTGCCAGACAGAGAAGCGTGATTGGTCATTCCAGAGAACACGTCTCCACTGCTCTAGAATCCAGTGGCGGCGTGCTTTACACCACTGCATCCCACGCTTTGCATTGCACTTGGTGATGTAAGGCTTGGATGAGCTGCTCGGCCATGGAAACCCATTCCATGAAGCTCTCTACGCACTGTTCTTGAGCTAATCTGAAGGCCACACAAAGTTTGGAGGTCTGTAGCTATTGACTCTGCAGAAAGTTGGCGACTTCTGCGCACTGTGCGCCTCAGCATGCGCTGACCCCGCTCTGTGATTTTATGTGGCCTACCACTTCGTGGCTGAGTTGCTGTTGTTCCCAATTGCTTCCACTTTGTTATAATACCACTAACAGTTGACCGTGGAATATTTAGTAGTGAGGAAATTTCACGAATGGACTTATTGAACAGGTGGCAACCTATCACGGTACCACGCTTGAATTCACTGAGCTCCTGAGAGCGACCCATTCTTTCACAAATGTTTGTAGAAGCAGTCTGCGAAAAGCAGAAGTGGCGTTGGCAAGGAAGGCTATAATGGCATTTTGAATGGCACTATACTTTCTTCCTGTTCCGACATTGTGACACAGCAACCGCCCGGGAACAATAGGGGCGCGCCTCTGTGACGGGAGTGGAAGCTCACGTGTTTGGCTACCGGCACTCCAACCCGAACAAATATCCAAGCGTGAGTAGCTGGAGTATTCTATACTTTGCCGGCTGGCCCTTTGGCATTGTATAGAATGCCTAGGAAATGTGTGAAATATAAACCATTTCATACTTTGCCTACAAACTTCAGGCATTCTATATATTCCCTAGGCAATCTATACAATGCCGGATTTCACACATTGCCGGTAACATACATTCTATATATCTCTATCTATCTATCTATCTATCTATCTATCTATCTATCTATCTATCTATCTATCATATATATATACACTCACCTAAAGGATTATTAGGAACACCTGTTCAATTTCTCATTAATGCAATTATCTAATCAACCAATCACATGGCAGTTGCTTCAATGCATTTAGGGGTGTGGTCCTGGTCAAGACAATCTCCTGAACTCCAAACTGAATGTCAGAATGGGAAAGAAAGGTGATTTAAGCAATTTTGAGCGTGGCATGGTTGTTGGTGCCAGACGGGCCGGTCTGAGTATTTCACAATCTGCTCAGTTACTGGGATTTTCACGCACAACCATTTCTAGAGTTTACAAAGAATGGTGTGAAAAGGGAAAAACATCCAGTATGCGGCAGTCCTGTGGGCGAAAATGCCTTGTTGATGCTAGAGGTCAGAGGAGAATGGGCCGACTGATTCAAGCTGATAGAAGAGCAACTTTGACTGAAATAACCACTCGTTACAACCGAGGTATGCAGCAAAGCATTTGTGAAGCCACAACACGCACAACCTTGAGGCGGATGGGCTACAACAGCAGAAGGCCCCACCGGGTACCACTCATCTCCACTACAAATAGGAAAAAGAGGCTACAATTTGCACGAGCTCACCAAAATTGGACAGTTGAAGACTGGAAAAATGTTGCCTGGTCTGATGAGTCTCGATTTCTGTTAAGACATTCAGATGGTAGAGTCAGAATTTGGCGTAAACAGAATGAGAACATGGATTCATCATGCCTTGTTACCACTGTGCAGGCTGGTGGTGGTGGTGTAATGGTGTGGGGGATGTTTTCTTGGCACACTTTAGGCCCCTTAGTGCCAATTGGGCATCGTTTAAATGCCACGGCCTACCTGAGCATTGTTTCTGACCATGTCCATCCCTTTATGACCACCATGTACCCATCCTCTGATGGCTACTTCCAGCAGGATAATGCACCATGTCACAAAGCTCGAATTATTTCAAATGGGTTTCTTGAACATGACAATGAGTTCACTGTACTAAAATGGCCCCCACAGTCACCAGATCTCAACCCAATAGAGCATCTTTGGGATGTGGTGGAACGGGAGCTTCGTGCCCTGGATGTGCATCCCACAAATCTCCATCAACTGCAAGATGCTATCCTATCAATATGGGCCAACATTTCTAAAGAATGCTTTCAGCACCTTGTTGAATCAATGCCACGTAGAATTTAGGCAGTTCTGAAGGCGAAAGGGGGTCAAACACAGTATTAGTATGGTGTTCCTAATAATCCTTTAGGTGAGTGTATATGTATATATATATATAGAGAGAGAGAGAGAGAGAGAGAGAGAGAGAACAACAAATGACATATTACACCGTGTTACATTATTTATTTAACAAAAATAAAGCCAAAATGGAAAAGCCATGTTTGACAAACTAAGTACACCCTATGATTCAATTGCTTATAGAGCCACTTATAGCAGCAGCAATAATCAATTATTTTCTGTATGACAGTATCAGTCTCTCGCATCGTTCTGGAGGAATTTTGACCCACTCTTCTTTATAATGTTGCTTCAGTTCATTGAGGTTTGCGAGCATTTCTTTATGCACAGCTCTCTTAAGGTGCCGTCGCAACATTTCAGTCAGGTTGAGGCCTGGACTTTGACTGGGCCAGTGCAACACCTTGATTCTTTTCTTTTTTAGCCGTTCTGTTGAAGTCTGAGGTGTAGTTCTTGGGTGTTTCCATTTCTCTGGGCATTGCACGGTTTGACGTTGGGGTGAATTTGCTGGGAAGTCCACTCCTGGGAAGATTGGCAACTGTCTTGAATGTTTTCCACTTGTGAATAATCTTCCTTACTGTAGAATGATGGACTTCAAATTGTTTGGAAATGGCTGTATAATTGATAGCAGCAACAGTTGCTTCTGTAAGATCATTGCTGATGCCTTTCCTCCTTGGCATTGTGTTAACACACACCTGAAGGCTCCAGACCAGCAAACTGCCAAAACATCTGGTTTTATAGAGGTAATCACACTTGCAGATGATCAATTAATCAATGACATTTGATTAGCAGCACCTGACCGTTACGTACTCTCTTAATTTATGTGGAAGCAGAAAGGGTGTACTTAGTTTGTCACATGAATTTTGGCTAAATAAATGATGACACAGTGTAATATGTCATGTTTGGTACGAGCTGAATTACATCGTGAATTTAATATTTTAATCATTGCCTGAGTTACAGAGAACATTATTGGAAGGATCAAGTACATTTCTTTTAATTTGGTTATTCTACAATTTTTAATGAATGTTAAAAAAAAGATTGAGCTACTTAAGTGAATCTAAATGCTAATACACTACAGTATAATGGCATAATGTTTGACATATGAAAAGAGGACCTTTAAAATGACCTTCCCTTTAAATCACGCATACACACAGATCTAATCTGACAAAACTGAAGATTTTGTAAAACTTCACAGATACAAGAGAAACTCTCCAGTATTCAGTAATTGATTCTAATGCCATCTTTACAAAGGCAGCACAGAATCTGAAGTGGAATACTATGAAAACCATGACTTTTTAATGTGACAGTGGTGACACAAATGTGTTCACCTGAATCAGAATCAAATAACACACTGGATTATTGATGATGACATCCAGCAAAAAATATGATACACAATAAAGCTTATTAGAGTATTACCTTAGAAACATGTTAACGTCAAACTCTATTAAAAATAACGTGCGATTTAAGTCATCCATCAGAAGCCTTGCCAGCATATAGTGTTAAACCAGTCACTTATGAGGCAGCTTGAATGTTTTTGAACAGGGCTTAATTGTCATAGAAATGACAATGTCTGTCTCATTTACACAGGACCAATGGCTCATCAGTCACCTCAATACAAGTCTAAAATTTGAGTTCTTAACTTTGCTGTTTAAAGATGTATCAACGATTAAATATATCCTTAAATAAGAAATTCATTATGAAATAAAAGACATTCCCCCAATCTGGAAAATGAAAGTAAGAATTTTAGAAGAAAAAAAAGTAGCAGAATCCTTTTTTCTGTTGTGTTTCTCCTCTAAAAAACATTCTTATCTAGGAATTTGTTGAGTGGAACAATGCCTTCAAATGCCTTTTTTTTTTGAATGCTTTAGCCTGAAAAGATTATCTCAAATGTGCGCAGCTCTCAAAAATAAATGTTTCCATGACCCACAGTACAGGTTTTTGAATTTTAGGAATGTTCTTTTTCAATCAGAGAACTACTACACGTATCGTTCAGCAAGAACATTAAATGGATCCTTTGAAACTAAATCTAGGTCTGTAAATAAAAGGAGGAGTTATGCAATTTCCATTGACATAGCCCTGCTGCCTTTTATTAGTAAAATAGCTTTTAAATGTATTAAAGGTGCTGTATGTAAGTTTTTTTTTTGTGAAAGTACTAAAGCATACAAATACTATATGTTTGCAGATATTTAGGAAACATGCTAAGTTCACATACTCGTTTCTTATATAAACAATGCTACAGCCAGTTATTTTACTTTGAAATGTGTGTTCCTTGTCTGAATGTCTGTTTTTGTTTTGGTCTGTGTGATACCACACGTTGCCAGTTTACCCAATAGTATTTCAACACACTAGTTAGCGGAAGCCAGCGAACAAACTGGGTCAGAGATCGCAGATTCTACCCGACCTAAAAAGCCTCGGCATTCATCTAAAAAAAAAAAAAAAAAAAAAGCACATTAAAAAGCAGATTAATCAACTCATCAACTCAGAGTGTGTAAATCTCCTCACCTTCCATTGTCAATTACACTCATTCCTGTTGTGTGTCCTCAAACTGGCAACCCGCGTGAGCGTCGAGTCTGAGGAGGGGGGGGCGGGGCAAACATTTTATATTATGAAATATTTTGAATTTGGACTGCAGTACCCATTTTAACCACTAGCTGCCAGTATAATTGTTTAATAAGGCAGCAAATCTTTAGACATTATCACACAAGAAGAGTGCTGTTGTACTTAATATTTGATTCAGTCGTAGGTATTTATAGCTGTGTTAATATACAAAATATACAAAGCTGGGCTAATGAAAGGAGCAAATCTAACTGTATAATAAATGATAGCACCTCTGTGGGTAGCGATAACTGGATGTACAAATTATCTTTGTGACTCTTGTTCAGTCAAGTCATTTTGTAAGTGCTCATATGAATTAAGTGCCTTAAATCATTGATTATATGGTTACTGGTTACTGTCATCATATCTTTTAAAGATATTCAAGAATTTAGTTTGAGGCAGGAAGTATACTGCCACTTATAATTACTGAACACTATAGTCGTGTAAAACCAAGGTGGTGTGTGAGGTGTGATTTGTGTTTTAACACATCAGACAGCCCCTTCTTATCTAAAATGAATGGTTCTTAGCCAGAATGAGATGTAATATACATGATGAAAAACGTACAACTTGCAGACTAACAGTCTTGGTCTAGTGAGAGTGACAGGCCAGACTCTTTTGGTGAGCAGGGATGGAGAGACACACTGCGGGAACGGAAGAATAATTCCTGGTACTGTGAAAAGCATAATGCAGTATTGCTGGCTCATTATTTAATGAGATTAATTATTAGTGAGGAATCTGAACATGGAGTTTCAGATTTGCTTGTTAAGTTCAGTTGCTGATTGTTACAACCTGTCGTGCTTTCAGTTTCGTTTTTCAACAACTTTTAGTTTGTTAATTGCCATTTTCTGTGTTTCCTTTCTGTTTATGCTTGTCGCTATAGTTATTCATTGTGTGATTGATTATTACACACCTGTTACTCATTAGTTCATTAGTTCTCAGTGTATATAATACGCTCAATTCCTTTCGCTCTTCATCTGGTGTTGTTTGTGTGCAGTGCACACTGTTGCATTACCTTTCTTGTTGTTTGGATTGTCGTTGCTGGAATATGTGACCCGTTCTGGCAAAAGGAGTCAGAATGTTCACGGGATAATTTTGAGCTACAGGCAAACCAACTGAAAAATGTAAATATTTGTGGATTTTGAAGTTTTCACAAAAATGTGTTCATTAAGCCCTCGTCTAGTGATCCCAATGCTCCAAATAGCAATTAAACATCTAGAAGTATCTTTAATTGTATGTTTTCTGGGAGGAGTACCTTTCCTTTGTACATGAAAACGATCTCACTCGCACTGACCGACAGATCCGACACGTGCACACAAAGACGCCTCTCAAAGCGTGCAATCCTTATATACACATACACAGAGTTACAGTATCTCAAAATATCTGTCATGGCGAGTATTCATGCAAACATGATCTGTTTTGAGTGAACGTCTGGTTAACTGTTGGAGAAAAACATCTGATGTGTAACATTATATTAGATCCGTGCGGTACAGTAGGTCTTAATCAAACAATTGTGGTATCATGGGAAAAAAGTTGAATATATATTATTTGATTTTGACTTGATGTGTGTCAAATTTGGTGTTATTAGCAGGGATTTTAAGGTATGGTTGCTGGTGATTTCGTTTTGGAACCTTCAGAAAACTTTACCTTGGATTTTTCTCAATTAACTTTGCTGACTCTATCGACTTTTATCATTTCTATCTATCATTTTTTTGTCCGATTCAAACAAACCATACATCATTTTGAAGGGTTTACAATAACAATAACTCATTTTAAAAAAAATGTGCTCATTGCGAAAAATTCTGTACCGTGGTATTGTACACACTGCCTACGTCTACGTCTACCTGTGAGGCCATGCACTTGTATACGCCTGCTTCAAATATGTCCTGGAAGATACTGCACATTAGGCCACCCCATGATAACATACATGGGGATTATTTTTGTGCCGTCCTGAGAGAAATGTTGACATATAATTGGAGCAGTTCAGTGTTGAACAAAGTAAAATTGGTAATATCAACGGAAGCATGTTTTTTTGTTGTCAGTGTACAAAAATGAACACTGCTTTCTGAAATTTAATTAATTTAATTTCAGGTTCCATTTAAGGTCCTGTCTCTGATTGGGAGGTGGTTAGTCAGAGTGGAAACATTTTAAGGTGGTCACACATCTGGACATGCTTCTTTTTTATGTATGTGATGCTCAAGCACCCACAGAAAAACATGAGATATTCTCCGTTAGTTTTAACCAATCAAAAAATCGATTGAGATTCTGGAACCTCTCTGATTGGTGGATCTCACACCGGGTCCCGGCAGGTCAACAACCTGACACGAAAGCTTGTGTTTTAATTATTATTTTTTGAACGGGGTTATATGGAGTAGGCACCCACCGGCAGAAACATAATTCAGCGCCTATGCTGTGATTATCATAATGTAATTATGTCCATAATTAAAATATCTATAATCACTGTATAATATGTGGAGTACTGGGTTTTTCATATCACTTTACATGGGTATACACACTTCTGTTTGATTGCATCCACTCTCAAAAAAAGAATGCAAGTGTTACTGCTGTAGATGAATGACGTGTAATGCTCATGCAAAGGTTTAAAGGCTGACTGAACAGATGAAGCCTTCAAATAGTTCATGCCTGGATGTCAAGAACTTTATTGATGGTCGGAAACATGAGAATACAGACATTTTTGCTAGTGTTTCTGACAAAAAGAGGGAGGCTGAGTACCGTAGCGCTGACAAAAATGTCTGTGCATAAAGGAAGGGCGTGAAGGCTGCAAAAGAAAAAAAAGAAGAAAAAACACAACTCAACCAGCGGCTTTAATCCCGTCACACTTCAACATTATGACGGTGTCAGAAATGCCACAAATGAACAACATTGCTGCCCTCATTGCAATTAGTTGATCATCTCTAGCCCAACTGAAGACTTATCATGAATTATCGTGTAACAAGGATCATTCTTAGTTAAAATCAAGGTAATAAAAAGCAGCATTATCCTATATCATGTTAACATCTCAATCCACATTCTTTACTCTTACCATTGTCATTAATCACACTGTTCATGTACACATACTCTAAATGTAACTAATGTCATCTGACAGTTGCTTGTAGCACTGAATCACTTAACAGCAAAACCAATCCGATACATCCACATTAAGCGCAGATGACCCTCATTCATTATTTATTAATGATCCAACTTCCATCTTTCCATCCAATTTGGATGGAGCCTATCCCTACATCTTGGGCTATAGTTAAGTAAACACCCTGGATGGAGGGCCAGAAAGTCACAGGGCTAACATGCACTTAAATGTTGGTGGGGGAAACCAGAGCACCCAAAAACACCAACATGGGCAGAACAAACTCCACAGCAGGGGTGTTTCTCAGTACTCAAATTGATGCTTCCTCATTTCCTCACTCCTCCGTCCTCCAGCCTGTGACCTGGAAACCATTCAAAGAAAGCCATCTTGAACAACGTCTCAATTCTCTGTTGCACAGCGAGGAGGTGAGAAACGAGGAGTGAGGAAGCCTCTAGAGGAGCTATGAGCAAAGATGCGCAGGTGTATCCTATGCGGAAGTCTTGTTTGTTGAAAAACCTGACTCACATATAAATTCTCCTCCCCCTTCACATATGTCTCAATCATTTTAATTTATGATTTTCCTTTCTCATTTTCTTTCCATGCAGCCTAAGGGGGGTGGAGCTTAGATGCAAGGAAAGTAAACAAGGATGCACAAATTGGAAATGAGAAGCACACCAGGACTCGAATCAGGGACCTAATTGCTATGAGGCGACAGCCCTACAAACTGAGCCACCTTGTCGCACTAATGATCTAACGTACCGAAATCAATGATTCCTTGCAGTGTTAGATGGCCTCTGTGATTTTGTTTTTATGCTTATTGCCATGGATCAACACTTCCCCACTGGAGAGTGTCTTATAAAATGCTTTGCGGAGGCCTTGCGTGTTGTTTGTTCCTGTCTGTCAGTGTAGGTTGAGGGTTATCTAACCCCAGGCTGTTCGTTTTGCCACTTCAAACATGCTTATCTTGGATGGTAGCTCTTCCTGGAGAGTAGGGCAGCAAGAATAAAAACTGAAAGCATGCTTGTTTGAATAAGCATAGAAAGTGTAGATGAGAAAGTGAGGAATCAGTCAACTTGGCAGCAAATTAAGTCACGGAATTCAAGCAGAACCGCTGCTCAAAAAAAGATGATAGGAGCAAACAAATTAAAAATCAAATCTCCTTGTCACACAAACAAAAGAAGAAAAAGTGGGTTGATGAATCATTTGGTGGAAAAAATAAGGTGGAGGAAGAAGACTGGTTGCGTTAAACATTACGTGGCAGAATGTTCTCATATTTATGTCAAGGCCTTTGCCTGATAGTCTAAAAAGGTGGTATAATTAGAAACAAGGGTGGCAGGCAGTTGAGTCTACTGCCTCAGAGCTCTGCTCCTTTCATTTCAATTAGGTTCCCCGGTGTCAAACTGCTGGCTCCGACATCTACAAAACAATATCAGAGGAACATTTGCATGTCTATCTATTGTCTAAATGTCTGAAAAGACATTTGCACACTGGTGGTCTCCCTCTCAGCCCACAGAAGTCGTTGCAACTTCAAATTCAAGATGTTCTTTAGTTTCTTGCCAGCTATGGTGTAGTAGGAGGTCACAGTCATAATAAGAAATGGTTCACTGTGGGATCTTTCCTTTCTCATCACCTATCAATGCAGCACACGTTCCATTGAATGATTTTGTTTAAACAAAGTGTGACTCATAATTCAGTTTGCCAAGGATATTTTTGAAGTATATGTGTCTTAACTCTTTCCCCACCAGTGTTTTTGTTTTTTTTTTTTTGTTTTTTTTTCATGTTGCTAGCCACCGCCAGCATTTTTGATCATTTTCACAAAAATGTCACGGCTCAGAATATTTTGTTATGAATATCTGAACAAGCAATATATCAAAAGAAAGAACAAAGCCTCTGCTTTTAAACATAAAGAAAAAAGCTTCTAGCTTCATGCATTCTTTTTTTTATCAACACTTGAATGTGGGTAAGTTTAATAAAAAAGTAACATTTTAAGCAAAATTCGTTTTTGTCAAAGACTACATCCAGATCAGATTCGGAATGATGATCAAACACAGATTGAGTCCATCAACACCCCCAAAGCTTTACAGTCCTATAGCTCGTCCTGGGTCGACATTTCATTCAGCAACATTAGGCAGTTTTGATTTATATGCTGTTTAATGTTGGTGATTTTACATATGCATATGATTATATATGCTATCGCTTGTTTTTGCTTCTTCTCCCGTGTTTTGATCAGGAGATTCAGTACTCGTTCAGAAGATGGCGCCTCCTACCGTATAACAGTGGAAACACAGAAAGCAAAAAAATTCTGTCAGTGGCAGGGAAGCGTTTCTCACAAATTACTGAATTTTCCATCTATGGCGGGAAAGATTTAACTGTAAGGTGAAAATAAACCTGGATGACTAGCAGAATGGTTCAACTGGATAGCAGAATTTGCTTTCCTGCACATTTGGATATTCATATTTGATTATCTCATGCTTGGAAGATGCCATTTAACAATTATATCATGAGAAATATATGATAATGTAATAACAATGTACTGAATTAATGTAACTTGCTTCTGGTAAATGAAATGAGTAACAAATTAGATAGTCAGCATCCCTAAGGCGATGTTTTGTCCAATCCATCCCTCAACCTAAAATGAATGGGACACCCTTGCCTAAGACAATTAAGGAAAAGGATAAAACTCTAGAGAAAACTTGGTCAATGTTTAGTGGTTACATTTGAAATGATTGCACCCGTGCACTCAGGTAGGTAATATTCCTCCAAAAATCTGTTACATTGGTAAAACTATATCTGGCACAACTTTACCCACTCACAAGCTGCATGGAATAAATCAACTGAACAACAATGAAGGAGGATCCAGCAGCACTTGGGATACCACAGCGTCTTCTTTGTTGTTCCAGGTTTGTTACATAAACGACTGTATCTGTTGTATTGAGGCTACACCCAGTTCAGCGTTAGAAGAATCTCCCATCTGCAACTGGAAAGGAGTATTGTGGGTGGTGGGAAGTGCTTCCCTGATGGCATTACAGAATGCTTGTTGTCCTTAGGCAGGTAATTCAAAGACCTTGCTGTTTCCCCCCTAGAATTAGCCCACCTCGTTAGCAACCACTTGGACATCTGCCAACTGCTTGGCACTTTTTAGCTCTAGCCAGACCAGTGAAGTCAGAAGCAGGTTTTGCATTACGTGATCATCCTCAGAAGTGCTGTGGTTACAATTGTGCCAGTTTGGTTGGAGGCCAGGTATCCCTCAAGGCTGAATCCTCTGTTAGCTAAGCATCACACGAACAAGGCGAATACCAGCACTACTCTAATTTGCCATGCATGTTACTGCAAATTTGGATTGTTTACTTTGACTGATTTTGCCTTTTGGGGTTGGTGGTTTTTGAATATGTATAAATGAATTCAAGTGTAATGTAGCATTGTCAAGATACTTAAAGCAGAATATATGAGCATTTTTGTTTAAGCCTGGCCATATATGATAAATACAACATAGGCTTATTAAAACAACGTGCCTCTATCTATCAATACTCCAAAAACCTGCATATACATTCTAGCTCAAATCAACACTAGTGACAGTAAACACTAACAATTTTTTATTATTTTTATTATTCTTGCGGGGGAAAATTATTGATTAATAAAGATTTTCACCCTTTTCTTTTCTCAGTAGTAATATGACCTTATAACACGTTTAGCATAGTGCATGATTTGTTACGTAATATATTTCCACATTTACGTCACATAACCAGCTTTATGTGTATCACTTTACTGACATAGTAAACTTGCTCAGTAGCTCCCCCGATAAAACATTGCACTTGGGATGTGGAAATTCCTATAAAACACAAGTCACGACACTTGAAAAAGAGCTCAAAGACTTGTAGAAACAAGCTAAAATGTCATGGTTTAATTCAGAAAATGTGTTTTTATTACACGTTTGCTTTTGTAAACACTATCAGTTAGGTGTATTGTAGGGTTTAGTGTTTGATTTAGCATCACTCATCGGACATTTCCTTCCCGAACTTCTACCAATGTAATAAAATGATGCCACATTCACGTTTATCTCGTTTTAAGAAAATTATGCCACTCACTGGACATTTCACATTGAAAGTATAATACTATTGTATAATACATGTCAAGAAGTATATATAAAAAAAATACATGTAAAGGGTTAGTTCACCCAAAAATGAAAATTATCCCATGATTTACTCACCCTTGTCTTCTTCAGACAAACACAATTGGAGTTATATTAAAAAATATCCTGGCTCTTCCAAGCTTTATAATGGGAGTAAATGGTGGTCCTGAAGTCCAAAAAAGTGCATCCATCCATCATAAAAGTACTCCACACGGCTCCAGGGGGTTAATAAAAGCCTTATGAAACGAAGCCATGCGTTTGTTTAAGAAAAATATCCATATTTAAAACTTTATAAACTAAAATAACTAGCTTCCGATAGACGGCCTATGCAATTCAACTTACGCTAAAAGAGTAACCCTTGGCACGATGTATGATGTAGGAGTAGCGTAAGCTTTTCAAACAAATAGGGCTTTAACTCCTTTATTGTGTTCGTCTAAAAGAAGAATGTCATATACACCTAGGATGGCTTGAGGGTGAATAAATCATGGGATAATTTTTGGGTGAACTAACCCTTTAAGTTTTGCATGTTAAAAATGCATTAATTTGTGTAAAAAATGCTGTAGTATTGGCTCCTATTAAGTAATGCAAAAAAAAAAGTAATGTATAAAATCTTACCAAAACATTTATTTTAGCTTCTTAACTAACTTTGAAGCAGTGTTGTATACTCGAGACTCGGACTCGTCCTTGGACTCGGTCTCGAGACCATATTTTAATGGTCTTGGTCTTGTCATGGACTCGTGTGCTTTTGGACTCGGTATTGACTCGTACTCGAACATATTAGGAATCGGACTTATTCCCAAGTCCACTCGAGTCCCATTCAAAATATTTCATGATTATTACTGTAGGTTAATATTTCTTTAAATTGATGTTTGATTGACACATCCAATGATTGGTGATTTTCTTGTGCGCAACTGCGCGTGACTTGAGACTAACGTTAGTGCAGAGACTCCCGCCAGGTTCTCTCCCACACCCGTGACCCTCCCCCTCTCGATTCTATTTTACACTGTGTCCACCTGCCATCCACCTGTAGTGATCCCACTTTCCAGAAAGTCACATTGCTACATTATTTCTCTTCTATTGTCTTTTTATTGGTTTTGGTATTTAACATATGAAAATAAAATAAAATAAATAAATAAAAAACAACAACAACGTTAGATACAATTAGTAGCAGATGATAGAATAATTGAAGTCATAATAATTAAGATATGTAAATAAATAATAACTGTAGAAATTACATTGGGAAAAAAAAAAAAAAAAAACATAGAGAGGAGTAGTTCCAACTATGGTCAAAAGCATGGTTGTACGCTACATTATTTCTCAACTGTTATTTTAATGTATTTTCTGTTTACAAAGTAGGACAGAAGTGTCACAGAGAAAACCAAATCTCGTTTAATTAAATAATCAAATGAATACAGATACGATGACTGCTGACAGTCTCAAAACTGAACATCTTCCCCCAAAAATGTCTGACAGAAGGCCGCCCGCCCTCTCTCCCTCCAGAACATTCACACTTTTGCATTAAAAAGACAGCAATTTTTCTGCAGTCACTCTTGTGCACGCTCTCCGTAACTAAAAAGTTTGTTGTTAAATTGAGTTCTAATGTTGTTTGTGTATTTTCTCTGGTCTCGGTCTCGACTCGGACTCAAACCTCAACCCTTCTTACAATTTGAAATCAATAATTGGCAAACACCCTGCACACCTCTGCACACAGCATAAACATTGGCTTGGATTTGCTTTGAATGTTCATATTCTTTTCAAATGTTCAGTGAATTACTGCAAACTAGTTACGTATAAAGCATTTATTAAACAAGTTATAACTGTATAGCCATGACTTCATACCCTTTCTCCTGACCATTAATAGTTTCATACTCTTAGTTACACAGAAGGTCATTAAACTTCAGTCTGTGCAGTGGTGGTTTATTTTAGTTTTTCTTTTTGGAAATCAAATGGAACTCAAGGTGACATAGGTCATGGCAAAACCGAATGAGCTGGCCTTTAAAAATGTCAACCTTTATACAGCTTGCTCTCTGACCTGACAAAAAAGATTCATTACATTCTAAACAATGACATATTCCCAAGTATGTAACACAGTGAAAAAGCTTAAACAAAATAATAAATGAACAACAGTAATAACAGATTTATATCTGTACCAATCTCTCTCACTTCATCTCTACCTTTCTGCACTGAAAAGTGTTAAATACCAGGAGACGGTCATTGCTGTTTACAGTAATAGTCCCAATCTCAAAAACACCATTATCATTATTAGATGGAAAGTGTTCGAGGGTTTGAGACTCTGTCATTCTGGGCTACATGTTTCCATCATTGGCAAATGAATAATGCATCAGAGAGCACTCAACTAATGCAACAATGTTGAGTGTAATTCTGAACATAGTGGGAGGCAAGTACGCCCCAACCCACCCTATACTCATCAGACTGCAGCAGCAGTGAGGAACAGCCTGAGCTTTTCTGCTGTTTACAGACTGGAAATAACAGTCTGTACATGTATACACAGCAGTCTCAACTGTATATGTATGTTGTAGATTCCAATGGGGAATGTTGATTGAGACACCTCACATAGTTGACACGGTAGGCATTTTCCAAAAGTTTTTACCACCCACCCTGACTATGGCAAGTAAAGAAATGAACATGTCCTATTGGCTGTTACGTTGTAATCCAATTTTGCGATATTCCAGGATATATACAGTAGCAAGAAAAAAGTAAGTGAACCATTTTCAATTCCCTGGTTTTCTGCTTAAATTGGTCATTGGTCAACAGATCTTCACCAAAGTCACAAATATCAACAAACTGATAAAACACAAACAGTCATGATCTTTCATGTCTTTATTGAACACACCCATTAAACATACAAGGTGAAAAAGTAAGTGAAAGTGCTTTAATAACTGGTTGAACCACCTTTGGCAGCAATAACCTCAAGCAAGCTGTGAATTAGATCTCCTTACAGAACTGCTTTAGCTCACCCATATTCTTAGGACGTCTGGTGTGAATGACTTTCTTGAGGTCATTCCACAGCATCTCTATTGGGCTGAGGTCTGGGCTTTGACTAGGCCACTCCAAAAAGGTGGATGTTATGTCTCCGAAGCTATTCTGTAGTTGTTTAGGGTCATTATCCTGCTGCATCACCCAGCTTCTTCTGAACTTCAGCTTGCGGACAGCCACCTTGAGATTATCCTGTAGGATATCCTAATAAACTTGGGAATTAATTTTCCCCTCCACAATGGCAAGTAGTCCAGGTCCAGAGGCAGCAAAGCAGCCCCAAATCATGATTCACCCTCCACCATACTTCACTGTTGTTATGATTTTTCATGTTGGTACGCTGTTTTCTTTTTACCCCATACATAGCGCTACATGTTCTTCCCAAAAACAATTATTTTTTTGTTTCATCTGTCCATAAGATTTTCCCAGTAGTGTTGTGGAATGTCAAGGTGGTTTTTGGCAAACTTTAGATGTGCTGCAATGTTTCGTTTGGAGAGCAATGGCTTCCTTCGTGATGTCCTTCCTTGGATACCATGCCTATTCAATGTTTTACGTATGGTTGACTCATGAATGGAGATGTTAACCAGCTTCAATGAATCCTTTAAGTCTTTAGCTTTTACTCTAGGGTTATTTTTCACCTCATTGAGCATTCTGCATTGTGCCTTTGGAGTGATCTTGGCTGGGGGCCCACTTCTATGGAGAGTAGCCACAGTACTATATCGTCTCCATTTTATAGACAATTTGTCTAACTGTGGACTGATGAATATCTAAAGTCTTTGAGATTACTCTGTAACCCTTTCCAGCATGCAAATCACCAACTCTTGATCAGAACTGGACCAGTTCTGATCAAGAGTTGGTGATTTGCATATATATATATATATATATATATAACAATTGCAATAAAATTATTTATGTATATAGTGTAAAACACAAAAAAAATAGTTTTTAGGTATAAATTTGGCATTGAATTGTCCTTCTCTACATAAAACCCTGTTGCAAGTCTCGGTTGATCAACTGTACTGAGTTACTGAGCAAGTTTACTACATCAAAAAAGCCATACATATGGAATTGGTTATGTGCAAATGTCAACATGTATTATTTTACAAATCATATACTATGGTAAAAGTGTTTTGAGGTTATAACAGTATTCTGCAAGGAAATGCATGGACATTTCATGGTGTGCTGGTTGGCGCATTTTCCTGATTGCCACACTTCTTAGCAAATTACCAGCTGGACAGCGCCTCTCAATTAACCTGAATTTGACATTCTCAGTAATTCCCTCACAATGTTTTCCCCTCTATCAGAATGATAATTTAATACGGAAACTAAACATATGCCTTCCATATGGAAACACAGCAACCAAGCTTTGTCTTTGAGATCAGACGCCACACCATACGGTGACTGCCGAGAGCAGCTTCTTTGAAGACATCAGCTATTTCAATTCAAAGGAGTTCATTGTGCCTCACCCTGAAAGCTCACCATCAAATCTCTCCTGGTTCCTGGTCGCATGCAGGCTAGTCGTGTGTTCATCATGTCCTCTATCAGTTCCTTTGCACGCACAATATCATATGCACAGTCCATTTGATTTAATAGCAAACAGTAGGATCCCCTGTAAGCTCCTTTGTGAGTGTGGAGAGTGTGTTTACATTACCAGATTGGATTTGTGATTTAGTATTTTTACTTTGGCTTTTACCAACGTTGAATGGACACTCAAAGGCTTAGTAAAGGTACAAAAATGGTAAAATTACAAACGAATATGAATCCTGTTAAATCATGAAAGTTTACAAATCATGCACTACGTTTGTTTCAGACTGAGTGAAAGTGTAATGGTTAGTGGACCTGCCAGGAACAGCTGGGATTTTTTTTTATTTTTTTTTATTGCAATTCACAGTATACAACAGATTGCAAACAGATGCAGAGCTGTATGGTTTTACCTTCAATGAGGAGTGGGCTTTTGAAAATCAGTGCTTTTGTTTTTTTGTTCACTTCATGAGGGAAAAACTGCCATATAGATATTTTCAATATTATCTATAATTTGGCAGCAGGTATATTAGGCTGCTGTCACTTTAAGACCTGATGCACGGATCCATTTTACTGTTACACGTGTTTTCTTTCTCATCTGACTGTGACTTTCTTCATAACTGACTGTGTTTATGTGAAGAGAGACGAGCTGGTATCGTGGTGGAAGCATTTCAGATATTTTAGTATCGATATGTACCGGGAAATCTATGTTTTTGACAACACTACATTGCACTTAGTTCATTATTTCAGATGCCTTTTTAAAGACTACAATTAAAAATGTATATATTATATATAAAATTCAACCCGCCAAAGTGGCTAGCAGGAGTGATCGCGTTACACGCCACTACTGAAATGCACACAAATTTTGCAGGTTGGCAGGTGTTAATGTCAAGCCCTGGTTGTACCAAACTCCTGTACACTGTTCCAGATCTGTGAGTTGCTTGGTGACACACAAAGTTTAATGCTTTGGCTTCTTTTTAGATATATAGGAACTAACTGGCCAATGTTTGTCTAACATATAAGTTATTCAATTACAACTTACGTTAATATTTGTTCATAGAACTGTTAAAAGCAATATTACACTTGCAATTGTGCTGTAACCCTGAAAATCATTGCGATCTCAATTTGGCCGTGAACACAAGGATGCAGACTGAGCGCCGCAAGTAATCACAGCTGTGCTGACTTAAGCATATTAAGCATTTGCTTAATTAAAACTTAATATATAATGTGTGTGTGTACTAACACAAGCTTCCACTTTGTGTTGAAAATGTAGGCTTATATATTATCCACACATCTTGTGAAATCTTTGTTACAACACTCCCTGTCTGCTCAGCTATGATATTGCTGTTTTTTGTTTAGTTTTTTTGCATGTAGATGAAAACCCTGCGTGTATGTGGCGTAGATCTATTTATAAACCAGACAATTTTCCGTTCTTATTTCTTGGCTAGCAATATGGAAAATTGTATTGCAAGTCAAAATAACTTCTTTATTAGTCAACAAGATGTGTTCTTCCATGTCCTTGATGGCAATGCTCCGTTTTTAAATTGTTTTACATATTGAAGTGGGCTCTATTTCACTTAGCACACGAATGGCAGAAACAAATCTATGATCGATTCCATCTCATAGTTTGGAGTGACAAGAGAGCACAACAATGCATGTGCCATGCCATTCTCAATGGATTGGCTAATCGAAAAATGCTGAAATCTCAAAGTCAGATGTAATCTCTGTGATACCAAGAAGCACCTCAGACAGACTTGTTTGTGCTTGGCATCTCTGGTAACCACTGCTAGCCTTATTATGTTGTGTGACAACGTCACTTTGATTTGCCAAGCGATCACTCACTCATGACTGGTGGTGGGACGTTCTACACTGCCATTGTTAGTAAGCTGCGCAGACAGATGGATATGCCAAGATTTGTTTAGAATAACAAAAGTTAAAAGGCTTTGGCAGAGCAGAGATGTCTTGAAAACTGGAGTTGAGCTTTAATGAATTTAAGGAGTTTGCTGTAGTCCTAGTGTGCTAATAAGATCTCAGTGCTTTTGTGAAGGTAAAAAAAAGAGAAATATTGTCATGTTTTAGGTGAAACTGTTTGTGTCAAGCTCTATGGTTATTAAAGTGCACCTATTATGCTATTTTAAAGGTTCCTAATTTTGTTTTGGGATGTCTCCTACCACAGGTTTACATGCATCATATTTTTGTATAATATACATTGAACATAACCACATTTTTCAATTATTCTCAAATGACTCAAAGGATGAATCAGTCTCTCTAAATCCCTCTTTTTCGCAAGCTACTCTTCTCTGATTGGCCAGATGGCCCAGTTTGTTACGATTGGTCTACCGTTAACAGCATGTGTCCGAATCTAAACGTCCATCACCATAACTGAATCCATATTCAGTTTGTTTTTTAATATTTTTCCATATCAATCCGAGCGTCCAATGATGAAACATTGGAAGAACTAGTTATTCATCCCGAACCTCCATCTTAAGGATGACTCGAGCAGGGCGTTTCTCAGTGATGCGCTACTCATTTTGAGGTACATTATGAGATGTTGCAGCTGTAATTCCTCACCATCAGCATTAACAAGAGTACGTCCATCAACAAACCCATGTGTATATTTATCGTTTATTGCGGTGCACATGCGGGCACTGTATCAATAACAGCGCATATGTTAGCCCAGCACTAACGTGAATGACTGATGTAACATTAAAGTTTGCAAATCTTGCTCTATCCTTTATCTTTACTCAAAGTAGTAAGAACGACAGACAATCTGCATTAATAGACACAGTTTCAAGTAATAGTGGCTCACAGCTGATGAGCAGAAGTATTTCAGTAAGACAGTAATAACGTGAGTTAGCCAGTTAGCTGGAAACGTACACAATATAAAACACAAAACTATGTATTTTGAACACCCGGTAGAAAATATATACATCCATAATTATTCATTTTGATTTGAGAAGCTGTCGTCAGTAAAATTACTTGGCGGGTCAAGTTGTTTGCAGGCAGACAACTACTACATAGACGGGCATTATGAAAGTGTATTTTCTAGTGATGTAGGGATTCGAATTTCTGACGACTCGTTTAGGCGGTTCAGACTCAATTCTTTCTTTTGGGAGACAATAACTTTATTTATTGTACACTTTCGACTTTACAACTTTGCAGAACGTTTACATTCACAAACAGCTATATTACACACTGCATGAAAGGGAATATTTGAAAAACCATAATAGGGGCACTTTAAGAAATATACATATTTTGGTTACACTTCATTTTAAGGTGACTTACTTAAGTACTGACTAATAGTAATTAACTACATGTACTTACTATAGAGTTGGGTTTGGGGTTACACTTTATTTTAAGGTGTCATTGTTACAGTATAATTATAAATTTAAGTACTGAGTAATATTAATTAACTATATGTGCTTTAATATAGGGTTAGGGTAGGATTAGGGTTTGGTTGAGGTTAGTTAGTTGCATGTAATTATGCATCATTTATGCTAAGTACATGTAACATAAGTAACAAGGACACTGTAAAATAAAGTGTTACCAGGCTTGGTTTATGGTTAGTTGTTTGTAATTATGCATAATTTACTGTTATTATAGTAAGTACATGTAGTAACGTGTAACTAAATAACCTTAAAATAAAGGGTTACACTTGATTTTAAGGTGTCATAGTTACAGTGTAATTATATATTCAAGTACTGAGTAATATTAATTAAATACATGTACTTACTAGATGGTTAGGGTAGGATTAGGGTTTGGTTGAGGGTTAGTTGCATGCAATTATGCATAATTTACTGTTATTACTATGGTAAGTACATGTAACATACTGTATGTAACAAGGACACTGTAAAATAAAGTGTTACCCATATTTTCTTTATGCACATATCCTCATATATAAAAATATATTTGCCATGCTTTTAAAGCACTCGTATTATATAAAGTAATTATATAAGTAATCTGTTCCAAAACCTGGCAGCTGCTTCCTAACAATATGTGTGAGATGAAAACTTGGAACACTCTATATTGAAACTTGGAACACTCTATATTGAAACTTGGAACACTCTATATTGTGCAGCACACAAATAGCTCTCCTCATATGAAACTCACTTAAAACTGATTCTAATATAGTTTGCTATATATTGTATAGTGTTGCTAAGCTAATGATCCACCTGTCATGCACAAGATGTGCAGCTTTCTGTAATTTTTGCGAAGCACTAACATGCATAATACATAGCACACACAAATATAATATTTTATTAACAGTATTTAATATCAGATGAAGTTGAAGTATCTTTGGAGGCGGCATAATTAGGTTTTAGAAGAGACATAATGTCAGAAGCTTTCCTATTATATCTTAACATGCGGCTTCTATAGGCAGTTTTCTTGGAACAGAGCTGTTATATTTCAGTATGTGTTCAGTAACTAGGTTTAACAGGATGTTAAATTGTAATGAAGCAAATCTAAATGGATTTATTTGGAAGGCGGCAGATTTCTGATGTTCTGATTTCTCTCCATTCACAGCCCTTCAGAAGTAGTTAACTACATTTTTTGTGAGCAATATAAAAATCATCTACATTTCACTTTATTATGTTTGCCAGTGAAAGATTTTCCCAGAGCACTCTTAAAACCATGAAATAGACTTCCCTGTCTGCTTCCTTTTGACATAACATTTCAGAATAGTTGGTAGTGAAGGGCTCTGCACATTTGTGTGGAGCCATCAACCAGTCAAACTTTAGCCAGTTGGGATGTCATTCCTGTTGTGATTGGTTCAAAAATGTCTCTGGAAATGAGAGCCCATGAGCATGAATGGCACTGTAGTATAGCTCCAGGTATAACAGACCTCATTTTACAGATTAATTGCGTTCCTTGTCTTCCTGTCTTGAATCAAGGTAACAGATGTTCATTAGTTTATCCTTACTTAGAGCTTCGTTATATGAGGCTTTTGGTCGCAAAGAGGACTTAAGGCACAGAGATTTGCAGCACAAATTAAGTAAAAGTAAGTAGCTTTACAGCATGATACAATGCTTTTATTTATTCAGCGCACTGTAGACAGCTTCTTTCAAAGTAGGTGTTAGTGAATAGTCTACTTTCTTCCTTTCAATGCTTGCTGCCTTCTCGCCTACTTAGTGGTCACCACTTGAAAAGGGAATATGGTAATAGTGTTTGGCAATGTGTGAAAGCAGAGACCCTGGACTCAGTAGCAGGTCAGCACACCTGATCTTGCATTAACAACCCACATCTACACTTCAAAGGAATAACACAGAACATCAGTTCTAAGACTGTTTTGAACACCCAATATTGCTAGTATTATTGATTCCTCTGAAAATATGGAGGGTATAAAAGCTCTTTAGTATGTCATTTTTACATTTTTCAAAGTCTTCATTTGGGTTTTCAAAGTCTCAGATAGCAGGCATCTACTCAGACAAACCTATTCTAAAACCATGTCTAGGTGTAACCATTTTAGACCAATATGACCATCTCTTGTAATTTTGTTGCTGATCTTGTGTCAGCTTTCTGTTAATGATGGGCACAAGTATCCGATTACTCAATTACTTGGGCAATCAATAATGAAAACGAGGATCACATGATTTATATATCCAAGGCCAAGGCTCATTGATGTACGTGGGGAGCGAAGGCTACTTCGAGACGAGCTACTGTAGCTCAGATTGCTCAAGAAGTTAATGCTGGTTCTGATAGAAAGGTGTCAGAATACACAGTGCAGCGCAGTTTGTTGTGTATGGGGCTGCATAGCCGCAGACCAGTCAGGGTGCCCATGCTGACCCCTGTCCACTGCCGAAAGCACCAACAGTGGGCACGTGAGCATCAGAACTGGACCAAGGCAGCAATGGAAGAAGGTGGTTTCTTTTACATCACGTGGATTGCCAGGTGTGTGTGTGTGTCGCTTACCTGGGGGATACATGACACCAGGATGCACTATGGGAAGAAGGCAAGCCGGCGGAGGCAGTGTGGAACGTTGCTTTGGGCAACGTTCTGCTGGGAAACCTTGTGTCCTGCCATCCATGTGGATGTTACTTTGACATGAACCACCTACCTAAGCTTTGTTACAGACCATGTACACCCTTTCATGGAAACGGTATTCCCTGGTGGCTGTGGCTCTTTCAGCAGGATAATGCTCCTGCCACAAAGCAAAAATGGTTCAGGAATGGTTTGAGGAGCACAACAATGAGTTTGAGGTGTTGACTTGGCCTCCAAATTCCCCAGATCTCAATCCAATCGAGCATCTGTGGGATGTGCCGAACAAACTAGTCTGATCCATGGAGGCCCCACCTCACAGCTTACAGGACGTAAAAGATCTGCTGCTAAGATCTCAGTGCCAGATACCACAGCACACCTTCAGGGGTCTAGTGGAGTCCATGCCTCAACGGGTCAGGGCTGTTTTGGCAGCAAAAGGGGGACCAACACAATATTAGGAAGGTGGTCATAATGTTATGCCTGATAGGTGTGTATATATATATATATATATATACATCACCATCTCTTATAATTGTGTTGCTGAATTTGTAGCATATTTTATTCAAATAACTGTTGTCTATTGTTTAGTTCTGGGATTTATTCTTCATTTGGAGTGGGGAAAAAAATGAACAGCTGGAAATGAATTTGTAACTACATGAATTTGTAACAACCGCAGGGCGTTTTTTTTTTTTGCACATAGCACTGGTGTTACAAAAGTTGAAAGATTTGTAGCACAGGCCACACAATTGTAGCACAAGTATAAAATATCTGTTACAATCTCTGAAAACAACCAAAAGTAAAAAATTCAAGTTGTGTGTCCTGGTGTCGGGACTGATTAGAAGTCATAAAACGTATAACGTTCCAGGAAATCTCTTATATGGACAAAAGCATCCAGCTAAGCTATCGAATAAAATGCAGAATTAAACACAGATAGAGACATTTTTATGATGTTTGGTGCCTGTTGCTCTTTCAAATGCACCTTATAAAGTGACACAAACTCACTGCTTGCAGAGAGGAGCAGCATTTACGATCCGCTCTGATCACAGTGCTGTGCTTCACCATGAAACACGCTGTGCATATATCTATTTATTTAAAAATGGCAGCCTTTGCAATTTCATAAGCCAAATTGCGATTTCGGTTAAACTTTGGTTAATCGAGCAGACCTAGATTAACCTCACACACAAACAAGCACACAACAAACTCCCAGTTCACACAAACAAGCGTCTACTGTGGTAAATTTATTTATCGCACAGACCAATTTTTCTTCGCACTGTACAGCCCTGGTTGGCCAGGATTAATTTTCACACTGAACCACATCCAGTGACCTAATAAGCTGATCGTATCAGTCTACTTGTAATAATCAGTTAACTTTGAATACAATTTAAAATGGTATTAATTTCATTTTAGTTTTTACTTAAATTATTCACTGATACCTCTCACACTGACACCTTGCACTTTCCAAACCACTGCTTTAGGCCATTCTCTCAGGATCAACTCTTCCAGGATAATAACTGCCTCAAATGTAATTATGAATGCAATTATTGAGCAGATGATAAAGTATCAGAGATCTGTTCCATCAAAAGTCTGCCCAACTTAGTACAGTCCCTGGACTCTGAAACAGCTTTGCACAGCAAAATTCTGGGGCAAGGAAAAATTTCTGCCAAAGTCATTTTTCAGTTAAACATAAGAACATGCCAGCTAAGGCAGTCTTGCCATTTCTCATCCCCTTTAAAAAAGCCTTTCACTGATTGGATTGTTGCTAGAAGTTACACCAGTGGCTGTGCTGTCAATGGACAATATGAATTATTTTATATCAGTACAAGGGCTTGTGTCAGCAGATCTGACCGGTTTTTTTCTTAGTAAATTTGGTAGCTGGTCTAAGCCTTGTCCCACAAGCTCCTCTTGTTTGAAAACCAGGTTGAATTACCTCTAGAATAACTTACCCACTGGGCACAATGTTTCCCCGAGGCGGAGGAAACAAAACCAGCAAGGTATTGAGTTAGTCGATGTTAGCTTATTTATTTTGCTTGTATTACTGATAAGGTATTGCAGGTGATGGATAGAGAGGATCATAGCACCCCCAGAGGAAATTGACTGCGGGATGCTGGGATTGCGAGATGTTCTGAGCAAAGATAATGGCAATTTGAGGCATGGAATATCGACTAGATTGAGATGTCAGACTAAATAGTGCTGGCAGGGGAACTGATAGGCTTATTTTGCTAAGGGTTTGTTGACATGGAGAAATGGGCCTTAAACTCTTAATGGCAGAGTAGTCTTGTTGATATAAGTCAAAGTCATGGTGACTAATGCTGCTAACTGGTATGGACAGCACATTTTAAGGCAGAGCTGAATGGTTTTCACTCATGTATAGGATAAAGATATGGACCATGTTCGGAATGGAATACTTTTTTTAATGCCTGCTGAATACTGAGCAGTATAAACTGAATAATTTCCTAGACATAAAAAACAGCAAAATCATCACATTGTATATGAGTGGCCAGCATTGCCTGGCTATCACCAGACCAAGCTCAATTTAGGATTGAACATTGGTCAGGGGAGTCTGCTATGTATTTTCTACTGCACAAGAGGCGTGATAAACAAGCATAATTCAAATGACTCTGTACGCAATTGGATAGTCCTTCAACCAATCAGACCACAAGAGGCGTGATCAACGGGCAACGACCCATCGCTTCTCTATCCGTCATCGTGTTAAACCCGCCAATAGCGCGCCAGGTGGATAAGCCAGTCTGTGATTGGTTGCCGCAAAAGTGTAACAGAAGCAGTAGAAATGAATGTACAGGTTTCCAGACTGAGTTGCAGGGCGAAATCAAATCGCCGGCAGATCAGGCTGGGTTTACCCAGTCTATGGCCAGCAGTTATAATCATCAAAATAAAAATGATAATTTTGTGCTTGTAATTAAAGTTTAAGTGACATGCTGTCCTGAATTAGCTTAAGATACTATGTTGGGTGCTCATATGGGGGCACAGCCCTGTTGAAAAAAACAGTTTGCGATCTCGGTTCAAACACTTACGAGATATTATTGCTAAATGTCAACGATTTGCCTTTGTTTATTAAACCGTTGACAAAATCACTTTTAAATCTGCGTTGGCGCTGCTCCAGAGAGAGCAGTTGTCATGTATAGATATGTTTCAAAAACAGCCTTTTCAACCATATGGTATTGTTATTTCTACATTACAAATATTCAAATTATCACAGGAGTACTGAGATAAAAGTTATAGTTCGGATATAAACACTGATGTCTACGGTAAAATAGAGCAAATCACCTATTGAAAGTAACTTGGCGCTTCAAATAACGATGGTATCATTTACATTTTTGCCACTAGGTGGCGACACATGACTGTTAAAAGAATGTATTCGTCATTGAATCATTCATTCAAGAGATTCATTTGAAAATACTGATTCGGTGAGTCATTGAATCATTCATTCAAACTATTTTTTTTAAAGTAAATGAATTAAACATTTTAAATAGACTGCAGCAACTAATATTTTGCCAGATCCTCCATTAAATGACATGTTATTTTGTTGTTGTCTGTTCAGAATCGTGATCTCTATTTGAAACAAACAAACAAAAACAATTGTGCGGCTCTAGGGCACAGGTCCAAATGTAGCTCATTTTTAAATATACAATTTGTCCATCTTTTTCCTTCTGGTCTACCTTACAAATGAAGAGAAAATTATTCAATATTACATTATGCTAAGTGGCATAAATTTGGCAGACTGTCTTCATAACATGCTAATATTTCATTCACACCACAGTTTATTACTACAGTCATGATAGAAATCTTGAGCTTCTTTCATCTGTTCCTCTATCAATTTTCTGAACTCCCCGATGTGGGCAGGGACATCCATCAGTTTTATGCCAGTGCCTCTTTTCATGGCCTCCAGTGAGCTATAAGATGTCTGCGGCAGGTTTCCTGACTTCCCATCAACTTTCGGCACAAGATCTGCCTCAGGTTTACACACTTGTCTATATCTAATTCGGCTTCATACCCCGCATGTTGAGTTGCACTTATGAATATACAAATGCGTATTATCACAGTAATTTCCTGTCAGAACTCTGATGTCTTAGTCATCTTAGATAAAGATGTGATGTGTTATGTGCCGGACTCAAAGGATTATTCGCTATGCTGCTTGATTTCAAATATAGCCCCAGGCTTCATATAAAAAAAACACAGCCGAAAAGGAGGTTTTGTTAAACCAGTATTTGAACTGTATCGTTGTTCCTCTCAAATATTTGAAGCTTCCTCTAAATTGCAGCTTTTATTTAGACAACACAAGAAAGAGGCATCCTCCATTTACTGAGGCAAAGTCTGGTGTAAATAACAGTTTTCTTTTCTGATTTGAGGCCAGGGTGGTTTGGAGACCAGACAAGATCTTATTCCCCCCCTCAAGCATAACTCTCTGGCCTTTTTTCAAGCATAGAAAATAGTCTTCCTCATAAAGTCTTCCTCATAAAAATTCACACTGATAATTAAATATCCTCCATGGCACAGGGTAATAGTGTTAGTGGCTACCGTCACATAGACTGAGGCGTGAATAGGCTACTCAATGACGGGCAGCAAAATTTGATTTGGTGCATTGAATTTATTAATTAAATGGTCAAATCTAGTATTCTGGTCACAGTTCCCACCGAGCAGAGCTGCTCTGTACTACGGCTTCTCTGAACTGGTTTGCTATATTTTTTTGAAAGAGATGGATAGAGTTGGGTCTCAAATCTATAGAGCATTAGGGTAAATCATGTCAGCAATAATAAGTGAGCAGCAAATCAGCATATTACAATGATTTCTGAAGGATCATCTGACAAAGACTGCAGAAAATTCAGCCAATCACAGGAATAAATTACATTTTTAAAATATATAAAAAAATATTAGATATTTCACAACATTAATGCTTTTACTGTATTATAAATGCAGCCTTGGTGAGGATGACTTTTTCAAAAACATTAAAAAAACAAAAAAAATGAAAACATGATTTACTCTATTTTGCAGTGTACTTGTAAAATTTAGTCCACTGGAGGCATGTTTGCTGAACCCAAGTGCAGTTTATTAACTTAAACTCAAAATGCAAAACATAAAACAAAGACTTGACTTGACCAAAAACAATGGCATGGCATGAACAAAGACTCACCAACAGTGGGTTACATAAAACAATACTCAACAAGGACCATGGCGAACATGAGGGTTTAAATACACAATGACTAAAGACTTGACAAGACACACCTGTGAACAATGATAAACCAATAAACCAATGAGAACAGGAGACAAAGGAGCACATGGCAGGATCACATGAGGGCAAGGGAATCACATGACATAAACCAGGAAGACAGTGAACATGGCAAACTTAAACACATGAAACATAACCAAAAACACCCTGTGACAGTACTGTTATAACATGAACAGAAAATAATTGTGTATAACCTTGAAAATATATGTGACCCTGGACCACAAAACCAGTCATTAGTGTCATTTTTTTTTTAAATTAATAAGCTTTTCTGTTGATACATGGTTTGTTAGGATAGGACAATATTATTCTGGAATCTAAGGGTGCAAAAAAAAAATTGTCCTTAGCAATGCATATTACTACTAATAATAAATTTTTTATATATTTATGGTAGGAAATTTACAAAATATCTTCATGGAACATGATCTTTACTTAATATCCTAATGAGTTTTGGCATAAAATAAAAATCGATAATTTTGACCCATACAATGTATTGTTGGCTATTGCCACAAATATACCCATGTGACTGACTGGATGAATTTGTTGATAGTCAACTTTAATTTGAAATATGTTTGGATCACATATAAAACTGAGACAGAGACATAAATAGTGCATGATCTGACTGATATGTGACCTAAAACACCAAGTATGAAACAAGTATGAAATTGAGCTGGACAAGGATGAACAGAGCTACGTGATGGGACCGTAACCGGGAGAGCGAATATGAACTAAAGTCATCCATCTCTCTCAACACAGAGGACATTGCTATGCATGAAAAGGGAAACCATCTCACTAGAAGCTTGGGAAAACACGGCTTTCTTAGCAGTTCATTTCTTTATCTAGCTGGAGGGCTGTGTTGATATTCCGATACGCTGAGGCTGAGATCTGTGTCTTGTCCCCGGGTGTCTGACATTTCATTCGCCGGTGTCCAAAGCATTGCAGCTGTGAGCTCACTGATGTCTCAAGGCATCACACATACTGAAAGAAGAACAAACATGCCACTGTTAAGACTGCGCAGTAAGTCTCTCTCGCTCTTTCTCCGCCTCGCTCTTTGACTCGTTCTCTCTCATATACGCACAAACTCCCACACAAACATACTCAATCTGCAACATTTCATATCTTCAGGACACCCGCATTTTCAAGTGTCACTTGGAGAGCAGCATCCATTTTTGCAGGGCATAGATGACAACATCAAGCGTCTGTGTAAAACAAGATGACTTTATACAGGCGTACTAGTTGAATTTGTTTAGGCCTCTGGGTATGCAGTAATCGGTTGAACATATACACAAATCTTGAACATTTTTTGGGATTATATACACTTTTTTACACATTTTTACTGATCGGGCATGAAAAGACCTAGTGTAAATGCCTGTTGAGACACAGTTAAGATTCACTGCAATCAGGATGTGGTTTGAGATTGTATTTCAGATGCAACTCGTGCTCGTGCTCATGCCACACACATAAACTGCTCCCGAACAGATACAACGCAGTATACGGATGTTTTTAAGTCCCACAATCCACACGAGCGAGCATTGAATAAGACACAACCACAAAACTCAAATAGTATTGCCATATGGGCTAAACAAATAACTCAACATTTTGCTGCTCAACATTAGCATTGTCATTGAAGTGAACACCAATATATTAACTTATACTATGGGGCTGTTGAATGTTTGAATCTGATTGGCTGACGAGCGTTCTAAGGTGTGCAATTATTTTCAGGGAAACGCAAGGCTAAAGTAGTTCCAGGCAGGTCTTGACCGCATTACAGTTCCATATCACTTCGCCAAATGATTTCAGTTATTTCAAAGGTCTTTACAGCCGACAACAGCAAAAGAACCAAAACCCACAGCGACACTGACCAAGCAAAGAAATATAGTAAACGATATGATAAAAATGGCAAATTATTTTCATGTTTTTCGCACAATTGCGTTTAATTATGTAGCGCGCTTACTCTCTTTCTCCCGCTCTCTCTGCTCTCCCACTCACACACACACACACACACACAGTACGGACACACACTCACAAACGTGTTGTCAGCACGGCTCTGACAATTTTATCAGTAAAATAGTTTGGCAACTTAAAAGCTACATGACATTTCTCACTAGCGAAGTAATAACGTGGCTGTACTTACACTTTCGTATTAGTAGACGCTGCTGCCAAACACACAAAGAGACGCACAGAGGTTAATTCACATACCCTCTCTCTCTCTCTCTCTCTCTCTCTCTCTCTCTAATAACTGCATTAATGACTGCATTAGTCTGCTATCAGTGGCTCAAGCCTCCGTTACTAGCTCTAAAATAGCAACGGAGGCTTGGGTTTAGATGCGTAAGAAATGAGTCTTTCACACAAGAGCGCTTTAAAGACAAAACCTGACTAATGTCAGATAAATCATCTGAACAATGTGGAGCGGAATAATTGACTGTGCATTATTTTTCGAATAATTCAACGGCCCGTCGTCAATTATTCCTTACATATAGCTTGGAAATAGTACATTAGATTTATATGTAACTTCTGCCTAGGGTAAATAGAGAGTGCATCCAGAAAGCAACCTTTATAACTACTTGGGCAATAGTTATTATAAGAGTAAAAAATTAGCTTGGCAATATAGTGCAAAGATAAAAAAACTGAATTTGGCCACATGGAACAACAGCTTTACTACAAAGCAAGTAATCCTATTTCGAAAAGGTGAATCGAATGGCCTTACAATTGGTAATTTGTAATTCTAACATGGCTAGCGGCCACTTCCTTTTCAGTAAATCAAGTACCAAGTGAATGTCATGTCAACTAATATTCATGAGCCATGCTGATAAGGTCACCTACGTTATATTCATTATGTATTAACATTTAAATTAATCATTTTAAACAATGCATATGTGTACGTACATGTTTAAAAAATACCTGCATGTAATTAAATCTATAATTCATTTCTGTAATTACATCTAGAATTACACTGTTGCGCCACCTCCCTTAAACTTAACCTCACTACAAAATCTGTCCTTAACTGTAACCATATCCCACCTCCATAGCAGCAAATGTTTTTGGCAAAAAAACAAACAAACAAAAAAACAGAGGTGTCCAATCCTGCTCCTGGAGGGCCACTGTCCTGCAAAGTTTAGCTCCAACCCCAATTAAACAAACCCAAAACAGCTAATCATGAACTCAATCTGAAATCGCCCCCTAAACTCTCTATTCCCTACTTTAGTCCACTAATACAATTCACTTGAAGAAGTGAATGAAAATGAGTGGGCGAATTCGGACAGCCGTTGAGTGTACATCAGTTGTACACTCGTTATTGCAGTGCAATGTGGGATAGAATGAGTGCACTCAAAAACGTCCTCTATGGTTTCAGACACCACTACAAATGGGTATAGGAGGCGATTTCAAATTCAGCCTAGGTCTCACTTGGCAGGATAGAAATTTCCAGGCAGGTGTGTTGAGGCAAGTTGGAACTAAACTCTGCAGGACAGTGGCCCTCCTGGAGCAGGTTTGGACACCCCTGCATGTACAACACACAGTAGCTACATTCATGGGCGTCGGAAGCTAAAAAAATGTGGGTGGGTCCTGCCCCAGAAAATATTTACTGGAGTAGATGCCATTTACATTAAGGGCAAATAGTATGACAGAAGACACCAAATTATTTACAGTGGCAATAGTATAGGGGTAAGACACATGGCAGAAAGTTTTGACGCAAATCGACCCAAGGTTCAAATCTGCCTTTTGCCGAACTCGCTCTGCTCCTTTCTCATCACATATCAGATCGGAAAGGCATTTATTTCTAATAAAAATAAAGAAAATATTCGAAAGGTAGAAATAAAGCGTCTAAAGTGTGTTTAATAATAAAGTGTTTAGAGGTAGGTGAACAGACATTATAGACGTTAACATTTAGTGTCCAATATCATTGGTCTTAAAAAGTGGGTTGGCCTTGTCCCACCCACACACAATGGTTCCGACGCCCATAGCTACATTGTACCTAACATGTGAGTACATACTGTAGTAGATAAAGAAACCTTATATAAAATAGGACATTGAGTGCAATCCTTCAAGAGAGTGACTGAAATACAGCAATGTAAGCAATATTTGTTCACCAGACACATCTGATAGATCTTGCTGTCTTTAATCACAAGGTCTTTATTTTACAGTCCTATTCCGCATATGCATACTATGCACTTATTGTACTAATTATTGGTACTGAGCCTACCCATAAACCTGAACTTAACCCATGTAGTTACCTTATATTACTGTAAGTGCACAAGAAGTAAGTGCAACCATCACAAACTTGAAGTGAAAGCATCTTAACAGATGGCCTGAATATGCTTCACGAAACCATCATTCATGTGACTTGCTCAAGGGAAACTCTAGGAACAAGAAACCAGCCGCAATGTTTCAGTATGCTTAGCCTTTAGACCATGGAGACCCAAAAAATCAAAGTTACATATTGCTATAATTGGTAGACCGCATCAGGCAAGAGGAAGTGGCAGCTGGCTGCTCGTAATCCACCGAGACGAGCTATCAGAAAGTTAAGCGAGATTATACGATGTATTACAAATATGCTTAGAGTGATGAGATGAGCTACTTATAAGTCTTGGAGAGGAGCTTTTCTCAAACCTCCACAGGAAAAAGGGATGAAGTGTTGGGGTTTAAAATCCATGTGTAATGCATCCCAGTCTGAAGGGTGGGTAAGTTGGGGTTCGGTAGAAGACTGAGAAAACGCATTGAAGTGCTGAATATCAGGAGCTTAGGGGGGAAAAAAACTCCCACTAAACATCTTCCCGTCAACACGCTGGATTGAGCTTATTCACACTGCATGTCATTTTTCAGGCTTTAAATAGTTTACACAGAACTGGGGGAGGGAAAGGGGGGACGGACTGCAAGTGGAAATAAATTGAAAGGTATTGTGTGGATATGCTGCAAAAAATCCCTTCTTAAATGTCAACTTAATGTTGCATGCTGTGAAAGCCCACCTTACTGGCTTTTCTTTAACGGTTGTTTTTGTGTTGGTTGCCAGGGGGCACACGCTGAATTCACAAGCCAACACTAGTTGATTTATTTCAGCATACAAACATGAAATATAATTTCATGTTCTTTAACATAGGATTTCCCATTGCTAAGACCACAAGCAAAGGTATATATACAGTACCTCACACTCACAAACTCACACTTCTATGAGTAGGAGTTCGCTTTACATCTGAAATTCTTTTGGGATGTATCTTCATATGTTCAATACACCAATCGTACAAATGACCCAATATATATGTGAAAGAGTTATAAATACAAACTAAATAGTTCTTATATGAGCATGCATTGTGCATACGGTGAATGTGATGAATCTTAAATAGTATTTATATGAATAATGAAGCCTTGTAGATGATGTGTAATCAAATTAACCATACAGTGATTCCAACAACAAATTAGTCCTTATCCTCATGAGTAGTATCCAATTTAGAGGACACACAGCAGTGAGATAAAAAGCAGGTAATGAAGTCCTTTCAATTGCAGAGAAATGTGACGTTGCAAGAGGGAAGCTATACTTTCTTCTTCCCAAACAGACCTTTCTATCTTCTATTACATGCCTGTATTTTATTCTAACAAATAAGAAGAGAAGTGCCCCTAATGGTGGGTAGTAGGACAACAACATAGTAAAATATTTAACTGTTGCAACCTAAAGATTTTCATGGACAAATCCAGTGCCCCTTGTCCATAAAGTGCATTTAATAGGAGTGTAAATATATTCAAACCGAACAGAAAAAACACGATACACCACCCACAGTACGTACTGCGGTACTCTCATGGCGCATCGAATGGCCCCTGCTGCCCCGGCCCAGCCCTGGCCCATTGTTGAGGTTGACCTTAAGTGTGAATAAATTACATAACTGGTATGTTGTGTTTTAGTAAGGGTAGTCTCGCGGAAAGGAGGGGTTCAGAGAGACTGCATCTTCAAACAAACCGTTTTCAGACTCTTTAAGAAATGAGGTGATGTGTTTTTGTTTTTTTTGTTACCTTAGAAGCATGTAAACCTATTCTAGGAGATCTCCAAAACAAAATTTAAAATAGCACAATAGGGGCACTTTAAAGGACCGTTTAAACACAATAAGGGCACCAAACTCAATATGCACCACTTGTGTAATGATGCACCAGATGTGTAAAACAGGCCTAATCCTGCAACACTAGCGTCCTTTTGAGATTTCCCAACAGAAGAAAAAAAAGTAATTCAATGCCAGTTTTAATGCAGCAAAAAAAAAAATCCTTTACTGTGGTCTTGAATAAAATGAGCCTCGGGATATTTCATGGTTTAAACAGATCAAGGACAAGGCAACTTTCAGGATCATTTCTTGGGTCATGGTATGGTTATGATTTACACTCTCTGTTCACCCTCAGTTTGAGTGACTTTATAACAGCTTGTCTTTGTGAGATGCCCCAGATTTCATCATTCTGGTCTAGATACACTGATGTTTCACTCACGTAGTTGGATACCAATGGGGGCTAATGCTATCAATGCTAGCCAGCCAAACCTTGGTTGTATCCATTACCTTGTCATGCATATGAAGGATGTTAATCACATTACAATTTTTACAAGGCAACTAACAGAAAACAAGACACATGTAGAAAGTCATGACAAGCAAAAACATTTTACAGAGAACCTCAAACTTAAGCTTGCCAGACTATTCTGTTGCTGCCTTGCAGGCAGTAGTATTTCCTTCTGGAAATGTAAATCTGGTTATTTAATCTCTTGCAGTGTATTGAACAAACACACAATATACTTATTACATCCTAAGTATTACTGCAGTCCGATCAATGCAAATAACCCAGAAAGATGCCATGTGTCAAATCAAATGAGAATTCAATTTGGCTTCATTTTGTCATGATAAGGATTTACTGTATTATCTAGAACCGCGTTATCCTACCTCTGAGATTTACACTATATTGCCAAAGTTTTGGGACGTCTGCCTTTACATGCACATTAACTTTAATGACATCCCATTCTTAATCGATAGGATTTAATATGGAGTTGGCCCACCCTTTGCAGCTATAACAGCTTCAACACTTCTGGGAAGGTTTTCGGTTTAGGAGTGTGTTTATGGGAATTTTTGACCATTCTTCTAGAAGCGCATTTGTGAAGTCAGGCACAGATGTTGGACGAGAAGGCCTGGCTCGCAGTCTCTGCTCTAATTCATCCCAAAGATCAGGATCGGGTTGAGGTCAGGACTCTGTGCAGGCCAGTCAAGATCCTCCACACCAAACTCGCTCAACCATTTCTTTATGGACCTTGCTTTGTGCACTGGTGCGCAGTCATGTTTGAACAGGAAGGGGCCATCCCCAAACTGTTCCCACAAAGTTGGGAGCATGAAATTGTCCAAAATGCTGAAGCATTAAGAGTTCCTTTCACTGGAACTAAGGGGCGAAGCCCAACCCCTGAAAAACAACCCCACACCATAATCCCCCCTCCACCAAACTTTACACTTGGCACAATGCAGTCAGGCAAATACCGTTCTCCTGGCAACCACCAAACCCAGACTCGTCCATCGGATTGCCAGACAGAGAAGCGTGATTGGTCACTCCAGAGAACACGTCTCCACTGCTCTAGAGTCCAGTGGCGGCGTGCTTTACCCCACTGCATCCCACGCTTTGCATTGCACTTGGTGATGTAAGGCTTAGATGCAGCTGCTCGGCCATGGAAGCCCATTTCATGAAGCTCTCTACAAACTGTTCTTGAGCTAATCTGAAGGCCACATGAAGTTTGGAGGTCTGTAGCTACTGACTCTGCAGAAAAACTGGCGACTTCTGCGCACTGTGTGCCTCAGCATGCGCTGACCCCGCTCTGTGATTTTACCACACTTGAATTCACTGAGCTCCTGAGAGCGACCCATTCTTTCACAAATGTTTGTAGAAGCGTCTGCATGCCCAGGTTCTTGTTTTTATACAACTGTGGCCATGGAAGTGATTGGAACAACTGAATTCAATGATTTGGAGAGGTGTCCCAATACTTTTAGCAATATAGTGTATTCATGTCAGGTAGGGGTCACCAATACTGAACTACAAATAAAAATTAAGTTTCTATATTATATTCTTTATATATTATATCCAGACCATATGTATGTGGTACTGTAGAATAAACCCTTATTATGTATTAGAAATGGATTGAATTGACAACATTAAGCTTGCTAATATCTATTTTTTGTGACATAATATACTCATGCCTATAATACAGTGAATGTTTGCAGTCCAACATGGTAGTTTTCAAAAACTGTGGCATTAGAAAAGAAGGTAACATTATAGAGTTTAGGGTCCAATTCTCACTTACTAGTTGGTTATTAGCATGCATATTACTAGGATATTGGCTATTTATTAGTACTTATAAACACATATTAAGCCTTATTCTGCATGACCATATTCTACATCCCTTAATCCTACCCAATACCTAAACTTAACTACCTTACTAACTATTCATAGTAATCAGGAGTTTATTGAGGCAAAAGTCATAGTTAATAGTGAGAATTGGACCCTAATATAAAGTGTGACCGAAAAGAATATGTGGTATTCAAATTAATAAAGAATGCAATATGTGAGCCTGATTTTTATTACTTTTGTGGCCGTCCTTCAATAGGAAGTACATCATATTTCTATGTTATTTTATTATCTAGGGAACTCTAACGTGTGAGCAGGGATGAGGAGAGATGAGAATCCAAATGCAGCTTGAACATTTATTAAAGACCTAAACAGAGAAAATCCAAAAAGGCAAACAGGCAGGAGCGCAACGACAGGAACACGCATACAGGAGTAACGGCCGACAAACAACAACTGAAGCACTGCGGTATATATACACAAAGGGAAACATGGTTAACACGATAACAAGGGGGTGTGGTAAATAGGAAACACCTGGGAAGACTAATCAACATGAAAAACTACAAAGGACTACAACACATGGCACAAGACAGGAAATAACAAAAGTCCCCACACAAGACAGGGAAACACAGGCTGGGATCATGACAGGAACATTACTGATCCCAAGTAACATCTCCTTCCGACATGCTGCTCATAGCAAGAAAAGAGACAGCGCATTGAACCCAGCGGCCCCTCTCAAATTTCAGAACCTAGATAAGTGGACATGCCCATGGGCCTCAGGCAAGAGGCACATAATAACAACATGGAGGAATATGATAAGCTCTTATCTGAGGGGCACTTGTCCCAAACCTAGTGGAAAATGTGATTACACCTCTCTACAGGAGAACCAAGAGTGTAAGGTAGTCGTAAAAACGGTAGACTTGCCTCCTGAACATAGATCTCTCATGGTAAGGCTATGTCTCATGTTAGGTCTGAGTTCTTGCACTGAGAAGTCAACTTTGCAGTTGCATTAGAATCTGTAATGAACAATGGTGTATGATCTATTTCTGAGGTCTATAAGCATTCAGCTGTATGTAGTAACTATGTAACTATGATAATTGAACTGAGCTGGATGACATCACTGTTTTCTCCAGAGCGGCTGTATTCTGTTGCATTATTTTCCTGTTAACACTGTGAAGCTGCTTTGAAACAATCTGCATTGTAAAAAAGCGCTATATAAATAAAGGTGACTTGACTTGATAGATATTTTAATACATAATTACTACACAGCGTAGATAAAAAACAATCACCCGGGGTTTAAAATAATATTATAAATGCATGGGACGGTATGAAAATTTAATATCATGATTATAGTGACCCAAATTATCACGATTATCAATATCACGGTTTTGTTCAAATAAGATGAAAGTGTTCAAAAAGAACTGATGCACACACTTTATATTTGAAAATCAACAAACAACAAACAAGTAGCTCTATGCACTTTTTTAAGCAAGATTATATTCTGTGGCATTTCCTTCCTTATAATGACCGTCGTCAATAGCAACGCATTATAACACCGCACACATCCTTGTATCACTCTCTCACGCTCTCTCGTTTCATTCAAATGCAACTTGTCGTCTTGCGTCTCCGTTTTTGATTGTATTGAAAATGAAATCAGAGGACTTTACTTTTTAAATGGATTAATTGGTTAATTTCAAGTGAGTGAGCTAAGATATTTAAACTCAAAACTTTGTGTCCAATTATTTCCCAGACGTAGTTTTGGTATTGAGGTCAAAGTTAACTTGCCTTGCGTTCGCTAAACAACAGTGGTTGATGGTCACAAAGACGACTCGGATGATTTGAAGTGTTTCCTCCTATTGCAGCGACTTTCTTTTTGTATGTTCTGCAGACAGGGTGACCATCCTCAATTAAGTTTCCCTCAGGACTTTTGTCAAATAGCCAAAATATGACCACACCTCAGATTTGGTCCTTTTAGAAGGCTGAACAATCCCCTGAGCACTGTCACTGCCTTCCGATATTTCTTCTCGTAAAAAAAAACGGTGCGCGCTGCACCAGAATGATGCTGGCTGGACAGGATTTACCGCGAGTTTTCAAAATCACGATTATCAAACACGGTTTTAATGATAATTACATTTTAAACGATATTACTAACCGGCAGTACATTTTATTGTGGTTTATCGTGAAACTGGTAATCATCCATCCCTAATGCATGTCAATAGGAGAGGGCATGACTGCATGTTCAGTATCTGTTTCCCTGAGGATGTTCCCCTATATGAGCTGCCATGCTGTGAATCTAGCTTTACATCAATATTCTTGAGACGAAACACAAGGTCCTGAGCTGAATGAAACTTCATAAGATGTAATAGTCTGAACCAATACACTTCATGATATTGATTCTGTTCAAGGGATCTCGTTTGATGTCATGATAAGTGCAATTTTTATTTACTGCCTGACTTCATAGTATCAAAGCTACAGTAGTATCAGATTCACATAATCTGGCTCACAACAGTACATGTGCTTTAACCTTACCTTTACCTTTATATGTAGTGGTCGACCAACATCGCATTTGATGCACAAATCTGATCACAAGTATCTTATATAAAATTTATTTTATTAAAACTTATGAAAATGCAGATCCTGTTGTAAATAATAATAAAAAAATCACTTTAAAACTGTTGTTCCATTTTTGGAGCATACACACACAGTATAATTTTACTTAATATTTATTTAATAAATTTTTTTTTAATTATCTGTAAAAAAAAAACAGATGGCAACTACTTTAGATGACAACTTGTGTGTGTGTGTGTGTGTGTGTGTGTGTATATATATATATATATATATATATTTTTTTTTTTTTTTTTTTTTTTTATAAAGACAAGGTAACACTTACATACAGCAACAATGAAAATAACATGAATATGAAATAATGGCCAAATGGATATAGTGCAGCATAGTTTGAAATCATAGGTATAAAGTTTGTCACTTATTCATGTCCAGTAAAAGCTGAACTCTCCTGACCGCATTCAACTCTCATGGATATTTATACAGGCACATTTCTTGAATCAGAGGCTGTTCTGTTTAGTCCTTGAAAGAAACTCACCGCACAGATTTCCTAGCACACTTATCGACAAAAGTGGCTTTTACATTTAAATGCCTATAATACATATCTCGTTAAAACACCAAAACTCAGATACCCTCAACCACCCACATGCAAAAAACTCCTTGCTTCTGCATGACTCACACTGGCTAAATGACAATAGATTAAATTTGATCCTAGAAATTTTCACATTTTGGCAAAATTCACCTTTGGGGATCTATTTATTTAATTTAAGGAGGCACATGCTCCTTCCGATTTTAAGATGGGACACATGCCTCTTTAGTTTGTCTGAGGCTCAGTGAGGTGTTGGTTTCACATTAAAAGGTCACCATAGTCTTACCATAGTCAGGTTAAAAACATTAGTTCTATTGTTGGCCATATTTAAAGCTATTGACCACTGATCTAATGGAGGATTTTATGCTATATGTCATCCTGAGATCAAATCAAACAGAATTTGCAGAAACTTCTTTTCGACCAGTGAGCTGGGAAAGCTTGGAGTGGCTTTTTTTATTTTGCATGCCAGAGTGAAGGATTGTCATGATTATTTTCATGCATTTAATTCTGTTCCTGTGATGTGAGATAAGGTACTGGTAACCAGTGCTGCTTGCACTATGCACATAATAACTTCATGATAGCTTCATGCTATGAAACTTTTGTGTGCCTCCAGAGTTGAGGAAAATCACATCTATGTTTCTTATCTCTGCCATTGTAACTTATTGAACAGAGGCGTGAAGGTTAGCCCAGGTTACTTCTATAATAAGAGTGGGCTTGTTTTTTGTCAGGTGGCTGAGCAACTCCCATTTTGTGTTCGGATTTGTGTGCGCCGCCTGCTCTGAAAGCACTGACCCTCATAAAGCCTCTGTATTGACGCAGGCAAATTGAGGCTGTCTACACACCATGTGGAACAGACTGTTCTTTCAGATGTGTCATTCTCAGTATTCTTGCTCAATGGGTGCCTTTTCAGTAATTTCTTTTTCTTTTTTAAAGAAACTACTCATTTTTAATCTTTTTCAACACTGTTATTGGTATCGGCTGCTAATCACATTCTATGACTCAATCGGTAGTCACAAAATTTGGCTGATCTCTTGAACCGATCACAATTTAATGACATAAAACCGTAAAAAGTCACCACATATGCACATGTAGGGTACAATGGGGCTAACGGCACACCTTAAGAAAAAATGTGCTTTTCACTAGTCCTACAGTGTATGATTCCAGAAAAAAAGATATATGTTTGAACTGAACATCTATGGAGCAACAGTTTTTGTGTGAAAATAAATCATAAAAGTGGTTCATTTTGTTTAAAAATAATTGAATATAGATTTACAGTAGTAAAATTAAATCATATTTTATTATATGATATGATTAATATATTTTTAAATATGATAGTTCCATTATAAATATGGTGATGATCTCTAAGGTGGACTCCCAACTTAATATATGATATTTCCCATCTGAATCTAACCATGTCATGTCAACAAGTGGAAAAGTCCTCCAGCTGTTTATTATCATGTTAATTATTGTGTACCAAATACCATACTTTTACATATTCTTCCATTATTGAAAAACTATTGCTTTAATTACCCTGAGCAAAAATTAAAATCATTACGAAGACCTTTGTCTCAAAATAATTTGTCTTCAATAATTTTACAGATTCTCATTCGCCCCTTAAATCTACAACATTTAAAAAAAAAACATCAAATATTAGATCAACTTTGCGATCGCTTCAAGGATCAGACAAATTCCCATGTGCATCCTGAAAAGCGTATGTTTTGGAAAGTGCTGCGGCAAGTTTTTGTGCCATCTAGTGGTTTAGAGGACAATAAAATCAAAGGAGCCTTTTTACCTGTGGAGCCTTTAGCCCCGTTGTACCTTAAACAGTACACAGATGATGCTTTTTGCGCCATGTTAATGCAAAACATTAGTAAACCGTTGTAAATCACACATCTTTATTTAGAACAGGTTGTCTTGATTCAAGTAAGCCCACACACAACAATCTTTTCACTATAATATGCATCTTACTTTGTCTACTCTTAAAAAGCATAATGGTGAAATGGAACAATATGGCAACAGCTTTCTTACCTGTACGTAAACAGCGTTTTGCTTTGGGTGGCCTAAAACACTTTCAGTTTTTCCATTGTGGTGTTTTCACGGTATTTACAATTCTTTGCAGCCTTTAGCCGCTGCCTACAACACGCTGGATCCTTCACTGGAAACACAAAGTAAATCAAGCCCGCTAAACGTTCACTCTTTGAATTCTTGCATCCGGGAAAAATACAAGTCGACACCATTATGACTAAAAGTTTGCTAAGAAGTATTTCCTACTCAAGCAAAGCAGTATTTGACTCTGATCAAGCCTATCTAATAGGAACAGACTGGTGGGAGTGGCCTTGGGCGGCAACATTCCCAGTGCATTATGGGTTTTGAAGTTTTCCTACCGATTTGGCAGAAGGAAAGACAACAGCCTTTTTTTTCTCTGTTTTCTCTAGTCAGATAGCACCGATTTAATTTTTTCCCCTTTCTACTGTATAGGTAGACAGTTTTATTGAAAACCCATTTTGCCAGCGGTGTTTCATCTATAGTCCAGAGAAAAAAAATAAGGTGGTGGGGTGGTCATCTTACCCTGTCTTACCATATAGTATAATATGTTTGTTATTACATAATTAATTTTTTTCTGTTTAGATGCACTTTTCTGTTTATGCTTTGCAAAGTACAATGAGCTGAAACCTCTACATAAAGTAAACATTGTGATTATTATTAGTACTTTAATTTTCAATTGCATGATATGGCCAAGTGATATCAACATGGTGGCAAACACACTGTAAAAAATCTCAACTCATTGGGCCCTATTTTAACGATATGAGCGCATGTTCTGATTCGCATGGTGCAGGTGCACTTAGGGTGTGACCGAATCCACTTTTGCTAAAGGGTTGCCCCTAGTCTCTTAATGAGTCATGGGTGTGTTTTGAGGCGTAAGGTGCAATAAACCAATCATAGTCTCATCTCCCATTTCCTTTAAAAGCCAGTTACGCTCGCACCATGGTGATTTGCTATTTACATGGAGGAATTTAGACACCCTCAACCTGACGAGTCAGTTTAAATACATGTGTGTATTGCCACGATTGGTTAAATAAGTAGCCAATTTCATTCATCATTACTGCAAATAGGTAATTCTGATACATGCAATGACTATCCATTATGACATGTAGGCATTTTTATCTTTATGTACACAATAATAATCTTTTACATTGCAATCCTTTTATTTTTAATATTTAAAAATGTTTGTGTGCTGCTGCGCGTCCCTGTGTGTGTAATAAGCAGAGTGTATGCACGTTGTGCACCCACCTATAGGCGCATATTACTAACACACCCTTTAAATAACACAAAAAAACTTGGACTTTGAAAACGACTTGCACAGTCGTTTTCAGTTCCTCAAAATAGCAACGCGCCAACAATGCGCCTGAACACACCTCGTTTTCAGACCAGCACACCCATGGGTGAACAGATGGGCGCGAGTGCATTTGCTATTTAAACAACGTGACGCTGGACGTGAAAATGATAACTGCGTCAGGCTGAAACTAGCAAAAAACACTTGTTGTGCCTGCCATCGTATTGCGCCGGGTGTATGATAGAGCCCATTAAATTTGTTTCTTTTTTGCATGTTTTTTGCATGTTTTACTTACTCCCAAATACTGATGTATATAATACTATATATATATAAATTCATATATAAACACAATAAATTAAGTTCAGTTTACTAAAGTAAAACAAGTTATTTTCTTTCTTTTTTACAGTGCATAAGGGGCGACCCACTAAATATTTAAATGTGGATGTTTTTTTTTTTCTAGTATTAGCAAAAAATTGTGTCATTGGAATGGAACCCATCATCCATCAAGGGAAGATGCATCTCAGTGTTTTCTCACTGCGACTGTAAAACACAAAGATGCATGCAAAACAGACGGTGTGTAATGATATGGAACACACTGTTATGGAAAATCAGTCCTCAAAGTGTGAACGGCCTGGATGTATTCTTTTTTTTTTTTAAGTTTAATCTAATGTTAATTGATGATATTTCAACAGTTGTTCTCTTGAGGCTCAGCAACAGAGTACTCATCTCAAGAGCTCTTTTAGACAAACAGAGGTGTTTGTTTATTCTGAATGCAAATGTCAGAGTCTGTCACTGTGCGCTTTGCAGCGTCTTTCCTCATTTATCTCCAAAGTCTCTTTAAAAAGGTCAAATCCCTCCATTAGATGCTGGTGCTTTTAGATATCACAAGCAATTTGTACTGTTTTATTTAATTGTGGGTATTCATCTACTTCAAACATTTGTAGTCGTTTTTAATTTTTTGTTTTGGTGTTTCATAAATGCCTTTAAGTGCAGGTCAACCCTTTTATGTCACTTTACATATCACTGAGCTTGAGTGTAGGATCATAGTGAGATTTAAGCATACGTTTAGTAGAATGCACGATGGCTGATTTTTTATTATTTCCCACAAAAGAAGATTGCATCATATCACTGCATGCAAACACACACACACACACACACAAGTTCTATTTCAAGAGCTGTCAATACCCAGCCCATCTGATGTCGCCCGCATGACTGCTCTGACTTGAAGCCGAATAGGGAATACGCTTCACATGTGATGCGGTAAACTGGTGTGAAGGAAATAAAAAAATAACACTAGCTAGACTTGAGCAAGCGTGCTGATAATCCGACTCGGAGCATATGGAAATTGTTGATGCCTCAGAGCAAAAAGAAATGCAAATGGATTAGTGTGGAAATTGCTTTCCAAATTGTCATGTTTTGCTCTTATCAGCATCCTCGCTGGAATTATTTGATAAACTAGGATCACAAACAAACGTTCTAACCCTGATGTTTGGATAGAATGAAAATTGTGTCATTATTTACTCACCCTCATGTTTTTGCATGACTTTCTTCCTTGAAGCACAATATATCAATACACAAAATCACGTCCACTCTTTTCCAGATAGTAATTTAGGACTGACAAAAAATGCACAATATTACCATCATAAATGTTGTGACTCATGTGATATGTTCCAAGTCTTCTGAAGCTATGATTGTGTGAGGAACAGACCAAAATGTAATACATTATTCACTGATAGTTTATAACACACTCCAGTTGGTTGATAACCACTGCAAGTGGAACATTGACTCTGATCAGTTTAGTTCATGGAGGAAAAAATAATTCAGACTAGTTTTATGAACTGGATCAATCAAGTCATTGAAACATCTGACTCAATAAAATGATCTGTTCATGAACCAGAAATCACTTTTTATGTAATGAATATGCCAAGGAGACCTTCGGTGGACGTCCTTGGAGGATTTTTAGTGAATAATTGCTTACATTTCTTTTCCTTACACAAAGCTATTATATGTATTCAGCCCTCAAACAAAGATAGCTATAAGGCTAGGAAGAGTTTATATCACAGTTTTTTTTTTTTCTCCCACTGCACGGGCAAAACATCATTACATGAACTTCCAAAGGCAGAAGCATGGAAGAATCAGTGGTTAAATGTATTTTAACACAATTTCTCAGCAATACAACCACAACTTTTTGTTGTATTCTCACCATTTTTATAATGACTGATTTCTGAACTGATGAAGGTCAGTGTGTTAACGGACATACAGTTTTTACAGTGATGTAGAGAACATCTGAAATGTAACAAAGGTATAAAATATATATTTTAAAAAAATAACCACTGTGAACGGAGGTGGTTTCGCAAAGAATGCATGAAAACACAGGGCTTAAATAGGCAGGCATTAACAAGATAATGAGACACAGTTGGAAGTAATCAAACATAATAAGTCCAGGCAATGGGTTATGGGAAATGCAGTTTATTCATGATAGGAAAGCAAAGGAGACGGGATGTGTGCCCTCTGGTGGTGATCATGGGCACTCCAGCCGGTGGATGTGACATAGGGTGCATCTCAATCAGTTCCCTAGCTCCTGAGCTTGTGAATCAATATATCGTGTACATGAATTCGGGCACTGGTAAGGACGCTGGCTCACTACACATTGGGACACTGATGACTCTATTTCCGGCGACGACAACGTCAACAGCAGCAGACAACAGCAGAACTGATGTCTTTCTGACATTACTTTTAATGTTATTTAAAGTGCATCATGATAAATATTTTGCTTGTTACATAAATGTGCAACATTTCAGACATAAATAAATTATAAATATTAGCTAGATTGTCTTCATGACCTGCCTAGCGATGTATGTTTATGCTAAAATATAATAAAATAATGGTTTCTATTTTTAAAAACATATATTGTGTGTCTTATCGGTCATTATGTGTAGTGAGTTGGCTCACGTGATTTAAAGGTGAAAACCGTTTTTACTTATATTTTTTTTAATATGTTAGGTCCATATGTGTTTGTGTTATGTCGTGAAATGTTACCTCCTTTGTCAGCTCTAGCCACTGAAAAGAAATAAGCGGAGAAATCAGGCCGATTACAAAAGCTGGTCAGTCGGACGTGGTGTTGCCTGAGCTAGTTACTATTCATGAGCTCGCCCAGTTGAGATCGCGCCCCCAGGATTCGTCTAGCTCAGTGACAGTTTTCGTATACAGCAAGGATGCTGATAGCCAGGCTCTCATTGGCTAGCTGTTAGCCAATCAGAGTCAAGCAGCTTAGCTTGTTGAATATTAATGAGAACTGGCGCAAATCGAGCTGAGTCTTCCTGCAGGGCTTTCTATACAACGCTAGAATGGCTTGAAAGAAGGTAAACAAAGCACTTTTCCCACAAAAAATGTTACAGAGTCCATGGTAGAACTTCAGACATTACCACAAAAGTAATGAAATATGTGTGGCAGGGCACCTTTAAGTTTCATGCTTCAGAACTTCCGTTAAGGGAACATAGTGAGCATCGATGCACCCTGGGTTTTGCTGTGCATTGTGGGAGTTTTTAGGGAGCAAACGTTTCAGTGCACGATTGAGACAGCCCTTAATATGACCGACTCCCTGATCAGTGCCCTGACTACTGAACTAGGGAGCTGATTGAGATGCACCCATAATGTTTTTGCCACTGGGAAAAGAAAACATTTTTTTTTATTAAAGGGCTCTCCGATTATGATCATTTACAGGCTCATAACTTAGTTTAGGGAGTCTACTAAAATACATTTACATAATTTAATCAAATCTTATAATTTACATTGTTGCAACACCTGACCCTTTTGTTCTTTAAAACCTGCCTTCTGAAAAGAGCAGTCTACTCTGATTGGTCAGCCAGCCCCATTCTGTTGTGATTAGTCTACCACTTAGAACGTGTGTCGGAACTGTAACGACACTGTAACTACACTATAGCGTCTGTATCAGTTTGAGCCCAAGTTCAATAAGTGTGGGACATTATGGGTGCATCTCAATCAGCTCCCTAGTTCAGTAGTCAGGGCACTGATCAGGGAGTCGGTCATATTAAGGGCTGTCTCAATCGTGCACTGAAACGTTTGCTCCCTAAAAACTCCCACAATGCACAGCAAAACCCAGGGTGCATCGATGCTCACTATGTTCCCTTAACGGAAGTTCTGAAGCATGAAACTTAAAGGTGCCCTGCCACACATATTTCATTACTTTTGTGGTAATGTCTGAAGTTCTACCATGGACTCTGTAACATTTTTTGTGGGAAAAGTGCTTTGTTTACCTTCTTTCAAGCCATTCTAGCGTTGTATAGAAAGCCCTGCAGGAAGACTCAGCTCGATTTGCGCCAGTTCTCATTAATATTCAACAAGCTAAGCTGCTTGACTCTGATTGGCTAACAGCTAGCCAATGAGAGCCTGGCTATCAGCATCCTTGCTGTATACGAAAACTGTCACTGAGCTAGACCAATCCTGGGGGTGCGATCTCAACTGGGCGAGCTCATGAATAGTAATGAGCTCAGGCAACACCACGTCCGACTGACCAGCTTTTGTAATCGGCCTGATTTCTCCGCTTATTTCTTTTCAGTGGCTAGAGCTGACAAAGGAGGTAACATTTCACGACATAACACAAACACATATGGACCTAACATATTAAAAAAAATATAAGTAAAAACGGTTTTCACCTTTAAATCACGTGAGCCAACTCACTACACATAATGACCGATAAGACACACAATATATGTTTTTAAAAATAGAAACCATTATTTTATTATATTTTAGCATAAACATACATCGCTAGGCAGGTCATGAAGACAATCTAGCTAATATTTATAATTTATTTATGTCTGAAATGTTGCACATTTATGTAACAAGCAAAATATTTATCATGATGCACTTTAAATAACATTAAAAGTAATGTCAGAAAGACATCAGTTCTGCTGTTGTCTGCTGCTGTTGACGTTGTCGTCGCCGGAAATAGAGTCATCAGTGTCCCAATGTGTAGTGAGCCAGCGTCCTTACCAGTGCCCGAATTCATGTACACGATATATTGATTCACAAGCTCAGGAGCTAGGGAACTGATTGAGATGCACCCTATGTCACATCCACCGGCTGGAGTGCCCATGATCACCACCAGAGGGCACACATCCCGTCTCCTTTGCTTTCCTATCATGAATAAACTGCATTTCCCATAACCCATTGCCTGGACTTATTATGTTTGATTACTTCCAACTGTGTCTCATTATCTTGTTAATGCCTGCCTATTTAAGCCCTGTGTTTTCATGCATTCTTTGCAAAGTCTTGTAAGTGTCACACTGCATTTCTGTACTGAACGAATTGTTCATGAACGACACATCACTAAGCATAGTTGTCAACAGAACTCAACTGCACGCACGCTGGAAGAAGAAGATGAGTGTAAACGATCTTTGCCGGTATTGTAAAAATAATTTAAGGATACACGGAGTACTTACCAACACGATCATCATTTTTGAGAGAAATAGTAAAGGTGAATAGAACGAATTCAACCCAAGCGCTCTTTGGTGACGTGGATGATTACGTTACTGTTGATCATCTGTCCATCATCGTATAAAGCCCGCCCTGACAATTTGATTGGTCCGAACAGCTCCTGTTCGGGCATAGTTACTCCACAATGGATCAAGTCCAGACCGAACTTCCCGACCTCAAATGTTGTGGGCGGGGCTAAGTTCGGCTGGCATCCAGGCTAGGATTCTGGATTGCCCGAATAAAGCTGCATTTGGATCCTCAACCATGTCAGAGCAGTTTCGTGACACAATCATACAAAGTAAAAGAATTATTTATTAAAAAGAACATACTATATCTAATATATATACCTAATAAATATATATATATATATATATATATATATATATAATTAGTATGTGTTCTGCACATCAGCACTCGGGTGTGAAGAGAAAATAGTTTTCTACTTTTTTCTTTGAGGAGTGTCATTTGCTTTTTTACAAACTGAACAAAATGGATTTATACCAATATAAAAATGCATTTTTTTAATAAATCACAGTCATTTAACTTTTTTTCAGAACAGAATATGGAGGTTGTGAAGGTTGACAGCCCCAGTCCTGATTCACCTTTTATTATATTGAAAAAAAAGACAGTATTTTCTTGACAATTCATTATTATTTAATAGTAAAATATGAGGATACTTGCCCTATAAATGACTTTCTATGGAAAGAAAGAAAGAAAGAAAGAAAATAAATATGAGAGTCTGAGCATTATTGCATGAGAGATAGAAAGATAAGAATTCATACATAGAAACAGGATATTACTGCAGCTCCCTCTTATTATTGGCCTCATCATCCTCCCTCTTTCAAATAAACATTTCTTGGAAATGCGGGTGTTTTTGTTTGTCCAGCCATGACAAGTGAAGAGACTCTCTCCAGTGAGCTACAAAAATTATGGCACATTACACTGCATCCACGTAACTATGTAAAAGAACAGAAAAAATAGGATAGTAATAACAACAAGCCGTGAGCTTTCAAACACTTTCCCTCCGCCTCAACATGTCATGTTCCATTATAGTAGAAGCGTGTTGATAGACAGGCCATCTGACATTGTGGAGTATAGTACTATATATTGAACTAACATACATTTTATTGTGTCCACAAAGCTGCTTTTTTGCTGTATAAACCCCGGCTGCCGCTGTGAAAAATGTAATTTCATAAACGAACTATATCTGGACTTCCAGGGGATTTAAATGGTATCACACTGCTGTAGAAGCAAAATGGATGTCAAAGCAAACTAAATCACCATTTTAAAGATAGCATGATAGTTAAATCCTAAAATCTTGTCATATAAGTGCAGAAAGCAAGAGCATTTAAGCAATGACTTGTTGAAAGACAATAATTGTGATATTTTTTCTGCTTTGTATTGCAGACTGAGAGCTTTTTGTGGAATACTAAGGCGTGAGCCTGCTGCCTGAGAGCGTTTGAAATCAAGGCTGCGAGAAGGAACCATATGGCACAAAACACAATATAGGTAAGAATGAAGTACTTGTTGATGCAGAAGTGTGCGTGTATTCACACTCTTTGATTCAGCCAATTTACACCTGCTTTGCATGTCCTTTTTATTTTGTGAAAGTGATGAAGAAAGGTGGAGAGATGTTAGCTGGTTAAGCATATACATTGTTTAGTAGTTTTTTGTTTGTTTTAGGAGAGACCTTGAAAAGATTCATTTTAAAGATCATGTTATTGTCTTTGTACCTTGAACAGGGTGCATGGCGTCTGGTTGCTTCCTAAAATAGAGAATTGGTGGTCATGGTAGATTTTCTTTTTTTTTAAGGCTAATGAACCATTTGTTAGCCAACAGGTAGACCTGGATCTGTGATTAGCACTAGAGAGCAAACTACAACAATAAATCTTTTTTTATTTTTTATATTTTTTTCCTGGTACTGGGAATTTTTACTCACGTTCTAGACATGGTATGTGAATGGAATACAGTTGCAAGAAAAAGTATGTGAACCACTTGCAGAATCTGTGAAAATGTGAATAATTTTAACTAAATAAGAGAGATCATACAAAATGCATATTATTTATTATTTAGTACTGTCCTGAATAAGATATTTTACATAATTTTTTTTTTTTTACAAATGGTGCACAAGTCAAAAAATAGCCATTGATTCTTAATACTGTGTGCCGTTACATGGATGATTCATGGCTGTTTTGTGATGGTTGTTTTTGAGTTAAACTGCCCAATGTTCTTCAGAAAAATCTGAAAAATCCTTTTGCACATTTGAACCCTCTCCAGCAGTGACTGTATGATTTTGAGATCCATCTTTTCACACTGAGGATGATTGAGACACTCAAACACAACTATTAAAAAAGGTTGAAACATTCACTGATGCTCCAGAAGGAAACACGACGTATTAAGAGACGGGGGTGAAAACTTATTGAATTTGAAGATCAAAGTAAATTGTACTTCATTTGTCTTCTGTTGCTTCCGAAGGGCAGTACTAAATAAAAAAAAAGAAAGAAAGAAAAAAACGAATTAAACTAAAGAAAAATTTGGAAATCTTCTTCCTGTTCAAAAGACCTGGAGGATTTTTCTGAAGAACATTGGGCAGTTTAACTGCTCAGGACAAACAAGAGACTCGAGAACAGCCGTGGATCATCCAGGGAACGACACAGTATTGAGAATCAAGGGTTCATAAACTTTTGAACAGGGTCATTTTAATAAATCAGCGATTTTTTTTTTTTTTTCTCTTGTGGATATGGGACATTTTTTTATGTAAAATATCTTATTCAGGACAGCACTAAATAAACAATAAGGCATTTTGTATGATATCTCTTATTTTGTTAAAATTATTCACATTTTCACAGATTCTGCAAGCGGTTCACTTACTTTTTCTTGCAACTATATATGTAATGAAATATGAAATAGAATATCTAATGGTCCATGTCTGGTTGCTTTAGGATCAACGTTGAGGTGTTGCTCTCCCTTTGTTGTAGCTGTAGGAAATATGTTGTTTGTCGTATATCTATAATTACTATGAGTATGATGATATTTTGATCCACATAATTTCCCACAGAAATATTTGTGACGGGAAATCTAATTTATTTCTTATATTCACCCAGAGATGGAATGCTATATACAGTCAAATATCGAGCCATATGGCAATTTAGCATTTGTCCCTTCGACTACTACTAAGATGAAAGAAAACTAATCAAAGATAAAAGTCACTGGGTGCAATGACAGATGAGATTATCATCAAGAGCATTTTCAGAGAGACTACTATCTGTCTGCATGTAGCTTTGTCTCTGCATTCATTTTTTCAAAAGCAGTATGCACAGATGTTAAGCCATTTTTTTATCAGTGTGATTATTGTTATAGAAAATGTACGGGACTGAGGGACTAAGTTATAGCAGGGAGCAAATATATAGTCAAGTCAAGTCAAGTCAACTTTATTTATATAGCGCTTTTTACAATGCAGATTGTTTCAAAGCAGCTTCACAGTGTTAAACAGGAAAATAATGAACAGAATTTGATTCGGCTGTACAGCCGCTCTGGAGAAAACGGTGATGTCATTAGCTCATTTCAATTATCATATATATTCAAGTAATGTAGTTGATATAATTTAGTTTAGTTTAGTTTTAGTCCCCAAAAAAAAAACTACATGTATTCAACTACAAATACGGAGTGTCTATTCACACTAAGTGCAAATAGTGTGCCTTGTTGGCAAGTGCTATTTGCAATCAGTATAGCGTCAGGCTTAAGGATCTTGATTTTGACGTGATTGACACAGGTTCGAATTCACCTTTTGCAGAGCTTGCTCTTATCCTTTTACCCATCACATATCAAAGTTGTTGGGTAAAAGATAACATGAATGACCGATATTTACTGTACATGGTTACCAGTTACCATGCTGGGTTTCCATGTTTTATGGGGACTTTCCATAGACATAATGTTTTTTTTATACTGTACAAACTGTATACGCTATCCCCTAACACTAACCCTACCCCTGAACACAACCCTTGCAGAAAACTTTCTGCATTCTTACATTTTCAAAAAACATAATTTATTATGAATTATAAGCTGTTTTCCTCATGCATGGGGACCCCATCTTTCTGGGGACATTATAATTAGCAAGATATAAAGGTGAAAACTATTTTGTAATGTTATAATTAGCAATATTTAAATGTAGCAGCAAGTATATTAACACTTTGAGATGTGCTCTTATAATATTTTTTTTACAAATTGCTTCTAGTTATTGCCTTATTGCAGGGGTTATTATTATCATCACACTAGGTCTTCTATTACATTCAAAATTATAATCTAATCTGTTTATAGGTTTATTGATGGTGCATTCCCTTTTGGCACATATAAATGGTTCTTATACCAAAAGAGTTATTAAAGAAAATGTAAAAATGCTACAATTGTCACTGGTCTCCCTGCTATTTATTGTATAGCAGGAACAAAAGCTAGCAAACTATTCTCCATCGGTTTGTGTGTTCTGCCGTGGTAGTTTTGTTGGTAATAATGTGACATGACACATTATTGAAGTGAGCATAGCATGAGAAAATGTGACAGTGGCTTGCTCACTTTTTTTGTGCCCATCAACTGTCATGAAAAGGTCTGTTGAATATTCATTGCGACTGAAATAACTGCAGTGGATGTTTCACTCTGTTCTTTCAGTTCAGGGGATTTTTATTACATAATCTGAGATGTTATCAATGGTGTTATATTATTTCAGTTCTTTACATTCTGTTTTAATGACAAGATTCACAATGGGTTATTCAATGCCACATATATTTTTATACCCCTAGAGCATTGTGTCTATGTTTTGAGAATACCTATCAAATTAAATTGGGAATTGTTTGCTTTTCTCGGTTTGCATCGTCACTCCAAAGTACAAAAGTCTTACTTATGCTATGACAGATTTATCTTCACGTCAACAGATGAACCATCAGGGAAAATAACAGAGTTTCTCAAAAGTATCAACATACCTACAAAGAGGCCTTTAGATCTTTAAAAAAAAAAGCTTTCATCAGTAGTTCTTTACAGCTAATATTTTAATGTTTATTTTTCCAAGAATACATTCTTCCACTTCTCTGTGGCAAATTAGCTTGTGTAGGCACAAACCGTGTCAGAACAGATGTGTTGCTCAGTTTGTGAGCAGAGAAGAAAAGTTCTTGATTTTGAGTTTTGAAGAACATGGAAATGGCTGGGTGGGCACAGTTTTCATTAAGGATGTCTGTATAGTAGTTTGTGTGGTCCAGTACATGATCATATAGCTTCAAAGTTAACAGAAATTAACTAAAAGCCACAAATTGCACTTTTCCTTTAAAGGTGCCATAAGCAATTTCTGAGAAACACTGTTGAAAGTGTTGGGCCATCTAGCCAACTGTACTCCAACAGAGGAGACCTGATTCAAACTTTTTCCACCTTTATTTAAAAAAAAAAAAAAAAAACAGCAGGCACGGCCATTTTAAACTTAACTACTTAAATGAGTTTAAACATTTCAACAGAGTTATCAATGGGTAGCTTTAGGGCTAGGGTTTGGTTAGGACAATATAACAAATAAACAACTAAATCATTGCTAGGGTCCTAGAACTGTGGTCCTAGAAATGCAGCCTTCGGGTTTGCAGGCAGATGCTACTCCTCTTTTAGCCAATCAGCAGTAGGGGGCGTGTCCACTCATGATGGTGGAGGAGCGAGAGAGTGAGCCAATCAGCAGTAGTGGGCGTGTCCACTCATGATGGTGGAGGAGTGAGAGTGAGCCAATCAGCAGTAGTGGGCGTGTCCACTCATGGTGGAGGAGAGAGAGTGAGCCAATCAGCAGTAGTGGGCGTGTCCATTCATGATGGTGGAGGAGAGAGAGTGAGCCAATCAGCAGTAGGGAGCGTGTCCACTCATGATGGTGGAGGAGAGAGAGTGAGCCAATCAGCAGTAGTGGGCGTGTCCACTCATGATGATGGAGGAGAGAGAGTGAGCCAATCAGCAGTAGTGGCCGTGTCCACTCATGATGGTGGAGGAGAGCGAGTGAGCCAATCAGCAGTAGTGGGCGTGTCCACTCATGATGATGGAGGAGTGAAAGTGAGCCAATCAGCAGTAGTGGGCGTGTTCACTCATGATGATGGAGGAGAGAGAGTGAGCCAATCAGCAGTAGTGGGCGTGTCCACTCATGATGGTGGAGGAGAGAGAGTGAGCCAATCAGCAGTAGGGAGCGTGTCCACTCATGATGGTGGAGGAGAGAGAGTGAGCCAATCAGCAGTAGTGGGCGTGTCCACTCATGATGGTGGAGGAGAGAGAGTGAGCCAATCAGCAGTAGTGGCTGTGTCCACTCATGATGGTGGAGGAGCGAGAGAGTGAGCCAATTAGCAGTAGTGGGCGTGTCCACTCATGATGGTGGAGGAGTGAGAGTGAGCCAATCAGCAGTAGTGGGCGTGTCCACTCATGATGATGGAGGAGTGAAAGTGAGCCAATCAGCAGTAGTGGGCGTGTTCACTCATGATGATGGAGGAGAGAGAGTGAGCCAATCAGCAGTAGTGGGCGTGTCCACTCATGATGGTGGAGGAGAGAGAGTGAGCCAATCAGCAGTAGGGAGCGTGTCCACTCATGATGGTGGAGGAGAGAGAGTGAGCCAATCAGCAGTAGTGGGCGTGTCCACTCATGATGGTGGAGGAGAGAGAGTGAGCCAATCAGCAGTAGTGGCTGTGTCCACTCATGATGGTGGAGGAGCGAGAGAGTGAGCCAATTAGCAGTAGTGGGCGTGTCCACTCATGATGGTGGAGGAGTGAGAGTGAGCCAATCAGCAGTAGTGGGCGTGTCCACTCATGATGATGGAGGAGTGAAAGTGAGCCAATCAGCAGTAGTGGGCGTGTTCACTCATGATGATGGAGGAGAGAGAGTGAGCCAATCAGCAGTAGTGGGCGTGTCCACTCATGATGGTGGAGGAGAGAGAGTGAGCCAATCAGCAGTAGGGAGCGTGTCCACTCATGATGGTGGAGGAGAGAGAGTGAGCCAATCAGCAGTAGTGGGCGTGTCCACTCATGATGGTGGAGGAGTGAGAGTGAGCCAATCAGCAGTAGTGGGCGTGTCCACTCATGGTGGAGGAGAGAGAGTGAGCCAATCAGCAGTAGTGGGCGTGTCCATTCATGATGGTGGAGGAGAGAGAGTGAGCCAATCAGCAGTAGGGAGCGTGTCCACTCATGATGGTGGAGGAGAGAGAGTGAGCCAATCAGCAGTAGTGGGCGTGTCCACTCATGATGATGGAGGAGAGAGAGTGAGCCAATCAGCAGTAGTGGCCGTGTCCACTCATGATGGTGGAGGAGAGCGAGTGAGCCAATCAGCAGTAGTGGGCGTGTCCACTCATGATGATGGAGGAGTGAAAGTGAGCCAATCAGCAGTAGTGGGCGTGTTCACTCATGATGATGGAGGAGAGAGAGTGAGCCAATCAGCAGTAGTGGGCGTGTCCACTCATGATGGTGGAGGAGAGAGAGTGAGCCAATCAGCAGTAGGGAGCGTGTCCACTCATGATGGTGGAGGAGAGAGAGTGAGCCAATCAGCAGTAGTGGGCGTGTCCACTCATGATGGTGGAGGAGAGAGAGTGAGCCAATCAGCAGTAGTGGCTGTGTCCACTCATGATGGTGGAGGAGCGAGAGAGTGAGCCAATTAGCAGTAGTGGGCGTGTCCACTCATGATGGTGGAGGAGTGAGAGTGAGCCAATCAGCAGTAGTGGGCGTGTCCACTCATGATGATGGAGGAGTGAAAGTGAGCCAATCAGCAGTAGTGGGCGTGTTCACTCATGATGATGGAGGAGAGAGAGTGAGCCAATCAGCAGTAGTGGGCGTGTCCACTCATGATGGTGGAGGAGAGAGAGTGAGCCAATCAGCAGTAGGGAGCGTGTCCACTCATGATGGTGGAGGAGAGAGAGTGAGCCAATCAGCAGTAGTGGGCGTGTCCACTCATGATGGTGGAGGAGAGAGAGTGAGCCAATCAGCAGTAGTGGCTGTGTCCACTCATGATGGTGGAGGAGCGAGAGAGTGAGCCAATTAGCAGTAGTGGGCGTGTCCACTCATGATGGTGGAGGAGTGAGAGTGAGCCAATCAGCAGTAGTGGGCGTGTCCACTCATGATGATGGAGGAGTGAAAGTGAGCCAATCAGCAGTAGTGGGCGTGTTCACTCATGATGATGGAGGAGAGAGAGTGAGCCAATCAGCAGTAGTGGGCGTGTCCACTCATGATGGTGGAGGAGAGAGAGTGAGCCAATCAGCAGTAGTGGGCGTGTCCACTCATGATGGTGGAGGAGAGAGAGTGAGCCAATCAGCAGTAGTGGCCGTGTCCACTCATGATGGTGGAGGAGAGAGAGTGAGCCAATCAGCAGTAGTGGGCGTGTCCACTCATGATGATGGAGGAGTGAGAGTGAGCCAATCAACAGTAGTGGGCGTGTTCACTCATGATGATGGAGGAGAGAGAGTGAGCCAATCAGCAGTAGTGGGCGTGTCCACTCATGATGGTGGAGGAGAGAGAGTGAGCCAATCAGCAGTAGGGAGCGTGTCCACTCATGATGGTGGAGGAGAGAGAGTGAGCCAATCAGCAGTAGTGGGCGTGTCCACTCATGATGGTGGAGGAGAGAGAGTGAGCCAATCAGCAGTAGGGAGCGTGTCCACTCATGATGGTGGAGGAGAGAGAGTGAGCCAATCAGCAGTAGGGAGCGTGTCCACTCATGATGGTGGAGGAGAGAGAGTGAGCCAATCAGCAGTAGCGGGTGGTCCACTCATGTTTGGGAAGGAGAGAGAGGGAGATTTGAAGAAAGACTGTAGAAAGAGAGATGGCTGAGAGACATTACAAAAGAGAAAAGGTCAGAAGAATATCACTGGAAAAAGAAGGGTTATAATCAGGCAAGAGCTTTAGGATCCACATTAATATTAGAAAAGCTTTCCAGAGCTGGAGAGACCGAAGCGGGAAGATCTGAAATCAGACGCTGAGGTTGAGTTGTTTCTCCTCCATACTTGAGTAACATTGGTTTGGCTGTTTCAGCAAGATATGCTGTTGTTGTAATGAGCATAATTTTGCTTTGATTCAGCAATGATAAAGAGACATCTTGCATTGCATGTTTGTGCATTTTGGGGAGCGGGGCAATGAAGGGAGGGGCATGTTTGTTTGGGTTGATTTCAAATATCAACAGTTTCTCAGAAATCACTTACTGCACCTTTAAGGGTGAAGCTTGAAAATGCACACATCAAAAAATATACTATTATTTTTCCGCTCTTAATTTAGTCCCTTTAAAGTGACATCTATTTGATGTCTGTGCGCTTTACTTTCCTTCCAGGATTTTGACAAAGACATTCAGTTATATTACTGTACAAAGATCAACCAATTAGAAGTGTGTCAAGTGTCCTGACAAAGTGTAATGCAGACAGCAATTCAACCAATTCTTTTTTTTTTTTAGATGAAAAGATCTTTGGAAATTGAATTTGAAGAACTTCTTTATGGTGTGTTGCTGAATATGATTTTTGAGCTGCCTTAATTAACTAAACTGATATGTAAAAGTATATGAAAAAAAGTATTTAATAGGCCACTCAATTAAAAGAGTAAAAACAACTAAAAGCCAAGTATACTTAGAATACTTAATTTTAGGTATATCTCGATCATAAGATGGTGTACAAGTATAGTCCAAATAATATACTTGGACCTTTCTGGCAGCAGGGTAAACGTAAAGCTCAAGTACCCATTAAGCACACTACTATCTTTGAGCTCAGATTCTAAAAAGAAAAAAATTATTTATCATCCTACTTGATGTCTTAACCAAATGATGTGTGTGTTACTATATACATCCTGTAATTTCAAGCTAATCAGACCATTGCACACTGAGATATGGGTATTCTTGTGTTCACACGGCCAAAAGAGTAGCCACTTAAATGTGCATTTTTTTAGATGTTTAAGCCTTTATTTCCAATAAGTATAACTTCTTACTGCAAAATTAAGAGATTAATATTTAGACTTTTGCGTATAACCTGGAACCTGGATGTGGGAAATAATTACAGTTAGATCCAAAAGATAGTTTAAGCAACATAGCGCAGGTGCTGCAGAACACTGTTAGCTTACTAGCTGTATAAGACTGTGTGCTACACTAATATACTACTTCACAGGCATTACTGGCATTTAAATCCATTATATTATGTATTTACAGTTTATTGATGTTCTGTTGTTTTACACTAATTTTTAAAGATTTAAGGTGAGCTTAAAGGGTGCTCTACAATGAAAATCACAGCTTCAGTGTGAAATCAATAAGAAAAAGTATAATTTCATAGATATTTTCTATAATAGCTGTTCATATTATAATATGTATGAACTTAATACATGACCTAGATTATTTATTTAGCAAAATTGCCCTTTTTAAATTTATAAATTGAATATTTATTAAAAAAAAACAAAAAAGGTTTGCTGTTCCAATAAAGCTCAGTGTGCTCCCTTTAAGCTCATCCACATTGAACGTCTATGTAAATACTTCATAAACAGACTTTCACTATTAACTGATGGTTGTCACTTCAAGTTAATCTTTATAAAATTATTCTTTAAAAATGTTGTTTAAAATAAACAAGAATTTTCCCCAAAAAACATGTTGTGAGCTTAATGGCAACAGGGGTGTGCTTAAAGGGTACAAACATGTCACATAGCACAGCCAGACTTTTTGCATTTAATGATGTATATCTTCATTTAAACGCTTTTGTCATTTAAAATAAAATAAAATATTATTGTGTGAGAGATTCATATTTTATTTTAACATAACTTCTTGTACTCAAACCAATACCCTGTGCACTTAAATGTCTCAATGTAGATTTTGGTGAGCTTAATAGGTACGTTTACCCTATATGTCAAGTATACTTAAGTGCAATGTTAAGTATATTTCTGAGAAGGCAGGCATTGTTTCTTTACCTGTACCTGCATTTGATCAACTATGTCTTCGACTGGTTAAACATTCATGGACTATGAGCGCATGCACATGTGGAAACCTTTAGAATGAATGGCAGAATCAGCAAATTGCAAGGCTTAGTATGAGCGTATTATGCACGTATTTACCTTCGTTTCTCAGTGCAGTGAAAACAACTGCATATTGGCTACATTTACCACTGACTGTGAATACAATTTTACATTTGACAGACATTTTTATCCAAAGAAACTTATGGTATACATATTTATCAGTTCAGCAAATCCACTAAAAGAAGCTAAGATACATACATCTGGGAGCTGTAGAGAAACATAAGGTTATTGTAAATGGATAGCACCTGACTACTAAAAAACTCAATGGCATATTTATAGCTGACCCTCCCTAACCTAAGGCTGCACTAGAGAATTGGAAATGTGCTAAAGGATCAGAGGCCAAAAGAATAAATGCATTGTTCTCCAAAGAGTGATTCAGAGTTAAGGCGGCTATATACCACAAGAAAACCCAAGCTTAACACACAAAAATAGTCCTTACTTTAAGTTACTATACTTACCTGTGTTTTTGATGTCGGTTTTTAGCATTGGATGCTAGTGTTCTGGTTTATCCCCATGTTCAACCACAAAAACTGGCCTGCTTAAACCAATACCACATTATTTGACCACCAAGTGCTGCTTCATCTTGACTAGTTAGACCACTTTGATCAACCAGCTTCATCAGAAAGATCATGCTGCAATGAGTATCACTACCCTACTTTTTGCTAGTGAGCACAATAGCAGTGTTTCCACTGTTGGGCCAGTGCGAGCCAGGGTTTTCAATGGGCCGGGCTGGGCTAATAGCCTCGGACCTGTAGCACCGAGCCCAAAACCACACTGTGTTTCCACCGTCGGGGCCAGAAGCTCTGCAGTGCTATTAAAACACGCCTCTAACAATGTCACACAAACCCATAATTTCACCAACAAATGGAAGTTTTATCAGGAAACTATCAGAAATAAATCACTGGAAACTAGCTAGATAGCAAAATGAACATGATAAAAGTGGCCGTTTGATGGCTTTTTTGTTGTTTGCTTAAAGATTTAAAACACAAACATCGATGTTTTAGCACAGTTTTACAATAATAAATGATACATTGGTCATAATGAATTCATTTGTGTCAAGACTGCACATTAGTCACACAGAAATAAAGTGGTACCGTTATTTCACAAAAGAAAAAGGACACACGTACTTATTCAGTCGCGTCTGGTTCTGTGTATTTGTAGTCACAGGACAGTATGTGTACATCACATTTAGAAAGAACGATAATTTCTACAAATTTTCCACCAAAAATACGACCTGAGAAGCTTTAGCACTCTCTCCAGTGACAGTCCCAAAACAGTTATATTTTCAGTCAGAGAAAGAGAGGAAGCTCCCGAAATACCGGAGTTGCTTTATTTTATGACATATGCAGAGCTAAATATGGATATCAGACAGTCTGGTATAAAGAGACGAGACGTACTGACAGATAAAATAAATACAAGATTGTGATAGCCTATATGATTTGTCTGATTTCTTCAAGCGGTCGTATTTACCATGTTTACTATAGTAATGGTTAGCACATGTAACTCCTCCTGTTTGACCCACCCGCTCGAGCTCGGGTCCACTGGCATGAGAGTCGGACGCTCTAACAAGGAGGCTAAAGGCTGCAACCTCTAATCAATTCCTAGAGCATCTCTTGGGATCAGAGCAGTGAGGTTTACTCGCACAGCGACTACTAGCTGGCCTCTGTTACACACGCATAGTCTTTTGAATTGCATTTAAATATGTCTGCCTTATAAGGTGCACAAACAAAAGTTATTTCAAACATTCTAAGTCTTTAATGCTGATGTATATGAAATCATCCGTCTCCAGACTCTAAACTCTGCTTTTGTTCGTAACCACTCCTCAACCCCGAGCTGGCCCGCTTTGGACCAAGGTATTCGGTGGGCAAAAAAACCCTGGCCGCTGGCCCCAAGAAGGCCTCAACGAGGCCTGATCAAGCCCCGGAAGTGGAAACATGACTGGCCCTGGCACACACTAGCACGGCCGCTTTTGGCCTGACAGTGGAAACGCGGACACTGACTGTGCTGGTCTAGACTTAGACACCAAACTAGCATAAACTATCATAGACCTGGATGGTCCATATTTACTGGTTAAAGAAACAAACCAACCTAGCCAACTTGTAATAGGCTTCCAACCAGATGTGTGTTTCATGTGCAACACTGCTTAATCACTGTTGGAGAAATTATTTAGCATGTCTGTTTATCATAGCTGAAGTGAAGCAAATAATGTTTCATGTAAAATAAAGCGAAGATGGCAAATGAATGACAAGGAAGAACCAAAAATGAACATACAGTACACAAGAGTATAAACAAGCAAGAGTTGGTTGTTAGTCGCCAGCAGCTCCAGACAAACAATGACACTCCAAACTGTGCTGTTACTATAGCTAACATTACAACAACAGCATATCTTGGCTCTGTGAAACAAAGTCATACTTAACTGTAACATTGGTCGCACCTAACCACGTTAGTTCATGGTAGTTGGAACTGTGGTTGTCGGAAACAAAAAATAATTCAACGATGCTGGGAATAACGGAACTTGCGACAATAGTTGGCTAACTCTGCTTTTGGGAAACGCACCCAAGGTGTGTTAAAACTAACATGGATACTCTTGTCAAACATGGTGAATAATGAATGCACATACAAATACTGCACATCAGAAAAGCTCAGAGTAGAATAAGGAAATATCCTAGTGGCTCATAACACCAGCTGGTAGTAGACTGACACAAGACTCCAGAACTAGTCAACCTGAATGACCTGAAAAGTGTCTGTAAGTAAACACAAAGAAAAATCCATTTAAATACCAATACACATCACCTAGCGTTGTGGAGTGCAGGTAACATCTCAGGAACTCTGGGAAATGCTCCAACCATTCAACCAATTCAGTACCTTTTTGACTTTAATGTGTTTACAAAACATTTTATAAGCTCACCCTCATTAGCTACTGTATATTCCTTGACTTGCAATCTGTACTTCTCTGTTCAAAGTCTCTGTTACTGCAGGCAAATCCCTTTCAGGAATCCAGCTGCTTCTTTTCTTAAACTGACCCCTCGCAAATCCCTGTGGAAGTGAGACAGGAACCATCACAAAAGTGTCCTTGAGCAAGGCACTTAACCCCAGGTTGCTCAGAGGCAGAGGCAGGACTGTCCCTGTCAAGATTTTATGGTTCTGTTCTGACGTTAAAGTCGTGGCAAATTACATCAGTTGCATGTCAAAAAATACAAATTCTATTTTTTTACAGTGCAGAAATATTCTATTAGCTTCTAGTAATGCTGTTGTGTTATTAATTTGGAGTATGCTATGCTCATGCTGTTGTGTTATGGCCCCAGTGGTGACCATTTCAAGATTTGCATTCATATTTCATATACAAGGCTCTCACATTCACTAGAGGAATGGAGAAGGATGTAGAGAAGTCATCCTCGTAAATAAAACAAGCAGAGAGCACAACTACAACTCAGTATGCCTGTACTCAAGACTGGGACATAGTGTACAGTAACTAGTGTGCCCATTTGTCTATAAGTATCCTCTGATTGGTACTTGTTATACACACAATTAAATTAAGTGAACACAAGTGTGTTTAAAAATATACTGTAGCATTAGTCTTATAGCAGCCAAGAGGATTAGACGATTAGTAGACTTTATCTACCATTACAAAAGAGACACTGTTGTAATTAGGTGTTAATCACAGATCATTTTCACCTTTCATCTTATATAATATAATTACATATTAAATCATTTTCATTGTTTACTTTTTTCTTTCTTCAACTGAATAATGTTGCAGTGTTGCAACATACGGGATTCCAAAGTTGAATTGAAACATTAATGGACTTCAGATACATAATAATACGCATGTTATATGTTTGGCAACAGTTCTTCTAACCATAATTGATGGAGTGTGTAGTTGGAAATAAATGTATAAATGTAGATGGAAATAAATGTTGTGATGTTATTTTCTATCAAGAGGTGCATCAATTTTGGGTCAAGAGTCCAGCACTCTGTAAAGTCTCCTCCAACACATCAAAGACTTTCAAAGAATTTAAAGGGATAGTTCACCCAAAAAATTAAAATTAGCCCATGATTTACTCACCCTCAAGCCATCCCAGGTGTATATGACATTCTTCTCTCTGACGAATACAATCAAAGTTATATTAAAATATGTCCTGGCTCTTCCAAGATTTATAGTGGCAGCTCAAAAGTTGAAGCCCAAAAAAGTGCATCCATCCATTATAAAAGTAATTCACACGGCTACGGGGGGTTAATAAAGGCCTTCTGAAGCGAAGAGATGTGTTTTTGTAAGAAAAATATTCATATTTAATATGTTATGAAGTAAAATATCTAGCTTCCGACGGACCGCCTTCCGTAAAAAACGTAACGGGTGCCACGATGATGTCGGACGTAGCGTAAGCGTTTTGAAATGCGAGAGGCGTTACACTTTCTGTGTAAGTTGAATACGGAAGGCGGTCCACCGGAAGCTAGATATTTGACTTTATAACGTGTTAAATATGGATATTTTTCTTACACAAACCCATCGATTGCTTCAGAAGGCCTTTATTAACCCCCTGGAGCTGTCTGAAGCACTTTTATAATGGATGGATGAAATTTGGTCTTCAAATTTTGTGCTGCCATTCACTGACATTATAAAGCTTGAAAGAGCCAGGACATTTTTTAATATAACTCAGATTGTATTCGTCTGAAAGAATGTCATATACACCTAGGATGAGTAAATTCATTCATTTTTGGATGAACTATCCCTTTATATCTAAACAGCGACTTTATTTTTGGTAGGGCAGTGTATATAATATAACAAAACATATAATAATAATAGTCTTTATCAGTCTTTATCATCTGTATTTTTTTCTACCACCTACAATTAAGACTCTGACTCTGCAAATTGACTAATCCTAAAAGTCCTTAGTCATACCTCAACAGGGTATTGTCTCTTATTACTTTGAGATTGCTCTGTTTTTTGTGGGATAATTATTTCCGTGGTAATTAATCACTCACAGAGAAAACAATTCCCTCCATTTTAATTCCTCTCCAATAAGGAGCTCATCAGTTAAACAACTCGGGAAAGAACAATCACAAAAGTAGGCCACCACTCGTGTTTTTTATGTTTTTTCTTTTTTCCACAGCAGTGCACACAATGCAAAAATTCCCTAGGAGGAGCAGCAGCATTGATCTACTGAAAGCTGCATAAGTTTTCTATCCCGGGAATCAGTGTGACAAAAGCATCAGTGTGAAACTAATGCACCAGAAATGCCACGGTTGCCGCCCAGTGTCTTTGCTAGAACCTTTGTTTGCTTAAACTGAACTCCAATAAAACAGGGGTTACTTGCGGCTACATGCAAGAGTTAGAGACTAAAGTTTTCCTTTCTGCTGAAAACAGGGCACGTCGGCTGGTGCATTTGGTGTGTCAGCCTTTTATAGTCTTCCTCTATGCACAATGCTCTCTATGAATATATTAATGTAACATCTTCCCAGAACATAGGCCTACTTAAGCCTACTATTTTTGATACTTAACTACCAGAGTATGAGGGCTTTGTACAAATGACATTACATAGGGGTGTTCATAGTATGACCTATATACTGAGGTTACATTTTATGATGTACGATGCACGGTAATGCAATGCTGTTTGCTAACTGCCACAACAGGAAAAAGGGATGCTTCTCAATACTCAAATTGATGCTTCCAAGTTTTGTCGCTCATGCGTCCTCAAACCACCCCTTAAACTGAACGAATTTAGCCGTCTTGAAGGATGTCTCAATTCTCTAATTGACCTATTGGTAAGCCCCACCTCCCTTAGTTACTGTTGCTAACTCGGACAAACAAAAGGAGTTGCTAACTGTCTTACAATGACAGCTGTCAGTGTGAAAACCTTATCCCAAGATGTTTTTGGACACTGAAGGACCACCTCTCGTTGAGGAGTATTCAAGTGGGACTTAAATATGCCATGGAGGGATATATAAAAGATTTAAATATAAATATGGGGGTAACAAGATTAATTTGGAAGCGAGGGTTTACAGATCACAATGCAAGCGCAAGAAGCCTCATGTTACAGTCGCCACAATCGCAGATGATAACATCCAGGATCAACACTGTTCATGTGTCGCAGGGTAAGATTAAATTAATTTACATTTAACCAGTTTAATATGGAGAGGCACTGAAATGTAGACCTTCGTTTTTGTGTTTTTGACCAACACTGTTACATGACGTGAGAACAGTTAGCTATTTAGGTTTGTACATTAGTATGGACCCACTGACTTTAATCGTAACTTAATGAGAATATGACAACCGGAAAATCCTCTCAGGATACCTGGAATCAGTGTTACAGTACCCCAGGCACATCATTTTACCATTTTTGTAGCATAAACACCATCAAACCGATGAGAGCTTTGGATCTTCCAATGTACTCTATAGGTGCATTCCATTCGACAGGGTCCCTATGCAGTGTTCACTGCTCCCTACTCCCTGAGCACGGTATATCAGGTGAAGTGGACTTCGCTGACAATAATCGCTAATTTGAAACACCCTGCAATGTCATCAAAGAAAGGCAACGACGGGGTCGCGCAGATTATGATATAACATAAATTAATATTGTAATTTACTTTACTTTCAAATTTAAAACCATATAATAGGCATATACATTTACAAAACACACAGTATGTATCTAAACAAATATAATCAAAATTAGTCTATTATTTTTATTAGTTTACGTATAGCCTATTTGTATATTTAATTGTGTATTAACAGATTTGATGCTGGATATGAAAATCAATATGATTTTGAATATAAACGGCTCAATATGAAAATACATTTTGATTTGGTTAACTATGTAGGCTATTAATGTGGTTTTTAAGGTCTTAATAATTGTAGTGGTCTCATCTCGTGCGCTTTCTTTCCCATGCGCAGCATAGTAAACATAGTAAACAGGTAGGCCTAAATAAAGTAAAATATAAAAAAATGACAGCACCTCAGCAGCTTCTCAACACTTTTAATTTGTTTACATATTCATATTCGTTCGCAGTACACTTCCAACTGAACATGTTCGATCCCTTCGGATTGGAATCTCACTTAAGATGGCGGAAAACCCTGTGAAGTCCACTTCGCAGTCCACTTACGGTCGAATAGAACACACCTTATGTCTACGCTGAAACCTAAAGATGTCCGAGTTTTGGTCCCTGTGCAACTGATATTCCACTGCCATTGGCTCATCTGCGTTCAAGGGGAGGGGCTTACCGATAGGTCAATTGCAGCGCGAGGAGCGAGGAAGCTTCCTGGGGAGTCATGAGCGAGGATACACAGGTATATCCTTCCCTCGCATCCTAAGGGGGTGGAGCTGCGAGGAAAGGAAGTAAACGAGTTTCACAAATCAGAAATGAGAAGCACCCAAGAGTTTACATGGTATACAAGAACTTGCTAGTAGCCTATATGATGAGTTTTGATTCATTTTTGTGACACGCTCCACAAAATTCACAGAAATGAAACCGGGATGGCAGAAAGTTTGAAACAATGTTTTCTTTACTTTACAAAAGCGCAATGTTTTGTTTTTATTGTGAGTGTCACAAATTAAAATAGACCCTTTAGTTTCGAATTATGTCTTACTTGTATCTGCATAACCATAAGTATGACCATAAGTCCTGAAAAGTGAAGCCAAAACGCTTTGATTGCCCCCAGGTGGCTGGTCCCAGTATAGGTCATAAACCCCGCCCTCTCTATGTAATATATGATTAATCACTACAGGGACAAAGCTGTTCTTATACCGTTTTGTTGTACACTGTGGTACTCTAAACCGTCGATTAGACAGAAGATGCTGGAACTCATAATACAAGGGATGATGCCTGTCATTTAAGATTGAAACACCCATTCGCTGTACCAGCCTGGTATACTGTGAAGCAGGGTTAAGTAGCAGCTCCCCGATCAGCCTACTGGACCATTTCACAATTTGGTTAATAGAGTTCCGGCTCTTTTGAAGATAAATTTCCATACCAGGACACCAAAGAAAAGGACAAAATGGATTCAATAAAAGCCAGATAAAACAAAATCAACAGTGTTTTATCAATTTGGCTTCTACAATGGAAGAGAGTTGTCCATCTTTTTTTACAGTCTATGAACAAAATCATTTTGCACTCGCTGTTCCCTCGTGGAAAGGTGAAGTAGGCTCAGATGTAGATGGCACTTTTCCACCTACTATCTTTCCGTGATATCTTGAAAAAGTGTAATGTTGAACTTTGTGCATCTGCCATTGTCACCGCATGTTAATGAACTCTCACACACAAAGAAAGGTGCAAAAACTAATCTCTGCACAAGTTTTATTTTTCATCATTCTATTTATTTTGTACTTTTATATCACAAGATGCTTTTCAATTTTGTAGCTCATTGGGACCAAATAGTTTTTTTTATCAGCCCTACAAAAAAACAAATGACCTATGCAAGTGTGCCTTCTGTGTTCTGCTTAATACACTAAAGGAGGCTGTACTGCACCAACTAAATGCCATTAGGTGGAACAAGCTGTCATTTGCACTACTGTCAGTTCAAAATATATGAAAAGAAACCTAGCATTGGGGATTTGTTGCATTTTCCTTTTGTACCAACCCGTGGCTTCGGTGTACCGTTATATCCCTACTGTTTATATGAATCTGTGGACTGTTTTAAAACAGTCCATGGTTAGGCCAAGTTTCAATAACCTTACTAATGCTGAGTTCACACTGCCCGATTTTAGCCCCGATTTTGGCTCGCCGACAAATGCCCGAAAACACAGGCAAATTGGTGCTTGTGCACGTGACAATCACACAGTGTGAATTATCAAAGACACGATCAGAGAGAATCACAGATGAGTGTGAAATCCTGCTGTGTGAAATGTGTTCTGACTGAAAATGACCTACAGCCAATGAGAGAGCAAGATACAGGGCAGCGGGATGTTCGGGGAGGAGTTATAGATCAGAATATCAGTATTTTAATAGCTATATATTTACAATTATATAAAACAGAAACAAAGCACAAACATTTGCTTGACCAGCCGCAACAGCAGCACATTGAACAATTATTTATTTACCTCCAACTCTCTTTGCAGAACACACAATCCTTGCTCCCTCTGTCTCCCCAATCATTTCCTCCGCCATAATCTTTTTTTTTCTTTTTCTCCTTTTCGCTGCAAATCAGTGCACAGGCAATTTAGATCTGCAGTTTATCATTTTTAATAACAATTCCAGTCTCGCGCGAGACCTCCGGTCTGACGCACGTGTGATCTCGTGTTGTTTCCTTGTCACTTCTCACGTGTGTTTGGTTGTGAAACGTAATTTGTGCACCGGACTGAGTTTTCGCCGATTCTTCCTATTGTAAAGTCATGCAGTGTGAAACCCCCTGTCGCCGACCCATCGTGCAGTGTGAACACAGCAGACACTGAATGCTACCCCAGATAGTCATGCAGTGTGAAAAGAGCAGTGATCCGACCAGTTTGAAAATCATGCAGTCTGAACTCGGCATAAATTGCAGTGATATTCCACTGTCATTTAAGATTGAAACACCCATTCGCTGTACCAGCCTGGTATACTGTGAAGCAGGGTTAAGTAGCAGCTCCCCGATCAGCCTACTGGACCATTTCACAATTTGGTTAATAGAGTTCCGGCTCTTTTGAAGATAAATTTCCATACCAGGACACCAAAGAAAAGGACAAAATGGATTCAATAAAAGCCAGATAAAACAAAATCAACAGTGTTTTATCAATTTGGCTTCTACAATGGAAGAGAGTTGTCCATCTTTTTTTACAGTCTATGAACAAAATCATTTTGCACTCGCTGTTCCCTCGTGGAAAGGTGAAGTAGGCTCAGATGTAGATGGCACTTTTCCACCTACTATCTTTCCGTGATATCTTGAAAAAGTGTAATGTTGAACTTTGTGCATCTGCCATTGTCACCGCATGTTAATGAACTCTCACACACAAAGAAAGGTGCAAAAACTAATCTCTGCACAAGTTTTATTTTTCATCATTCTATTTATTTTGTACTTTTATATCACAAGATGCTTTTCAATTTTGTAGCTCATTGGGACCAAATAGTTTTTTTTATCAGCCCTACAAAAAAACAAATGACCTATGCAAGTGTGCCTTCTGTGTTCTGCTTAATACACTAAAGGAGGCTGTACTGCACCAACTAAATGCCATTAGGTGGAACAAGCTGTCATTTGCACTACTGTCAGTTCAAAATATATGAAAAGAAACCTAGCATTGGGGATTTGTTGCATTTTCCTTTTGTACCAACCCGTGGCTTCGGTGTACCGTTATATCCCTACTGTTTATATGAATCTGTGGACTGTTTTAAAACAGTCCATGGTTAGGCCAAGTTTCAATAACCTTACTAATGCTGAGTTCACACTGCCCGATTTTAGCCCCGATTTTGGCTCGCCGACAAATGCCCGAAAACACAGGCAAATTGGTGCTTGTGCACGTGACAATCACACAGTGTGAATTATCAAAGACACGATCAGAGAGAATCACAGATGAGTGTGAAATCCTGCTGTGTGAAATGTGTTCTGACTGAAAATGACCTACAGCCAATGAGAGAGCAAGATACAGGGCAGCGGGATGTTCGGGGAGGAGTTATAGATCAGAATATCAGTATTTTAATAGCTATATATTTACAATTATATAAAACAGAAACAAAGCACAAACATTTGCTTGACCAGCCGCAACAGCAGCACATTGAACAATTATTTATTTACCTCCAACTCTCTTTGCAGAACACACAATCCTTGCTCCCTCTGTCTCCCCAATCATTTCCTCCGCCATAATCTTTTTTTTCTTTTTCTCCTTTTCGCTGCAAATCAGCGCACAGGCAATTTAGATCTGCAGTTTATCATTTTTAATAACAATTCCAGTCTCGCGCGAGACCTCCGGTCTGACGCACGTGTGATCTCGTGTTGTTTCCTTGTCACTTCTCACGTGTGTTTGGTTGTGAAACGTAATTTGTGCACCGGACTGAGTTTTCGCCGATTCTTCCTATTGTAAAGTCATGCAGTGTGAAACCCCCTGTCGCCGACCCATCGTGCAGTGTGAACACAGCAGACACTGAATGCTACCCCAGATAGTCATGCAGTGTGAAAAGAGCAGTGATCCGACGAGTTTGAAAATCATGCAGTCTGAACTCGGCATAAATTGCAGTGATATTCCACTGTCATTTAAGATTGAAACACCCATTCGCTGTACCTGCCTGGTATACTCTAAAGCAGGGTTAAGTAGCGGCTCCCCGATCAGCCTACTGGACCATTTCACAATTTGGTTAATAGAGTTCCGGCTCTTTTGAAGATAAATTTCCATACCAGGACACCAAAGAAAAGGACAAAATGGATTCAATAAAAGCCAGATAAAACAAAATCAACAGTGTTTTATCAATTTGGCTTCTACAATGGAAGAGAGTTGTCCATCTTTTTTTACAGTCTATGAACAAAATCATTTTGCACTCGCTGTTCCCTCGTGGAAAGGTGAAGTAGGCTCAGATGTAGATGGCACTTTTCCACCTACTATCTATCCTTGATATCTTGAAAAAGTGTAATGTTGAACTTTGTGCATCTGCCATTGTCACCGCATGTTAATGAACTCTCAGTTTTCAGTTTTAACATTTGTTTTCAAAATGTAAAAGTAAATTAGAAATGATTCTGAGTTTGAGAGAGACATAATAAATGATGTTTTATTAACAAGGTTCGGGAGGAGCACGATCAGATAATCGACACAGGTGGAGAGCACTCAGCTAATCAACAACAAGAGGTATATATACGCAGCAGTCTTACCTCTGCTTCGCTGACAGTTTATCAGCATCCCTCCACCACCCCTTCTCCACTTTGTTCCTTTCTAGTTCTAACCACTTACATACACCGGGGGGTATTCTGGTTTCGGGCCAAATTCCGAGCTCAAAGCCCTCCCCCCGGACAGCACGCCAAATACGCATTTAAATCTATTCTCCACACATTATATGTAAGTGTGAACTCGTGAACCTGTGATCTCAGTGAATGAGCAAATAGTCAGAGACATTGATTTCAGTGAGGAAGTGAATTATCTTATGGATTCAGAGATCAAGGTTTGGCAGGTTAGCATGGCAGTCATTATATTGAGGCCATCTGCATTTCTGAGTATTTGCTACTGTGGCATGTAAGAAATTAGTCCTTGAATCTAGAATGAACCAACATTGTTTACCGCAGTGTTGACGGTCTTCCTTACGATCTTGTTTATTATTAAAACCACGGACAGCACAACATGCAAATCTATGGATTGTTTGTCCCTTATTACTGGATTCTGTGTCTTCAAGCATCTGCAGTGTTAATTATATAACATCCTTCCCATGGGTCTGCCTATCTTTGCATAAACAAACAGATTCTGCGACATAACTACATGGGGCTCGCAAATGAACAACAAGTGCAGCTGCTGTAGATGCCAAACGTGTTTTGTTTGTGCTACACAGCCTCAATTATGGAGCAGGGGGCTGAGACCTTCAGTTGAAAGCATCTCATTTGTGATTGCCTCAACGAAGTGCTAGGGAATCTTTCATACAGAGGGGACTGCGATTCGCTTCTCTATCCGAAAAATGTTCGAAAAAAGCAAAGCTTTTAGCATGCTGCTATATCTTTTACCAATAAACATCTCTGCAGTCTTATATTTTCTTCTCTCTTTTTTACCCACTTTGGTTTCTTTCATCCGCATTCCTCTATATCATCTCTTTCTTTCTCAGCTTCATATGTTTGAAAGTGTGTTCTGGCAGTTGTTAATTAGCTTTTCTAGTAGAATGATAGTGGAACTAGGAGGAATGCACAGCAGGCTGGCTGTGGAGAAAGGGATTTTGGGATGGCCTGGCAGATTGGAAAAGAAATAGTTTGGAAAATTCAGTTATGTGAGCTTGCACAGAGGAGCTCATCCAAATGCACTTTCAATTATTTTGTTAAAGGGATAGTTCACCCAAAAATGAAAATGACCGCATGATTTAATCACCCCCAAGCCATCCCAGGTGTATACACATAGGATGGCTTGAGGGTGAGTAAATTATGGGATCATTTTCATTTTTGGGTGAACTATCCCTTTAAGGTGATGAATCTTGAACAATTATGGAAATATAAACTAACTCTTTCTTTTCTATGCATCTCACATTGCATGTTTATACGGAATATGGGCAGTGAGTGTGTGTGTGTATTCTTGTTTAACCTATACATTTTGTGGACCAAATATAGTAAAAGATAGTAAAACCAAGATACAAAGATAATAAAATCTAAACTTTTTGACATTGTGGGGAAATTTGGTCAGGCCCCACGAGGAAAACAGCTTATAAATCATACTAAATTGTTTGTTTGTTTGTTATTTGTTTTTTAAATAATTATCTGTAACGGTTGTGTTTAGGTTTAGGGGATTTAATATTTGTACAGTATAAAAATCATTCTTTCTATGAAATGTCCTTATAAAACATAACCAAAAGTCTAGATAAATCCTACGTTATGGGGGCAAAATGTCCCCACAAAGATGGCAATATCCGAAATCCTTGTCCTTGTGGGGACATTTTTTGGTCCCCTTGAGGAAAACAGCTTATAATTCATACTAAGTGATGTTTTTTGAAAATGTAAGAATGCAGAAAGTTTCCTATGATGGGTAGGTTTAGGGGTAGGGTTAGTGTAGGGGGATAAAATATACAGTTTATACAGTATAAAAACCATTATATCTATGGAAAGTCCCCATAAAACATGAAAACCCAACATGGACAGTGTGTGTGTGTGTGTGTGCGCGCGCACGTGTGTGTGTGTGTGTGTGTGTGCTTTCCTGAAGCTCAAACAGTAGAGGACAATATCATGGGTTCAGTTTCCAGCAATATCCACATGCATAAACTGGCTTAAAAATTTTGACTTACATAAACAACATACATTTCTTTGAATAAAAGCATCTGCCAAATACATAAATGTAAATTCCCTTAGAGGGTTGTTGAAAAGCTGACATAACAGACTACATATACAAATACCCATTTCTTTAGGTTCATGAAATTTGCCGGTTAAATTAATAATAGAAAGTTTGTACAGACATTCCACAACACCTCAGAGAGTCGAAACTTTCCAGGCATTTATGAACCTAACTAAGAAATAGTCCAATAATTTTTAAGAAAAACATAGGTTAACCAGTATTTCCAACATCTCAAAAATGTGTTTGGGACAAACTGACCTGGAACATAAGGGGTTAATGTATTCTTTTCGAGAATTTCATTATTTTAATTAAGCTGTTTATCTTAATTTTATTATGATATCAATACATTTGTATAAACCTGACATTTGTTACTTTATGCACCCCAAAAAAATGTCAATTTAAAACACTCATCATAGATGTATTGTATACATGAATGTATGCATGGATTGTATTGCACTGAATAAATACATATACATATAAATAAATACTGAAAAAAGACTGTAAAAGGATAGTTTATGCTAATGCAACATTATAGCATCGCTTATAAAAATGCTGAGAAAACAATGCCTTTGTTGGATTATGTATTGCGTTCTGACATTTCAGAACAGAACAACATATCTAGAAGCGTTTACGGTTAAATATAGAATATACGCAGAATATGTGTCGGCTTATGGCTTCCCCACGGCTCTTTCACCTTCATTTTTTGAGTCAAAGCCTCTTGTGAGTTGTGTCTTGCCAGAGGTGTTATATGTTAGTGAGGTATAGAGAATGATGGATGGAGCTCTTAGGTCTCCCCTAAATCTGCATCTTTACCGTCGATATAGAGAAACTGTTGAGTTCGAGTGACAGCCATAAATCACAGCACTTAAGAACGTGCTGTGCCGTGCTCTCTCAAAGCGTGAGGGGGCTTTATGCCTTTTCTCCACATTAGATTAGCCAAAAGGCAGGGGGTGGACCAACCTCTCTTCCTCCTACAGAACCGGGTTCTTCCATTGAGTGGCAAAGTAGGATTTTTTTGTCATTTTTACACCCTCTCAGGCAACGGTCTTTTACTCTCTCTCTCAGCGGTTGTGATATGGGTGCCATCCCTTCATGCCGAGGCATGTCTGGAGGCTGTGCGTGGGATGCTCGTGGTAGGTTGATGTCTGGCAGCCTCAGATAAGAGCAGGGCCTGGTTCTCCCACCCGCAGGACCTGGAGGGGGAGAAAGAGTTATGGACTGCATCAATGGTGCTGTGCTAAAATCTATTGAGGACGTGGGCGGTAGAGACTGGTGCTTGTGCAGCACAGCTGTGACAGGAAATCCCCTGGGATTTGGTCTTTTACAGTGTACAATGTACATGTGCTTCGTACCCGGTTGGGGAGGGTCGCCCATAGGCAGTTACGTATACCAGAGTCCTTGCTCAAGCATTATAAATAAATAAAGGAACATGGAAGCTGATATTCTACCATTGCTCCCTCTTATCATCACACTGATGATATGTCATCATACTGTTTTTGTCAGTCGAACCACTTGGACATAAAATATTTACTTGTAGGGCTACAATGGGGCTAAAGGCACACCTTAAGAAAAAAATTGCTTTTTACTACTCCCATAGTGTGTGATTGCAGAAAAAATATATACATTGATGGAGCAACAGATTTTGTGTGAAAATAAATCATACAAGTGGTTCATTTTGTGTAAAAATCGTATAAATGTTTGAGGTGTTGAGGGGGGCTCACCAGCACGGGGCAAAAGGCACACAGTATTGATACAAATACTTTAGTAAGTTAATACTTGTTCAAAACGATCACTTTAGCAAAGTTTGCACTATTTTCTGGTTATTTTGATAAATAAAAGAATTCCTTTTTGTTCAATAAATATATTGTCATTAAAATATGTTCATATAAAAATATATTTTAAAAATACGGAAACAAAATTAATATTAAAAGTAAAGATTCTGAAATCATTGAAGGAGATCCCATAATAATTTAATATAGATTTACAGTAGTAACAATCAATTATATTTATCTCATGATATGACTAATATCATATTTTTAATATGATTGGATTGTTAATTATAAATATGGTGATTATCTCTAAGGTGGACACCCAACTTAATATATTTCCCATCTGAATCTAACCATGTCATGTCAACAAATGGAAAAGTCCTCCAGCTGTTTATTATCATGTTAATTATTGTGTCTTTCGTCCCAACAGCAGGGGCGCCTTTTACCCCAAATACCATACTTTTATATTCTTCCATTATTGAAAAACTGTTGCTTTAATTACCCTGAACAAAAATGAAAATCATTACGAAGACCTTTGTCTCAAAATATAAACATTAATTTTAGTGATTCTAATTTGCTACTTAAATCTACAACATTTAAAAAAAAAACATCAAATATTAGATCAAATTAGCACAGAATCAACTTTGCTCTGCTGTCCGCGATCTCTTCAAGGATCAGACACATTTCCACGTGCATCCTGAAAAGCGGATGTTTTGGAAAGTGCTGCGGCAGGTTTTTGTGCCATCTAGTGGTTTAGAGGACAATAAAATCAAAAGAACCTTTTTACCTGTGGAGCCTTTAGCCCCGTTGTACCCTAAATATTTTTTATTAAAGTTAAATAGTGGTGGTGGTAAATGGCCATGTGCAGTGCTCGAAGTGGGGCGGTACTCACCGGTACGCAGTACCGGCACTTCAACATTTTACTCTTAACCGTACTTGCACTTTTTCTTGCGTACCGCTACTTCTCGCTTTTATAATAGATCAATTGTCTGTGCAATATGACTGTGACTGAAGCCAAATTGTTTAATTAAGTGGAGTTCACCACCGCGCTCCAAAATTGTTAAGATTTGCACGAGCCGCTCCTATGCAAAGCTGATGATAAAATGTGCGACCCATTTGAATTCTATTGAGAATGTAGTAAAACACTACAGAGAAAGTCGAACATGATCTAAAACAGCCACTAAAATGACAGATGAAAAGAGGGGAAAACATCATCCTGCAAGCTTTTTAAACTCATGATGACCACATTTACTAGAATTGATCACGTTCTATTGCATTTATTGTGGTACATTTTGACTAGTTGTAGAATTTATAATAGATAATCAGTTAAGGGAATAGATTTTTTCACTAAAGATGTATATTACACCTGTGGCATATTGTAGCTATAGTTTCTAACTGTGTTGCTATTTTTCATAACAAATGCTATAGATAAAAAAAAAAAGAGTAAACATTGGCCTGCATGGTAATGAGGAGCAGTCAATGGCCTTGCTTTGTAAATACACCCTTATTGTAACAAATGCTATAGTTAAACAATTACAAGAACTAAATGTTAGTTTTAAGGCTGAGTACAAGTTAGAAAGATAAATAAAATATAGACCTTCTTGAATTATTGACTTAACCACCCCCCCCCCCCCCCCCCCCCCACACACATACACACACACACACACACACACAAAGCCCTGCCCCCTTTTGTGAGTACCGGCACTTTATTTTATCCACTTCAAGCACTGGCCATGTGTCATGCAGGTAAATAGATACAATAGATACAATTTGTATCTAATATTTTAGTGTCTTTGTAGTCTTTGTAAATTAGTACCTAAAATACCTTTTGTACCTTTTTTTACTCATTTTCACTAATCCTGTCTGTGCTTTCTCTGGTCAAATTGGCGCCACAGAGTTCTGTGGGGTTTTTGAGTAAAGGGAAAGAGCTGTTAGTGCTTAATGTTTAGCAATGTTGGGCATTTGAATTCGTTTCTGGAGTTATGTTTAAGTTTTTGGGGTTATCACTGTGCTGAAGAGCAGTAACACTATGCAAAGGGGTCACTGTGATTTTGCCAAGTACGACATGTTGCTGTATCTACATATTTTGTTGATCCTGGAACAACACGCCTGACTGAAAGTGTAGTCCTAACCCTATCACTACCCCTAAACCTAACCTAACCTAACCTTATCCCTAAAATCAGAGGGGAATGATGAATAACACTGATGTAGAAGCACCTAACCCTGGTTGTAAGCCTAAACTTGACATAAACTGTAAACTTGTCCCTCAAATCGGATTGGTTGATTGAAATGTTGATCCAGGAACATGTTGTGCTTGCTGAAATCATGTTCACCATGGAAATAGTAATCTAATGCCCAGTTTTAGTTAATGCAACAGAAATTTTTATAGTCCCAACACACTGATAAAAATTAACCATTAAGGCTGTAAGTGTAACATAAAAAAATCATTATTTTTTACAAAAAAATCTTTGTTTATTACTTTACTTGGATAATTTGAGTAGCTTACTTAATTTGTATTTGTAGCAAAAACATATTTTGTATAATTATTTATCACACTTCTTATCCTGAGTAATCTAGACAAGGCTTTGTAGACATGTGCATTTCCAAAATATTCCAATATATTTACTGCTTGATCAATATTATATATTCAAATGAACATTTTGTCACAACTTAATTTTATTGTGTACAACCTACTTACTGTGGGTAAGGAGATTTCTAGTTCCCAGAATGCTTTGTGTATTTAATTGGAAGAAAAATTGTTTGAATTTATTTATCTTAATGTGTTTTTAAGCAAAATAAATGAAGTGGATGGCTTGTTATTATTGTTTAATGTTCTATTAGGTTGGGATTTAGAAACGTTTTGTAATGTTGGAGTTTTAGGGGTTACCGTGGTGGTGACGAGTGGAGCCTGACAACAGGTAGGCACAGTGCATATGAATTGCTTTGCTCAATGAGCAACTGTTTATAGCAGTATTGTGGTTCGTCTCTTCTGCATACTGCTTATTACATAGAGTGAAATAGTCAAGTCAACTTTATTTATATAGTGCTTTTCACAATGCAGATTGTTTCAAAGCAGCTTCACAGTGTTAAACAGGAAAATAATGCAACCGAATTTGATTCGGCTGTACAGCCGCTCTGGAGAAAACGGTGATGTCATCTAGCTCATTTCAATTATCATATATATTTAAGTAATGTAGTTGATATAGTTAATTTAGTTTAGTAATTAAATTTATCTGGATATTTATTTGAAAATGTAGTGTCCCCAACTGAGCAAGCCAAGCCAAAGGCGACAGTGGCAAGGAACCAAAACTCCATCAGGTGTCCTAATGGAGAAAAATAAACCTTGGGAGAAACCAGGCTCATTCGGGGTGCCAGTTCTCCTCTGGCCAAATAACAAGCAGTGTATGTTTATTATTTTGGCAGCCTTATAGGTCAGAAGTAATATTAGATCGGAATATTCGAAAGATCGGAGGCATCACGCCGCAGACGGGTTTATTGAGGATGGCGTGTCGATTAAACAATTATTAAATAGGAATATTCGAAATATCGGAGTCATCACGCCGGAGATGGATCCATTGAGGATGCCATGTCGATGAGCAATTTCAGAGGGGAGACTAATTGACAAGGTCTCTGCAGACACTTCAGGGATGCGTTGGTAATGTCTGGGCGCTGGTCCACCATCTGATCTGGATACGGCCCGGGTTCCGGCTGACTGCGGTAAACCTCGGGATAAACAGAGAGACTAACATTAGCGTAGATGCCATTCCTCTTATGATGTAACGAGTACATCAGGTGTTATGGGAAGTGTTCCCGGTTCCGGCTGACCTAGTTAATGCAGCCTAACAATTTGAATAAAATATAAATTAAAAATGTTTTATGTGTATGCCATAGTAAAGAGATGCGTTTTTAATCTAGATTTAAACTGACAGAGTGTGTCTGCTTCCCGAACAATGCTAGGAAGGCTGTTCCAGAGTTTAGGTGCTAAATAGGAAAAGAACACTACAATGCTCTGTCTGATGTGGTACAGTAGTAGACGGCTGCATGGTTATAATTTTTTTCCTAATATTATCAATCTTACAAGTAAAGAAGTTCATAAAGTCATTACTGCTGTGCTGTTGGCAGACAAATAGACCTAATTCATGTCATATAAATGTATTCACTAACCTAACCCCCCCCCGCCCCCCTATATCCCCCTGAGATGAGAGATTTATGTATTCTATGTCTGGAAAAAAGCCTCCGATGACGCAAATATTGTCATTTTGCGACATCGGAGGCTTTTTTGGCCAGAGGCTAGAGACTACAGCCAGTAGTAGGAGCTAGTTCCGCGTGTTTTCATGTTTTTTTTGGGATCTCACTCACAGAATGTAAGAAACAGACGGCCGCACAGACATTCATAATGGAGAGGTGCGGAGCAAAGCGAGTGTTCTCAATTAATTCCTATGAAAGTTAAGCTTCCATAGGCATGAACTGAAAACGCGCCAGACTGGACACGCACTGTGCGGCCGTGAATGATTGACAATGCGGCCATTAATGAATGCCGGTCGTCCGTGCTCATTTTAGTTTCGGTTTAAAATTAGCGCCAATTCGGGGCGGGTTGCTTGAATTGTGGGTTTATGAAAACACAACAACAAAACGGTACAATGACAAACGCGTTTTTACATTTCGCTTTGAAACCAAATCTTCGGTGATCATCTTGTCTGTCAGCTCTTCGCTCTCGTGATGAATGAAATCTGACTCCTGCTGCTGGTCTGTGCAGCGACTCTCGTTCGGCTCATGCTGTATTGAGCAGACACGTTCAGTTTTCTAACATAGTAAACTTGCTCAGTAGCTCACTTGATACATTGCAATTTTGATGCGGAGCGCTCGGATATGAGTCCTGTGAAAGATCAAAAACTTGTAAAAGCAAGCTAAAATGGCATGGATGCTTCAGCAAATATGTTTTTATCTCACTTTTTTTTTTGTTAACACTAGACTTTAGTATAGGTGGTGTTATTTTCAAACTTGAGCGTTAACTTTTTAGTACGACTCACCGGATGTTTCATTTCTGAACTGCCGCAATACTTATAACAGCAGTTGTGGTTTAATTTGAGCACGCTTTCAGTGCCACTCACTGAACATTTTACTTTGAAAGTGTTGCGAAATGTAACATAATTAACTCTTTCCCTGCCAGAGTTTGCTAAAAAAGTTTCCATTCAATGCCAGCATTTTTGATCATATTCACAAAACTTTCATTGCCCCCAGAATATTTTGTGGTATTAATATGTAAACATTCAATATATCAAAAGAAAGAACAGAGGCTTTGCTTTTAAACATAAAAAACCCATTTCATTTTAGCTTCATTGATTCTTTTTTTTTTTATCAACACTTGAGTGTGGTTAAGTTTCAATAAAAAATAAAACAACAACATTTCAAACAAAAAACTGAGAAAATCGTGTTTTCAAATTTTTCATCCAGATCAGATTCAGAACGATGATCAAAACATTAGACTGAGTAGATCAATTCCATCAACACCCTCAAAGCTCGTTCAGCCATAAACCTATTTGTAGATTTGACATTTCATTCAGTAACGTTAGGTAATTTAGATTTATATGCTGCTGAATGTTTTGACGATCACGTTAGCTTGCATGTGCACACCTTATGGTTCACGCAGATATTCGTATTTGCTTGTTTTTTTTAAACCCAGAGACGCTGTACTCTTTTAGAAGATGGGTAACTGCGTCTCCTAAAACAGTGAAAACTTGGAAAGTCGATGATGTGGTAAGCGCTGTGTCAAATTTCGCTGTGCGAAAAAGCTTGTCAATGGTGGGGAATGAGTTAATTAACAATGTAATATCATTTTGCAGAAATGTTGCCATGGGCACATTCAATAAGCCTGGGTTGTAAACATCTCTTTTTTGGTTTTCTTTCTTTTAAAAACCGAATTTAATGGTCTGTCACAACCAGCTGTTTTGTCCTTATCTCTGCAAAATTTTACCTGACACCACCGATAAAATCCTACAAACAGAGGTAGCGTTGAAAATCCATAACTTCAGTTCTAATGTGTAGTTTTACTTTCTATTTGTAATGTACATTATAAATATGCATTGTTGTGTTCTGCTGACCCTTCATATTCTAATGAAGACTTTGTTTCTAGATTTTGTATCCTGAAGTAAGGATTGTCTCTTGTTTCAAAAATAGCTTACAGATGTAGCGTAGACCCATTTGACACTCCCTCAGATGAGCCTGAGAAGTGGTCCCTCGTTAAACTCTGGCTGACAGTTATATATTTATGAGCTGATGCGAGGAAGTCTCTGATATTTGATGCAGGTTAACTAAAGCAAATGCAGTACACACGTGTGTGTGTGTTTGTGTGTTCATGCTTTTCTATCCCAGTGGGGACTTCAACTTGAATGCACACAGACTCATGGGGACTTAAATTGATGACCCCATGAGGAAACAAGCTTATAAATCATACAGAATTAGTTTATTTGAAAATGTAAAAATGCAGAAAGTTTTGAGTGATGGGTAGGTTTAGGTGTAGGGTTAGTGTAAGGGGAGAGAATATACAGTTTGTACAGTATAAAAACCATTACGCCTATGGAGAGTCCCGTGTGTGTGTGTGTGTGTGTGTGTACTAAATGATCTGTCATTCAGTAATTTTTCAACAGTGATTCTGCAACACTGAACGGTTCTTTGGATGAAAATGGTTCTTCTATGGCATCACTGCAAAAGTGCAACAAAAAAAATTAACCTTTATTTTTAGAAGTGAATAGAGTATAATAATAAAAATAAATAATTTAAAACAGAACCTTCATAGGCACGCGCCAACATAATCCCTGCTGGAAAAAAGGTCTGAGTTTTCTGGTGTTAGCTCACCTTCTGTATTGATCAGGTCAGTCTGTAGGCTGGTTTTATAGAGGATTTGGACTCTTTTCAGCTGTTTAGGTCGGCAACAAACTTAATCCAAGATCAACAAACAATCTTAGAATTATTTATTTTTAGCAGGTACACTACCATTCAAAGGTTTAGGGCCAGTATTTATTGATTTGATTGATCAATTGATTGATTGGTTGGTTGGGGGGAAAAAGTTTTATTTAGCAAAGATGTATTTAATGTTTTTCTCCACAAACAAGCACAACGGTTTTCGACATTGATAATAATCAGAAATGTTTCTTGTGCACCAAATCATCATATTAGAATGATTTCTAAAAGATCATGTGACACTGAAGACTGGAGTAATTCAACTTTGCCGTCACAGGAATGAATTACATTTTAAATTACTCTTAAATCCGGCCTGTACAAATACTTTTGAGAGCCTATGCGCCATCTAATTATCTGATCATCTTGACTTGACAAATAATACAATTACAGTACAGCAGAGTAATATAGTGAGTACAAAAACGTAATAATGTAATATAATATAAACAAAATATTTTCCAAGTGCTATTTTATGCATATTAATTTCCACAGTATTATTTGAAATGTTTATTGTATATACTGTGTACTGTTTCACTACTGGTACTATTGGGTATGTTGCACAATATGTAGTGAGCAGTACAGAAGTACACTATTTTGCCAAAAGTTTTGAGACGTCTGCCTTTACATGCACATGAACTTTAATGACATCCCATTCTTAATCCGTAGGGTTTAATATGGAGTTGGCCCACCCTTTGCAGCTATAACAGCTTCATCTTATCTAGGAAGGCTTTCCACAAGGTTTAGGAGTGTGTTTATGGGAATTTTTGACCATTCTTCTAGAAGCACATTTGTGAGGTCAGGCACTGATGTTGGACAAGAAGGCCTGGCTCGCAGTCTCCGCTCTAATTCATCCCAAAGGTGTTCTATCGAGGTCAGGACTCTGTGCAGGCCAGTCAAGTTCCTCCACTCCAAACTCGCTCATCCATGTCTTTATGGACCTTGCTTTGTGCACTGGTGTGCAGTCATGTTGGAACAGGAAGGGGCCATCCCCAAATTGTTCCCACAAAGTTGGGAGCATGAAATTGTCCAAAATGTCTTGGCATGCTGAAGCATTAAGAGTTCCTTTCACTGGAACTAAGGGGCCAAGCCCAACCCCTGAAAAACAACCCCACACCATAATCCCCCCTCCACCAAACTTTACACTTGGCACAATGCAGTCAGGCAAGTGCCGTTCTCCTGGCAACCGCCAAACCCAGACTCGTCCATCGGATTGCCAGACAGAGAAGCGTGATTGGTCACTCCAGAGAACACGTCTCCACTGCTCTAGAGTCCAGTGGCGGCGTACTTTACACCACTGCATCCCACGCTTTGCATTGCACTTGGTGATGTAAGGCTTGGATGAGCTGCTCGGCCATGGAAACCCATTCCATGAAGCTCTCTACACACTATTCATGAGCTAATCTGAAGGCCACACGAAGTTTGGAGGTCTGTAGCTATTGACTCTGCAGAAAGTTGCCGACTTCTGCGCACTGTGTGCCTCAGCATGCGCTGATCCCTCTCATTTTACATAGCCTACCACTTCGTGGCTGAGTTGCTGTTGTTCCCAATTGCTTTGTTATAATGCCACTAACAGTTGACCGTGGAATATTTTGTAGTGAGGAAATTTCTTGAATAGACTTATTGCACAGGTGGCAACCTATCACGGTACCATGCTTGAATTCACTGAGCTCCTGAGAGAGGCCCATTCTTTCACAGATGTTTGTAGAAGCGTCTGCATGCCTAGATGCTTGATTTTATACACCTGTGGCCATGGAAGTGATTAGAACACCTGAATTTAGTGATTTGGAGCGGTGTCCCAATACTTTTGCCAATATAGTGTATATTGGTTTTGTGGATAGATTCAGGTGAAGGACACTGGCTGTTCTGTGTGGTACAACCTGCAGTGAGCTGGGTGGCTCTGTGATTATATGCGACCTGTCTTTCACCTCCCACAGTGGAACTTCTTAATTCACGTTTAGTGGCCTTATTATACTTCACATTACCAACCAAATGGAGTCATTGTCCAAAACGCAGTACGGAGACGGATTATTTGTCCCCAAAGAGCCGTATCTGTCATGGCGGATGTCTTACTTGCAGATCAGCTTACAGACTGGATGAGGAGAGGACAGGAGAAAATGAAGACAGTTGTTAGCTCCTCAAATTGAAATTTGGGATCCATTATTCAGCTGTCAACACGCGAGAGCATGGATTCATTGATAATGCCGCTAACAGCCCTCTCTGCTTGACTGTCTACTTGAAAGGCAACAGAAAGAGCGCTATGCAGTAAAAATGAGCATGCCTTGTTTGTTTTCATTTTTCATTCTGCACCATATATGCGCAGTTAAAATGTTGTCAAAAGTATTCACAGATGCATGTGCGTATGTCCGCTGTGCTTAAAAGGTCTGTTGCCCTCTGATCTTCACTCTGTTATGCTTCAGGGGTTCTGAGGTTCCTGGTGGAAAACTCAATGATGTGGAGAATATGGTACTATACGGACTGCATGGAGAATTCACAAGAGTAGTAAATAAGAATTTTAATAATGCAGACTTGGGGCTATATGTCAGGAACCATAAGTCAGAAGACTAAATACACAAAAGTGTGTTTTATATAGCTGTGTTTTATTTGTTCTATCTATCTATCTATCTATCTATCTATCTATCTATCTATCTATCTATCTATCTATCTATCTATCTATTTATCTATCGTTTAAAAAAAACATTGATTGTAAGAAATGTTTAATGTTACAGTTTTTTCTCAGTCTCTTTGGCACATTTTTCAAAATAGTCTTAACATTTTCTAAACTGTAAGTTAAATTGTCACAACTGTTTGCTGGAACTTTAGAACTCTATAGCATGTCTGCAGAATGCAGTAACTCACCCAAAACATTTAAATTTTTTCTTAGTCGCTTTGGTACATTTCTCGAATCATCCTCGACATTTGCAAAACAGAAAAAAATTGAAAAAAATTCCTCAATGGGGTTAAGGAATAATAAATAATAATAATAATAATAATAATACCCACACAGACCACAGGGTGAGCACCCCCTGCTGGCCTCACTAACACCTCTACCAGCAGCCACCTAGTTTTCCCAGGTGGTCTCCCATCTAGGTACTGACCAGGCTCAGCCCTGCTTAGCTTCAGTGGGAAACCAGTCTTGGGTTACAGGGTGATATGGCTGCTGGCCTAAAGGAATGGAGAGTAGGGTGAGATGAACTCCATCAGCATCCTGTTGTGGGCTGCAAACCATTGCCTGATGATGTTGGAGCGATGGAAACTGACATTATCCCAAACTATCACGTACATTGGAAGGTCATCTCCAATCTGACCCCTCTCTTGTTCAGGGATGAGATTGTCTAGAGAGTGTCTAAAAATGTGACAGCACGCTCTGTATTGTATGGCCCAAAAATGGGAATATGCGTTAGCACACCATTCTCAGAGATAGCAGCACCCCATTGGCCTGCAACTGTAGCTCTGTGGCCGATGATATTTCAACCAGACCTTCTGCGTTTCGTTAGGTTGAAGCCAGCCTTATCCATGTAGATGAAGCTGTGCGGTGGTTCACTTGCTTCCAGTTCCATTATATGCTATATCCAGAAGACACAAAATGAGTTTTATGAATTACATGCATTTTCATTTTGGCCAAAATACAGTTACATCAAATGTATACAGCTCTGATTACATAGCAAATGTGTAAAGGTCACACTTACTGTACTGTATATCACTATACGATGTTGTACTGTTTACTGTAAGGTACAGGTGCTGCATGCTCATACATGTTTTACCTGTACACACTGTTAGCGCAGCTCCTTCACTTTTTCACCATTTCTTTCAAATGGAACAGTGTACAGCTGCTTCATATTCCTTTGGTGTCTTTTCAGCACCCTGTCAATGGTTGAGATGCTGACTGTTTGGATGTTTTCAAAGATGTTGTTGTCCTCTATAATGGCACTCTTTGTCTCCCTTAGTCTTATGGCATTGTTTTCTACAACCATGGTGCAAATAGCCTCCTCCTGTTCGAGTGTGAAAAGGGGCCCTCTGCCACCCCTGTGAAGTTGTCTTGCAGTCCTATGTGGAAAAAATATAGTAATGAAAAACACAAAATTGAGTCAGATAAAATGTCACTGTTTAAAGTTTTATACTTACTGTATATTGTAAAATGCAAGTGGAATACTGTAATATTGTATGAAGCATTACAGAAAGTATACAGTATTACAGTACAGTGCCTATTGTTAGATTACATACCTGTTCTGTCGACGAAAAGTCTGAATGATTGAGGACACAGTTGCTCTCCCAACATTTGGCTGCACCTTTCGACCAGCCTTGGCCATTGTAAACCCATGATTGAGAACGTGGTCTACAAATGTGGCTCTTATCTTATCAGGAACGCGCATATGTCCTCAGCCTCTTCTGGCTCTTCCTCTGTTTTGCCTCCCAACTCCTCCGCCACTCCTCTTCCTCTTCTTCTTCTCTCTGGCTGTTGACCCCGTCCAATTCCATTGTCAGACATTGTAACATTGTGTTGTGCTCCGGCTATATATATACTTGCCAGTTGATGGTTCATGAGATGCACCTTCGTTAGAGAAAGTCAAGATTCACCTGGTAGCAATTTACCAAAAAAAGTCTAATGGAAATGTATAGAAATATGCTTGACATATTATGACAACTTGTTCAACCATTTTGCATGTAAAGACTATGAACTAATGCCTAAATGTTGTGGGGGTGAGATTATTCAACAAAGACCCATTATAATACATTTTGAACAACATGACATAAGCAATTGATAATGTAGGAAACAGCAGAGACATAATTGTACATAATCATTTGCATGGATGTACCAAAGCATTTGCAACTTGTTCAAAGAAATGAGAAACTGTTTTTTTGATGTGCACAAGTGACACAATGATGTGAAGATTGAACAGGTAGTTTTGAGAATTTCAATTCTGATCTCAGAAATGTACCATTATTGTGTCAGTAAATTGCCCAATGCCACCAAAATAAAGTGTTTTTGTCATCGCGTTTTGTCATGGTGTTTTTTCACCATGGAAATATTTGTTTTTTGTTTACACTAACTGCTTTCTATTCTATACAATAATGTCAGTTTTGTCTAACGGAATGCTCTTGTAGATCAAACTGAGCTGTTTACTGTGAATACAGATTCAGACAATTGGTAAAAATGGACTGGAAAAAGTCAATAATGTAGTACACAAAAAGAAAATGAACATTTGTATTTATATAGTACATTTATTTTTTGAAGAAATGTGTTACATGTAAGCTTAAAATTCACAGTTGTCACAGATTTTGATCACTGAATGGATCATTTTGCATGTGATGGCTCACACGATGAATGAATGTTTTTAAGTTGTGAAGAGTTTGACAGTTTCACTGAGAGTCAACTCTTTTGCACATGTGACCAAACAAATGAAAACAGAAAATAGAAAACAGTTGTATAGGGTATGTTTACACGACACCATTTTCAAGTGAAAACGGAAAACTTAATGACTTTATGAGTTTTGGCTGTTCATTTACACGACAACAGCATTTTGGGGGCCTAAAAAAACGCAAGCTTTTGAAAAGAGTTCTTTTGACAAATCTGTTTCGTTGTCGTGTAAACATACCCTCAATGATATTTACACACTACCATACATTCAGGCAAGGCTAAAATATATAGTTAATACAGAATAAATAAATAAAATTCTGAAATTTTGGGGAGTCTTTACATGACACAGTTTTCAACTAAAAATGGAAAATGTTTTATGCTTTTGGCCGTTCATTTACACAACAACGGCGTTTTGGGTTCAATGTGCAAGTTTTTGAAAACAATTCCATAGTCGTCTCTGTGTAAACTATAATTCTGTCAGGACCACTATAGTCAAAGATGACTGACTATTAGCATACAGTTTGGATTGGTGGTATGGTTCTGTTCTGGGCAAGAACTCCCTGCGCATTCATGCAGCCTAGCATGAATAAGAGCAGGGGGAGCAGCGATAACCCCCCTTAGGGTAAACAGAAGAGAACCAACAATGTATTGAAGATATCATTAGTCAGTATTAAAATGTACAACATAATTCCGGAATTTAGTCTGATTCAGCGGGAATCGGAATGCCAAATCCTGACTGACGACAGGAGGAGCTGGGGATGGAGGAGGGTAAATGAGCTCTGGAGAACGCGATAGCAGCTGATAATACTGAAGGAGCTTATATATGTATGCTGTGATAGACGTCGTATTCCTATAGGTAGGCGTGATCAGCTGAAAGTCAGCTGATGCGATCTTGACTAACGTGACCTGCCAGAACTGACGCTACGCTTGATAATTGTTTTTAAAAAATGTTGTCGTCATGCGCATGTGTATTATGTGTTCAGTTCATAGGCGTGTAGTGTTTGTTTACAAAATGACATCTACTGGCCTGGCGGCAGAATACAACGTTTTTAGACATTTTTGCGGATCTGTGTGAATGGGGATCGTTTTGACAACGTTGTCACCTGCACGTGAAAAAAGCAAAGGAAAAACTTTTTTCAGTTTTTAGTAGCCTACATCGTTTTTATGTAAGCATGCCCTTAGTTGCAAGTTGTTGTATGTGTTCTTAGTGTTATAATTGTAATAAATAAAATATTTTTTAGCCGAAGCAATGCTTTGATATTGTAATGAACAAATAAAATGAGAGACTCACTTAACGGTTGAACTGTTATTTTATTTACGTGAGCACCTGTGTGGCCGATGCTCTTGCCTCACACAGACCAGCAAGCCTCAACCACTCGAACTTTCTCCCCAGACCCCGCCCTCACATCACTGCGCAGGCTCGTTTTTCAGAAGAACAGCCCATGCCTTAAAGCCCCACACAACCAGAACACACAACACATGAAAGCACATACATGCACCTAGAACACACTCTATATAGACATAAACTCTCTAGACTTGCTACAATATGTTAAACATTTTTGTAGCCATGCCTGTAAGTATGTGTGTACAGAAATTGTTTTTAAAAAATTTACCGTGGGAAATATTCGCTGGAGTACAAAATGTGACAGATAGCTCTTCCCTTTTCCAGGGGCTTGACACTATCAGACAAACATCCCTGTGATTGTGTTCTGCTTTTAGGGATGTAGTATTTAATAAATTTGTCTTCTGTGAGCAACACCTTTTGATGAATGACTAAAGGGAGCAGATGGATTGCTGTTTGTCCTGTTATCAGCATATACATACCGTTTTATGAGGCTTTGCTTTAGATGTAGGTGTGTAATAACAAGCACTTCAAATAACATTAACAATGCAGCATTTAAAGGTGAAGTGATTTTTTTTTTTATGTTAAATGATTTCTGTCCCCCTAGGCTACTGATGAAATATTATTTATTTAATAATTAAGTTGCATGATTATTGTAGGTAAAAAAAAAGTTTGTCTAAAGTTTGTCTGAAGGCAGAGTTCATTTAATAATAGATCTACATTTAGTCAGAGAAAGAGAATGCGGGTCCCAGTTGTTTACATGCCGTTCAATGACTATTACACACAATAACATTTTGCTGTCAACTGTTTAAATGTATATTCATTCTCTATCACACAATGGTAATGCTAATAGAAAAACCCAATCTTTACCAGCTCTGAATGTCTACCATATTACATTATCTCATTATCAACAAGCAAATTATAGACTGAAGGCACACTTTAATGGACTGTTTTTTATGGCGTGTGTATGAGTCGCACACACATACGCGCACTTTAGCAACAATAAACACAAAATTGTAGATTAGTGTAGCGTAGACACAACATAAGCTGCTAAGGTTAATTAGCCTGTTGTTGAGCAGAGAAGCAATCTGATTTTTTAACCTCCACATCCTGCTGTGAAAATTAATTTGGCCACAGTATGAAATAAACCCATTGTCACCCGCTCCTTTGGCTGCGCTCCGCTTTCCTTCTGAGTGCTTTCATCACTTCCCGCTAAAATGGCGCTGTGTGTCGTCTGCACATTAATCAAAGGAAAGGGAGATACAGAATGTTTGTGTGTAAAGGCGAAAATGATTAGCAGCCATGGATGTGACTAAACCGATAGAGGAAGAGAGGGAGGTTGAAAATATATCGAGAGAGAGCTTTTAATAAATCTGACCTTTTCTGTTGTGCGCTTGTTATGAAAGATGCTGGCATCGGGAATAAATGAAAGCAAGGGGCAAGCAGACCATTTGCAAGGCAACGGTGAGATAGAATGCCAGTGTGCCGAAGATGAGATGTCGGAGGGGATGAGGATTTGCCGGTTTGGAGTAAAATACGATGGGTCAGGTTTCTGGATATGGATTTATATGAGGCAATGTGTGTGAATTATTGCCTGAATGACCTGAGAGAACTGATTTGAAGCGCTGCGGAGAGAGACTTTCTTTAACTCTGTCTTATAAGCAAGCAATCTTTATTGGAATTAAAGGATTAGTTCCCTTTAAAATGAAAATTACCCCATGATTTACTCACCCTCAAGCCATCCTAGGTGTATATGACTCTCTTCTTTCAGACAAACACAATCTGAGTTATGTTAATAAATATCCTGACGCTTCCAAGCTTTATAATGGCAGTCACGGGGTCCATTGAGTTTGAAGCTCAAAAAAGTGCATCCATCCATTATAAATGTACTCCACACAGCTCCGGGGGTTAATAAAGGCCTTCTGAAGCAAATCAATGGGTTTGTGTAAGGAAAAAAAAACATATTTAAATCTTTATAAAGTAAAATAACTAGCTTCCGCCAGACCGCCTTCCATATTCAACTTGCGCAGAAAGTTTAACCCCTTTCCAGTCAAAGATCGCCGACGGCCCCAGATTATTATTGTTAAACATTTACCTCACATTAAAACATCACACTCTAACTTGACAAACTGTGTATCATTAGAAAGATTAAAGACTCCAGCTTCAGTATTTGACCACTGTTAATGATAAAACTAGGTTTCAGTGACATTAATTTATTAATTCATGTGAGGAGTGCAAAATAATCTGTAATGTATGCTATTTTTAACTGAATATCACACGCATATGAAGTCAGTCACCTCTGCTGCGGTTTCATTGTGTCCACACAGCTGCACAGCGTTCATTAGGGCTTGTTCACCTCTCGCAGTTCAAAACGCTTGCGCTTCGTCCGACATCATCCCTTGTGCCAGTTACGCTTTCTTTGTAAGGTGAATATGATGGCGGAAGCTAGATATTTTACATTGACATGAAGACTAATTTAAACCCGGAAGTTGAATATAGAGCAAAAAGGTTTCAAATTAACTAGTTTTCTTTTACATTCAAAACTAACAGATGGTAACATTGATTTCTATGATGTTCAACACACATACACATAAAATTTGGTTTAGGGTTACATGACCCTTTAACAGCAGTATGAACTGACGGCAATATCTATGGACTTAAAGTAATCAGTTAACCTACCTAGTTAAAATAATATCTAAATGTTAGCGTGAAGATGAAAAATTAAACAACTTCATATGCGAGCAACATTGGTTATTGGCTCATCTTTGCTCGCTCGTTTTAAAGGTACAGTGTGTAAATTTTAGCAGTGAGGTTGTGAATTGCAACCGGCCACCGCTCACGGTGCACATAGAGAAGCTACGGTGGTCGACACAGGACAAAGATGTTGTCGTCGGAGACAGCAGAGAGTAGCTAGCACTCTGTAGAGCAGATTGTCCGTTTAGGGCTATTGTAGAAACATGATGGCACAAAATGGCGACTTCATTGTAAGGGGACCCACGGTGTATTCAGATAGAAATGGCTCATTCTAAGGTAATAAAAACATAACGTCTCATTATGTAAGGTCTTTATACACCACTGAAAACATAGTTATGTATATTATATTGCATATACATATGCAATATAGTCTGGTCTGCCATCTACTGGCCTGGCAGTATAATTAAGCGTTTTTATTCGCTGAAAACATCTATTAAAACAATAAAACAAATGTTTTTTTTTTACATTACTGAATCAACCTAAATATATTAGGTTACACCAATAGCTCTTTACACAGCAATTGCAGGTTACCACTTTTTACAGTGCAGTTTTAGTTTGTAAAAATAATTTAAGGGACCAGTGTAGATTGTGGCAAACTTATTTTCTCATCCCTCATCTCTTTCCAAACTTGCATGACTTTCTTTACTCTGTGGAACAAAAAAGAAGTTAATTTCATAAATATGTTTCAGCTGTTTTTGTCTATGCGATGAAAGTCAGCAGGGGTCCAGAACGTCTTTAAAGCTTAAAAGGACATAAAAATAGCGTGAAATTAATCCATAAGGCTCGACTGAGTCTTCTGAAGTGACATCATATGGACAAAAATGGGAAACACTCTTTAAAATAACAGTTTTGTGTTAAACATTGCTGCTAACACCTAAGTTATGGCCCACAGCTTTTATGTAACTTTAATAAATGAGATGTAGAAATGCTAAAAAAAAAAAAAAGCTTCCAAGCAAATCCAACTAGTTCAAAGCTGTCGTCATAGAGCGCATGGATTCATGCAATTATGTGAAACTTATTTCTAACTGTGAAACTCTGCCAAAGACTTTTGAGCTGTAGAGAATGAAAAGGTATTCACTGCACTAAGAAGTTCACCCCAAAAGCTACTTACAGTAGTTTGCTCATACTTCACAAAGATTACCCATTATCTCCAGAGCTTCTGAGCATAGATTACCTCAGGTAACACCAAGCTTCATCCAGCTTTCATGTCTCTGGTGGAAACAGTGCATTAAATTGTTCTGACAATAATCTCAGGCGCAATGGAGGCTAGGACATGTAGACCAGATTCAGTCCATTTGCACTTCTGTCAATCCTAGAGCTTTTATAGTCATAACACATCCAAAAACGTTAATATTCGCATGATTTGTGTCATACATTTTCAGAAGTCAAACTTGATGAAAATTAGTTATATTGTCAATGCCTACTGTTGTACTGTTAATGTATATATTTCCCGCACTGCTCTACACAATGGATGCAACTCAGCTGGGTCATTTCTCATTAGGGGTGGGGGAATTTGATTCTTAGATGCATCGCGATGCAGACATGGACGATTCTGAATCTTCTGACGCTGTCTGTTGTTCAAGAGTGGCTTGACACAAGGAATGCGACAGCTGAAACCCATGTCTTGCATACGTCTGTGCATAGTGGTTCTTGAAGCACTGACTCCAGCTGCAGCCCACTCTTTGTGAATCTCCCCCACATTTTTGAATGGGTTTTGTTCACAATCCTCTCCAGGGTGCGGTTATCCCTATTGCTTGTACACTTTTTTTCTACCACATATTTTCCTTCCCTTCGCCTCTCTATTAATGTGCTTGGACACAGAGCTCTGTGAACAGCCAGCCTCTTTTGCAATGACCTTTTGTGTCTTGCCCTCCTTGTGCAAGGTGTCAATGGTCGTCTTTTGGGCAACTGTCAAGTCAGCAGTCTTCTCCATGATTGTGTAGCCTACAGAACTAGACTGAGAGACCATTTAAAGGCCTTTGCAGGTGTTTTGAGTTAATTAGCTGATTAGAGTGTGGCACCAGGTGTCTTCAATATTGAACCTTTTCACAATATTCTAATTTTCTGAGATACTGAATTTGGGATTTTCCTTAGTTGTCAGTTATAATCATCAAAATTAAAAGAAATAAACATTTGAAATATATCGGTCTGTGTGTAATGAATGAATATAATATACAAGTTTCACTTTTTGAATGGAATTTGTGAAATAAATCAACTTTTTGATGATATTCTTAATTATATGACCAGCACCTGTACTTCAAAAACAATATCTGTAATTTTATCAGACAAGATTCAATGTTTACTTCAAAATGTCAAATCTATAGACCTATTTTGTGTTTGCAAACAGCGATGACTTTTTTTGTGGGTGAAGCCTACCTGGTGGCAGAAAACGACAGTTCTGCTGTAGCAATCTGTGGAAGCCACGGAATAAAAGAATAAAACAAGTTAATTTCGAGTTTATATCTCACAATTCTGACTCTTTTTTTTTTTTCTCTCAGATACAAGGTTATATCTCACAATTCTTAGAAGGATAAACAGAATTATGAGATATACTCTTAATTCTGTCTTTTTTCCTCAGAATTGTGAGTTTATATCCCGCAATTCTGACTCTTTTCCACTAAGAATTGTGATATAAACTCACAATTGCGAGTTATAAAGTCCGAACTAGGAGATATAAACATGCAAACGCAAGAAAAAGTCAAGAATTGTGAGATGAAAATGTTATAGGCTATGTTTAAAAGTTATGTATGTAAAATGTTATAGGTTTAAATCTGAGGCGGCTTTTACGTATAGGCAGAATATGGCGGTTGCCATACCCTGGCATTCAGAAAAGCAGTGGAAATAAACAGCTCATGATGCTGCTCGTTAGTTCTGTTGCTGCTTTGAAAAGCAAATTTAAACAGCGTAACGCCATGTCCTAACCAGACGCGATGCAACAAGATTTTCAGCGGCAAACCACCAGACTCGACCCGGGATCAATCAATCAAAAATCACAGCCAATCAAAAGAGGGCTCTCTCTGCAAGCGCACTGACTGCATTCGCAACAAAATGGATAAGTACAATATCGAATTCCTAAATCTTACACAATTTTATCATGATTAAAAATACATAATGAGTGATTGAAACGTTTTTTTTTTTTAAATCATAGAATACACTTGTTTGTTCACTTAACAGTTTTGAACATAATTGTTTCCTTTAATTTATTTTCAAGATCTAAGGTGAATTATCCATTGTTGCGTAAGGCTATGTCTATAAAGGTCACGAAAACTTTTATTCAAACTCACTTTAAATTATTTTTACATTAAATAAAGCACATAATCTGCACTTATCATACTTTGTATGTTCTTCCAGCCACAACTCCACAGAAATAAAAACTTTGTAAAAAAGAATTGTCATGAATCGCCGTTGCGGCTGGTTAGTACAAAAAAAACTGATTAACATGGAAAATATTTGGTTAGGACACATTGAAGGCTTATATGGCTGTTTCAGTATTTGCATTGTTGTTAAGTCTGTTGTTAAGTTCCTTTAGTAGATTTGTGTCCAAATTTTGTTTAGATATAATGTGATTATTTGGGAATGTCGTTGTTGTGTGGCCAGAAGGACTCATGCCATACCCTAGGTTTTTGTGAAACGCCGCCACTGGTTTAAATATTATTTCATGTTGTAACTGCTGTGTATGTATGTCCCCTATGAACTGCATATGTGAATATTATGTAGACTTACTGTTTACATCAAATCCATGCTTTAATAGTAGACTAATCATTGCAGGTTTCATCAGTCCAGTGTGACTTGCAACATAAATGTCTGCGTTTAGCTTCAAAGGTCTTCATGATGGAATTCTATAAAAATGAAGACCGTATTTTTTTGCATTCCGATTCTGACATCCAAAGGCACAACAATACATTTTTCTCTTGTTCTGTGGATTTTGCCCATTTTCTTCAACTTGTTACGTTATTTTTCTGCCACCACTATGAGCAACGTAATTGACGTAATTGGTCTATTGCTAATGCTTACTGAGATTTGCACCACTAAAATAGTCATTTTGTGGAGAATGATGCCCATGGGCAGCGCTAGGGAGGGGCTAGCAGGTGCTTCAGCACCCCCAAGAAAGACCAAAGCACTACCATAGCACCCCCAAACATTTTTGCTGGAAGCAATTATATACAGGCTGTATTCTAATTAATACATAAGTAAATAATTTAAAACAACAAATGAAAACATTCTCATTAAGCGTGCATAACATATGTGACGTGACGTGTCAAGTGATTTGTAGCTACGCTGTCGCGCTTAATGTAGCATTTCATTTTTGAAAAAATGGAGTGGTTCCTTCTGTCAAGTAAGCGATCTCGTGATTCTAATTAAGTTCCTAGTAAAAACAAGAACATAAGCTTATCCCAGCCAGAGGTTGAGAACTGTTCAGATGTTGATTGTACGGAGTCTGACATGGAGCAGTGCGCTGACACGTTTGCAGCAGATGCAAAGACGGCAGCTAATCAATACATGAAGAGCGAAGGCTTTGGATGTTCAACGCGTCATTGATGCATTTTCCATCAATCACAACAACCGTCACATTGTCCTGATTTGAGACTGTAAATAGTAAGTGATTGTTGTCACCAATTTGGAATGTTAAAAACTGTGTGGCCAAGTTTGCTCATATTTATTAATAGTATTTTTTAAATATATAATTGCGCAGCTCCCCGTGTCAATTATCTAGCGCCCGCTCAGCACCTGCGTTCAAAATTCTCTAGCACAACCCCCTGATGATGCCATTAAGAAACTGTGATGTTACAAAACACTTACAAGAAAAGTACCTGTTAATTATTATTATTTTTAATATTCTGATAAAAAAAAAAAGGAAAATTGAGTAAGCATCTGGAACTTTTTTTTTTTTCAGTACTTGTCAGTAATTGTTTACTTAATTTTGATAAATAGTATTAATGTATTAATGATTTATAATGTAACGGATTAATATGCAATATGGTAATATGTCGGGCAGAAAATCCAAAGTGTGGGAACATTTCAAGATGAACACAAAAAAAGATAATATACCTAAAACATGACTTATCATTTAAAACTTGTATGTAGTAACCTAATGTTAGCCACTGTTGCTTTGAGTCCACTGCAGATTTTCATATCAGGGACAATAAAGTATTTTAAATTTCACATTTCATTTCACTTCACATGGCTGCCTGCTTTAACCTTAACCTAAATAAATGATAATATGTGACCCTGGACCACAAAACCAGTCATAAGTCACACGGGTATATTTGTGGCAATAGCCAACAATACATTGTATGGGTCAAAATTATCAAAATAATCACTAGGATATTAAGTCAAGATCATGTTCCATGAAGATATTTAGTAAATATATCGAAAATGTATTATTAGTAGTAATATGCATTCAGATTCCAAATTTTCAAACAGTTGTATCGCGCAGGTATATTTTTTTTGTATTGTTTCAGTTTGATGCTATATATTTTTATCTGTTGGTTTAAATGTATATTTTTTTTCTACATTTTAGGTTTTTTTTATATAATGCCGTTGTTTATATTATTGGTTATTTATTTTGTTGGCATCCTGATCTCAGAAAAGTTAATGCAATGTTTGCCAGTGTCGCTGCGGCAAGCTTTGTGTGCACTTGAGCATGTGTCCACAAGACTTTTGACTAACGGGTTTTGTTACCTAGAGTTTTTGCTTCAAACTGATGTGAGAATCATTGTGCCTGCTCATTCACATAAAACAATATATTGATTTAAATTTTGTAAGACACTTTTTCTTTACAAAGCCCGTATGCGAAGGGGTGTGAACGATCATGAATAATGCTGTGATTTACACCTGAGAGACAAAAGAACGCACAATGAGCTGCATAATGAATGAGCCTTTGAGTCAGGTATGTGACTAAGGGGAACTCTTTGCAAAATTTACAAAAGAAATATATATTTTTTGTAGTTTATTTAAAACATAGCTAACAATATAAAGTGAGAGCCAAAGGCACATTACAAAGGCCTACTATATTTTAAATTATCAAAATATTTGACATTACTATTTTTGTTTTTGAAAGAAGTCTCAAAGATGCTCAAAAAAACAGTAATATTGTGACATTGAACACAATTCAGTATTCGGTAAATACAAATAACTGAATAATTGGTAATGATGAATGTTATAAGTAAAATATTTAAACAACATAATGCAATGCAATACATTTGGTGCCATGACCCGGATGGGAGTGAGGTTTACGGGGGTGAGTGTAACGGAGGCCAGTAAGCTCTGTGCATGTAAACCTCACTCCCTGGCCTCAAGAGCGTCCTTGTTAGCACACCCTCCTCCCACACTGGAGACCATGGTTCCAATCCCGCCTGGAGCAGGTCGAGTAGGACCATTTACAGTTGCAAAGTTACTTATTGTCAGTAGAATGTCTTTTGGGGAGCATCAATATAAAGTGTCAGCAGATATTAAGCAGACAGTCTACTAATACTCTAATGAGAGTTAGTTGACATGTAGTAGAATGTCTAAAGTGGACCATCAGAATTAAGGGTTAAACTTTGTATTCACAATCCCTGAGTGACCCAAAAGAAAGTTTTCTTCACTCTACTGAAGGACACCATTGTCTAATAACCTTCTCTCCAATGCTACACTCTCCTATTTGTTTTTCCATTTGTCATCTTTGCAAATGTTTTAAGAAAAAGAGTAATGACTTTTAAAAGAGTACAGAAGTGTTGATTTAAGAACACGATTTGCAGGGTGTTTATTGAACTTTTTTATTATTTTAATGTAAAAGGAAATGAAATCTATAAACCTGTAATGATGAATGATGAAGTACGTAGTCTGAACTTTAAGACAATGTGCGAAATAAATGCTTACGCAGTAACCTTGGCAAGCCTGCACATGTTGATTTCACAGGAAATGTATGTGTTTCTTCACTTGGGAATTCATTTTCAAGGTGTTGTCAGAGAGCAGCTTGGTAATTTGCAAGCTCAAAGTGTAAAAGAAACAAATGAAACAAACGAATAAGAAGAAACAAACTTTACTAAAAGAAATATTTTAAGCTGTAAGCTCAAGTTTTATTCACACTTTTGTCACACAACTCTTTGTTAGGTGCCAGTTGTGGCTTTATAGTGGCAACAATGTTATACTTTAAATATCCTATGTACAATCAACGTTTTTTTCTTCTGCTTTTTTAAGACTGCAAAAGAAAAATTAACCTAAAAGAAAAAGATATTTACTTAAGAACACTTGTGAATTTAACTAATTGAAAAACATGATGTACTCCTGGACATGTACTGACTTAAAGGGATAGTTCACCTAAAAATGAAAATTATGTGTTTATTTACACACCCTCATGCCATTCCAAACCCGTAAGACTTTCGTTCCTCTTCAGAACACAAATGAACATCTTTTTGATGAAATCTGAGAGCTTTCTCTCCTTCTATTGACAGCTACGCAACTACCACTTTGACGCATCAAAAAGTTAATAAAGAGATCGTAACCCTAATCCATATGAATTGAGCAGTTTAGTCAAAATTTTCTGAAGAGACATGAATAAATTGAATTTAGGCTTTTATTCGCATATAAACATTGATCAGCGAACATAAACAGAAGCTCAACCAAACCATGAGAACAAACATCATTGGTTCTCGCTGAAGCTCAAACGTGCTGCGCAACACAGGAATGTACCTCATTGGTTCTTGCTGAAGTTCAAACGTGCTGCGTAACACGGGAATGTACCTCATTGGTTCTTGCTGAAGTTCAAACGTGCTGCGTAACACAGGAATGTACCTCATTGGTTCTTGCTGAAGTTCAAACGTGCTGCGTAACACAAGAATGAACCTCATTGGTTCTTGCTGAAGCTCAAACGTGCTGCGTAACACGAGAATGAACCTCATTGGTTCTTGCTGAAGCTCAAATGTGCTGCATAACACGAGAATGTACCTCATTGATTCTTGCTGAAGCTCAAACGTGCTGCGTAACACAAGAATGAACCTCATTGGTTCTTGAAAAAGCTCAAACATGCTGCGTAACACGAGAATGAACCTCATTGGTTCTCGCTGAAGCTCAAACGTGCTGCGTAACACAAGAATGACCCTCATTGGCCCTCGCTGAAGCTCAAACGTGCTGCGTAACACAAGAATGACCCTCATTGGTTCTTTCTGAAGCTCAAACGTGCTGCGTAACACGAGAATGAACCTCATTGGCCCTCGCTGAAGCTCAAACGTGCTGCGTAACACAAGAATGACCCTCATTGGTTCTTTCTGAAGCTCAAACGTGCTGCGTAACACGAGAATGAACCTCATTGGCCCTCGCTGAAGCTCAAACGTGCTGCGTAACACGAGAATGAACCTCATTGGTTCTCGCACGTCAAACGAACATGCTTGAGCTTCGGTTTACCACAACTGATGTGTGAGTTGGTGAATGTTTATATGTGAATAAAAGCCTAAATTCAGTCTGTTCATCATATAAAGCGATTGTGTCTCTTCATACAATTTGGACTAAACCGCTCAATTCATATGGATTAGTTTTACAATCTCTTTACAATAACTTTTTGAAGCGTCAAATTGGTAGTTGCATAGCTGTCTGGAGGGACAGAAATCACTCCGATTTTATTCAAAATATTTTAATTTGTGTTCCGAAGATGAACGAAAGTCTTAAGGGTTTGGAACGACATAAGGGTGAGTAATTGATGACAGAATTTTCATTTTTGGGTGAACTAACTCTTTAAAACCGGACTTTCAATCTTAAAATAGGAAACTCATAAATATTTTATTATATAAATTATTATTATATTCAAAAGGTATGATAATACAGTAGAAGTAGAAGATGCAGCCATCTATATGGTGTCCATTGCGCAAATATTATGCCAGGTGCAGAATCCATCACACAGTCAGATGTCATGAAGATTTTAGAGGAGCGCTGTCAAACTGACTGCCCACTGTCATAATGGTTAGCCCGTGTCCAATCAGGCATCTGCACTGGGGAGTTCTCCCCTGGATCTCAAGTAAATGGCCCTCCATATCATGGCAGCTCTACCTTTATCTTGCTCTTCAGCACCGTATGATTGCAAAGCCTAAGCTTTTACCTCGCCTTTGGATGTTTAGCAGTCTCCGTAAATTTTCACGTCCTGCTGTTTCATGGGCACCTTCTCCTTCGCTTGATAAAAGACCTTTTTGATGTGCTCTTACGCTTTCATTTGTTAAAGCTATGATTCTTTGGCCCTAATGTCTGCTGAACTGACAAAAAAAAAGAGAAAACTCTATGATTTTTCTCCTTTTGTTGACTTCCTTGAAGTTAGCAGTGACCAGGCTAAGCTCATTTAAACACTTTCTCCCACAAACAAGCTGAGATGTTTGGCTCATTTAATAAAGGGAAGCAAATTCCTTTCCCCACATGACGCCATTCCGTCCTTTTCTCTCTGATTTGGATAAAATGCAGATATGTGGAATGTTCTTAGGGGTTGAGTTCCTCATAAATTGTTATATATGTGTTTGATGGTCGTGCCATTATCCGGCTGCAAAAGGAATGAATAAAGATGAGGCTTGACAAGCAGTTATGAGAGAATTGGTAATGCAGGAAACTTACCTCAGAAATACGGGCCTGCTAAAGGGCAAGCTGCTGCTGTATTCAGCCTAATCAGGTTTTAGCTGTCAAACATGACAAATATCCCCTTGTCCCAAGCACACTTCTCATAACTTTACACAATGCTATGCAGTGAGTCCTGGATGAACATTGAAATGAAGTTTTATTCAGCATAGGGTATATTTCAGTTGATCCAATATGGGGTGGTCATAAATTCCAACCAACCTAGCACTAATGAAATGTTGCAAATGCCTATGGTTAAACATTCTTCCTCTCTTTATTAAGATGAAGTTTGTGTTCTTCTGCACGGTTTTCACATGCTAGACCAATGTGCATTTTGGATTTTTGTACTTTGCATTCTTATGCATATTACGTCTGTTGTTTATTAATCACCCTTTTGGTTTTATTATGCAAGAAAATTGAGGTAGAGAGGAAATTGGAGGGAGCAAGAGGGGAAATGGGTTTGAGACATGAGAATGTCAGATTGTATGTGCCATTATCAACACTCGGCTCGACAGCTTTGTTCTTCTTTTATAAAATGTTAAAAATCTGATTTCCTGATAATTAAATGTTTGATAGTTGGGAAATATTCTCACAAGAAAGGACAAGGAAATACACTATATTGCCAAAAGTTTTAGGAAGCCTGGCTTTACATGCACATGAACTTTAATGACATCCCATTCTAATCCATAGGGTTTAATATGGAGTTGGCCCACCCTTTGCAGCTATAACAGCTTCAACTCTTCTGGGAAGGCTTTCCACAAGGTTTAGGAGTGTGTTTATTGGAATTTTTGACCATTCTTCTAGAAGCACATTTGTGAGGTTAGGCACTGATGTTGGTGAGAAGGCCTGGCTCGCAGTCTCCACTCTAATTCATCCCCAAACTGTTCCCACAAAGTTGGGATCATGAAATTGTCCAAAATGTCTTGGTATGCTGAAGCATTAAGAGTTCCTTTCACTGGAACTAAGGGGCCAAGCCAAACCCCTGAAAAACAACTCCACACCATAATCTCCCCTCCACTTGGCACAATGCAGTCAGGCAAGTGCCGCTCTCCTGGCAACCGCCAAACCCAGACTCGTCCATCGGATTGCCAGACAGAGAAGCATGATTGGTCACTCCAGAGAACACGTCTCCACTGCTCTAGAGTCCAGTGGCGGCGTGCTTTACACCACTGCATCCCACGCTTTGCATTGCACTTGGTGATGTAAGGCTTGGATGAGCTGCTCGGCCATGGAAACCCATTCCATGAAGCTCTCTACACACTGTTCTTGAGCTAATCTGAAGGCCACACAAAGTTTGGAGGTCTGTAGCTATTGACGCCTCAGCATGCGCTGACCCCGCTCTGTGATTTTACGTGGCTGAGTTGCTGTTGTTCACAATTGCTTCCACTTTGTTATAATACCACTAACAGTTGACTGTGGAATATTTAGTAGTGAGGAAATTTCACGAATGGATTTATTGCACAGGTGGCAACCTATCACAGTACCACGCTTGAATTCACTGAGCTCCTGAGAGCGACCCATTCTTTCACAAATGTTTGTAGAAGCGTCTGCATGCCTAGGTGCTTGATTTTATACACCTGTGGCCATGGAAGTGATTGAAATTCCTGAATTCAATGATTTAGAGGGGTGTCCCAATACTTTTGGAAATGTAGTGTATTTTCTTGCTCAAAAAACAACTCTTTTAATTTTCTGCAAGAAGTGTGAATTTGTTTTAGACTAGAAATGTAGATGCATCACATTTTCAGTTTACTTGGAAATGTCCTCCTATGTTTAAGTCGTTTTGTGGATTTTTAAATATTGCATTTCTCCAGACTTTAAAACAAGTCATTTTTGTGTTAATGTGCTAGTAGTCTTCTGAGTTTTTGTAGTAGCTGGGAGGGCATATTATTTGGCATGTTATGGTAAATCAGCTGTTTGCTTTCTAGCATTACAAAACACTGATTGCAGGTCAAAATGAAAACATCCATCATCTCTATGTGACAATTTATTTGTTTTGTTGCAGACAATTTTGATTACATGGTTAGGGTAATCACAATATTACGCTTCGTAAAAATCCAATGTCAGTCACCTTCTGTATAACTCCCTGTTTTCTAAAAATACTCTGATCTGCATACTTTCTCTTTGTAGGTTTATTGATGTGGCATGCAATAAACTTGAGGCTAGCCAATAAGATGTGCTTGAAAACTCATAATCTGTTGCAACCAGAACTCTGTGTAATGGGGTTTATAGGAATTTTAGAATATGTAAATTGAAGGCATTGATAAAGCAATTATGATTTATTGTATAAATGCCGCCAGCTGGGAGAACTATTATCCTTTAATTCTTGCAAATGAAAAATCACCCTTTCTCCTTCTCACACACACCTTAAACAGTTCCCCCAACCCTGTCCTACCATTAGAGAATCAGTCTGGCAGACCGCTGATTAAAATTGATTTAAGTTTTGAGTATATTTAGAATTGATGATACAAATGTCTAGAGGAATTATAGGCTGTTGTTTGAGGCCGAGCGCAGTCATCCGTTCTCTCTGTGTCAGAGGTATAGGAGCCTGCTGCAGAATTCACATATGGACATAACGTCAAACACTTCTGCTTCCAGCAGCTATAAAACATATTTTATACCTCAGTAACCTCTCAATGCTTTGACAGGGGTATGAGGATTACTTCATAATTACTTAAGTTATTATCTTACCCAAGTTCAAATGAAGCCTAGGAGACACCAGCAATAACACAACTTTTAAATGCCATAGTTTGGGGTTAGGCACATCCAAACAATACCTTTTCATTAAGGATTTAAAGTCTATTAATAACCAGAGAGATGTGTGTATGGTTCCAAGCTCCCTGCTCTGTGAAGACAGTGCCTCTAAGGGTGTGTTCACACTTGTAGTTAGTTTCGCTTGGTTCGTTTGGATTAGGCTTACAATGCTTTCGGGAAACGCAGCCCTGGTCCGCTTAGCATTCATATTGCCATTTTTTACACCGAACCTAAAGGTATAGGGATACATTCACAACCTGATTGGTCAGCTTTAATTACATATTGAAAGTCCGTTTGTTTGGTGCGCACCAGGGTTCAGATGAAAGCGTTCACACTTATTCAAATGAACCTCACTAACAGAGCAATCTACCAGGGTTCGTTTTAATCCAACCAAACATGTCAAGTGTGAACACACCCAAAAAAACTAAGCTGATCCTAAGCTGGTTCAGAATGAGGACTATATTCATCATATAGCCGTTGCAGTGGCATTAAATCAGTTGTTGTTTGTTTGACCCGAAAGGACTGATTATTGAATTTCTTGTTGTCTTTCCAGGTCCCTGCTTGTGATTTACCATGGCCAAAGTGCTCTGCTGCCTCCTTCTCCTGGGAAGCGCAGTGATGATGACCACCGCCTGCCCTAAATATTGTGTCTGTCAGAACTTATCAGAGTCCTTGGGCACATTGTGCCCATCCAAAGGTCTGCTGTTCGTGCCTCCCGACATTGACAGAAGAACCGTGGAATTACGTCTGGGAGGAAACTACATCATCAAAATTAGCCAGCAGGACTTCACCAACATGACGGGCCTTGTTGACCTCACACTGTCACGAAACACCATCAGCTTCATCCAGCCCTTCTCCTTTGTAGATCTTGAAACCCTGCGTTCGCTGCACCTGGACAGTAACCGGTTGACAGAGCTTGGCCCAGATGCCCTGCGAGGCTTGGTGAACTTGCAACACCTCATCCTAAACAACAACCAACTGACTCATATCTCCAAAGAAGCTTTCGATGATCTGCTGCTCACCTTGGAGGACCTAGATCTCTCCTACAACAACCTGCGGGGCGTTCCCTGGGAGGCCATTCGCAAAATGCTCAACATACACCAACTAAGCCTGGACCACAACCTCATCAGCCACATTGCCGAGGGCACTTTTACTGATCTTGAAAAGCTGGCAAGACTGGATCTTACATCAAACCGTCTCCAGAAGCTTCCGCCAGATCCCATCTTTGCTCGGTCACAGAGCAACATGGTTCTTAGTACACCATTTGCCCCGATCCTGTCTCTCAGCTTTGGTGGGAATCCTCTTCACTGTAACTGTGAGATTCTGTGGTTGCGGCGTCTAGAGCGGGAGGATGATATGGAAACATGCGCCTCCCCTCCAAGTCTGAAGGGTCGCTACTTTTGGTATGTACGAGAGGAAGAGTTTGTCTGTGAACCACCGTTAATTACCCAGCATACCCATAAGCTTTTGGTCCTGGAGGGACAGACGGCCAGTTTACGCTGCAAGGCTGTGGGTGACCCTATGCCTCTCATACACTGGGTGGCTCCAGATGACCGACTAATCAGTAACTCATCCAGGGCTACAGTGTATGAAAATGGTACTTTAGACATTATGGTCACCACCTCTAAGGATTACGGAACATTTACTTGCATTGCTGCAAACGCAGCAGGAGAATCAACAGCCTCAATTGAGCTCTCCATCATCCAGCTTCCCCACCTTAGCAATGGAACTAACCGCACATCTCAGCCAAAGTCCAGACTATCTGACATCACCAGCTCCACTAAAACCGGTAAAGGGGAGACCAAAGCCCAACCAGAACAGGTAGTGTCAGTGTCAGAGGTCACCGCAATCTCTGCTCAGATCAAGTGGACGGTTAGCAAAGTGGCACCCAAAGTCAAAATGTACCAGCTCCAATACAACTGTTCAGAGGATGATGTCCTGATTTACAGGTAAATATTCCATGTTTCTTTTCCCTTTAAACCACCCAACTACACACTAATTAGGCATGTACTTTTACCTGCCCTTTAGTTTCTCTCTGAATACCTGTGAAAATTTTCATTAGATTTGATTTAGAGGTAAATAATGTATTGTATAACTCAATTCAGTCTTGTCAATTAATTTAATTCAGTTAATTTAAGCAGATAATGTTAATAGGTTCAATAGGTTAATGCTGAAGATAGTTAATGCAGTGACATTTAAAAGGTGACTCACTTATGCTTAGACATTGTTTTTGCATATTTTCAACCGACCAGTCACATGCATACTTATAGGCTTATCTTTATTGTGTTAATGTTATTTTGTGACTGTTATAGCGAAAACAAGGTGCCTTACCATTGACTCACTCACCCTTTAGTGAACCATTTACCTACAAATTCTATCTAAAACCTACCAACAGCGCTTGACCTGTATTCCTCTTTTCCTGAGGAGCAATTTTAAGTAGAGTATAGGATTGTTATGTGGATTTATGTAATAGACAGTGTCCAGTTCAGTTCCATGAAACATTTTAAACTTAAACATGTTTGTTATAAATCGTTGATATCTAGTTAATATCTTGCGCAATTTTGCTTCGCAAAAACATTCCTAAGGATGTTTAGATTTTTTTTCTGAAAAACAAGAAAAATATTTGGTAACACTTTACTTAAAGGGATAGTTCACCCAAAAATGAAAATTAGCCCATGATTTACTCACCCTCAAGCCATCCTAGGTGTATATGACATTCTTCTTTCAGACGAATACAATCAGAGTTATATTAATAAATGTCCTGGCTAATCCAAGCATTATAATGGCAGTGAATGGCAGCCCAAAATTTGAAGACCTAAAAAGTGCATCCATCCATCATAAACATACTCCACACGGCTCCAGGGGTTAATAAAGGCCTTCTGAAGCGAATTGATGGGTTTTTGTAAGAAAAATATCCATATTTAACACATTGTAAAGTAAAATATCTAGCTTCCGGCAGCGGACTGCCTGTATTGAACTTACGAAGAAAAGTGTAACGCCTCTCGCAGTTCAAAACGCTTGCGCTACGTCCGACGTCATCGTCGTGCCAGTTATACATTTTTCGTAAGTTGAATACGGACGCCGGACCGCCGGAAGCTAGATATTTTACTTTATAACGTGTTAAATGCCTTTATGCCTTTATGTATAATGTATAGTATAATGCATTATATCTTTTCATAAGGAATTGTAACCAAAGTTGAAATGCATTATAATATTTATAGATTCCTTGTTACATCTGAAATTGGTTGTTTGTTGTGTTTTAATGCATTATACTTTCTAAAAGTGTATTATAATGCATTATAACTGTGATTACAATTATTCATGAGATCATACATTGCATTATAAGGTGCATTACAAGGCATAATTAATGCATTGAAAATACTTTTATTATGCATTATACATAAAGGCTTTAAGTAAAGTTACCAAAAATTCAGATTTTTTTTTTAAGTGTTATTTTTTATTTTTTTATCACAAGGCACGGGGGTACCACAGTCATTTTTTTATTTAAATGAACCTCTATTAGCTGTTAAAAGATTGATTTCACCATCTTTTAATCAAATGCAACATTTTCTCTGTTTGAAATAAAGAATGTGTAGAAATCCCTGTCACCTCTAGGCCTTTTTTCCTTCTTAGCATAATACAACCAGCATGATCATCACTATTACAAGCCTGAGGCAACAGGAGATTTTAGAATATGCTCCATTCTTTTGATTTTAATTTCAGCTCACGTCTCTTACTTAGTTTCTTTATATCTACATGATCTGCATCCGTTTATTATCTAAGTAATGGGTTTCCTTATCAAGCTGCCTAAATTTTAAACCATTAAGTTGTCTAGTTTCTCTGACTTGCGAAAAACAGAGCTTTTCCTTTTTCGGAAAGAGTACATAATCTATGAAGTATGAATATGACTGTTCGTTAACTGGTGCCTCTCTATTACTTAATGACTTCATGTGGAATTATCCAGAGATATGTTTTCTTCCTCCTGTCTTGGAAGAACAGTATTAACCTGGATGTTGGCAACAACAAAGGGAAAAAAAATCAATCACTAAGGCTTGAGTGGAAAAAGGTTGGGCTCTCTCGTAAAGCTGTCAGCACTGACTGTTGCGTCTTCTCTTGTGATGGGAAAGCAATTATGAATGAGTAATGGACTAGCTGGCATACAGGCTTACCGTAGACAATGTGTCAGTCCGCCCTGCTAGATGTGGTTTTAGTGCTGTAAAGGATGTTTTTAACACAGAATACGGGATCCCATGGTATGCTAGTTCTAGGCAAAGCATACGATTAAGAACCACATCAATTGCTTATGAAACCCGACATGATTTTTTTTTCATTCACCCTAAAATAAAAACTCTTTCTTCATTTCTTTCTGAACGTCTGAAGACTATGCTAGTCTTTCTTGTCCATGCATTTACAATGACTGCGGACTTAAGCTTTCAAGCTTCAAAAAAGGATGCAAAAACATCATAACATTTTGAATCATGCACTGTATGTCTTCTGAATCCATTCGATAGCTTTGTGTAAATTGTGAAATTTGTTATGTTATGCACTGAAAATTGCACCTTCCAGTGGGCTGTTAAGTGTTGCAACTTAATCCAGAACTTGAGAACTGGCTGAACAGTTTATTGAAAAATTTGTTCACTAATCTGCATGAAAAAGAAAATGGAAAAGTCATCAAAATATCTACTTCCACAGTAGAAAGAAAGTCAGAGGTTTGTATTGTTATGAGGGTTAGTAAATCATGACTATTTTTAATTTGATCTCATTCTGCATAGAACCGTAGTACATTCTTACAATAGAGACAAATGGAGTAAGATGATGATACCCCATGATATGGCACAGCATTTCATTTCAGCACTTGTGATAAATGGCTACGCTATTTTTAATTTTGTCATTTTATCTGAATATCAACATTTGTGAGATTTAGTCAGTCGAAACATTTTTGAGTTTAACTGATCTAATTTTGTGTCTGTGGAAAATAATGATCTATGACATTATGATGTTGAATATCAAAGTTTTTTGTGTCTATTTGTTAATGAAGAATTTGTGGACACTAATGTTTTTAGATTTGTGAAGTAAACGTTATAGTTTTTATTTTGAAGTAAAGTCATTATTTTTAAATGTAATAATGAGTGCAGTATTTCCATGAATTAGATGTACATTTCAGGTATATTTGCTTTCATTAAAACCTATTGGTTAGTTGAGTGAGTTAGTTTATTTAGTATTTTACATTAATGACACTTTAAAACATTAATACGAATTTGAGTAAAAAATATAAGAATGATATCAAAAGTATTTTATACAGGAAGGGGTCCAACTTACCCCTCTTTTAATATTTGACATTTTGTGCTATAACAACTAAATTAGCAAATGTTTCTGTTTGTTTCCTATAACACATTGGCTGATGCATCATCATACTGCACATGCTAAACTTATACCTAAATGTGTTATAGTTTAAAAGTAAATCCATATTCTTAAAGGATTAGTTCACTTCAAAATGGAAATTTCCTGATAATTTACTCACCCCCATCTCATCCAAGATGTTCATGTCTTTCTTTCTTCAATCGAAAATAAATGAATTTTTTGGGGCAAAACATTCCAGGATTTTTTACCGACCCAGTGCCGAAAAACTCCATCTCATGTTCTCCTCCAACTTTAAAATTGTTGTTTTGCCTTTGTTTGTGTAAAGGGCGTTTGATTTAGTCATTGCACTTCCAGGTACGTCACGGACGTGACCTTTCCAACGTGATGACAGAAGTCGTGCATTTGAGGTTAAAAAGTATATATCATGGGATCTATACAGCTATGGGTATATATCTATGGGTATATATCTATAAAAGTATATATCTATGGGATCATGCAGAGCCTCTGAAGCCCTTCCTTTGAAACTGAATTGATTTGTTCCTTCAACCTGTTGGTTGCCATTGAAATCTATTATATGGAGAAAAATCCTGGAATGTTTTCCTCAAAAAAACTTCATTTCTTTTTTTTTTCGACTGAAGAAAGAAAGACATGAACATCTTGGATGAGATGGGGGTAAGTAAATTATCAGGAAATTTTCATTTTGAAGTGAACTAATCCTTTAAGGGGGCATCTTCCCCTATGTTACCCTACATATCATTGTTTTCTCATTATTTTCTTATTCTTACTATTCCTTGTAATTTAAACTTGTGAAATACTAATCTCCAAATGCATGAAATGATTTGTCCAGAATCTGAAAAAAAAGCATTCAACACTTCTATTCAATTACTAACCTTCACAGAGCAGGGCAGTTGGGTAAATGATTGCACTCTAATTAGTATTCTCGGTCTACATCCACTGCCAGGTATCTGCAAAGAATGTTCTAGATAATGATGAGCTAATGCAGTCAGAAAAAGATCATTTGTGATTACATGCCCTCTGTACTCAAGGTGCTTTTTAGAGGTTGAGTGGAGAAGTACTACCGAAAATGACCTTAAAGAAATAAGTTTTCATTAACATAAGCCATCAAGGAACCTAAAAAGATGTTTTCATATAGTTTTTTTAATCCTAAACACCAAAAGAAAAATTATTAAACGGAATCATTCGTTTAAATGATTCAGTGTTGACAAGAATGTTGCATGTGTGTGAAGTATATTTACGTAATCCCCACATTGCTTCCTGTCAGTCAAAAACAACTGCTTTTTTATTTCTGGCTCCATTGATTGCACAATAGACCTCATTTCAAAATCATTTCATCTAAATGAACTTCCAAGGTTGATATGATAAGTGCTTTCCAAGTAATTAAGTTTTCACTATAATAAAAGGATTAATGATTGTTTTTCTGCCAACGCGCAGAGCATAATGTGCATCCACAATAGAGCAATCAGTATGTGCATTTTAATAATTGCCTTCAGTATCATATACTTGTGGTTTCAATCTACTTCTGTTTAATGACTATAGAGAGTCAGTATTGACATCAATGTCTTGTTGTTCACAGGATGATTCCGGCGATCAGCAAATCCTTCTTGGTCAACAACCTGATGCCAGGGATGCAGTATGACCTGTGCGTGTTGGCCATCTGGGAAGACACCGCCACCACACTCACCGCGACTAACATTGTTGGCTGTGTGCAATTTGAGACAACTGATGAGTACCCCCGCTGCCAGTCGCTGCATAGTCAGTTTCTAGGAGGAACCATGATCTTGGTGATTGGCGGAGTGATCGTGGCCACTTTGTTGGTCTTTATCGTCATCCTTATGGTCCGCTATAAAGTGAACAGCGGTTTGCAGGTTGCAAAGTTAGTGACAGTGAGCAACACCTACTCCCAGACCAATGGGAGACCTCAGGCCGCACAGCGACTTAACAACGGCGCTCCTACACCACAGGCTCTGAAGACTGTAGTGGTGATGCGAGATGAAGTGGTGGAGTTTAAGTGTGGCTCCTTGCAGAGTAGCATCTCGTCCTCTTCGTCCTCCTCGGCTGACTCCCTTGGAAGCGAGAAAGTCCAGTCCTACAACCGACATGGGGATTCTAACACCTTGCCCCACCGGTGGAAGCAGTCGTCAACCAAGGCACGGCCGAACCTGGATAACCTACTTGGGGCATTTGCCTCTCTGGACCTGAGGGTTCCCGCAAGAGATTCGGGAGGACCGTCTTCCTCTGGAACCATGGCGATGGGCATGAGACCCCCCACTGACAAGGAGCCTCTTCTAGGCCGAGGAGATTCCAAGCTTGGGAAGCTTGTAATGCTGCCATCAGAGAACAAGCCCAAGCGCAGCCACTCATTCGACATGGGCGACTTTGGTGCTTCGCAGTGCCTTAGCTACCCACGACGCATTAGCAACATTTGGACTAAGAGGAGTCTCTCGGTCAACGGCATGCTCCTGCAGTGTGACGAGAGCGAGGGGGAAGGTGAGAAAGCAACATTTGATAGCTCTGAGTGGGTCATGGAGAGTACAGTCTGACAGAGACATCGGATTACCTGCCAAAAACTAACAAAAAAATAACCCATTCTCCGAACCCGTCAGGTGAAAAGGATATGAACTTGCTGCATCATATGACGACAAGAAGGACTCAAATGGCTGTAATGAAAAGACACCTCAGCAGTGGCCATGACTGTGTAATGCATGATTTTCCATGTCAATATTGTCCTTCTGTTCATTTGATCACCAAGAAGTTCAAAGGTTTGTGTCTGAGTTAGGCAAACAGCCGAGGCCAGGGCTGGTCCTGTTTATTGAGACCTGGATGAAGGATATCTCCAGTTGCCTTCAAGCATTAAAGCAGATATGAATAAATACCCAAGAACAAGGGATGTGGGGGTATCTCAGAGAAGCAGGGGGAATAAAAGAGAGAATTTATCCGGATGTGCACTGCAGTTTGCCAAGAGGATTTTCTTCAGCTAAGTGGATGTGCATCACAATGGACCAAGTGCTCCCATGAGACAGGACTACATAATTGAGCAGGTGAAATGAACTGGGAAAAAAAAAGAAATGCAAATGTAATGAAATTTTGTAGGTTCTTATTTTCTTTTTTGCCATTTCTACTTTTTAAGTTAATTCTAGTGTTGTACCCCAGTGTTACACCATCAATTCATTTAATTAAGTACATTTTATATACGTCAGATTCAGAAACAATATTTTTCCTGAACAACTGAAGAACACAGTAGAATCTGTCAAACGTATTTTACACAAAATCTGTAAATCAGGAATATTTCTTTGTCATAATCATATCTGCAAACTTAATCTGCTAATTTTCCGTGATGTTTCATGACGTGCCTGTTTTTCATATTTTTTTCAGTGCATCTATCACATTTGTTATTACTTTCTGAGTTTGAAAGCTGGTTGTCTTCTGATCAAATCGCTACAATTTTCATTTAGTTTTGGTACAGAATAGTAGCCAGTCTGTCAGAGGTACATATTATTTATGCAAATAGATATTTACAGAATATTACATACCCAACCAATACATTGCATACCCAACCAAAAAGATGCTCTGTTTGGTGTCCCTTTGGTCTAAATAATAATGAAAAAGTATAAAAATGGTAAATATCAAGGTTGTGTATTCTCCAACCAAAAAGAGGCTCTGTTTGATGTTCCTTTGGTCTGAAAAAGTATGAAAATGGTAAATATCAAGATGGTTGTAATACCACTGTATTCTCCAGGTACCTTGGATTAAATACCATGGTACTGTATGTGAATGTGAGACTCAGTGATGCTGGGTTGTTTCAACCCATGTTTGGGTCAAATATGGACATATATTTTTATATATGGGTCTAAAATGTATATATATATATATAAATTTCATTAAGTTTTTAGACCCAGTGGTTGGGTTTGTCCATATATATATACAGTCAAACCAAAATGTATTCAGACACCTTCAACATTTTCTCACATTATCACAGTTTATTTGCTATAGTTTAGAAAATAGTAATAAAATATGACAAGAACTCAGAGTTAAACTGTGTCAGAATAAATTAATCTTGATAATGTCGATAACTTTGATAGAAAGGTATGTAATAGAGTACAATCCACCAATCGGCTGTTAAATTTAAGTACACAATTAAATAATACCAATTTAGCTCAACCAATGACCAAGCAATGCTTCATTTTGTTCAGTCTGTGGTGTCAAGGGTTGCATTAGTGATTAAAGAAAAACCACTTCAGCAAAACATGGTCAAGTATCTAAATAATTTAGTCACAATTTTGAAACAATTTTACTGGTAGTCCACTGTATGAAGAATTTTTGGGTGTAATATGTCACAGTTTACTTTATTTAGCTATCCTCATTTACATAAATGAACTACACTCACCTAAAGGATTATTAGGAACACCATACTAATACTGTGTTTGACCCCCTTTCGCCTTCAGAACTGCCTTAATTCTACGTGGCATTGATTCAATAAGGTGCTGAAAGCATTCTTTAGAAATGTTGGCCCATATTGATAGGATAGCATCTTGCAGTTGATGGAGATTTGTGGGATGCACATCCAGGGCACGAAGCTCCCGTTCCACCACATCCCAAAGATGCTCTATTGGGTTGAGATCTGGTGACTGTGGGGGCCATTTTAGTACAGTGAACTCATTGTCATGTTCAAGAAACCAATTTGAAATGATTCAAGCTTTGTGACATGGTGCATTATCCTGCTGGAAGTAGCCATCAGAGGATGGGTACATGGTGGTCATAAAGGGATGGACATGGTCAGAAACAATGCTCAGGTAGGCCGTGGCATTTAAACGATGCCCAATTGGCACTAAGGGGCCTAAAGTGTGCCAAGAAAACATCCCCCACACCATTACACCACCACCACCAGCCTGCACAGTGGTAACAAGGCATGATGGATCCATGTTCTCATTCTGTTTACGCCAAATTCTGACTCTACCATCTGAATGTCTCAACAGAAATCGAGACTCATCAGACCAGGCAACATTTTTCCAGTCTTCAACTGTCCAATTTTGGTGAGCTCGTGCAAATTGTAGCCTCTTTTTCCTATTTGTAGTGGAGATGAGTGGTACCCGGTGGGGTCTTCTGCTGTTGTAGCCCATCCGCCTCAAGGTTGTGCGTGTTGTGGCTTCACAAATGCTTTGCTGCATACCTCGGTTGTAACGAGTGGTTATTTCAGTCAAAGTTGCTCTTCTATCAGCTTGAATCAGTCGGCCCATTCTCCTCTGACCTCTAGCATCAACAAGGCATTTTCGCCCACAGGACTGCCGCATACTGGATGTTTTTCCCTTTTCACACCATTCTTTGTAAACTCTAGAAATGGTTGTGCGTGAAAATCCCAGTAACTGAGCAGATTGTGAAATACTCAGACCAGCCCGTCTGGCACCAACAACCATGCCACGCTCAAAATAGCTTAAATCACCTTTCTTTCCCATTCTGACATTCAGTTTGGAGTTCAGGAGATTGTCTTGACCAGGACCACACCCCTAAATGCATTGAAGCAACTGCCATGTGATTGGTTGATTAGATCATTGCATTAATGAGAAATTGAACAGGTGTTCCTAATAATCCTTTAGGTGAGTGTATAGTGTCCTACACCCACTTGTAAACCCACTATTATATCTGGTGTCTGAATAATTTTGGGTTTGACTATATATATATATATATATATATATATGACCTAAACATGGGTTGAAACAACCCAACATTTTTTAGAGTATGGTATGACCATTTACCATCTTACACAATCACTGTAACATGGTATCACAACGTTTTGCCAGCATAATCTTAAGGGTCAAGATAAGGTTTTAGTATTCTCTGATATTTAATGATGTTAATTGCCCCCCTCAATGATAATTTTCTATCACCATAACTATACATCTATTCCCTATTAGTTTGTCAGTGTTGGTGATTTACGTTCGTACGCTTCACAACAAGCCCCTAAAGACTTAAGTTTGAAATGTAGGTCAGAGTGTTACACTAGACAATATGTTGTGAAATACAGATATTTAGGACAGGATCTGGATCACAGTTTTGTGTAGAAACCTTTGTTAGTGCCAAATGATGGTGGCAAGCTTGATTTCACACAGAGGTGAATCATGAACTGGAGAGAAACTGAGCTTCTCTATCGTCATTGTGCCCTTGAGCGAAGGCACTTAACCTCAGGTTGCTCCACAGGGACTCTCCTGCTATTAGCGTAGTGCAAGTTGCTTCGGATGGAAAGTGTTGGTTACATGATGTTAAAGACCTCGATAAATCACGTATAGTCATAATATCAAATTTTACCAGTTCGAACTGTGGTGATACTTCCTATGAACATATCTATACTGCATTATCCATACATTTTAAAGTAGTTGTGAATGTTTTTACGAGAGTGAGGTTTTATGACAAAATATTGCTACAGTCTTGACGGGGGGGAAAGGGTTTGAGTGCAGGATTTTATAAAGGGTCACGTTTCTGTGACCTTACCTTTATCTTGTCACTGAATTCCCTTACATATGAAGCATTGTTTTGTTGTAATGGTTTATAAAATATATTAGCAAGACTTATCTGTAAAAAAAAAAACCTTGTGTTAGTGTTAAATTACATTGCAAACATCAATTTAGTTAAGTGTGTGCTATAGATCCGGTGTTCCTAGGAAGTTTTACCCAAAGGATCATAACATACAATGTTTATTTTTCTTATTTTGAAAAATCTTTATTTTTCTATTTTGTGAAAAGCTAACAGTTTTATTGCCTTTCTTTTGTCTGATACAATGCCACTGTATATGGTTTAGATTGTTTTACTGTTACAGATGTATACAGAAAAGACATGGATAAGCAAACATAGCATTTTTATTTTATTCATTATTAGTAGTAGTAGTATTTTTATTTTAACCAAACATTCAAGCCACATTATCGATTTGCAACATCCATTGTTTATAATTTGTTACTGCTCTTGGTATGATTCTTTCTATGACTTTTTTGTATAAAAATTATATAAGAATGTATGATGGTAATCTGTACAGTGATCCTCTTATTTTCCTGGTCAGAAAAAAATGAGAAGGTGCTTTAACGTATCGTTATGACATATGCGTAAATGTGAAGCAGCATAGTCGCGTTTTTCACTTGGAGTTGTAGAACAAAAAAAGACTAAATCATTCTAAACCATTTCTGTGTTCAAAAGATTTTGCTACAACAAGATAAACACACAGAATTCATAATATTTAAAATTGTCTGTTTTTTGTCTCCTTGTCTTTCAGCCTCCCACAGTTTATTATTTTTTTTTAATGTGTTTGCTTATAGTCTCTGCTTTTTCTGCCTTAAGGTGTTCTCAAACAGAGTGATTTGTCTTATTCATGTCTGAATCAATTGGGGATTTCATTCTCACATAATTTTAGCAAGACTTACTCTTTAATGAATTTCCTCTGAGGGGATATCCTCAAAGATTGGATGAAGTCTCTCATGGGGTGCACAAGAAAACTTAATAGAGTATAGACTGTAGAAGTCATCTAACATTAAAATATGACACACTGCCCACTGAGATGCACACACTTACCATGACGTGTAATCTCATATCAAACGCCCTTGTCATCCATTATGCCTGCTTCCTCCCACAGAGTTTAATTTATGCTTTACACGTTTCATTTAGCATGTTGTCATGGTTCACGATTATTTAAAGGCATCTAGCCATGAGCAATCAAATTCTCTTACATTTTTTAAAATAAAAAAGCTTTCATATTGGAACCTTCCCAAAATGCCTTTATTTTGAAAAATGTTCTTGGATCTTGGATTTCTTACGTGAGATGAAAACTTTTTTTCATAAACACTTTATGCTATACTGGTTGAAACTCTCTTCACATCCCGATAGCAATCAATAATAGAAGTGGTCTGAATATTTAAACATGTACATACTGTATATTGTCTGTTGAAGTCTCAGGACCAAAGAATATTTGTCTTATCATTGCATTCGGTCTGAATGCAATGATAGTTTGTCCTACCTGCCTGTCAACATGTTGTAGACAGACGTCAGTCGCTGAGCGCCACAAACAAACAGCAGCCGCCTTTTACAGTTCCTTTTGAACCAAAACAACGAGCTTATATCATAACCGTAATTAGGAGATGGAAACCTGTGACGTAATTTAATGCCATCTCTCATGATGCTTTGCAGACTCTGCTATGTTTTGGAGGAGTTGTGGCTTTGGAGATGCTTTGAAGGGAGGGTGGGATCTTATGCTTTCAAAGCTAGCTTGCTATTGCTAGCCTCTATAAAAGTGCCTACCCTATTAACATAAGACAACTTGCATTCAGTGAACCTGTTGCAGTGTGATGATCAATAGAATTTAGGATTGATGCTGAGCATGCAATATATCCGCAGAAAGAACAGACAATCAAACTTTTTATTCTAGCTCAATGCATTCCTTTTTTGTATCAACATTTGAATGTGTGTAAGTCTCATTTTGAGTGTTTTTGTCAGACTACATCTGGATTCACAATGATGATCAAAACATAGATGGAGATGGAGTCCATCAACACCCCCAAAGCTTCGCAATCCTATAGCGCGTCCTGGTCAACATTTCATTCAGTTAGTTTTGATTCGCTGTATATGCTGTTTTGATTATCACGTTATTTTACGTGCTTTTATCACTTGTTTCTGCTGCTTCTTCACCTGTTTTATAACTGTTTTAATCTGGAGATTCTGTCTTCTTTTAGAAGATGTGTAACAGCGCCCCCTGCCGTATAACAGTGAAAACATAGAAAGCCAGAAAAAGAGTAAACAATAAGAGCAAAATCTAGATTCCACACTCCATGCTGTGAACCCAGCATTTCAACACAGTAAGTACTTTTAACAAGATCCTAAATGATTTCGGTCTGATTTTAACAGTTTTTGAGGCATATTTCAGAGCAGATTGTTTTGTGAACCTGAGGTGTAAAAAGAAGATGTTATTGAAGAATTGAACTTGACAGTAAACTTGCAAACCAGCAGCAAATCGTTATTTCACATGCAAAGAGGGTGTTAACGTAGTAATATTGGCAGAGAAAACTTTACCTCTGTAAAGCCTGAAAAAGGAAACAAATGAACGCTTTTAGAAATATACTAAAATGCCATTTACTTGCTTATGACAGAAGGCAGGCATTAGATAGTGTACAACAGGTTTTACAGCAAACTTTTAATCATGTTGATAATTTGTGTATCAAATGTGATACAGTATAGGCTTTATAGGGTTAATTGTAGGGTAATTATAACAGAGCAAAAAAAGGTAGAAATAAAAAGCCTCGACTACAAGTCTACTTTTTCAGCATTTGTTTGGCAGCTGGAGAGATTAGAAAAGAGGTCTTGGACAAAGGGCATGAACACCAGATATTCTCCCCTGATTAAAACAAGGTCTCTTCTCAATGCTTAATCGGGGTCCTGAGTGTCAGCACTGCCCTTCTTACCAGGAAGGAGACTCTTGCAGGCCAGGCCATAGAATAAGACTCTAGGATAATAAGATTAACAATACTTTACACGGTTATAATCTTCACAAATAGCATTCGGATAGATTACGTGGGTTGTGCAATACATCAAGTCCAATTTACAGTTGCAGCAAACATGGATGCATCTCAATATTACATTGCTGTACTTCCATACTATAGTAGATGAACAACAGTATGTAAGCCGAGTAGTATGTCCGAATCCATAGTATTCATAAAACAGTAAGTAAAAAGTACCCAAACAACCTACTACTTCTGGCGAGATGCTGAAGTGTGTATACGATGGACATTTTACTATCCCATGAGGCCACAGGAGAGGAGTTGTAAATGGCAGTGAAGTGACACAATTGACGCCGTGGGTCACATGACAATGACAACATGGTGAATGTAGTAGTAAATTATTCATACTACACACATTCATACTATACTATATTGCCAAAAGTATTGGGACACCCCTCCAAATCATTGAATTCAGGTGTTCAACTGTTGTATTAAACTGTTAGTGGTATTATAACAAAGTGGAAGCAATTGTGAACAACAGCAACTCAGCCACGAAGTGGTAGGCCACGTAAAATCACAGAGCGGGGTCAGCGCATGCTGAGGCACACAGTGCGCAGAAGTCGGCAACTTTCTGCAGAGTCAATAGTTATAGACCTCCAAACTTCGTGTGGCCTTCAGATTAGCTCAAGAACAGTGTGTAGAGAGCTTCATGGAATGGGTTTCCATGGCCGAGCAGCTGCATCCAAGCCTTACATCACCAAGTGCAATGCAAAGCGTGGGATGCAGTGGGGTAAAGCACGTCACCACTGGACTCTAGAGCAGTGGAGACGTGTTCTCTGGAGTGACCAATCACACTTTTCTGTCTGGCAATCCGATGGACGAGTCGGGTTTGGCGGTTGCCAGGAGAACGGTACTTGCCTGACTGCATTGTGCCAAGTGTAAAGTTTGGTGGAGGGGGGATTATGGTGTGGGCTTGTTTTTCAGGAGTTGGGCTTGGCCCCTTAGTTCCAGTGAAAGGAACTCTTAATGCTTCAGCATACCAAGACATTTTCAATTTCATGCTCCCAACTTTGTGGGAACAGTTTGGGGATGTTCCCTTCCTGTTCCAACATGACTGCGCACCAGTGCACAAAGGCAGGCGTCTCAAAACTTTTGGCCATATAGTGTATATAGAGCATGCTTTTTTTAACTGTAGCAAAGTAAGTTTCAAACCAAACGGAAATGGAGAAAGTCTCTTTATTAAGTAAATTTTTTATGCCCTTCCTTCACTAACTTCCCTCAGTCTCGTTCACTCAGATGTATGTCATTGCTTTTGTTCCGCTACTGGCGGAACCCTTGAAATGTGTTTAAATGGAACACCCTAAGCCCTTGATCACTTGGAATCCGCTATGGAGCTGATTTATTATTTACAGTTTTTGCCTTATTTATTTGTTTTACGTGACCTGCTGTGATGTCACAATCATGGTGCACTGTGGTATATGGATCTGCCTGAAGTGTACATATTGAGTAGACTCACTCCCTCGGTCAAAATCGAGAGGTCGAGGGTCTGTCCAAATTAACTTCCCTCATCCACTTGACGCATTAAAAAAAGGCAGTGGAGATTCCCCCTTGGGGAAGTGCTTAGGGAAGTTCGCAAGCCCTACTGAAAATGAGGGCTACATGGATAAACACTGGGGACAAAATGAGAAAATTAATTAAACACAGGTGTGACATATAAGGGTAAATCAAAAAACATGGTAACCAATGAACACAGACAAAGGAAACTGATCTAGAAACAACTCAAGCAAACACAAACAGATCGAACGTGACATCAACATGGTACCTAGAAATTTCAGTTTACTTGAAGTATTCTCCAGTATTCTCCTGTCGTTTGTTCTCAAGGGTTTGTTGTGCTGACCTTTGCAACGTTGTGTCACATTTAGCAGAATTGTGACATTTACCCTAGACTGTTGGGTCTCCATAGATATAATGTTTTAGGAGTCCTTTGAAAGTTATGTTGTTCCAGAGCGCAGAGTAAGGTCAAAACAGTAAACAAGAGTTTGTTCCAGCTGTAAGAATGAGGTAATTTAGGAGCAAGCCAAGAAGCTTGTGCTACTGACTGGATTAAGCTCAGAGCACTTGTGTGTCATGTTAGAGGGGAAAAGAAACTAAATGACCCGTGAAAAATGTCTTCTTTATCGTCTTCATTTTTTATAAGCTAATAAGTCAGTCACCAACTGTATAGTTATGTTCTAACTAATTGCTAATTGTCTGCCCATATGCTTCTGTAACAGATTAAGCCCCACGTCAGATCTTAGGAGGTCAGCACTTCTTTAAAAAGACTGCAAGAGAAATGTCAACCTGAGCTCAGCTTACACTAACAGCATGAGTCAGAAGGGGTGACGGCGTGTTTGTGCTGTGTGCGAAAGTACTCACGTGTGTGTATAGACTGGAAAAAATGGTCCAAATATATATATATAATAAATCTACTTTGTTAGAGACAAATGTATTACTTTTTCTCAAATTATATGAATGGTTTGGTTCAAACCTAAATTAATATTTAAAATTAAAATTGAATATTATTGATACTTAATCAATATATTTTCTTTAGACATAGGCCAAAATGTTTCTTTGTGTAGATCAACACACTAAGAAACTATACAATAAAAAATAAGCAAAAGCTAAATTAGCTATAATGTGAAAATAGAATTGTTTTACTTATTACTTAAATTATTTTACTTACTTAAACGTTAATGTTTATTGTGATATATTTTAATGTTAATAAATGTAATAATAAAAAAAGCATAATAATTTCTGCAGTCAGTAAAGCTAGCAAGAATGGTTTAAAGTGAAAATACTATTTAACAAAATGTATTTATTTAAATTTTTTTCAATGAGGAACTGAACAAAACAGGTTTAAACCAGAAATCACAATATTTAAACGTCATCATATTCATAAGTAAAGTGTTTTTAAAAAAAAAAACTAAAACACATGGGCTTCTTAAGCATAATGCTGTTTACACATTTACAACTTTAGATATTACAAATTGCTACAAACCCACTGATGAGGTTCATATAATATTGAATTATAACATTGAATTGAAAAATTATTGGCTATTTACAATATACCATATTGGTCACAAGAGGGCACAATGATTCAAATATTAATGTACATTTATAAATCAAATATAATTTAGTAAATTTCATAAACATTTATGAACATCGTGTAGGCTTTCTAGACATACGGCTGTGAAAAGCGAGTGCAACCATCAAAGAGTGCATGTTTACCTAGGCTGGGTTTAAAATCGCCCGCTATGCACTCTTTCACTATTCCCTACATTACTCCACTGATATAGTCCACTTGAAGAAGTGAATGAAAACGAGTGAGTGAATTCGGGCACTTAGCGCGCCGGAAGGTCATTTCTGTCAGGACCACTATAGTCAAAGATGACTGACTATTAGCATACAGTTTGGATTGGTGGTATGGTTCTGTTCTGGGCAAGAACTCCCTGCGCATTCATGCAGCCTAGCATGGATAAGAGCAGGGAGAGCAGCGATAACCCCCCTTGGGATAAACAGAACAGAACCAACATAATGTATTGCTGATATCATTAGTCAATATTAAAATGTACAACATAATTCCGGAATTTGGTCTGATTCAGGGGGAATCAGAATGCCAAATCCTGACTGACGACAGGAGGAGCTGGGGATGGAGGAGGGTAAATGAGCTCCGGAGAAACGCAATAGCAGCTGATAATACTGAAGGAGCTTATATATGTATGCTGTGATAGACGTCGTTTTCCTATAGGGTAGACGTGATCAGCTGAAAGTCAGCTGATGCGAGCTTGACTAACGTGACCTGCCAGAACTGACGCTACGCTTGATTTCTGAGTAGTTTGTGCTTACTGTTTAATAACCTTTTGAAACTTAGCAAACTGGCAGTTCCAGTAATAAAAATATTTATCTCGAAGTCTGCCATGGAAACTATGTATAAACTTTAATTAAACAATGTAATAATCTCTCAAAAAGGAATTTATACCTGTATGATATTATGCTGTAGCCGCATTGGACCAGTGGTTTGAAAAATGGATGGATGATTGATTCAGCTGCGGCAACATCTTCTGGTAAGATGTGGGAATTCATTTGACGCTCAACTCTCACAGTGCATTATGGGTATTCTAGCCGTTGAGCTTACATTGGTAGTACACTTGTATTATGGTGCGTTATGGGATTGAATGAGTGCACTCAAAAACGTCCACTATGGTTTTGGACACCACTACAAATGGCTGTTCCCTCAAATAACGAACGGCTTGGTTACGGTTTTGACGTAACCAAGATCTCCTCTGCATTGAGCTTCTCTATTTCTGCAATGTTCTGAATAAGCAATGCAGCAACGGCATCTAGTGGCGCCGCAAAAAACACGCAACAACGACTCTTACATCATCGCATCTCATGCGCCACTGATAAGGTTGCCTGGCGCACCTAAAATTTGAATGCACTATTCGAATAAGCAGTTTGGAAAAGCTGCGGGCGCCATCTTGTGGTCAGACGCGGGAATTTATTTGACGCGCGACTCTCACAGTGCATTATGGGTATTCTCTAGCTTTTGAGCATACATCAGTTATACACTCGTTATTGCAGTGAATTGTGGGATTGATTGAGTGCACTCGATAACGTCCACTATGGTTTTGGACACCACTACAAATGGCTGTCCCCTCAAATAGTGCCCTATTTAAGGGTATAGGGGGCGATTTCGGACACAGCCTTGGACTCCATAGCAGCTTTCATTAGCCAAGGACCGCACAGAGGCCATCTGACTGACATGTAAAGCAACCAATCACAGTTTTTTTTTGTTCCACATCATGTTTAGGGGCATAAAAATGTAACGTCAATGTCCCTACAATCTTCCATGAGGGAGTTTGGCTTCACGGCATCTTTGTTTCTAGGTGGACCGTTAAAGAACGCGACACACACGCCTCCCAGAAATCCTGTAGAATACAACCAATCGGATGATGACTTAAAAAATCCTGAAGTGTTTCCAGTTAAGTGTCATTTGCATCAGATGTCCTGTGTGACGTCTGACACTACGTGAACGCACCTTTTAACCAAAAAGTGCGTTCACGCCATGTTGTAATTACCTTAATTAGGAGGTTTCATCTTGTAAAAAGTGTTCACATCCTCGTAGAGCTCGTAATTACAGCTTGTAAGATGAGAATTTTCTGAGAGCTCCTACTTGTACCACCAGAACGCTGCAGATTCATTTAGGAGTTGATAGCGTAGCCATAGAAATGCATAATTCCCAGTCCGAGGATGTGAACAGCTCAGAAAAGAATGTCACGTGTTGTCATCTTGAGTTGGCGTGAACGCAGTGTGAAGATTTTTCAGGTGTGTTTGTTCAGGGTTAAAGCCAGAGTTGCCCTCAGGCCCCATTGCATCTTTGTCACCTTTTTATCCTTCCTGAGTTTGGATCTTTGTGACATTATTGGCTCAGTTTTGTTTTGTGTTGTTAGGCAGAACCTTTGATGATAATTAAATTCCATCATATAAAAAATAACCTTTAAATGTTCCATCTGGGTTTCATTTCTAAAGAATATTCCCATGAACCCCTTCAGACCTGAATTTTTTCCATGGAACAAAAAACTAATATTTTACTTGCTTGATATTTCCTCTTCTTCAATGTAGAAATTAATCTAAAAAACAAACATTTTGCCAACTAATTTTTTATTGGATTTTTTAAATGTCCACTACAATGGACATCACGACTGAAGCAACATAAAAATCATCATATTTGAACCATACTTATGAACTAGAGTTTGTGAACTAGCTTTGAAATAGATTTTTAAAAGAGCACATACTGTAAGAATCTGAGCATATGTGTATATGTCTTTTGTGTGGATGTGTTTATGTGTTCTTGCTGGTTGTTTTGATGAATATATTATTGTGGGCATTACATTGTGTGAAGGGTGTGTGAGTGTATGTGTTGCTGTGTATTAATTTATCTCACATCCACTGTGGCTGTTTCTCTCTAAAACCAATGAAAAATTGATGGACAGTTTATGGTCAAGACATAAATAAAATATTATACATACGAATCATATTTAATTAACATTAATGTTCATAAAACATCAACATTAGAATTTGTAGCAGTGGTTTAGCTTTGAAAGGCTTGCACACATTTTGCAACTAATTCATGAGGTTCCTGATGATATCTTTTAACACCTGATGTCCATTGTGATGAACATTAAACTTCCCTGTGTTCTGCAACTCTGAAAAATCTTCAAAATAACTTTGTGCAAGTTGATAAGGCCATGAACATAAATCTGCAAAAGATAAAAAATGGACTTCCTCCTCCTCCTGTCAGTCATGCCTGTCTTTTTTAATGCCTGAAGCTCAATCAGATTAAGTTAGGGGCCACATCTTCATTGTGATTGGTTGATCAGAGAACAATCAGTGACCAGGCATTACTCATATTATAAAAACCTAAAGTTTTATTGGTAAACCAAAAATCATATGATGTCCATTCCAATGGCCGCAGGGTCTGACGGGGTTAAAAATCAAAATTCTCCATTTACTGATAAACAGCTACTGAACTGAACAACTGGACTGTGTTCTGAGACAAACTCTCGCAAAAGTTCCTACAATTGACCTATCGGTAAGCCCGCCCCCCTTAGTTACTGTTGCTAACTCGGACAAACAAACTGAGCTGTCAGTGTGAAAACCTTATCCCAAGATGTTTTTGGACACAGAAGGACCACCTCTCGTCGAGGAGCATTCAAGTGGGACGTAAATATGCCATGGAGGGATATATAAAAGATTTTACAATAAATATGGGGGGTAACAAGATTCATTTGGAAGCAAGGGTTTACAGATCACAATTCAAGCGCAAGAAGCCTCATGTTACAGTCGTGATCGCTTATGACAACATCCAGGACCAACACTGTTCATGTGCCGCAGGGTAAGATTAAATTAATTTACATTTAGCCAGTTTAATATGGAGAGGCACTGAAATGTAGACCTTCGTTTTTGTGTTTTTGACCTACACTGACGTGAGAACAGTTAGCTTATAGGTTTGTACATTAGCATGGACTCTCTAACTTTAATCGTGACTTAATGAGGGTATGACAACCAGAAAATCCTCTCAGGATACCTGGAATCAGTGTTACAGTACCCCAGGCACATCATTTTACCATTTTTGTAGCATAAACACCATCAAACCGATGAGAGCTTTGGATCTTCCAATGTTTCTCTATGGCGCTGAAACCTAAATATGTCCGAGTTCGGGTTCCCGTGCAACTGATACTCAACTGCCACTGGCTCATCTGCATTTGGGGGAGGGGCTTACCGATAGGTCAAATGCAGTTCCATTTTAAGAATGATGACCGAGGATTTAAAATATTCTTACTGTAATCTCCAAAGTTGCACATGTGTAAAAGGCTTCATGTTTAGAAATGTTGATATACACTGCCAGCGCTGTTTGGATTTAAATAGGCAAATGCTTAAGAGTCAATGATTGGATCATTATTGCAGTGATTATGATGTTATATGTTGTATCTAGCATGTTATATGTTTGACAACAGTTCTTCTAACCCTAACTGATGGAGTGTGTAGCTTTTCATTTCTTAAACAACCATGTAGGAAGACACATCATGGCCATATTCCAGGATGACAATGTCAAGATTCATCAGGCTCAAAATGTGAAAGAATGGTTGGGAAGGGAGCATGAAGAATCATTTTCACATATCCTGAGTCCAGGCCTTAAATTGATTGAAAGTCTTTGGGATGTGCTGGAGGAGACTTTACAGAGTGCTGGACTCTTGCATTCTCAATACAGTCATAGACTCTTAAGTGTTTGCCTAGTTAAATCCAAACAGTGACTTTTTTTTGGCCGGGCAGTGTATGTATGGTCTAAGTAGCAGTGTCTAAGCAAACATAAAATGTGTTTGTATGCATGTTATTTTTTCATTATCAACTTCCTATGTGTAATAATAAAAGGTGTTATGCACATATTTTTGAGGCACTAGATGCAATAATCCTGACTCCTGAGACTAAAGGACCTAATTGTGTTTAAACTCAGTCATTTATTTACGAGGAAGACATAGGGCCCTATTTTAATAATCTAAGCACATGGTCTGAAGCGCATGGTGCAGGTGCACTTAGGGCGTAGTTAACAATGGAAAAAACAATGGTCGGCGTGCCTGGCGCATGGTCCAAAAGGGTTGTACCTAGTCTCTTAATGAGTCATGGGTGTGTTTTGGGTGTAACGTGCAATAAACCAATCAGAGTCTCATCTCCCATTCCCTTTAAAAGCCAGTTGTGCTTGCACCATGGCGATTTGCTATTTACATGGCGGAATTTGTGAGCGGAAAGACTGAACGCTTCTCCAAAGAGGAATCCTTTTATTTTTAATATTTAAAAATGTTTGTGTGCTGCTGCTCATACCTGTGTGTATAATAAGCAGAGTGTACGCGCGTTGTGCACTCGCCCTTTAAAGAACACAAAAAAATACTGCTTTTAATATATTTAAATATTACTGCTTTAAATATTTTAAAGGCAAATGAAAATGACAAAAACCTGGTCTAAAGTCAATAGCGCAGTAGTTTTCATTTGCCTCAAAATAGCAACGCGCCAACAATGCGTCTGAACACACCTCGTTTTCAGACCAGCACACCCATGGGTGAACAGATGGACACGAGTGCATTTGCTATTTAAACAACGTGACGCTGGACGTGAAAATGATAACTGCGTCGGGGCGGAAAAAACACTTGTGTTGCACCTGCCTTCACATTGTGCCGGGTGTATGATAGGGCCCATAGTCTAGTAGTATTGAGTTTACGAGTTTAATCGTGAAAAAACAAGCATGTTCAGTTCAGTGTTAACCACTGTTCACCACGTGTTTATCTATAAGAGCAACTTTTACATTCAATAACATCTTTTGTGCTCAAGGTGTAAACAACCAAATTTAGTCAATTATTAATTTTTCCATGACATCACAGATTTTGGATATTTTATAACGCAAACTGCAAATGTAACATGGGAGATCTTCTCATAAAGATGCTGCTAAAATAATTTCTCACTCATACAGTACAAGATATAACAATGACTTCTAGATGGATGTTTTGTGTTCATAATGGTGCAATCATATCCATTTTTATTGATTTACCTCATCTCTCTGCGTAATGGTGTTCAGAGCCTCCACTTTGGCAACTGTAATTTATCCTCCCCTAATAAACCTGCCATTTCTCTTGAATTACACAGCGATATTCCCAAAAGTGATTCGCGCTCACAATGACAAATGCTCGGTAGGAAAGTACATGTCACTGCAGCTATCCTTTAGCAGACAGGGAGAGTGAACCGTTGGTGAGGCGCCAAACATGCATTAGTGAAAGCCTCTATCTTTTTTGTTTGGTTTTGAATAATTGTAGCTCTCTCCTGGTTCACTTGGCAGTGCATTTTCTTTCACCTTTGTTGTTTCATCTGATGAATTGGCTCAGACACTGAGCGGATTATTCTATCAGCCGTTGTGGCATTCCCTGGCAAACTTAGTGTGAAATCCGACGCATTAAAGACTGCTCCTGTAACTAAGGTGAGCGATGTTGCCCCACTGATAGCAATCAAGAATATTTTATGGCACATTTTCCATGCGCAAATGGGCGAGGAAATGGGTTTCATCCCACAGTTGTGTTAAGGTGAATCACATTTTCCTGGCTCTGTCTGCCAGGTGAGAGGTTGTCTTTGGGAATCATCAATTTCCAGTGCCTTCATGAGGGAGAGAAAAACCTAGGCTGAGGAAAAGACTGCCAGCAAATGCATCTCTATCAGCTACGGATGAGCAGCCCCAGTGAGCCAAATGAATTAATGAAACACAGCTGTGTCTGTGTGTGGCTTTATGGAATAAATGTCTCCTCAAGTTGTCACTGATATGAAAACTGGCAAGGCACAATGTACAGATGGATATACAGACAAATATACAGCCTGAATACTTAAAAAAACATTCTTAAAAAAAATAATAAATAAATAAAAAAAACATTTTATTTGCGTTCAAATTGTTTGCTTTGAAAGTAAAATTAATTCAGCATTAAATCAGAATGAAGAGTACTGGGTTGCAGTTTGAATATTTTGCAGAGGTGAGTAAATGATTAAATTATATCATATTTTATACAACAGTTTTTTCTGGTTCTTGAATCTGATTGGTTGAGAGCCTTTTCCAGCCGTGCGATATTCACCCAGTATTGCCACTCAAACCATTTCACCGTTTGTTTTACTCCGTGCCAGCGACTGTCATGGCGGTCCAGCAAATCCACCATAAGTTTTAAAAAATACTACTGTTGTTGTGTCACGAAATGTAGTTTTAACAGTTTTTAGGCAAGAATGTAGTTATTTAGACCATAAATATGTGATTCATACACTCACCTAAAGGATTATTAGGAACACCATACTAATACTGTTTGACCCCCTTTTGCCTTCAGAACTGCTTTAATTCTACGTGGCATTGATTCAACAAGGTGCTGAAAGCATTCTTTAGAAATGTTGGCCCATATTGATAGGATAGCATCTTGCAGTTGATGGAGATTTGTGGGATGCACATCCAGGGCACGAAGCTCCCGTTCCACCACATCCCAAAGATGCTCTATTGGGTTGAGATCTGGTGACTGTGGGGGCCATTTTAGTACAGTGAACTCATTGTCATGTTCAAGAAACCAATTTGAAATGATTCGAGCTTTGTGACATGGTGCATTATCCTGCTGGAAGTAGCCATCAGAGGATGGGTACATGGTGGTCATAAAGGGATGGACATGGTCAGAAACAATGCTCAGGTAGGCCGTGGCATTTAAACGATGCCCAATTGGCACTAAGGGGCCTAAAGTGTGCCAAGAAAACATCCCCCACACCATTACAACACCACCACCAGCCTGCACAGTGGTAACAAGGCATGATGGATCCATGTTCTCATTCTGTTTACGCCAAATTCTGACTCTACCATCTGAATGTCTCAACAGAAATCGAGACTCATCAGACCAGGCAACATTTTTCCAGTCTTCAACTGTCCAATTTTGGTGAGCTCGTGCAAATTGTAGCCTCTTTTTCCTATTTGTAGTGGAGATGAGTGGTACCCGGTGGGGTCTTCTGCTGTTGTAGCCCATCCGCCTCAAGGTTGTGTGTGTTGTGGCTTCACAAATGCTTTGCTGCATACCTCGGTTGTAACAAGTGGTTATTTCAGTCAAAGTTGCTCTTCTATCAGCTTGAATCAGTCGGCCCATTCTCCTCTGACCTCTAGCATCAACAAGGCATTTTCGCCCACAGGACTGCCGCATACTGGATGTTTTTCCCTTTTCACACCATTCTTTGTAAACTCTAGAAATGGTTGTGCGTGAAAATCCCAGTAACTGAGCAGATTGTGAAATACTCAGACCGGCCCGTCTGGCACCAACAACCATGCCACACTCAAAATTGCTTAAATCACCTTTCTTTCCCATTCTGACATTCAGTTTGGAGTTCAGGAGATTGTCTTGACCAGGACCACACCCCTAAATGCATTGAAGCAACTGCCATGTGATTGGTTGATTAGATAATTGCATTAATGAGAAATTGAAAAGGTGTTCCTAATAATCCTTTAGGTGAGTGTATATAGCGCCTGTTTTACAATGTGTTTAAAAGCGTTTGCAGATGCGAGCTCCAGTCCGTCAGCGGCCGTCCAGCGCTCGTGTACCCGCAGAGAACAGCTTCATCTCGGCCATACATTCGGGAATTTGCAGCTGGCTCTTACTAGATAGTGGTTAAACATGAGATCATTCATTTGGGGCATATCAAACGGGCAATCTTTGGTCTTATTAATCCATTACTTGTTCCAAAGCAAACCGATTTGGGTTAAGGGGGAAATTAAGTGTGATGACTTTATATTTATATTTAACATTAGGCTGTTTATCTTAAATCCTGTATTGCCTACTACAGCGCTGCTTTTGTACGTTTGACTGCATTGTTTGCATTTGTTTATTTCCTATTGTCGTTTATTTTTTATTTAAATATTATTGTTCAATAAATATTATTTTATATAAATAATATGTCGTATTTGAGTATTGACAAAGGGTTCGTTAGTGATTGTGATTTCGACTTCAGTGACAGTTACATTATTACACCACTAGATGGTGGCAAAGACTGTCTTTATAAGTGACTGGTTGTGAAAAGGAGGTTGTTTTAGCGCTGTCTTTGGAAATCTTTTAAAAGGACAAAGATATCGCTTTCCTTCCGTGGCGGAAGGAAATTCAGCACAAAAGAGGGTTTTTAAAGACACTCTGTTGTTGTTTCTTGTTTATTTACTCCCGTTGAATTGTTGTATAAATGCAATATCACACTCGTAGCCATGTGCTATGGCTGTATATCAGCACGCTGTGATTACAGAATCGCTCTTATATTATATTATATAAAAATAATTGTTGCAGGTTTTAAAGTAAAAGTGATACAATCATCCCAGTCTTCCCTATAGGTTATTTCCTCTCTTTTTTTAAGTTTAAAGACTGTGCTTGTAGGAAAGAAAATCCAAGTACAAGATTTTTTTTTCTCTCCCACACTATTCAGTAATAAATTGCAGTTTGCAGTTTTGATGGGCTTTGATTGGATTGGATCAGGAGCTGGGAAGTCACAGCAGTCCATCTGCAGAGGACATTCAGGATAATTTTACCCTTGATTGAGAAAAGTCTTGCCTTAAAATATATTGGTGAAGTTTATGCAAATACACACACACTCACACACATGTTGGTGCACCTATCATTATGAGGACATTCCATAGACGTAATTGTTTTTATACTGTACAAACTGTACATTCTATCCCCCTACACTAACCCTACCCCTAAACCTACCCATCACAGAAAACATTCTGCATTTTTACATTTTTAATAAAAACATTTGTTTTTAAAGCTATTTGTATTATGAGGACACATGAAATGTCCTCATAAACCACGTTTACATTGTATAACCAGTGTAATACCTATGTCATTATACGAATTTGTGTCCTCGTAAATCACATAAACATGCACACACACACTGTATATACACACACATGCCTTTTCCTACATGACTATATTCTACATCCCTTAATCCAATACCTAAACTTAACAACTACCTTACTAACTATTAATAAGTAGTAATTAGGAGTTTATTGAGGCAAAAGTCATAGTTAGTTAGTTAATAGTGAGAATTGGACCCTAAACTAAAGTGTTACAATATACACTTGATTTTATCGGAATTGACTGAATATTGTAATATTTGCTAATTGGCAAGTGCAAGGAAGAGGCTCTCGATGGTAGGTTTCATAAATATTGATTCATTATTCATACCATTTGAGGATGACGGAAGCAAAAACCTTTTCTCTGAGAGGTTTATATTTTAAGGAAAAACTGTAAACAGATGGTATTTTGAGCATGTGTTATACTGGAAGTAACACTGATTTAACAGATGGTGGTTTAGAGGTTACACGTCAAACATGTGAATTAAAAAAAATATCTGCAGAAAATCAATCTATAAAGTCAGACCATTGGCAATTTGAGGTGCATACCATTGTCAAATAATAACAGATCCTACAATAAAAAAACCCTGCTATTATAATCGCTGCAGGATTAATTGGGGGGGGAAAGTTGAGCAGGAGAGAAGTTATTAAATTATTAATTACTGAGACTGATGGCTTGTTTATCTATGTTCTTTCCTCTGAAGTTGCAGACAGGTCCCATGTGATGTGGAAAGCTAAACCATGCTTCCTGTACCGTTTACCTTGTGGTAATAAGTCTCGTACGTAAAAAGAATTGTAAAAATATCCACAAACCATTGCTGTAACAAATAATCTACTGCACCCATGAAAGACTTCGGGCCCTATTTTAACGATCTGAGCACATGGTCTGAAGCGCATGGCGCAGGTGCACTTAGGGTGTGTCCGAATCCACTTTTGCTAGTTTAATGACAGAAAAAACAGTCGGCGCGCCATGTGCCTGGTCTAAAAGGGTTGTACCTAGTCTCTTAATGATTCATGGCTGTGTTTTGGGCATAACATGCAATAAACCAATCAGAGTCTCATCTCCCATCCCCTTTAAAAGCCAGTTGCGCTTGCTCCATGGTGGATTCGCTATTTACATGGTGGAATTTGCGAGCGGAAAGACTGAACGCTTCTCCAGAGAAGAATCCTTTTATTTTTTTAATATTTGGCATGTTTGTGTGCTGCTGCGCGTCCATGTGTGTGTAATAAGCGTTGTGCACCTATAGGTGCATATTACTACACAAAAAATACTGCGTAAAAACTCTACTCCTACAGTTGTATGAATGCTGAGAATCCATTTTACTCATTTTAACATTTTGCTTTTTGTGTACTAGTGCATACTGTGCTTCTGTGGTACTATGAAAATCCCCTTACTTTGAGCGATTTGTCTAGTTCTATGCAAGAATGGTGAAATCTTAATCTAAAAAAGGCGAGGCGGGGCGGGGCGGATCGGGGGCTTTGGGGGGTGAGGGGGCTCATTTGGATTATGTATAAAACTGGCACAAATAACTAACAATGTTGCATTGTGTAAGTGCAATAAAACATTTTATGTTTCTAGTATTCTGGTTTCAATGAAACACTAGGGGAGGTAATTTTTTTTTGCATTAAGGGCTGGGGGGTCTCTTAATACGTCTCAATTAAAACACTGGAACTGAGACCTACATAATCCTTTGTCATTGAAAGATGTTTTGGGGTTGCATTGGAAAATATTGCTAGAGCATTGTTAGCTATGAATATGGAACATTAATTGTATATTTAAACTGAGAGATGTTTTGGTGCTTCACAGGAAAACATTGCCAGAGCGGTGTTCCATTGTAAAATGGAAAATATTGAATATTAATTTTGCTTTATCTCCATATGTCAGTTGGCTTGATGAATGGGAATAGTCTGCAGCTTTGGAGGGTTTTTTGAAGAGCAATACTGTTCACCTCTCTCAACCAGAGCAATCAAACTGAAAGAGTGATTGCTTCCACACTGGATTCCTACTAAAGTGTGAGGCCTGTCAAGACTGAAGTACACTCATATTATTCCAGGATGTGTTTGTTTCTATTTCAGGGTCCCAGAAAAAAAATCCTTGTCAAATTAACATGCAGCAGCATCTCTACATCTTGCCAATTGATTTTGCCATGCCGGTGGGGAATAAATGGGATCTCATGCTCGTAATGATCTGGAGCTGGAAGAGGAAAAAATAAGACCTGAGAATCACACTCCCCTCACATAAATATACTTGTGTAAATGCGCACAGAAAATACAGAAATTCAGGCCCTTTTTACACCTGGCATTAAGATGAGTTTTTGTCGATCGGATCACATAGACGAGGAAGACACATTCCCGTTTACACCTGGTGTTGTAATCCATCTCTTTTGTCTCTTCACAAAGTGTCCACTAGGTTTCACAGACTAGAAAAATTAGGACATTTAGGTAGCTTTTATAAACGTGCTTTAGGAAAAAAAATACTGTGTGCATTTTAAGACAAAACAATGGTATATTTTAACAGTGCAAATTGCTTTTAGTTAAAACAGCTCAAACATGAATTTTAGCCTGTGACTATAAGCTTAAGCCTTGTCTGTGAAACCGGGTACACAGTTAATTAATTTACAAAGGTAAATGTCAGCAAATAATGTCCATACTAAATATCCTATAATATTGACATAAGCTTCAACATGACGTAAACTAACATCAGTACAAACAACCTTTAAAACAGAGTTTGTCTGTCACGGTACTTTGTTTGCCGTTTTCCCGTCTTAGTTTCCCGCCCTAGTTTGTTGATTGATGAAAGTTATGTAATGGAGTACAATTAGCTGTCAGCTGTTAAATTTAAGTACACAATTAGATAATACCAAGCAATGCTTCATTTTGTTCAGTCTGTGGTGTAAAATGTCGCATTAGTAATTAAAGAAAAAAACACTTCTGCAAAACATGGTCAAGTATCTGAATAATTTAGTCCCAAATTTTTATCAGTGTTACTGGTAGTCCACTGTATGAAGAATTTTTGTGTATAATATGTCACAGTTTACTTTTATTTTACTTACATAAATGAACTATAGTGTCCTGCACCCACTAGTAAAAAATTATATCTGGTGTCTGAATAATTTTTGGCTTGACTGTATACATTTCTCACGTACCACATGAATTCTGCATTGTATTACTGAAATGATTCTCTGCATTATACATGTGTGCATGCCTGAAGAGCCAAACGTGGAATATAAATCCCCTTCTGACTGGCTGCCTCTTAGTGGGAACATTTCTGTGACCTCATGCCGCATGTGCTAATAACTGCTGGCTCGGGTGCCATGATGGACAGAGTGCTCCACCAACACGATGCAGACTCCATAGACACCCATATCATTTGCCTCCTGAGAGGGAACAGTGACATGCACTCTTCTCCATCCCTCTAAGGACAGAGGTTACAACTACACCCAGTATAGATGGACAGAATGAGAGTGAGCTCCAGGAACTCTGTTGGTGTGGACCCACTTTAATGTGTCGTGCAATATTTATGTGCTGTTTCTCCGTGCTGGGCAAATGGAATCTGACCTTGAGCCCTACTTACCTTACCCAGTGCAGTGAAAATTTGTTTGTTTCCTATTATGCTGCAATGGGGATGCAGTAACTTTAAAGTGATGGAAATGGACTACTATGAAATTCTTGAGGGAGACGGCATGCTACTGAAAGCTTTTGGTGGATAGGAATGAGTAAGATGCATTTCGAGGATGTATCGGCCATTTTATGTAGTTTGATCGGTGGTCTCTATGAAGGCTTATCAAAAGAGCCGATCGGATGGTGCAAAACAATTTTTCTATGTGCAGCTAAAATTGCTTCACTACATTCGCTGGTCTCGCCTGGCAGTTCTACACTATATTAGGTACACTATATTGCCAAAAGTATTGGGACACTCCTCCAAATCATTTAATTCAGGTGTTCCAATCACTTCCATGGCCACAGGTGTATAAAATCAAGCACCTAGGCATTTAGACGCTTCTACAAACATTTGTGAAAGAATGGGTCGCTCTCAGGAGCTCAGTGAATTCAAGCGTGGTACAGTGATAGGTTGTCACCTGTGCAATAAGTCCATTCATGAAATTTCCTCACTACTAAATATTCCACGGTCAACTGTTAGTGGTATTATAACAAAGTGGAAGCAATTGGGAACAACAGCAACGAAGTGGTAGGCCACGTTAAATCACAGAGCAGGGTCAGCGCGTGCTGAGGTGCACAGTGCGCAGAAGTCGCCAACTTTCTGCAGAGTCAATAGCTACAGACCTCCAAACATCGTGTGGACTTCAGATTTGCTCATAAACAGTGTGTAGAGAGCTTCATGGAATGGGTTTCCATGGCCGAGCAGCTGCATCCAAGCTTTACATCACCAAGTGCAATGCAAAGTGTCAGATGCAGTGGTGTAAAGAGCAGTGGAGACGTGTTCTTTGGAGTGACCAATCACGCTTCTCTGTCTGGCAATCCGATGGACGAGTCTGGGTTTGGCGGTTGCCAAGAGAACGGTACTTGCCTGACTGCATGGTGCCACGTGTAAAGTTTGGTGGAGGGGGGATTATAGTGTGGGGTTGTTTTTCAGGGGTTGGGCTTGGCCTCTTAGTTCCAGTGAAAGGAACTCCTAATGCTTCAGCATACCAAGACATTTTGGACAATTTCATGCTCCCAACTTTGTGGGAACAGTTTGCCGATGGCCCCTGTGGCAAGAAGCGAGGCGAGGGACCGTGAGAGCGGGCCGGTGGCGAGTGATAATGAGCTCCAGCTGCGCGCCACACCGGTCTCGTCTCACAGAGGAGTGACGGGAGCATAAAAGTAGGAGCGACGACAGTGCAAGACGAGAGAGGACCAGGCCTGGATTTACGTTTTGTTTTGATTTTGTTATGTGTGTGCGCGGCAGTCGTCCGTGAGGGGCTGCCGCTTTTACTTTCATTTTGTGTTTATTTTTATTAAAGTCTTTTAAATGTTTGCCGGTTCCCGCCTCCTCCTTCCCATAACAACAAACTACATTACATTGGCCAACATTTAAAAGACTTTAATAAAAATCAAAACAAAACGTAAATCCAGGCCTGGTCCTTTCTCGTCTTGCACTGTCGTCGCTCTTACTTTTATGCTCCCGTCACTCCTCCGTGAGACGAGACCGGTGTGGCGCGCAGCTGGAGCTCATTATCACTCGCCACCGGCCTGCTCTCACGGTCCCTGGCCTCGCTGCTTGCCACAACCCCTTCCTGTTCCAACATGACTGTGCACCAGTGCACAAAGCAAGGTCCATAAAGACATGGATGAGCGAGTTTGGTGCCTTCGGAGAATGCATTGCATGGTAGGAAGGCATCAAGGCATGTCCGAATCCAATGTTTGCTTCACTTTCTGTCTCCTGAGATAGGTCTACCTTCATTAGATCGATGTTTGAAGGCAGCATAGATGTATCCTTCGCTGCCTTTGATATCCCATCAGTGATTGTCGTAAAATGCAGTCTACTGTTGCTAAACTGCAGGATGTGCTTGATTATAAAAAGACTTAAAACTGCAAAGCTGCAAAAGAGATACTGTTCTCCACGCAGCTTTCTGTCCGCGTGGAGTAGAACCCGAACAAGCAAAGTATACTTTTAGCTTTAGGTATACAGAAATATGTCAAAATGCCCAGGTTTAGTGAGTTTTCACTTAAACACACTCAGCAGTGTTGGGAAGGTTACTTTGGAAATGTAATAGGTTACAGATTACAAGTTATCCTATTTAAAATGTAATACGTAGTGTAACTATTTCAATTATTTTATAATGTAACTGATTACATTTGATTACTTTTTGATTACTTTTCTAAATTTCTAACAAATGTTTTCAGCTGTTAATCATTTTCAAACATTTAAAGCAGGCAGGATTACCCTTACAGTAGTTCTCAATACTGATTACTGTCAGACTTTCAAAATCCTTCATCACTTGAGTTAACATTATAATAATTTAATAGCCACCACAAAATCAGACTTTAGCACCTCTTTTCACTTTGAGATCATTTTGAGGGTAAATACTGATTTCTGGATGAAATTATTTTTAAATTTCCAGCACTAGAACGCATTTTTATGGCAGACGTGGTGCTGCAAATTCAAACGAGAGCCAATCAAAAGCATCAGAATAGCATTGCTTTACTAAACAGCCTTTAAATGGCAGGAGGCATCGTGCACATCACGCTGTGCGAGTAAACCTCACTCCTCTGATCTCAAGAGACGCTTTTGCAATTGATGTTAGAGGTTGCAGCCTTTAGCCTCCTTGTTAGAGCGTCCGACTCTCATGCTGGCGGACCAGGATTCGAGTCCCGCTTGGAGAGGGCGGTTCAAACAGGAGGGGTTACACATGACCAGTAGAAGATCGATAAGTATATATATATGTACACGATTGGCTTCATCACTCGGTCTCCTCTCCACCAATCAGCTGGTGTGTGGTGGGCGTTCTGGCACAATATGACTGCCGTCGCATCATCCAGGTGGATGCTGCACATTGGTGGTGGTTGAGGAGATTTCCCCCCTTCCATGTAAAGCGCTTTGAGTGCTTAGAAAAGCGCTATATAAATGTAACAAATTATTATTATTATTATTATATATTTTAGACTATATCTACTCGACTTTACTGCAAAAATACGTGTTCTTTTAATTCATTTTGAATACATTTTGAATGTATTAATATAATGAAATAGCATACTAAGTGAAAATAGTGATATATTCTATTTACAACATGTAAAAGTAAAAGTATATTATTATTAAACATTTCGTTAGGCTCTTTATTTCAATTTTTAGAACATTTTCTTAATTTTTATTGAAAGTAAGTGCCTTTCCGATGTGATATGTGATGGGAAGGGAGAAGGCGGATTTGAACCCGGGTTGATCGCGTCAAAACCTATATCCTTAAGCCTTACGCTTTACTGACTACCACTGAAGACATTGAATTATGCATTTTGTTTTATCTTGTTTGGCCTAACCAGGCACTGTTAGGCGGAGCTAGTGCGAATAGCACTTGCCAACAAGGAACGCTATTTGCACTTGGTGTAAATAGACACTCTGTATTTGGCGATCGGTATTGGCCGATACTACTTTAATGATTGGTCCCAAAAATCCTGATTGGAGCACCGTTAAGAAAAAAAACTGTTCATTTCTTTTTAAGCAACTGGACCCACCTATCTGAAGTTTGTATTGATTAAAGGATGCCTTCATAAGAATGCCTAGCAGTTTTAAAGTCTTAAAGTCCTGATACTCATGGCAAAGTTAGTTTTAATTGTTTCCTTAGGGGTAGAAAGTTTGGAACACCTGAGCAGTGGTATACTGTTAGAGAACACCCTTGCATTTTTCAAGTACATCCATGTGATGCACCATAACATTAAAAATTAATAGATTTGCAGTGTTCTCTGATGCAACTCTAGTTTGACATAACCCTGCCTAAATAAATGAAGCAACAAGCACTACAAGTTTTTTTCTTCTTTAAATAGCCATGACTGTGACAAGCGATGGTAATGGTAGAACAAGAGTATTTAATGCAACTGAAAAACTGTCACATGATGTCACCATAGAATTTCTGCTGGAGTTTGTTGTAGGGACAATATAATTGTGATTTAATTGTGAAGTAAAATTAAAATACTGTAAATTAAAAATATTTATTTTGTTAAAACAAATATTCAATGTTGTCTTGATAAAGCTGTTTAAAAACTTTTGTGGAAAAACATATGATGGATGGATGGATGGATGGATGGACGGACAGATAGACAGACTGATATAGAGACAGACAGATAAATAGATAGATAGATAGATAGATAGATAGATAGATGGATGGATGGATGGATGGATGGATGGATGGATGGACAGACAGACAGATATATAGATAGACAGACAGATGGATGGATGGATGGAGGATAGATGGATGGATAGGTGGGTGGGTGGGTGGGTGGATAGGTGGATGGATAGATAGATAGATAGATAGAGGATGGATGGATGGATGGACAGACAGACAGACAGACAGACAGACAGACAGACAGACAGATATATAGACAGATAGATAGATAGATAGATAGATAGATAGATAGATAGATAGATAGATAGATAGATAGATAGATAGATAGATAGATGGATGGATGGATGGATGGATGGGTGGGTGGGTGGGTGGGTCGGTGGATGGATGGGTGGGTGGATGGATGGATGGATGGGTGGGTGGGTGGGTCGGTGGATGGATGGATGGATGGATACTCTGTGTATGGCATAACATCTTTCGATTATTAACCTACAGTATTGTGATCTGCAGAGCCATGAGTTCAACCCATTTTCTAGATGGCACATGTACAGCCTGTACATTTCTGTTCCCGCAATATGTTCATTTCATTTTCACACAGACATTTGAGTAGCATACTGTACATATATTCTTGCTCACCAATAGATGGTGAGAAATAATATGACTTGGAAAGACTAGGCAATGGTTTATATGTTATTATCATGGAAATTACCCTACACAAGGACCTGGATTTGCAATATTGCAAGGTCACCTAATTGTCATTTGTGAAGTTAAATTAGGTTGTTATTTAACCACAGAAGGGAAGAGAAAAGAAAGAAAAGAGAGATTTAAAGTAAAAGGAAGGGGGAATGAGACGGGGTCATGGTGGAGTGAGTGGGATAAGTGTTCCAGAGATTGATTCGTTAACTCATTGGCTTTCACGCCCTCATCACTGTCAGCTTTACTACTTTGATCTCTCTGCCAAAACTCATTTCACACCTCTAAAGTCACATCTCTGCCACTCCATATGTCTATATGAGAGAGAAAAAGAAATAAAGACTCAGAGTAATTGTGTCTCTTTACTCCCGACCTCTGACACCTCTACATTTGAACTTGCCCGTACCATCACCCTGTCTTTTGATCTATCCTGCTGAAGTAGTCCAGGTTAGCTCTTCCGGCTGGGACGCAAGCGTCTGCCGTTGATCCTGGATTAGCTTCCAGTCTACTCCGGCTCTGTATTGGTGCTCTGAAAGAGATAATGTTTTGGATTTGAGGTGATGTAAGATGAAGTGTTCATTAAAAACAGTCACTGCTGAATTCAGATGCAATCTGAATGCAATTCAAGTAATCATGTGTCCATATTTAGAAGTTCTTCTTTTCTTGTCCTAGGTTAGATTTGAGCTATACAAGAGCAAAAACAAGGCAAGAGTTGAATATTAACATTCTAGCTATTTTATATTTGCTTAGGGAAAGAATGGGGCATTTTTGAACAGTCATTCCCAGAGACTGTATCACGTTATTTAAATGATTTTTTTAAAAGTCTATTATTGTGGTGTAATCTATCTCAGAAACACCATGAACCAAGTGGTTATTGATCTCTTTAAATGAAAGTCATACAATCTCTTCCTGTCTAAAGTGATGTTTTTTGGCCAGAATAAGCTGCAATATGGATCAGAGCTTTTGCCATTTAAGTTAAAGAACGGACTATGTGACACTACAGTATGACCAATATCATTTTACATGTTGTAAAATGTTGTTCTACAGTGCTAAAGGCCTACACTATAGGTGTGTGTACTCAAGGGCACCTCAGTCGTTTCCTTCCGCTACTGAGAATCAAACCAGCGATCTTCAGGTTACAAGTCCAACTCTCTAACCATTAGGCTACAACTGCCCCCTAACTGCCTTGTAACTGCCCCCTATGAATGAAGAGTTACCAAATGAAGAATGAAGAATTACCAAAAATGTATTTCAAACTCATAATTATTTGCTGATGGAGCAGTCACAACAGTGAAAGAGCTACTGAGGTGCATAATATGCTACATCTTTGAAAGCTGTGATATCTTGCAACACAGTATTGTCTTTCCTTATCTAGAGATGCATAGGCATACCAAATGCAACAATTGTGACATTCAAATCATGTATTTTTTATAAACTCACAGTATAAACAGAATTTTTTAGGCCTAATTGTATGAAAAATACAGTACTCATTTGTTTGTTAACAGTCTGGCAGTTACCAGTGAAGTACTGTAAGTTTTGCTGTAATTTCTAAGAGTGTACTCACTTAACTCATCTTACCCCAGGCCTGGGGTAAGTTGTGCCAAAATACTTTTTACCTCTTTCCCTGCCAGCATTTAATAAAAAAAAGTTGCCAGTCAGTGCAAGCATTTTTCATCATTTTCTCAAAACTTTCATGGCCCCCAGAATATTTTATTGTATGAGCGTACAATATTAATATATAAAAAGAAAGAACAGAGCCTCTGCTTTTAAACAAACAAAAACATTTTATTCTAGCTTCATGCATTCTTTTTTATCAACACTTGAATGTGGGTAAGTTTCATACAAAAAGCATCATTTTGAGCAAAAAGCTGAGAAAATCATGTTTTTTGTCAAAGACTACATCTGGATGGGATTCAGTACAATGCTGATGGAGTAGATTGAGTCCATCAACACCCCCAAAGCTTCACAGTCGTTTCCTCTTCATGGGTCGACATTTCATTCATGCTTCTATCACTTGTTTTTGGAGCCGGAGATTCTGTACTATTTCAGAAGATGCGTAATAGCGCCTATATAACTGCATATTTGCTTAGAAAAAGAATGGGGTGTTAAAAATAAATCTGCATTGTTTATCCTTTTGATCTTTTATTTTAAAAAAATTACAAAAATCTAACCTTTCATTGAAGTAAAATAATTGAAAGTGTGGGGTAAATCACATTATGAAATAAATGCTTTTCTCTAAAACACGTTGGCCACAATTATTGGCACCCTTTTATTAAATACTTTTTGCAACCTCCTTTTGCCAGGATAACAGCTCTGAGTCTTCTCCTATAATGCCTGAAGAGTTTAGTGAACACCTGACAAGAGATCAGAGACCATTCCTCCATACAGAATCTCTCCAGATCCTTCAGATTCCCAGATCCATGTTGCTGCTGCTTCTCTTCAGTTCAGCCCACTCATTTTCTATAGGGTTCAGGTCAGGGAACTGGGATGGTCATGGCAGAAGCTTCATTTTGTGTTCAGTGACACATTTGTGTGTTGATTTTGATGTTTGTTTTGGATCGTTTTCCTGATGGAAGATCCAACCACGGCCCATTATAAGATTTCTAGCAGAGGCCGTCAGGTTTTGATTTTTTATCTGTTGGTATTGGCCACCATAGAATCCATTATACCATGAATCTGAACAAGATGTTCAGGACCTCCAGCAAAAAAATAGGCCCACAACATTAAAGATCCAGCTGTATTTTTAACCGTGGGCATGGGGTACTTTTTATCCCTGTTTGCACCAAACTCATCTGGTGGATTTGCTGCCAAAAAGCTCTTTTTTTAGTTTCATTTGACCACAGAACCAGGTCCCTTTTGAAGCTCCAGTCATGTCTGACAACTGAATCTATTGGAGTTTGTTTCTGGATGAGCAAGGAGGATTTTTCTTGAATCCCTCCCAAACAACATGTGGTGATGTAGGGGTTGTTTGATTTTTTTTTTTTAGGCTTTCTGACCCCAAGACTCACCTAATCTCTGCGATTCTCCATCTGTGATCCTTGGAGTCTTTGGCCATTCAAACTTTCCTTCTCGCTGTGCATTAAGACAATATAGACACACGTCCTCTTTCAGGCAGATTTGTAACATCTTTAGTTGATTGGAGCTTCTTAAATATTGCCCTGATGGTGGAAATGGGAATTTTCAATGCTTTAGCTATTTTCCTACAGCCACTTTCTGTTTTGTGAAGCTCAACAATCTTTTTCTGCACATCAGAACTATATTCTTTGGCTTTACTCATTGTGATGAATGATTAAGGGAATTTGGCCTTTGTGTTTCCTCATATTTATACTCCTGTAGAACAAGACATCATAGCTGGACAATTTCATGTTCCTAGTCACCCTGGTGTGCTAAAAATGTAAAAATGTATGGGAATATACTTCAGAGATATTTTACTCATAAAAAATTCTAGGGGTGCCAATAATTGTGGCCAACATGTTTTGGAGAAAAGCATTTATTTCATAATGGGATTTACCCCACACTTTCAATTCTTTTACTTCAATGAAAGGTTAGATTTTAGTGAATTTTTTTAATAAAAGATCAAAAGGATAAACAATGCAGATTTATTTTTTACAGCCATATTTGATCATATTTACCAGGGGTGACAATAATTCTGACCACCACTGTATGCAATTAAAATACATACATTTTTAATTTAGTCCTAAATAATATATTTGAGTGTAGAGATTTTTAATGATTAGGGATAGGAATATGACTTGTTGACAGTAATATTGGCCCAGAGGCAAAAATAGATGTTTATCTAGGAACATATCATCAAGGTAAAGTCATGGTCACCTAGCATCTTCTCTGTATGTGAGTCTGACACTTTCATGCATATGAACTCCACTGCTCTGGGAAGCACACAGTTGTCTCTGGAACACATAGTATAGAAATACATTCCACAGGCTTCTGTATAATGAAGTGTAAGCTGGAAGTGACTTCCATTGCCAGATTCAGAGACACATCTCTACCATGCCAGCTGTGTCTAGGAGCAGAAGCATCATGGGTAGTGGAGGAGAACTGGCACCCCGACTAAGCCTGGTTTCTCCCAAGGTTTATTTTTCTCCATTAGGACACCTGATGGAGTCTTGGTTCCTTGCCACTGTCGCCTTTGGCTTGCTCAGTTGGGGACACTACATTTTCAAATAAATATCCAAATAAATGTAATTACTAAACTAAATTAACTATATCAACTACATTACTTAAATATATATGATAATTGAAATGAGCTGGATGACATCACCGTTTTCTCCAGAGCGGCAGTACAGCCGAATCAAATTCGGTTGCATTACTTTCCTGTTTAACACTGTGAAGCTGCTTTGAAACAATCTGCATTGTAAAAAGCGCTATATAAATAAAGGTGACTTGACTTGACTTGACTAGAGCTCCCTTCGCAAAGTCCTATCTACCTGCTGGGGAACTCTTTCCATCTCCACATCCCTCTTCACATTCTAGATCTCATGGTCTTAGACAGCTAGTCAATACTATGGCTCAGAAACCCAGTTCATATTGACTTTGTTTTCAGGAAGACTCCATAAAGAGCCACATGGGAGTTTCTGTCACTTTGTGTTCTCTCCTGAGGTATCCCAGTCCTCTCTGTTGAAATTAACCTCCACCCACTGCATTTCCACTCTTATCTCAGGAGCTACTCAACAGGATTGAAGTGTGTGTGTGTTCATGTGTCACTGTGGGGTCCTAAATCGAGGTCCCCATGAGGAAACAAGCTTATAGATCATACAGAATAAGTAAATGTAGAAAGTGTTGTGTGATGGGTAGATTTAGGGGTAGGGTTAGTATAAGGGGAGAGAATATACAGTGTGTACAGTATAAAAATCCTTACGTCTATGGAGAGTCCCCACAAAGATAGTGACGTGTGTGTGTGTGTGTGTAGGTGTGTGTGTGTGTGTGTGTGTGTAGGTGTGTGTGTGTGTGTAAGAGAGATCGATTTTGGTCCCTAATTGTGCCTGGACTGACAATCCTCTTATTATAACTAGATATTATAACTAGAGATCAACTGATATTGATTTTTATAACTGACACAGATATAAATTATTTGCATGTTTATGTGCCTGATAACCTATATATAAAACTGATATTTATTTATTGTTTTATTTCTGTTTTTGACAATTATAAGAACAGCAATGAACTGAACAAACTGCTTTATTTAACACTTTTTAAATACTGTATTTTTAGCAATTTCACTCCCTCCGTCCTTACATACAAAACAAAATACACTTCTACATAAATAAATAGTATGAAAAAAATACAAAAAAAATATAGTGCAATAAAGTCATTTATAAATATAATCTTTGATAAGGTAAACAAACAGGTAATGAATATAGACTGTAAAAATAAATCTAATTAAAAAACCATTAAACATTCTAAACCACCTGAATAAATAAAACATTACTGCTGTTGCATCTTTTTTATTTATAACAACAGGATTGGAGTGTGTGTGTGTGTGTGTGTGTGTGTGTGTGTGTGTGTGTGTGTGTGTGTGTGTGTGTGTGATCTATTTTGGTCCCCAATTCCGCCTGAAGTGACAATCCTTTTATTATATCTATTATTAGGACAAAAAAAAAAAATGACATTGACAATTTTGTTTCCTAGCCACCTTTCTCCCAACATAAACGCTTCATTTTCCCCATAAGTTATAGCTTCTTAATGTTCATTTGGGTTATTGTTCATTTATTCATTTGTGTAATACAATCTGTATGTTGTACTTCACAGATTTGAACACTATTTAGATCATTGCGATATTCATTCACATTCATTTCCATATATTTCGCCATATAGTTCACTACACATCACATAAGTGGTTGTGTTGCCAGTATTTCAGTATCTAAATGTTTTTAAGCTTCCATTTGAGTGGATAACGTAATAACCTATTTTAAATACATAGCCATCATGCACAGACAAATCCCATCTGCTTCCTACAATAAAGCTTCTCTCCAAGATTTATAGTCCTTCAGTTGTGACGTGAACTAAACGCCATTGTCTGTTGTATTTATTTTAGTTATTTTTATTTTATTTTTATAAATAACTTTGACATATCCTGTGCCGACTCCTTACATCAACAGGATTTATGTGTATTATCATCAAGTAACTGTCAGTCCTGTTATTTGCTAGTAATGTAAAGGGTGGCCTGTGTTGCTTTGGTAAGACACACATGAATGAAAATGAACATTTTGTAGTGACTACTCAGCCACATCAAATTCACCATGTTTGCTTTACATCCCCTGAAGACAGCTTAATTTAATTATGAGCATCTCTGGATTTCATTACTTGATCTTAAAATCAAAATCAAACACATTATGCTCCCAAAGGTGTCTGGATATGATGATTTATGTGGTTTCGTATGAATAACCAATGAGCAGTATTTCAACATGAAAACCTTCTGTTTGAGTCTGATAAGAGAACAACATCCTGCAGGGATGGACTCAGAAGCATGTTCTTTATTTGTTGACACCTGAGGTTTTCTATTGTATGAGCAAGGGTTTCTTTCAAATACAAATATATACTGAGCTGATGGGCAACAAGCCAAACAAGACCAGCTGGGCAAAAGGCCATAGAGAAATGCTAGAAATCATCATGTTACTATTCGTACAGTAAAAAACATCGCTCAAACTAATTTGTTTTTTACAACTAAAATGTTTGCGTTCCCCTGAGAAACTTTGCGTTCACTCGCAAAATGTTTGCGTTCCCCTGAGAAACTTTGTGTTCACTCGCAAAATGTTTGCGTTCCCCAGAAAAACTTTGCGTTCGCTCGCAAAATGTTTGAGTTCCCCCGAGAAACTTTGCGTTCACTTGTAAAATGTTTGCGTTCCCCAGAAAAACTTTGCGTTCGCTCGCAAAATGTTTGAGTTCCCCCGAGAAACTTTGCGTTCACTCGTAAAATGTTTGCGTTCCCCAGAGAAACTTTGCGTTCGCTCGCAAAATGTTTGCGTTTCCCAGAGAAACTTTGCGTTCGCTCGCAAAATGTTTGCGTTTCCCAGAGAAACTTTGCGTTCGCTCACAAAATGTTTGCGTTCCCCAGAGAAACTTTGCATTTACTCGCAAAATGTTTGCGTTCCCCCAAGAACCTTTGCGTTCGCTCGCAAAATGTGTGCGTTCCCCTTAGAAACTTTGCGTTCGCTCGCAAAATGTTTGCGTTCCCCTTAGAAACTTTGCGTTCACTCGCAAAATGTTTGCGTTCCCCTGAGAAACTTTGCGTTCACTCGCAAAATGTTTGCGTTCCCCTTAGAAACTTTGCGTTCACTCGCAAAATGTTTGCGTTCCCCCGAGAACCTTTGCGTTCGCTCGCAAAATGTTTGAGTTCCCCCGAGAAACTTTGCGTTCACTCGTAAAATGTTTGCGTTCCCCAGAGAAACTTTGCGTTCACTCGTAAAATGTTTGCGTTCCCCAGAGAAACTTTGCGTTCCCCAGAGAAACTTTGCGTTCGCTCGCAAAATGTTTGAGTTCCCCCTAGAAACTTTGCGTTCACTCGCAAAATGTTTGCTTTCCCCAGAGAAACTTTGCGTTCGCTCGTAAAATGTTTGCTTTTCCCTGTTCCCCCAAGTAACTTTGCGTTCGCTCGCAAAATGTTTGCGTTCCCCTTAGAAACTTTGCGTTCGCTCGCAAAATGTTTGCGTTTCCCCGAGAACCTTTGCGTTCGCTCGCAAAATGTTTGAGTTCCCCCGAGAAACTTTGCGTTCACTCGTAAAATGTTTGCGTTCCCCAGAGAAACTTTGAGTTCGCTCCCAAAATGTTTGAGTTCCCCCGAGAAACTTTGCGTTCACTCGTAAAATGTTTGCGTTCCCCAGAGAAACTTTGCGTTCGCTCGCAAAATGTTTGAGTTCCCCCTAGAAACTTTGCGTTCACTCGCAAAATGTTTGCTTTCCCCAGAGAAACTTTGCGTTCGCTCGTAAAATGTTTGCTTTTCCCTGTTCCCCCAAGTAACTTTGCGTTCGCTCGCAAAATGTTTGCGTTCCCCTTAGAAACTTTGCGTTCGCTCGCAAAATGTTTGCGTTCCCCTTAGAAACTTTGCGTTCGCTCGCAAAATGTTTGCGTTCCCCTTAGAAACTTTGCGTTCGCTCGCAAAATGTTTGCGTTCCCCAGAGAAACTTTGCATTCGCTCGCAAAATGTTTGCGTTCCCCCGAGAACCTTTGCGTTCGCTCGCAAAATGTTTGCGTTCCCCAGAGAAACTTTGCGTTCGCTCGCAAAATGTTTGAGTTCCCCCTAGAAACTTTGCGTTCACTCGCAAAATGTTTGCTTTCCCCAGAGAAACATTGTGTTCGCTCGCAAAATGTTTGCGTTCTCCTGAGAAACTTTGCTTTCGCTCGCAAAATGTTTGTGTTCCCCACAGAAACTTTGTGCTCGCTCTCAAAATGTTTGCGTTCCCCAGAGAAACTTTGCGTTCGATATCAAAATGTTTGAGTTCCCCTGAGAAACTTTGTTTTCGTTTGCAAAATGTTGGCGTTCCCCTGAGAAACTTTGCGTTCGCATGCAAAATGTTTGCGTTCCCCTGAGAAACTTTGCGTTCAGTCGCAAAATGTTTGAGTTCCCCCGAGAAACTTTGTGCTCGCTCGTAAAATGTTTGCTTTCCCCTGAGAAACTTTGCGTTTGCTGGCAAAATGTTGGCGTTCCCCCGAGAAACTTTGCGTTCGCATGCAAAATGTTTGAGTTCCCCCGAGAAACTTTGCGTACGCATGCAAAATGTTTGAGTTCCCCAGAGAAACTTTGCGTTCACTCGCAAAATGTTTGAGTTCCCCTGAGAAACTTTGTTTTCGTTTGCAAAATGTTGGCGTTCCCCTGAGAAACTTTGCGTTCGCATGCAAAATTTTTGCGTTCCCCAGAGAAACTTTGTGTTCGCTCGCAAAATGTTTGCGTTCCCCAGAGAAACTTTGCGTTCGCTCGCAAAATGTTTGCGTTCTCCTGAGAAACTTTGCTTTCGCTCGCAAAATGTTTGTGTTCCCCAGAGAAACTTTGTGCTCGCTCTCAAAATGTTTGCGTTCCCCAGAGAAACTTTGCGTTCGATATCAAAATGTTTGAGTTCCCCTGAGAAACTTTGTTTTCGTTTGCAAAATTTTGTCGTTCCCCTGAGAAAGTTTGCGTTCGCATGCAAAATGTTTGCGTTCCCCTGAGAAACTTTGCGTTCACTCGCAAAATGTTTGAGTTCCCCCGAGAAACTTTGTGCTCGCTCGTAAAATGTTTGCTTTCCCCTGAGAAACTTTGCGTTTGCTGGCAAAATGTTGGCGTTCCCCCGAGAAACTTTGCGTTTGCATGCAAAATGTTTGAGTTCCCCCGAGAAACTTTGCGTACGCATTCAAAATGTTTGCGTTCCCCTTAGAAACTTTGCGTTCGCTCGCAAAATGTTTGCGTTCCCCAGAGAAACTTTGCGTTCACTCGCAAAATGTTTGCGTTCCCCTGAGAAACTTTGTTTTCGTTTGCAAAATGTTGGCGTTCCCCAGAGAAACTTTGCGTTCGCATGCAAAATGTTTGCGTTCCTCTGAGAAACTTTGCGTTCGCACGCAAAATGTTGGCGTTCCCCTGAGAAACTTTGTTTTCGTTTGCAAAATGTTTGCGTTCCCCTGAGAAACTTTGTGCTCGCTTGTAAAATGTTTGCTTTCCCCTGAGAAACTTTGCGTTCGCATGCAAAATGTTTGAGTTCCCCCGAGAAACTTTGGGTACGCTTTCAAAATTTTTGCGTTCTCTAGAGAAGCTTTGTGTTCGCTCGCAAAATGTTTGCGTTCCCCAGAGAAACTTTGCGTTCGCTCGCAAAATGTTTGCGTTCCCCAGATAAACCTTGCGTTCACTCGCAAAATGTTTGCGTTCCCCAGATAAACTTTGCGTACGCTTTAAAAAATGTTGCGTTCTCTAGAGAAACTTTGTGTTCGCTCGCAAAATGTTTGCTTTCCCCAGAGAAACTGTGCATTCGCTCGCAAAATGTTTGTGTTCCCCAGAGAAACTTTGCATTCGCTCGCAAAATGTTTGTGTTCCCCTGAGAAACTTTGCGTTCGCTCGCAAAATGTTGGCGTTCCCCCGAGAAACTTTGCGTTCGCATGCAAAATGTTTGAGTTCCCCCGAGAAACTTTGCATACGCTTTCAAAATGTTTGCGTTCCCCAGAGAAACTTTGCGTTCGCTCGCAAAATGTTTGCGTTCTCCTGAGAAACTTTGCTTTCGCTCGCAAAATGTTTGTGTTCCCCAGAGAAACTTTGTGCTCGCTCTCAAAATGTTTGCGTTCCCCAGAGAAACTTTGCGTTCGATATCAAAATGTTTGAGTTCCCCTGAGAAACTTTGTTTTCGTTTGCAAAATGTTGGCGTTCCCCTGAGAAACTTTGCGTTCGCATGCAAAATGTTTGCGTTCCCCTGAGAAACTTTGCGTTCACTCGCAAAATGTTTGAGTTCCCCCGAGAAACTTTGCGCTCGCTCGTAAAATGTTTGCTTTCCCCTGAGAAACTTTGCGTTTGCTGGCAAAATGTTGGCGTTCCCCCGAGAAGCTTTGCGTTCGCATGCAAAATGTTTGAGTTCCCCCGAGAAACTTTGCGTACGCATTCAAAATGTTTGCGTTCCCCTTAGAAACTTTGCGTTCGCTCGCAAAATGTTTGCGTTCCCCAGAGAAACTTTGCGTTCACTCGCAAAATGTTTGCGTTCCCCTGAGAAACTTTGTTTTCGTTTGCAAAATGTTTGCGTTCCCCAGAGAAACTTTGCGTTCACTCGCAAAATGTTTGCATTCCTCTGAGAAACTTTGCGTTCGCTTGCAAAATGTTGGCGTTCCCCTGAGAAACTTTGTTTTCGTTTGCAAAATGTTTGCGTTCCCCTGAGAAACTTTGTGCTCGCTCGTAAAATGTTTGCTTTCCCCAGAGAAACTTTGCGTTCGCATGCAAAATGTTTGCGTTCCTCTGAGAAACTTTGCGTTCGCTTGCAAAATGTTGGCGTTCCCCTGAGAAACTTTGTTTTCGTTTGCCAAATATTGGCGTTCCCCAGAGAAACTTTGCGTTCACTCATAAAATGTTTGCGTTCCCCCGAGAAACTTTGTGCTCGCTCGTAAAATGTTTGCGTTCCCCTGAGAAACTTTGCATTCACTCGTAAAATGTTTGCGTTCCCTTGAGAAACTTTGCGTTCACTCGTAAAATGTTTGCGTTTCCCAGAGAAACTTTGCGTTCACTCGTAAAATGTTTGCGTTCCTCTGAGAAACTTTGCGTTCACTCGTAAAATGTTTGCGTTCCCCAGAGAAACTTTGCGTTCACTCGTAAAATGTTTGCGTTCCCCAGAAAAATGTTGCGTTCGATCTCAAAATGTTTGCGTTCCCCAGAGAAACTTTGCGTTCACTCGTAAAATGTTTGCGTTCCTCTGAGAAACTTTGCGTTCACTCGTAAAATGTTTGCGTTCCCCCGAGAAACTTTGTGCTCGCTCGTAAAATGTTTGCGTTTCCTAGAGAAACTTTGCGTTCACTCGTAAAATGTTTGCGTTTCCTAGAGAAACTTTGCGTTCACTCGTAAAATGTTTGCGTTTTCCAGAGAAACTTTGCATTCACTCGTAAAATGTTTGCGTTCCCCAGAGAAACTTTGTGCTCGCTCGCAAAATGTTTGCGTTCCCCAGAGAAACTTTGCGTTCGCTCGCAAAATATTTGTTTCCCTGAGAAACTTTGCGTTCACTCGTAAAATGTTTGCATTCCCCAGAAAAACGTTGCGTTCAATCTCAAAATGTTTGCGTTCCCCAGAGAAACTTTGCGTTCACTCGTAAAATGTTTGCGTTCCCCAGAGAAACTTTGCGTTCACTCGTAAAATGTTTGCGTTCCCCAGAGAAACTTTGCGTTCGATCTCAAAATGTTTGCGTTCCCCAGAAAAACTTTGCGTTCGATCTCAAAATGTTTGCGTTCCCCAGAGAAACTTTGCGTTCGATCTCAAAATGTTTGAGTTCCCCCGAGAAACTTTGTGCTCGCTCGTAAAATGTTTGCGTTCCCCAGAGAAACTTTGCGTTCACTCGTAAAATGTTTGGGTTCCCCAGAGAAACTTTGCATTCACTCGTAAAATGTTTGCATTCCCCAGAGAAACTTTGCATTCACTCGTAAAATGTTTGCATTCCCCAGAGAAACTTTGCGTTCGATCTCAAAATGTTTGCATTCCCCAGAGAAACTTGCGTTCGATCTCAAAATGTTTGAGTTCCCCCGAGAAACTTTGTGCTCGCTCGCAAAATGTTTGCGTTCCCCTTAGAAACTTTGCGTTCACTCGTAAAATGTTTGCGTTCCCCAGAAAAACTTTGCGTTCGATCTCAAAATGTTTGCGTTCCCCAGAGAAACTTTGCGTTCACTCGTAAAATGTTTGCGTTCCCCAGAGAAACTTTGCATTCACTCGTAAAATGTTTGCGTTCCCCTGAGAAACTTTGCGTTCACTCGTAAAATGTTTGCGTTCCCTAGAGAAACTTTGTGCTCGCTCGTAAAATGTTTGCGTTCCCCTGAGAAACTTTGCATTCACTCGTAAAATGTTTGCGTTTCCCAGAGAAACTTTGCGTTCACTCGTAAAATGTTTGCATTCCCCAGAGAAACTTTGCGTTTGATCTCAAAATGTTTGCGTTCCTCTGAGAAACTTTGTGCTCGCTCGCAAAATGTTTGCGTTCCCCAGAGAAACTTTGCGTTCGCTCGCAAAATATTTGTTTCCCTGAGAAACTTTGCGTTCACTCGTAAAATGTTTGCATTCCCCAGAAAAACTTTGCGTTCGATCTCAAAATGTTTGCGTTCCCCAGAGAAACTTTGCGTTCACTCGTAAAATGTTTGCGTTCCCCAGAGAAACTTTGTGTTCGCTCGCAAAATGTTTGCGTTCCCCAGAGAAACTTTGCGTTCGCTCTCAAAATGTTTGCGTTCTCCTGAGAAACTTTGCTTTCGCTCGCAAAATGTTTGTTCCCCAGAGAAACGTTGCATTCGCTCGCAAAATGTTTGCGTTCCCCAGAGAAACTTTGCGTTCACTCGTAAAATGTTTGCGTTCCCCAGAGAAACTTTGCGTTCGATCTCAAAATGTTTGCGTTCCCCAGAGAAACTTTGCGTTCGATATCAAAATGTTTGAGTTCCCCAGAGAAACTTTGCGTTCAATCTCAAAATGTTTGAGTTCCCCTGAGAAACTTTGTGCTCGCTCGTAAAATGTTTGCGTTCCCCTGAGAAACTTTGCGTTCACTCGTAAAATGTTTGCGTTCCCCAGAGAAACTTTGCGTTCGATCTCAAAATGTTTGCGTTCCTTTGAGAAACTTTTTGCTCGCTCGCAAAATGTTTGCATTCCCCAGAGAAACTTTGCGTTCACTCGTAAAATGTTTGCATTCCCCAGAAAAACGTTGCGTTCAATCTCAAAATGTTTGCGTTCCCCAGAGAAACTTTGCGTTCACTCGTAAAATGTTTGCGTTCCCCAGAGAAACTTTGCGTTCACTCGTAAAATGTTTGCGTTCCCCAGAGAAACTTTGCGTTCGATCTCAAAATGTTTGCGTTCCCCAGAAAAACTTTGCGTTCAAACTCAAAATGTTTGCGTTCCCCAGAGAAACTTTGCGTTCGATCTCAAAATGTTTGAGTTCCCCCGAGAAACTTTGTGCTCGCTCGTAAAATGTTTGCGTTCCCCAGAGAAACTTTGCGTTCACTCGTAAAATGTTTGCATTCCCCAGAAAAACTTTGCGTTCGATCTCAAAATGTTTGCGTTCCCCAGAGAAACTTTGCGTTCACTCGTAAAATGTTTGCGTTCCCCAGAGAAACTTTGTGTTCGCTCGCAAAATGTTTGCGTTCCCCAGAGAAACTTTGTGTTCGCTCGCAAAATGTTTGCGTTCCCCAGAGAAACTTTGCGTTCGCTCGCAAAATGTTTGCGTTCTCCTGAGAAACTTTGCTTTCGCTCGCAAAATGTTTGCGTTCCCCAGAGAAACTTTGCGTTCACTCGTAAAATGTTTGCGTTCCCCAGAGAAACTTTGCGTTCGATATCAAAATGTTTGAGTTCCCCAGAGAAACTTTTGCGTTCAATCTCAAAATGTTTGAGTTCCCCTGAGAAACTTTGTGCTCGCTCGTAAAATGTTTGCGTTCCCCTTAGAAACTTTGCGTTCGCTCGTAAAATGTTTGCGTTTCCCAGAGAAACTTTGCGTTCACTCGTAAAATGTTTGCGTTCCCCAGAGAAACTTTGCGTTCGATCTCAAAATGTTTGCGTTCCTTTGAGAAACTTTTTGCTCGCTCGCAAAATGTTTGCATTCCCCAGAGAAACTTTGCGTTCACTCGTAAAATGTTTGCGTTTTCCAGAGAAACTTTGCATTCACTCGTAAAATGTTTGCGTTCCCCAGAGAAACTTTGTGCTCGCTCGCAAAATGTTTGCGTTCCCCAGAGAAACTTTGCGTTCGCTCGCAAAATGTTTGCATTCCCCAGAAAAACGTTGCGTTCAATCTCAAAATGTTTGCGTTCCCCAGAGAAACTTTGCGTTCACTCGTAAAATGTTTGCGTTCCCCAGAGAAACTTTGCGTTCACTCGTAAAATGTTTGCGTTCCCCAGAGAAACTTTGCGTTCGATCTCAAAATGTTTGCGTTCCCCAGAAAAACTTTGCGTTCGATCTCAAAATGTTTGCGTTCCCCAGAGAAACTTTGCGTTCGATCTCAAAATGTTTGAGTTCCCCCGAGAAACTTTGTGCTCGCTCGTAAAATGTTTGCGTTCCCCCGAGAAACTTTGCATTCACTCGTAAAATGTTTGCATTCCCCAGAGAAACTTTGCATTCACTCGTAAAATGTTTGCATTCCCCAGAGAAACTTTGCGTTCGATCTCAAAATGTTTGCATTCCCCAGAGAAACTTGCGTTCGATCTCAAAATGTTTGAGTTCCCCCGAGAAACTTTGTGCTCGCTCGCAAAATGTTTGCGTTCCCCTTAGAAACTTTGCGTTCACTCGTAAAATGTTTGCGTTCCCCTGAGAAACTTTGCGTTCACTCGTAAAATGTTTGCGTTCCCTAGAGAAACTTTGTGCTCGCTCGTAAAATGTTTGCGTTCCCCTGAGAAACTTTGCATTCACTCGTAAAATGTTTGCGTTTCCCAGAGAAACTTTGCGTTCACTCGTAAAATGTTTGCATTCCCCAGAGAAACTTTGCGTTTGATCTCAAAATGTTTGCGTTCCTCTGAGAAACTTTGTGCTTGCTCGCAAAATGTTTGCGTTCCCCAGAGAAACTTTGCGTTCGCTCGCAAAATATTTGTTTCCCTGAGAAACTTTGCGTTCACTCGTAAAATGTTTGCATTCCCCAGAAAAACTTTGCGTTCGATCTCAAAATGTTTGCGTTCCCCAGAGAAACTTTGCGTTCACTCGTAAAATGTTTGCGTTCCCCAGAGAAACTTTGTGTTTGCTCGCAAAATGTTTGCGTTCCCCAGAGAAACTTTGCGTTCGCTCGCAAAATGTTTGCGTTCTCCTGAGAAACTTTGCTTTCGCTCGCAAAATGTTTGTTCCCCAGAGAAACGTTGCATTCGCTCGCAAAATGTTTGCGTTCCCCAGAGAAACTTTGCGTTCACTCGTAAAATGTTTGCGTTCCCCAGAGAAACTTTGCGTTCGATCTCAAAATGTTTGCGTTCCCCAGAGAAACTTTGCGTTCGATATCAAAATGTTTGAGTTCCCCCGAGAAACTTTGTGCTCGCTCGCAAAATGTTTGAGTTCCCCCGAGAAACTTTGTGCTCGCTCGTAAAATGTTTGCGTTCCCCCGAGAAACTTTGCATTCACTCGTAAAATGTTTGCATTCCCCAGAGAAACTTTGCATTCACTCGTAAAATGTTTGCATTCCCCAGAGAAACTTTGCGTTCGATCTCAAAATGTTTGCATTCCCCAGAGAAACTTGCGTTCGATCTCAAAATGTTTGAGTTCCCCCGAGAAACTTTGTGCTCGCTCGCAAAATGTTTGCGTTCCCCTTAGAAACTTTGCGTTCACTCGTAAAATGTTTGCGTTCCCCTGAGAAACTTTGCGTTCACTCGTAAAATGTTTGCGTTCCCTAGAGAAACTTTGTGCTCGCTCGTAAAATGTTTGCGTTCCCCTGAGAAACTTTGCATTCACTCGTAAAATGTTTGCGTTTCCCAGAGAAACTTTGCGTTCACTCGTAAAATGTTTGCATTCCCCAGAGAAACTTTGCGTTTGATCTCAAAATGTTTGCGTTCCTCTGAGAAACTTTGTGCTTGCTCGCAAAATGTTTGCGTTCCCCAGAGAAACTTTGCGTTCGCTCGCAAAATATTTGTTTCCCTGAGAAACTTTGCGTTCACTCGTAAAATGTTTGCATTCCCCAGAAAAACTTTGCGTTCGATCTCAAAATGTTTGCGTTCCCCAGAGAAACTTTGCGTTCACTCGTAAAATGTTTGCGTTCCCCAGAGAAACTTTGTGTTCGCTCGCAAAATGTTTGCGTTCCCCAGAGAAACTTTGCGTTCGCTCGCAAAATGTTTGCGTTCTCCTGAGAAACTTTGCTTTCGCTCGCAAAATGTTTGTTCCCCAGAGAAACGTTGCATTCGCTCGCAAAATGTTTGCGTTCCCCAGAGAAACTTTGCGTTCACTCGTAAAATGTTTGCGTTCCCCAGAGAAACTTTGCGTTCGATCTCAAAATGTTTGCGTTCCCCAGAGAAACTTTGCGTTCGATATCAAAATGTTTGAGTTCCCCAGAGAAACTTTGCGTTCAATCTCAAAATGTTTGAGTTCCCCTGAGAAACTTTGTGCTCGCTCGTAAAATGTTTGCGTTCCCCTGAGAAACTTTGCGTTCGCTCGTAAAATGTTTGCGTTTCCCAGAGAAACTTTGCGTTCACTCGTAAAATGTTTGCGTTCCCCAGAGAAACTTTGCGTTCGATCTCAAAATGTTTGCGTTCCTTTGAGAAACTTTTTGCTCGCTCGCAAAATGTTTGCATTCCCCAGAGAAACTTTGCGTTCACTCGTAAAATGTTTGCGTTTCCCAGAGAAACTTTGCGTTCACTCGTAAAATGTTTGCGTTCCCCAGAGAAACTTTGCGTTCGATCTCAAAATGTTTGCGTTCCTTTGAGAAACTTTTTGCTCGCTCGCAAAATGTTTGCATTCCCCAGAAAAACGTTGCGTTCAATCTCAAAATGTTTGCGTTCCCCAGAAACTTTGCGTTCACTCGTAAAATGTTTGCGTTCCCCAGAGAAACTTTGCGTTCACTCGTAAAATGTTTGCGTTCCCCAGAGAAACTTTGCGTTCGATCTCAAAATGTTTGCGTTCCCCAGAAAAACTTTGCGTTCGATCTCAAAATGTTTGCGTTCCACAGAGAAACTTTGCGTTCGATCTCAAAATGTTTGAGTTCCCCCGAGAAACTTTGTGCTCGCTCGTAAAATGTTTGCGTTCCCCAGAGAAACTTTGCGTTCACTCGTAAAATGTTTGCATTCCCCAGAAAAACTTTGCGTTCGATCTCAAAATGTTTGCGTTCCCCAGAGAAACTTTGCGTTCACTCGTAAAATGTTTGCGTTCCCCAGAGAAACTTTGTGTTCGCTCGCAAAATGTTTGCGTTCCCCAGAGAAACTTTGTGTTCGCTCGCAAAATGTTTGCGTTCCCCAGAGAAACTTTGCGTTCGATCTCAAAATGTTTGCATTCCCCAGAGAAACTTGCGTTCGATCTCAAAATGTTTGAGTTCCCCCGAGAAACTTTGTGCTCGCTCGCAAAATATTTGCGTTCCCCTTAGAAACTTTGCGTTCACTCGTAAAATGTTTGCGTTCCCCAGAAAAACTTTGCGTTCACTCGTAAAATGTTTCCGTTCCCCTGAGAAACTTTGCGTTCACTCGTAAAATGTTTGCGTTCCCCAGAGAAACTTTGCATTCACTCGTAAAATGTTTGCGTTCCCCTGAGAAACTTTGCGTTCACTCGTAAAATGTTTCCGTTCCCCTGAGAAACTTTGCGTTCACTCGTAAAATGTTTGCGTTCCCCAGAGAAACTTTGCATTCACTCGTAAAATGTTTGCGTTCCCCTGAGAAACTTTGCGTTCACTCGTAAAATGTTTGCGTTCCCTTGAGAAACTTTGCGTTCACTCGTAAAATATTTGCGTTTCCCAGAGAAACTTTGCGTTCACTCGTAAAATGTTTGCGTTTTCCAGAGAAACTTTGCGTTCACTCGTAAAATGTTTGCGTTCCCCAGAGAAACTTTGCGTTTGATCTCAAAATGTTTGCGTTCCTCTGAGAAACTTTGTGCTCGCTCGCAAAATGTTTGCGTTTCCCAGAGAAACTTTGCGTTTGATCTCAAAATGTTTGCGTTCCTCTGAGAAACTTTGTGCTCGCTCGCAAAATGTTTGCGTTCCCCAGAGAAACTTTGCGTTCGCTCGCAAAATATTTGTTTCCCTGAGAAACTTTGCGTTCACTCGTAAAATGTTTGCATTCCCCAGAAAAACTTTGCGTTCGATCTCAAAATGTTTGCGTTCCCCAGAGAAACTTTGCGTTCACTCGTAAAATGTTTGCGTTCCCCAGAGAAACTTTGCGTTCACTCGTAAAATGTTTGCGTTCCCCAGAAAAACTTTGCGTTCGATCTCAAAATGTTTGCGTTCCCCAGAGAAACTTTGCGTTCGATCTCAAAATGTTTGAGTTCCCCCGAGAAACTTTGTGCTCGCTCGTAAAATGTTTGCGTTCCCCAGAGAAACTTTGCGTTCACTCGTAAAATGTTTGCGTTCCCCAGACAAACTTTGCATTCACTCGTAAAATGTTTGCATTCCCCAGAGAAACTTTGCATTCACTCGTCAAATGTTTGCATTCCCCAGAGAAACTTGCGTTCGATCTCAAAATGTTTGAGTTCCCCCGAGAAACTTTGTGCTCGCTTGCAAAATGTTTGCGTTCCCCAGAGAAACTTTGCGTTCACTTGTAAAATGTTTGCGTTCCCCAGAAAAACTTTGCCTTCGATCTCAAAATGTTTGCGTTCCCCAGATAAACTTTGCGTTCACTCGTAAAATGTTTCAGTTCCCCTGAGAAACTTTGCGTTCACTCGTAAAATGTTTGCGTTCCCCAGAGAAACTTTGCGTTCACTCGTAAAATGTTTGCGTTCCCCTGAGAAACTTTGCGTTCACTCGTAAAATGTTTGCGTTCCCCAGAGAAACTTTGCGTTCACTCACCAGAAAAACTTTGCGTTCGATCTCAAAATGTTTGCGTTCCCCAGAGAAACTTTGCGTTCGCATGCAAAATGTTTGAGTTCCCCCGAGAAACTTTGTTTTCGTTTGCAAAATGTTTGAGTTCCCCCGAGAAACATTGTTTTCGTTTGCAAAATGTTTGCGTTCCCCAGAGAAACTTTGCGTTCGCTCACAAAATGTTGGCGTTCCCCTGAGAAACTTTGTTTTCGTTTGCAAAATGTTGGCGTTCCCCAGAGAAACTTTGCGTTCGCTCGCAAAATGTTTGAGTTCCCCTGAGAAACTTTGTTTTCGTTTGCAAAATGTTGGCGTTCCCCTGAAAATTTTTGCGTTCGATCTCAAAATTTTTGCGTTCTCCAGAGAAACTTTGTGTTCACTCGTAAAATGTTTGCGTTCCTCTGAGAAACTTTGCGTTCACTCGTAAAATGTTTGCGTTCCCCAGAGAAACTTTGCGTTCACTCGTAAAATGTTTGCGTTCCCCAGAAAAATTTTGCGTTCAATCTCAAAATGTTTGCGTTCCCCAGAGAAACTTTGCGTTCACTCGTAAAATGTTTGCGTTCCCCAGAGAAACTTTGCGTTCACTCTCAAAATGTTTGCGTTCCCCAGAGAAACTTTGCGTTCACTCGTAAAATGTTTGCGTTCCTCTGAGAAACTTTGCGTTCACTCGTAAAATGTTGGCGTTCCCCCGAGAAACTTTGTGCTCGATCGTAAAATGTTTGTGTTCCCCTGAGAAACTTTGCATTCACTCGTAAAATGTTTGCGTTCCCTTGAGAAACTTTGCGTTCACTCGTAAAATATTTGCGTTTCCCAGAGAAACTTTGCGTTCACTCGTAAAATGTTTGCGTTTTCCAGAGAAACTTTGCGTTCACTCGTAAAATGTTTGCGTTCCCCAGAGAAACTTTGCGTTTGATCTCAAAATGTTTGCGTTCCTCTGAGAAACTTTGTGCTCGCTCGCAAAATGTTTGCGTTTCCCAGAGAAACTTTGCGTTCACTCTTAAAATGTTTGCGTTTTCCAGAGAAACTTTGCGTTCACTCGTAAAATGTTTGCGTTCCCCAGAGAAACTTTGCGTTTGATCTCAAAATGTTTGCGTTCCTCTGAGAAACTTTGTGCTCGCTCGCAAAATGTTTGCGTTCCCCAGAGAAACTTTGCGTTCGCTCGCAAAATATTTGTTTCCCTGAGAAACTTTGCGTTCACTCGTAAAATGTTTGCATTCCCCAGAAAAACTTTGCGTTCGATCTAAAAATGTTTGCGTTCCCCAGAGAAACTTTGCGTTCACTCGTAAAATGTTTGCGTTCCCCAGAGAAACTTTGCGTTCACTCGTAAAATGTTTGCGTTCCCCAGAAAAACTTTGCGTTCGCTCACAAAATGTTGGCGTTCCCCTGAGAAACTTTGTTTTCGTTTGCAAAATGTTGGCGTTCCCCAGAGAAACTTTGCGTTCGCTCGCAAAATGTTTGAGTTCCCCTGAGAAACTTTGTTTTCGTTTGCAAAATGTTGGCGTTCCCCTGAAAATTTTTGCGTTCGATCTCAAAATTTTTGCGTTCTCCAGAGAAACTTTGTGTTCACTCGTAAAATGTTTGCGTTCCTCTGAGAAACTTTGCGTTCACTCGTAAAATGTTTGCGTTCCCCAGAGAAACTTTGCGTTCACTCGTAAAATGTTTGCGTTCCCCAGAAAAATTTTGCGTTCAATCTCAAAATGTTTGCGTTCCCCAGAGAAACTTTGCGTTCACTCGTAAAATGTTTGCGTTCCCCAGAGAAACTTTGCGTTCACTCTCAAAATGTTTGCGTTCCCCAGAGAAACTTTGCGTTCACTCGTAAAATGTTTGCGTTCCTCTGAGAAACTTTGCGTTCACTCGTAAAATGTTGGCGTTCCCCCGAGAAACTTTGTGCTCGATCGTAAAATGTTTGTGTTCCCCTGAGAAACTTTGCATTCACTCGTAAAATGTTTGCGTTCCCTTGAGAAACTTTGCGTTCACTCGTAAAATATTTGCGTTTCCCAGAGAAACTTTGCGTTCACTCGTAAAATGTTTGCGTTTTCCAGAGAAACTTTGCGTTCACTCGTAAAATGTTTGCGTTCCCCAGAGAAACTTTGCGTTTGATCTCAAAATGTTTGCGTTCCTCTGAGAAACTTTGTGCTCGCTCGCAAAATGTTTGCGTTTCCCAGAGAAACTTTGCGTTCACTCTTAAAATGTTTGCGTTTTCCAGAGAAACTTTGCGTTCACTCGTAAAATGTTTGCGTTCCCCAGAGAAACTTTGCGTTTGATCTCAAAATGTTTGCGTTCCTCTGAGAAACTTTGTGCTCGCTCGCAAAATGTTTGCGTTCCCCAGAGAAACTTTGCGTTCGCTCGCAAAATATTTGTTTCCCTGAGAAACTTTGCGTTCACTCGTAAAATGTTTGCATTCCCCAGAAAAACTTTGCGTTCGATCTAAAAATGTTTGCGTTCCCCAGAGAAACTTTGCGTTCACTCGTAAAATGTTTGCGTTCCCCAGAGAAACTTTGCGTTCACTCGTAAAATGTTTGCGTTCCCCAGAAAAACTTTGCGTTCGATCTCAAAATGTTTGCGTTCCCCAGAGAAACTTTGCGTTCGATCTCAAAATGTTTGAGTTCCCCCGAGAAACTTTGTGCTCGCTCGTAAAATGTTTGCGTTCCCCAGAGAAACTTTGCGTTCACTCGTAAAATGTTTGCGTTCCCCAGACAAACTTTGCATTCACTCGTAAAATGTTTGCATTCCCCAGAGAAACTTTGCATTCACTCGTCAAATGTTTGCATTCCCCAGAGAAACTTGCGTTCGATCTCAAAATGTTTGAGTTCCCCCGAGAAACTTTGTGCTCGCTTGCAAAATGTTTGCGTTCCCCAGAGAAACTTTGCGTTCACTTGTAAAATGTTTGCGTTCCCCAGAAAAACTTTGCCTTCGATCTCAAAATGTTTGCGTTCCCCAGATAAACTTTGCGTTCACTCGTAAAATGTTTCAGTTCCCCTGAGAAACTTTGCGTTCACTCGTAAAATGTTTGCGTTCCCCAGAGAAACTTTGCGTTCACTCGTAAAATGTTTGCGTTCCCCTGAGAAACTTTGCGTTCACTCGTAAAATGTTTGCGTTCCCCAGAGAAACTTTGCGTTCACTCACCAGAAAAACTTTGCGTTCGATCTCAAAATGTTTGCGTTCCCCAGAGAAACTTTGCGTTCGCATGCAAAATGTTTGAGTTCCCCCGAGAAACTTTGTTTTCGTTTGCAAAATGTTTGAGTTCCCCCGAGAAACATTGTTTTCGTTTGCAAAATGTTTGCGTTCCCCAGAGAAACTTTGCGTTCGCTCACAAAATGTTGGCGTTCCCCTGAGAAACTTTGTTTTCGTTTGCAAAATGTTGGCGTTCCCCAGAGAAACTTTGCGTTCGCTCGCAAAATGTTTGAGTTCCCCTGAGAAACTTTGTTTTCGTTTGCAAAATGTTGGCGTTCCCCTGAAAATTTTTGCGTTCGATCTCAAAATTTTTGCGTTCTCCAGAGAAACTTTGTGTTCACTCGTAAAATGTTTGCGTTCCTCTGAGAAACTTTGCGTTCACTCGTAAAATGTTTGCGTTCCCCAGAGAAACTTTGCGTTCACTCGTAAAATGTTTGCGTTCCCCAGAAAAATTTTGCGTTCAATCTCAAAATGTTTGCGTTCCCCAGAGAAACTTTGCGTTCACTCGTAAAATGTTTGCGTTCCCCAGAGAAACTTTGCGTTCACTCTCAAAATGTTTGCGTTCCCCAGAGAAACTTTGCGTTCACTCGTAAAATGTTTGCGTTCCTCTGAGAAACTTTGCGTTCACTCGTAAAATGTTGGCGTTCCCCCGAGAAACTTTGTGCTCGATCGTAAAATGTTTGTGTTCCCCTGAGAAACTTTGCATTCACTCGTAAAATGTTTGCGTTCCCTTGAGAAACTTTGCGTTCACTCGTAAAATATTTGCGTTTCCCAGAGAAACTTTGCGTTCACTCGTAAAATGTTTGCGTTTTCCAGAGAAACTTTGCGTTCACTCGTAAAATGTTTGCGTTCCCCAGAGAAACTTTGCGTTTGATCTCAAAATGTTTGCGTTCCTCTGAGAAACTTTGTGCTCGCTCGCAAAATGTTTGCGTTTCCCAGAGAAACTTTGCGTTCACTCTTAAAATGTTTGCGTTTTCCAGAGAAACTTTGCGTTCACTCGTAAAATGTTTGCGTTCCCCAGAGAAACTTTGCGTTTGATCTCAAAATGTTTGCGTTCCTCTGAGAAACTTTGTGCTCGCTCGCAAAATGTTTGCGTTCCCCAGAGAAACTTTGCGTTCGCTCGCAAAATATTTGTTTCCCTGAGAAACTTTGCGTTCACTCGTAAAATGTTTGCATTCCCCAGAAAAACTTTGCGTTCGATCTAAAAATGTTTGCGTTCCCCAGAGAAACTTTGCGTTCACTCGTAAAATGTTTGCGTTCCCCAGAGAAACTTTGCGTTCACTCGTAAAATGTTTGCGTTCCCCAGAAAAACTTTGCGTTCGATCTCAAAATGTTTGCGTTCCCCAGAGAAACTTTGCGTTCGATCTCAAAATGTTTGAGTTCCCCCGAGAAACTTTGTGCTCGCTCGTAAAATGTTTGCGTTCCCCAGAGAAACTTTGCGTTCACTCGTAAAATGTTTGCGTTCCCCAGACAAACTTTGCATTCACTCGTAAAATGTTTGCATTCCCCAGAGAAACTTTGCATTCACTCGTCAAATGTTTGCATTCCCCAGAGAAACTTGCGTTCGATCTCAAAATGTTTGAGTTCCCCCGAGAAACTTTGTGCTCGCTTGCAAAATGTTTGCGTTCCCCAGAGAAACTTTGCGTTCACTTGTAAAATGTTTGCGTTCCCCAGAAAAACTTTGCCTTCGATCTCAAAATGTTTGCGTTCCCCAGATAAACTTTGCGTTCACTCGTAAAATGTTTCAGTTCCCCTGAGAAACTTTGCGTTCACTCGTAAAATGTTTGCGTTCCCCAGAGAAACTTTGCGTTCACTCGTAAAATGTTTGCGTTCCCCTGAGAAACTTTGCGTTCACTCGTAAAATGTTTGCGTTCCCCAGAGAAACTTTGCGTTCACTCACCAGAAAAACTTTGCGTTCGATCTCAAAATGTTTGCGTTCCCCAGAGAAACTTTGCGTTCGCATGCAAAATGTTTGAGTTCCCCCGAGAAACTTTGTTTTCGTTTGCAAAATGTTTGAGTTCCCCCGAGAAACATTGTTTTCGTTTGCAAAATGTTGGCGTTCCCCAGAGAAACTTTGCGTTCGCTCGCAAAATGTTTGAGTTCCCCTGAGAAACTTTGTTTTCGTTTGCAAAATGTTGGCGTTCCCCTGAAAATTTTTGCGTTCGATCTCAAAATTTTTGCGTTCTCCAGAGAAACTTTGTGTTCACTCGTAAAATGTTTGCGTTCCTCTGAGAAACTTTGCGTTCACTCGTAAAATGTTTGCGTTTCCCAGAGAAACTTTGCGTTCACTCGTAAAATGTTTGCGTTCCCCAGAAAAATTTTGCGTTCAATCTCAAAATGTTTGCGTTCCCCAGAGAAACTTTGCGTTCACTCGTAAAATGTTTGCGTTCCCCAGAGAAACTTTGCGTTCACTCTCAAAATGTTTGCGTTCCCCAGAGAAACTTTGCGTTCACTCGTAAAATGTTTGCGTTCCTCTGAGAAACTTTGCGTTCACTCGTAAAATGTTGGCGTTCCCCCGAGAAACTTTGTGCTCGATCGTAAAATGTTTGTGTTCCCCTGAGAAACTTTGCATTCACTCGTAAAATGTTTGCGTTCCCTTGAGAAACTTTGCGTTCACTCGTAAAATATTTGCGTTTCCCAGAGAAACTTTGCGTTCACTCGTAAAATGTTTGCGTTTTCCAGAGAAACTTTGCGTTCACTCGTAAAATGTTTGCGTTCCCCAGAGAAACTTTGCGTTTGATCTCAAAATGTTTGCGTTCCTCTGAGAAACTTTGTGCTCGCTCGCAAAATGTTTGCGTTTCCCAGAGAAACTTTGCGTTCACTCTTAAAATGTTTGCGTTTTCCAGAGAAACTTTGCGTTCACTCGTAAAATGTTTGCGTTCCCCAGAGAAACTTTGCGTTTGATCTCAAAATGTTTGCGTTCCTCTGAGAAACTTTGTGCTCGCTCGCAAAATGTTTGCGTTCCCCAGAGAAACTTTGCGTTCGCTCGCAAAATATTTGTTTCCCTGAGAAACTTTGCGTTCACTCGTAAAATGTTTGCATTCCCCAGAAAAACTTTGCGTTCGATCTCAAAATGTTTGCGTTCCCCAAAGAAACTTTGCGTTCACTCGTAAAATGTTTGCGTTCCCCAGAGAAACTTTGCGTTCACTCGTAAAATGTTTGCGTTCCCCAGAAAAACTTTGCGTTCGATCTCAAAATGTTTGCGTTCCCCAGAGAAACTTTGCGTTCGATCTCAAAATGTTTGAGTTCCCCCGAGAAACGTTGTGCTCGCTCGTAAAATGTTTGCGTTCCCCAGAGAAACTTTGCGTTCACTCGTAAAATGTTTGCGTTCCCCAGACAAACTTTGCATTCACTCGTAAAATGTTTGCATTCCCCAGAGAAACTTTGCATTCACTCGTCAAATGTTTGCATTCCCCAGAGAAACTTGCGTTCGATCTCAAAATGTTTGAGTTCCCCCGAGAAACTTTGTGCTCGCTTGCAAAATGTTTGCGTTCCCCAGAGAAACTTTGCGTTCACTTGTAAAATGTTTGCGTTCCCCAGAAAAACTTTGCCTTCGATCTCAAAATGTTTGCGTTCCCCAGATAAACTTTGCGTTCACTCGTAAAATGTTTCAGTTCCCCTGAGAAACTTTGCGTTCACTCGTAAAATGTTTGCGTTCCCCAGAGAAACTTTGCGTTCACTCGTAAAATGTTTGCGTTCCCCTGAGAAACTTTGCGTTCACTCGTAAAATGTTTGCGTTCCCCAGAGAAACTTTGCGTTCGCATGCAAAATGTTTGAGTTCCCCCGAGAAACTTTGTTTTCGTTTGCAAAATGTTTGAGTTCCCCCGAGAAACATTGTTTTCGTTTGCAAAATGTTTGCGTTCCCCAGAGAAACTTTGCGTTCGCTCACAAAATGTTGGCGTTCCCCTGAGAAACTTTGTTTTCGTTTGCAAAATGTTTGCGTTCCCCTGAGAAACTTTGTTTTCGTTTGCAAAATGTTGGCGTTCCCCTGAAAATTTTTGCGTTCGATCTCAAAATTTTTGCGTTCTCCAGAGAAACTTTGTGTTCACTCGTAAAATGTTTGCGTTCCCCAGAGAAACTTTGCGTTCACTCGTAAAATGTTTGCGTTCCCCAGAAAAATTTTGCGTTCAATCTCAAAATGTTTGCGTTCCCCAGAGAAACTTTGCGTTCACTCGTAAAATGTTTGCGTTCCCCAGAGAAACTTTGCGTTCACTCTCAAAATGTTTGCGTTCCCCAGAGAAACTTTGCGTTCACTCGTAAAATGTTTGCGTTCCTCTGAGAAACTTTGCGTTCACTCGTAAAATGTTGGCGTTCCCCCGAGAAACTTTGTGCTCGATCGTAAAATGTTTGTGTTCCCCTGAGAAACTTTGCATTCACTCGTAAAATGTTTGCGTTCCCTTGAGAAACTTTGCGTTCACTCGTAAAATATTTGCGTTTCCCAGAGAAACTTTGCGTTCACTCGTAAAATGTTTGCGTTTTCCAGAGAAACTTTGCGTTCACTCGTAAAATGTTTGCGTTCCCCAGAGAAACTTTGCGTTTGATCTCAAAATGTTTGCGTTCCTCTGAGAAACTTTGTGCTCGCTCGCAAAATGTTTGCGTTTCCCAGAGAAACTTTGCGTTCACTCTTAAAATGTTTGCGTTTTCCAGAGAAACTTTGCGTTCACTCGTAAAATGTTTGCGTTCCCCAGAGAAACTTTGCGTTTGATCTCAAAATGTTTGCGTTCCTCTGAGAAACTTTGTGCTCGCTCGCAAAATTTTTGCGTTCCCCAGAGAAACTTTGCGTTCGCTCGCAAAATATTTGTTTCCCTGAGAAACTTTGCGTTCACTCGTAAAATGTTTGCATTCCCCAGAAAAACTTTGCGTTCGATCTCAAAATGTTTGCGTTCCCCAGAGAAACTTTGCGTTCACTCGTAAAATGTTTGCGTTTCCCAGAGAAACTTTGCGTTCACTCGTAAAATGTTTGCGTTCCCCAGAAAAACTTTGCGTTCGATCTCAAAATGTTTGCGTTCCCCAGAGAAACTTTGCGTTCGATCTCAAAATGTTTGAGTTCCCCCGAGAAACTTTGTGCTCGCTCGTAAAATGTTTGCGTTCCCCAGAGAAACTTTGCGTTCACTCGTAAAATGTTTGCGTTCCCCAGACAAACTTTGCATTCACTCGTAAAATGTTTGCATTCCCCAGAGAAACTTTGCATTCACTCGTCAAATGTTTGCATTCCCCAGAGAAACTTGCGTTCGATCTCAAAATGTTTGAGTTCCCCCGAGAAACTTTGTGCTCGCTTGCAAAATGTTTGCGTTCCCCAGAGAAACTTTGCGTTCACTTGTAAAATGTTTGCGTTCCCCAGAAAAACTTTGCCTTCGATCTCAAAATGTTTGCGTTCCCCAGATAAACTTTGCGTTCACTCGTAAAATGTTTCAGTTCCCCTGAGAAACTTTGCGTTCACTCGTAAAATGTTTGCGTTCCCCAGAGAAACTTTGCGTTCACTCGTAAAATGTTTGCGTTCCCCTGAGAAACTTTGTTCACTCGTAAAATGTTTGCGTTCCCCAGAGAAACTTTGCGTTCACTCACCAGAAAAACTTTGCGTTCGATCTCAAAATGTTTGCGTTCCCCAGAGAAACTTTGCATTCACTCGTAAAATGTTTCCGTTCCCCTGAGAAACTTTGCGTTCACTCATAAAATGTTTGCGTTCCCCAGAGAAACTTTGCGTTCACTCGTAAAATGTTTGCGTTCCCCTGAGAAACTTTGCGTTCACTCGTAAAATGTTTGCGTTCCCTAGAGAAACTTTGCGTTCACTCTTAAAATGTTTGCGTTCCCCAGAGAAACTTTGCGTTCACTCGTAAAATGTTTGCGTTCCCTTGAGAAACTTTGCGTTCACTCGTAAAATGTTTGCGTTCCCCAGAGAAACTTTGCGTTCACTCGTAAAATGTTTGCGTTCCCCAGAGAAACTTTGCGTTCACTCGTAAAATGTTTGCGTTCCTCAGAGAAACTTTGCGTTCACTCGCAAAATGTTTGCGTTCCCCAGAGAAACTTTGCGTTCACTCGTAAAATGTTTGCGTTCCCCTGAGAAACTTTGCGTTCACTCTTAAAATGTTTGCGTTCCCCAGAAAAACTTTACGTTCACTCGTAAAATGTTTGCGTTTCCCAGAGAAACTTTGCGTTCACTCTTAAAATGTTTGCGTTCCCCTGAGAAACTTTGCGTTCACTCTTAAAATGTTTGCGTTCCCCAGAGAAACTTTGCGTTCACTCGTAAAATGTTTCCGTTCCCCTGAGAAACTTTGCGTTCACTCGTAAAATATTTGCGTTTCCCAGAGAAACTTTGCGTTCACTCGTAAAATGTTTGCGTTTTCCAGAGAAACTTTGCGTTCACTCGTAAAATGTTTGCGTTCCCCAGAGAAACTTTGCGTTTGATCTCAAAATGTTTGCGTTCCTCTGAGAAACTTTGTGCTCGCTCGCAAAATGTTTGCGTTTCCCAGAGAAACTTTGCGTTCACTCTTAAAATGTTTGCGTTTTCCAGAGAAACTTTGCGTTCACTCGTAAAATGTTTGCGTTCCCCAGAGAAACTTTGCGTTTGATCTCAAAATGTTTGCGTTCCTCTGAGAAACTTTGTGCTCGCTCGCAAAATTTTTGCGTTCCCCAGAGAAACTTTGCGTTCGCTCGCAAAATATTTGTTTCCCTGAGAAACTTTGCGTTCACTCGTAAAATGTTTGCATTCCCCAGAAAAACTTTGCGTTCGATCTCAAAATGTTTGCGTTCCCCAGAGAAACTTTGCGTTCACTCGTAAAATGTTTGCGTTTCCCAGAGAAACTTTGCGTTCACTCGTAAAATGTTTGCGTTCCCCAGAAAAACTTTGCGTTCGATCTCAAAATGTTTGCGTTCCCCAGAGAAACTTTGCGTTCGATCTCAAAATGTTTGAGTTCCCCCGAGAAACTTTGTGCTCGCTCGTAAAATGTTTGCGTTCCCCAGAGAAACTTTGCGTTCACTCGTAAAATGTTTGCGTTCCCCAGACAAACTTTGCATTCACTCGTAAAATGTTTGCATTACCCAGAGAAACTTTGCATTCACTCGTCAAATGTTTGCATTCCCCAGAGAAACTTGCGTTCGATCTCAAAATGTTTGAGTTCCCCCGAGAAACTTTGTGCTCGCTTGCAAAATGTTTGCGTTCCCCAGAGAAACTTTGCGTTCACTTGTAAAATGTTTGCGTTCCCCAGAAAAACTTTGCCTTCGATCTCAAAATGTTTGCGTTCCCCAGATAAACTTTGCGTTCACTCGTAAAATGTTTCAGTTCCCCTGAGAAACTTTGCGTTCACTCGTAAAATGTTTGCGTTCCCCAGAGAAACTTTGCGTTCACTCGTAAAATGTTTGCGTTCCCCTGAGAAACTTTGTTCACTCGTAAAATGTTTGCGTTCCCCAGAGAAACTTTGCGTTCACTCACCAGAAAAACTTTGCGTTCGATCTCAAAATGTTTGCGTTCCCCAGAGAAACTTTGCATTCACTCGTAAAATGTTTCCGTTCCCCTGAGAAACTTTGCGTTCACTCATAAAATGTTTGCGTTCCCCAGAGAAACTTTGCGTTCACTCGTAAAATGTTTGCGTTCCCCTGAGAAACTTTGCGTTCACTCGTAAAATGTTTGCGTTCCCTAGAGAAACTTTGCGTTCACTCTTAAAATGTTTGCGTTCCCCAGAGAAACTTTGCGTTCACTCGTAAAATGTTTGCGTTCCCTTGAGAAACTTTGCGTTCACTCGTAAAATGTTTGCGTTCCCCAGAGAAACTTTGCGTTCACTCGTAAAATGTTTGCGTTCCCCAGAGAAACTTTGCGTTCACTCGTAAAATGTTTGCGTTCCTCAGAGAAACTTTGCGTTCACTCGCAAAATGTTTGCGTTCCCCAGAGAAACTTTGCGTTCACTCGTAAAATGTTTGCGTTCCCCTGAGAAACTTTGCGTTCACTCTTAAAATGTTTGCGTTCCCCAGAAAAACTTTACGTTCACTCGTAAAATGTTTGCGTTTCCCAGAGAAACTTTGCGTTCACTCTTAAAATGTTTGCGTTCCCCTGAGAAACTTTGCGTTCACTCTTAAAATGTTTGCGTTCCCCAGAGAAACTTTGCGTTCACTCGTAAAATGTTTCCGTTCCCCTGAGAAACTTTGCGTTCACTCGTAAAATGTTTGCGTTCCCCAGAGAAACTTTGCGTTCACTCGTAAAATGTTTGCGTTCCCTAGAGAAACTTTGCGTTCACTCGTAAAATGTTTGCGTTCCCCAGAGAAACTTTGCGTTCACTCACCAGAAAAACGTTGCGTTCGATCTCAAAATGTTTGCGTTCCCCAGAGAAACTTTGCATTCACTCGTAAAATGTTTCCGTTCCCCTGAGAAACTTTCCGTTCACTCATAAAATGTTTGCGTTCCCCAGAGAAACTTTGTGCTCGCTCGCAAAATGTTTGCGTTCCCCAGAGAAACTTTGCGTTCGCTCGCAAAATATTTGTTTCCCTGAGAAACTTTGCGTTCACTCGTAAAATGTTTGCATTCCCCAGAAAAACTTTGCGTTCGATCTCAAAATGTTTGCGTTCCCCAGAGAAACTTTGCGTTCACTCGCAAAATGTTTGTGTTCCCCAGAGAAACTTTGCGTTCACTCGTAAAATGTTTGCGTTCCCCTGAGAAACTTTGCGTTCACTCTTAAAATGTTTGCATTCCCCAGAAAAACTTTGCGTTCGATCTCAAAATGTTTGCGTTCCCCAGAGAAACTTTGCGTTCACTCGTAAAATGTTTGCGTTTCCCAGAGAAACTTTGCGTTCACTCGTAAAATGTTTGCGTTCCCCAGAAAAACTTTGCGTTCGATCTCAAAATGTTTGCGTTCCCCAGAGAAACTTTGCGTTCGATCTCAAAATGTTTGAGTTCCCCCGAGAAACTTTGTGCTCGCTCGTAAAATGTTTGCGTTCCCCAGAGAAACTTTGCGTTCACTCGTAAAATGTTTGCGTTCCCCAGACAAACTTTGCATTCACTCGTAAAATGTTTGCATTCCCCAGAGAAACTTTGCATTCACTCGTCAAATGTTTGCATTCCCCAGAGAAACTTGCGTTCGATCTCAAAATGTTTGAGTTCCCCCGAGAAACTTTGTGCTCGCTTGCAAAATGTTTGCGTTCCCCAGAGAAACTTTGCGTTCACTTGTAAAATGTTTGCGTTCCCCAGAAAAACTTTGCCTTCGATCTCAAAATGTTTGCGTTCCCCAGATAAACTTTGCGTTCACTCGTAAAATGTTTCAGTTCCCCTGAGAAACTTTGCGTTCACTCGTAAAATGTTTGCGTTCCCCAGAGAAACTTTGCGTTCACTCGTAAAATGTTTGCGTTCCCCTGAGAAACTTTGTTCACTCGTAAAATGTTTGCGTTCCCCAGAGAAACTTTGCGTTCACTCACCAGAAAAACTTTGCGTTCGATCTCAAAATGTTTGCGTTCCCCAGAGAAACTTTGCATTCACTCGTAAAATGTTTCCGTTCCCCTGAGAAACTTTGCGTTCACTCATAAAATGTTTGCGTTCCCCAGAGAAACTTTGCGTTCACTCGTAAAATGTTTGCGTTCCCCTGAGAAACTTTGCGTTCACTCGTAAAATGTTTGCGTTCCCTAGAGAAACTTTGCGTTCACTCTTAAAATGTTTGCGTTCCCCAGAGAAACTTTGCGTTCACTCGTAAAATGTTTGCGTTCCCTTGAGAAACTTTGCGTTCACTCGTAAAATGTTTGCGTTCCCCAGAGAAACTTTGCGTTCACTCGTAAAATGTTTGCGTTCCCCAGAGAAACTTTGCGTTCACTCGTAAAATGTTTGCGTTCCTCAGAGAAACTTTGCGTTCACTCGCAAAATGTTTGCGTTCCCCAGAGAAACTTTGCGTTCACTCGTAAAATGTTTGCGTTCCCCTGAGAAACTTTGCGTTCACTCTTAAAATGTTTGCGTTCCCCAGAAAAACTTTACGTTCACTCGTAAAATGTTTGCGTTTCCCAGAGAAACTTTGCGTTCACTCTTAAAATGTTTGCGTTCCCCTGAGAAACTTTGCGTTCACTCTTAAAATGTTTGCGTTCCCCAGAGAAACTTTGCGTTCACTCGTAAAATGTTTCCGTTCCCCTGAGAAACTTTGCGTTCACTCGTAAAATATTTGCGTTTCCCAGAGAAACTTTGCGTTCACTCGTAAAATGTTTGCGTTTTCCAGAGAAACTTTGCGTTCACTCGTAAAATGTTTGCGTTCCCCAGAGAAACTTTGCGTTTGATCTCAAAATGTTTGCGTTCCTCTGAGAAACTTTGTGCTCGCTCGCAAAATGTTTGCGTTTCCCAGAGAAACTTTGCGTTCACTCTTAAAATGTTTGCGTTTTCCAGAGAAACTTTGCGTTCACTCGTAAAATGTTTGCGTTCCCCAGAGAAACTTTGCGTTTGATCTCAAAATGTTTGCGTTCCTCTGAGAAACTTTGTGCTCGCTCGCAAAATTTTTGCGTTCCCCAGAGAAACTTTGCGTTCGCTCGCAAAATATTTGTTTCCCTGAGAAACTTTGCGTTCACTCGTAAAATGTTTGCATTCCCCAGAAAAACTTTGCGTTCGATCTCAAAATGTTTGCGTTCCCCAGAGAAACTTTGCGTTCACTCGTAAAATGTTTGCGTTTCCCAGAGAAACTTTGCGTTCACTCGTAAAATGTTTGCGTTCCCCAGAAAAACTTTGCGTTCGATCTCAAAATGTTTGCGTTCCCCAGAGAAACTTTGCGTTCGATCTCAAAATGTTTGAGTTCCCCCGAGAAACTTTGTGCTCGCTCGTAAAATGTTTGCGTTCCCCAGAGAAACTTTGCGTTCACTCGTAAAATGTTTGCGTTCCCCAGACAAACTTTGCATTCACTCGTAAAATGTTTGCATTCCCCAGAGAAACTTTGCATTCACTCGTCAAATGTTTGCATTCCCCAGAGAAACTTGCGTTCGATCTCAAAATGTTTGAGTTCCCCCGAGAAACTTTGTGCTCGCTTGCAAAATGTTTGCGTTCCCCAGAGAAACTTTGCGTTCACTTGTAAAATGTTTGCGTTCCCCAGAAAAACTTTGCCTTCGATCTCAAAATGTTTGCGTTCCCCAGATAAACTTTGCGTTCACTCGTAAAATGTTTCAGTTCCCCTGAGAAACTTTGCGTTCACTCGTAAAATGTTTGCGTTCCCCAGAGAAACTTTGCGTTCACTCGTAAAATGTTTGCGTTCCCCTGAGAAACTTTGTTCACTCGTAAAATGTTTGCGTTCCCCAGAGAAACTTTGCGTTCACTCACCAGAAAAACTTTGCGTTCGATCTCAAAATGTTTGCGTTCCCCAGAGAAACTTTGCATTCACTCGTAAAATGTTTCCGTTCCCCTGAGAAACTTTGCGTTCACTCATAAAATGTTTGCGTTCCCCAGAGAAACTTTGCGTTCACTCGTAAAATGTTTGCGTTCCCCTGAGAAACTTTGCGTTCACTCGTAAAATGTTTGCGTTCCCTAGAGAAACTTTGCGTTCACTCTTAAAATGTTTGCGTTCCCCAGAGAAACTTTGCGTTCACTCGTAAAATGTTTGCGTTCCCTTGAGAAACTTTGCGTTCACTCGTAAAATGTTTGCGTTCCCCAGAGAAACTTTGCGTTCACTCGTAAAATGTTTGCGTTCCCCAGAGAAACTTTGCGTTCACTCGTAAAATGTTTGCGTTCCTCAGAGAAACTTTGCGTTCACTCGCAAAATGTTTGCGTTCCCCAGAGAAACTTTGCGTTCACTCGTAAAATGTTTGCGTTCCCCTGAGAAACTTTGCGTTCACTCTTAAAATGTTTGCGTTCCCCAGAAAAACTTTACGTTCACTCGTAAAATGTTTGCGTTTCCCAGAGAAACTTTGCGTTCACTCTTAAAATGTTTGCGTTCCCCTGAGAAACTTTGCGTTCACTCTTAAAATGTTTGCGTTCCCCAGAGAAACTTTGCGTTCACTCGTAAAATGTTTCCGTTCCCCTGAGAAACTTTGCGTTCACTCGTAAAATGTTTGCGTTCCCCAGAGAAACTTTGCGTTCACTCGTAAAATGTTTGCGTTCCCTAGAGAAACTTTGCGTTCACTCGTAAAATGTTTGCGTTCCCCAGAGAAACTTTGCGTTCACTCACCAGAAAAACGTTGCGTTCGATCTCAAAATGTTTGCGTTCCCCAGAGAAACTTTGCATTCACTCGTAAAATGTTTCCGTTCCCCTGAGAAACTTTCCGTTCACTCATAAAATGTTTGCGTTCCCCAGAGAAACTTTGTGCTCGCTCGCAAAATGTTTGCGTTCCCCAGAGAAACTTTGCGTTCGCTCGCAAAATATTTGTTTCCCTGAGAAACTTTGCGTTCACTCGTAAAATGTTTGCATTCCCCAGAAAAACTTTGCGTTCGATCTCAAAATGTTTGCGTTCCCCAGAGAAACTTTGCGTTCACTCGCAAAATGTTTGTGTTCCCCAGAGAAACTTTGCGTTCACTCGTAAAATGTTTGCGTTCCCCTGAGAAACTTTGCGTTTGATCTCAAAATGTTTGCGTTCCTCTGAGAAACTTTGTGCTCGCTCGCAAAATTTTTGCGTTCCCCAGAGAAACTTTGCGTTCGCTCGCAAAATATTTGTTTCCCTGAGAAACTTTGCGTTCACTCGTAAAATGTTTGCATTCCCCAGAAAAACTTTGCGTTCGATCTCAAAATGTTTGCGTTCCCCAGAGAAACTTTGCGTTCACTCGTAAAATGTTTGCGTTTCCCAGAGAAACTTTGCGTTCACTCGTAAAATGTTTGCGTTCCCCAGAAAAACTTTGCGTTCGATCTCAAAATGTTTGCGTTCCCCAGAGAAACTTTGCGTTCGATCTCAAAATGTTTGAGTTCCCCCGAGAAACTTTGTGCTCGCTCGTAAAATGTTTGCGTTCCCCAGAGAAACTTTGCGTTCACTCGTAAAATGTTTGCGTTCCCCAGACAAACTTTGCATTCACTCGTAAAATGTTTGCATTCCCCAGAGAAACTTTGCATTCACTCGTCAAATGTTTGCATTCCCCAGAGAAACTTGCGTTCGATCTCAAAATGTTTGAGTTCCCCCGAGAAACTTTGTGCTCGCTTGCAAAATGTTTGCGTTCCCCAGAGAAACTTTGCGTTCACTTGTAAAATGTTTGCGTTCCCCAGAAAAACTTTGCCTTCGATCTCAAAATGTTTGCGTTCCCCAGATAAACTTTGCGTTCACTCGTAAAATGTTTCAGTTCCCCTGAGAAACTTTGCGTTCACTCGTAAAATGTTTGCGTTCCCCAGAGAAACTTTGCGTTCACTCGTAAAATGTTTGCGTTCCCCTGAGAAACTTTGTTCACTCGTAAAATGTTTGCGTTCCCCAGAGAAACTTTGCGTTCACTCACCAGAAAAACTTTGCGTTCGATCTCAAAATGTTTGCGTTCCCCAGAGAAACTTTGCATTCACTCGTAAAATGTTTCCGTTCCCCTGAGAAACTTTGCGTTCACTCATAAAATGTTTGCGTTCCCCAGAGAAACTTTGCGTTCACTCGTAAAATGTTTGCGTTCCCCTGAGAAACTTTGCGTTCACTCGTAAAATGTTTGCGTTCCCTAGAGAAACTTTGCGTTCACTCTTAAAATGTTTGCGTTCCCCAGAGAAACTTTGCGTTCACTCGTAAAATGTTTGCGTTCCCTTGAGAAACTTTGCGTTCACTCGTAAAATGTTTGCGTTCCCCAGAGAAACTTTGCGTTCACTCGTAAAATGTTTGCGTTCCCCAGAGAAACTTTGCGTTCACTCGTAAAATGTTTGCGTTCCTCAGAGAAACTTTGCGTTCACTCGCAAAATGTTTGCGTTCCCCAGAGAAACTTTGCGTTCACTCGTAAAATGTTTGCGTTCCCCTGAGAAACTTTGCGTTCACTCTTAAAATGTTTGCGTTCCCCAGAAAAACTTTACGTTCACTCGTAAAATGTTTGCGTTTCCCAGAGAAACTTTGCGTTCACTCTTAAAATGTTTGCGTTCCCCTGAGAAACTTTGCGTTCACTCTTAAAATGTTTGCGTTCCCCAGAGAAACTTTGCGTTCACTCGTAAAATGTTTCCGTTCCCCTGAGAAACTTTGCGTTCACTCGTAAAATGTTTGCGTTCCCCAGAGAAACTTTGCGTTCACTCGTAAAATGTTTGCGTTCCCTAGAGAAACTTTGCGTTCACTCGTAAAATGTTTGCGTTCCCCAGAGAAACTTTGCGTTCACTCACCAGAAAAACGTTGCGTTCGATCTCAAAATGTTTGCGTTCCCCAGAGAAACTTTGCATTCACTCGTAAAATGTTTCCGTTCCCCTGAGAAACTTTCCGTTCACTCATAAAATGTTTGCGTTCCCCAGAGAAACTTTGTGCTCGCTCGCAAAATGTTTGCGTTCCCCAGAGAAACTTTGCGTTCGCTCGCAAAATATTTGTTTCCCTGAGAAACTTTGCGTTCACTCGTAAAATGTTTGCATTCCCCAGAAAAACTTTGCGTTCGATCTCAAAATGTTTGCGTTCCCCAGAGAAACTTTGCGTTCACTCGCAAAATGTTTGTGTTCCCCAGAGAAACTTTGCGTTCACTCGTAAAATGTTTGCGTTCCCCTGAGAAACTTTGCGTTCACTCTTAAAATGTTTGCGTTCCCCAGAGAAACTTTACGTTCACTCGTAAAATGTTTGCGTTTCCCAGAGAAACTTTGCGTTCACTCTTAAAATGTTTGCGTTCCCCTGAGAAACTTTGCGTTCACTCTTAAAATGTTTGCGTTTTCCAGAGAAACTTTGCGTTCACTCGTAAAATGTTTGCGTTCCCCTGAGAAACTTTGCGTTCACTCTTAAAATGTTTGTGTTCCCTAGAGAAACTTTACGTTCACTCGTAAAATGTTTGCGTTCCCCAGAGAAACTTTGCGTTCACTCGCAAAATGTTTGCGCTCCCCAGAGAAACTTTGCGTTCACTCGCAAAATGTTTGCGTTCCCCAGAGAAACTTTGCGTTCACTCGTAAAATGTTTGCGTTCCCCTGAGAAACTTTGCGTTCGCTCGCAAAATATTTGTTTCCCTGAGAAACTTTGCGTTCACTCGTAAAATGTTTGCATTCCCCAGAGAAACTTTGCGTTCGATCTCAAAATGTTTGCGTTCCCCAGAAAAACTTTGCGTTCGATCTCAAAATGTTTGCGTTCCCCAGAGAAACTTTGCGTTCGATCTCAAAATGTTTGAGTTCCCCCGAGAAACTTTGTGCTCGCTCGTAAAATGTTTGCGTTCCCCAGAGAAACTTTGCGTTCACTCGTAAAATGTTTGCGTTCCCCAGAGAAACTTTGCATTCACTCGTAAAATGTTTGCATTCCCCAGAGAAACTTTGCATTCACTCGTCAAATGTTTGCATTCCCCAGAGAAACTTGCGTTCGATCTCAAAATGTTTGAGTTCCCCCGAGAAACTTTGTGCTCGCTTGCAAAATGTTTGCGTTCCCCAGAAAAACTTTGCGTTCGATCTCAAAATGTTTGCGTTCCCCAGAGAAACTTTGCGTTCACTCGTAAAATGTTTCCGTTCCCCTGAGAAACTTTGCGTTCACTCGTAAAATGTTTGCGTTCCCCAGAGAAACTTTGCGTTCACTCGTAAAATGTTTGCGTTCCCTAGAGAAACTTTGCGTTCACTCGTAAAATGTTTGCGTTCCCCAGAGAAACTTTGCGTTCACTCACCAGAAAAACGTTACGTTCGATCTCAAAATGTTTGCGTTCCCCAGAGAAACTTTGCATTCACTCGTAAAATGTTTCCGTTCCCCTGAGAAACTTTCCGTACACTCATAAAATGTTTGCGTTCCCCAGAGAAACTTTGCGTTCACTCGTAAAATGTTTGCGTTCCCTAGAGAAACTTTGCGTTCACTCGTAAAATGTTTGCGTTCCCCAGAGAAACTTTGCGTTCACTCGTAAAATGTTTGAGTTCCCCAGAGAAACTTTGCGTTCACTCTTAAAATGTTTGCGTTCCCCAGAGAAACTTTGCGTTCACTCGCAAAATGTTTGCGTTCCCTAGAGAAACTTTGCGTTCACTCGTAAATTGTTTGCGTTCCCCTGAGAAACTTTGCGTTCACTCGTAAAATGTTTGCGTTCCCCAGAGAAACTTTGCGTTCACTCTTAAAATGTTTGCGTTCCCCAGAGAAACTTTGCGTTCACTCGCAAAATGTTTGCGTTCCCCAGAGAAACTTTGCGTTCACTCGTAAAATGTTTGCGTTCCCCTGAGAAACTTTGCGTTCACTCGTAAAATGTTTGCGTTCCCCAGAGAAACTTTGCGTTCACTCTTAAAATGTTTGCGTTCCCCAGAGAAACTTTATGTTCACTCGTAAAATGTTTGCGTTCCCCAGAGAAACTTTGCGTTCACTCGCAAAATGTTTGCGTTCCCCAGAGAAACTTTGCGTTCACTCGTAAAATGTTTGCGTTCCCCAGAGAAACTTTGCGTTCACTCTTAAAATGTTTGCGTTCCCCAGAGAAACTTTACGTTCACTCGTAAAATGTTTGCGTTCCCCAGAGAAACTTTGCGCAGAAAAACTTTGCGTTCGATCTCAAAATGTTTGCGTTCCCCAGAGAAACTTTGCATTCACTCGTAAAATGTTTCCGTTCCCCTGAGAAACTTTGCGTTCACTCATAAAATGTTTGCGTTCCCCAGAGAAACTTTGCGTTCACTCGTAAAATGTTTGCGTTCCCCTGAGAAACTTTGCGTTCACTCGTAAAATGTTTGCGTTCCCTAGAGAAACTTTGCGTTCACTCTTAAAATGTTTGCGTTCCCCAGAGAAACTTTGCGTTCACTCGTAAAATGTTTGCGTTCCCTTGAGAAACTTTGCGTTCACTCGTAAAATGTTTGCGTTCCCCAGAGAAACTTTGCGTTCACTCACCAGAAAAACGTTGCGTTCACTCGTAAATTGTTTGCGTTCCCCTGAGAAACTTTGCGTTCACTCGTTAAATGTTTGCGTTCCCCAGAGAAACTTTGCGTTCACTCTTAAAATGTTTGCGTTCCCCAGAGAAACTTTGCGTTCACTCGCAAAATGTTTGCGTTCCCCAGAGAAACTTTGCGTTCACTCGTAAAATGTTTGCGTTCCCCTGAGAAACTTTGCGTTCACTCGTAAAATGTTTGCGTTCCCCAGAGAAACTTTGCGTTCACTCGTAAAATGTTTGCGTTCCCCAGAGAAACTTTGCGTTCACTCGTAAAATGTTTGCGTTCCCCAGAGAAACTTTGCGTTCACTCTTAAAATTTTTGCGTTCCCCAGAGAAACTTTAAGTTCACTCGTAAAATGTTTGCGTTCCCCAGAGAAACTTTGCGCAGAAAAACGTTGCGTTCGATCTCAAAATGTTTGCGTTCCCCAGAGAAACTTTGCGTTCACTCGTTAAATGTTTGCGTTCCCCAGAGAAACTTTGCGTTCACTCTTAAAATGTTTGCGTTCCCCAGAGAAACTTTGCGTTCACTCATAAAATGTTTGCGTTCCCTAGAGAAACTTTGCGTTCACTCTTAAAATGTTTGCGTTCCCCAGAGAAACTTTGCGTTCACTCGTAAAATGTTTGCGTTCCCTTGAGAAACTTTGCGTTCACTCGTAAAACGTTTGCGTTCCCCAGAGAAACTTTGCGTTCACTCACCAGAAAAACGTTGCGTTCGATCTCAAAATGTTTGCGTTCCCCAGAGAAACTTTGCATTCACTCGTAAAATGTTTCCGTTCCCCTGAGAAACTTTCCGTTCACTCATAAAATGTTTGCGTTCCCCAGAGAAACTTTGCGTTCACTCGTAAAATGTTTGCGTTCCCTAGAGAAACTTTGCGTTCACTCGTAAAATGTTTGCGTTCCCCAGAGAAACTTTGCGTTCACTCGTAAAATGTTTGCGTTCCCCTGAGAAACTTTGCGTTCACTGGTAAAATGTTTGCGTTCCCCAGAGAAACTTTGCGTTCACTCGTAAAATGTTTGCGTTTCCCAGAGAAACTTTGCGTTCACTCGTAAAATGTTTGCATTCCCCAGAGAAACTTTGCGTTCACTCGCAAAATGTTTGCGTTTTCCAGAGAAACTTTGCGTTTCTTTTGTAAAATGTTTGCGTTCCCCTGAGAAACTTTGCGTTCACTCTTAAAATGTTTGCGTTCCCCAGAGAAACTTTACGTTCACTCGTAAAATGTTTGCGTTCCCCAGAGAAACTTTGCGTTCTCTCTTAAAATGTTTGCGTTCCCCTGAGAAACTTTGCGTTCACTCGTAAAATGTTTGCGTTCCCCTGAGAAACTTTGCGTTCACTCTTAAAATGTTTGTGTTCCCTAGAGAAACTTTACGTTCACTCTTAAAATGTTTGCGTTCCCCAGAGAAACTTTGCGTTCACTCTTAAAATGTTTGTGTTCCCTAGAGAAACTTTGCGTTCACTCTTAAAATGTTTGCGTTCCCCAGAGAAACTTTACGTTCACTCGTAAAATGTTTGCGTTCCCCAGAGAAACTTTGCGTTCTCTCTTAAAATGTTTGCGTTCCCCTGAGAAACTTTGCGTTCACTCGTAAAATGTTTGCGTTCCCCTGAGAAACTTTGCGTTCACTCTTAAAATGTTTGCGTTCCCCAGAGAAACTTTACGTTCACTCGTAAAATGTTTGCGTTCCCCAGAGAAACTTTGCGTTCTCTCTTAAAATGTTTGCGTTCCCCAGAGAAACTTTGCGTTCACTCGTAAAATGTTTGAGTTCCCCAGAGAAACTTTGCGTTCACTCTTAAAATGTTTGCGTTCCCCAGAGAAACTTTGCGTTCACTCGCAAAATGTTTGCGTTCCCTAGAGAAACTTTGCGTTCACTCGTAAATTGTTTGCGTTCCCCTGAGAAACTTTGCGTTCACTCGTAAAATGTTTGCGTTCCCCAGAGAAACTTTGCGTTCACTCTTAAAATGTTTGCGTTCCCCAGAGAAACTTTGCGTTCACTCGCAAAATGTTTGCGTTCCCCAGAGAATCTTTGCGTTCACTCGTAAAATGTTTGCGTTCCCCTGAGAAACTTTGCGTTCACTCGTAAAATGTTTGCGTTCCCCAGAGAAACTTTGCGTTCACTCTTAAAATGTTTGCGTTCCCCAGAGAAACTTTATGTTCACTCGTAAAATGTTTGCGTTCCCCAGAGAAACTTTGCGTTCACTCGCAAAATGTTTGCGTTCCCCAGAGAAACTTTGCGTTCACTCGTAAAATGTTTGCGTTCCCCAGAGAAACTTTGCGTTCACTCTTAAAATGTTTGCGTTCCCCAGAGAAACTTTACGTTCACTCGTAAAATGTTTGCGTTCCCCAGAGAAACTTTGCGCAGAAAAACTTTGCGTTCGATCTCAAAATGTTTGCGTTCCCCAGAGAAACTTTGCATTCACTCGTAAAATGTTTCCGTTCCCCTGAGAAACTTTGCTTTCACTCATAAAATGTTTGCGTTCCCCAGAGAAACTTTGCGTTCACTCGTAAAATGTTTGCGTTCCCCTGAGAAACTTTGCGTTCACTCGTAAAATGTTTGCGTTCCCTAGAGAAACTTTGCGTTCACTCTTAAAATGTTTGCGTTCCCCAGAAAAACTTTGCGTTCACTCGTAAAATGTTTGCGTTCCCTTGAGAAACTTTGCGTTCACTCGTAAAATGTTTGCGTTCCCCAGAGAAACTTTGCGTTCACTCACCAGAAAAACGTTGCGTTCGATCTCAAAATGTTTGCGTTCCCCAGAGAAACTTTGCATTCACTCGTAAAATGTTTCCGTTCCCCTGAGAAACTTTCCGTTCACTCATAAAATGTTTGCGTTCCCCAGAGAAACTTTGCGTTCACTCGTAAAATGTTTGCGTTCCCTAGAGAAACTTTGCGTTCACTCGTAAAATGTTTGCGTTCCCCAGAGAAACTTTGCGTTCACTCGTAAAATGTTTGCGTTCCCCTGAGAAACTTTGCGTTCACTCGTAAAATGTTTGCGTTCCCCAGAGAAACTTTGCGTTCACTCGTAAAATGTTTGCGTTCCCCTGAGAAACTTTGCGTTCACTCGTAAAATGTTTGCGTTCCCCAGAGAAACTTTGCGTTCACTCGTAAAATGTTTGCGTTCCCCAGAGAAACTTTGCGTTCACTCGTAAAATGTTTGCATTCCCCAGAGAAACTTTGCGTTCACTCGCAAAATGTTTGCGTTTTCCAGAGAAACTTTGCGTTCACTCGTAAAATGTTTGCGTTCCCCTGAGAAACTTTGCGTTCACTCTTAAAATGTTTGCGTTACCCAGAGAAACTTTACGTTCACTCGTAAAATGTTTGCGTTCCCCAGAGAAACTTTGCGTTCTCTCTTAAAATGTTTGCGTTCCCCTGAGAAACTTTGCGTTCACTCGTAAAATGTTTGCGTTCCCCTAAGAAACTTTGCGTTCACTCTTAAAATGTTTGTGTTCCCTAGAGAAACTTTACGTTCACTCTTAAAATGTTTGCGTTCCCCAGAGAAACTTTGCGTTCACTCTTAAAATGTTTGTGTTCCCTAGAGAAACTTTGCGTTCACTCTTAAAATGTTTGCGTTCCCCAGAGAAACTTTGCGTTCTCTCTTAAAATGTTTGCGTTCCCCTGAGAAACTTTGCGTTCACTCGTAAAATGTTTGCGTTCCCCTGAGAAACTTTGCGTTCACTCTTAAAATGTTTGCGTTCCCCAGAGAAACTTTGCTTTCACTCTTAAAATGTTTGCGTTCCCCAGAGAAACTTTGCGTTCACTCGTAAAATGTTTGCGTTCCCCTGAGAAACTTTGCGTTCACTCTTAAAATGTTTGTGTTCCCTAGAGAAACTTTACGTTCACTCGTAAAATGTTTGCGTTTTCCAGAGAAACTTTGCGTTCACTCGTAAAATGTTTGCGTTCCCCTGAGAAACTTTGCGTTCACTCTTAAAATGTTTGCGTTCCCCAGAGAAACTTTACGTTCACTCGTAAAATGTTTGCGTTCCCCAGAGAAACTTTGCGTTCTCTCTTAAAATGTTTGCGTTCCCCAGAGAAACTTTGCGTTCACTCGTAAAATGTTTGAGTTCCCCAGAGAAACTTTGCGTTCACTCTTAAAATGTTTGCGTTCCCCAGAGAAACTTTGCGTTCACTCGCAAAATGTTTGCGTTCCCTAGAGAAACTTTGCGTTCACTCGTAAATTGTTTGCGTTCCCCTGAGAAACTTTGCGTTCACTCGTAAAATGTTTGCGTTCCCCAGAGAAACTTTGCGTTCACTCTTAAAATGTTTGCGTTCCCCAGAGAAACTTTGCGTTCACTCGCAAAATGTTTGCGTTCCCCAGAGAATCTTTGCGTTCACTCGTAAAATGTTTGCGTTCCCCTGAGAAACTTTGCGTTCACTCGTAAAATGTTTGCGTTCCCCAGAGAAACTTTGCGTTCACTCTTAAAATGTTTGCGTTCCCCAGAGAAACTTTATGTTCACTCGTAAAATGTTTGCGTTCCCCAGAGAAACTTTGCGTTCACTCGCAAAATGTTTGCGTTCCCCAGAGAAACTTTGCGTTCACTCGTAAAATGTTTGCGTTCCCCAGAGAAACTTTGCGTTCACTCTTAAAATGTTTGCGTTCCCCAGAGAAACTTTACGTTCACTCGTAAAATGTTTGCGTTCCCCAGAGAAACTTTGCGCAGAAAAACTTTGCGTTCGATCTCAAAATGTTTGCGTTCCCCAGAGAAACTTTGCATTCACTCGTAAAATGTTTCCGTTCCCCTGAGAAACTTTGCTTTCACTCATAAAATGTTTGCGTTCCCCAGAGAAACTTTGCGTTCACTCGTAAAATGTTTGCGTTCCCCTGAGAAACTTTGCGTTCACTCGTAAAATGTTTGCGTTCCCTAGAGAAACTTTGCGTTCACTCTTAAAATGTTTGCGTTCCCCAGAAAAACTTTGCGTTCACTCGTAAAATGTTTGCGTTCCCTTGAGAAACTTTGCGTTCACTCGTAAAATGTTTGCGTTCCCCAGAGAAACTTTGCGTTCACTCACCAGAAAAACGTTGCGTTCGATCTCAAAATGTTTGCGTTCCCCAGAGAAACTTTGCATTCACTCGTAAAATGTTTCCGTTCCCCTGAGAAACTTTCCGTTCACTCATAAAATGTTTGCGTTCCCCAGAGAAACTTTGCGTTCACTCGTAAAATGTTTGCGTTCCCTAGAGAAACTTTGCGTTCACTCGTAAAATGTTTGCGTTCCCCAGAGAAACTTTGCGTTCACTCGTAAAATGTTTGCGTTCCCCTGAGAAACTTTGCGTTCACTCGTAAAATGTTTGCGTTCCCCAGAGAAACTTTGCGTTCACTCGTAAAATGTTTGCGTTCCCCTGAGAAACTTTGCGTTCACTCTTAAAATGTTTGTGTTCCCTAGAGAAACTTTACGTTCACTCGTAAAATGTTTGCGTTTTCCAGAGAAACTTTGCGTTCACTCGTAAAATGTTTGCGTTCCCCTGAGAAACTTTGCGTTCACTCTTAAAATGTTTGCGTTCCCCAGAGAAACTTTACGTTCACTCGTAAAATGTTTGCGTTCCCCAGAGAAACTTTGCGTTCTCTCTTAAAATGTTTGCGTTCCCCAGAGAAACTTTGCGTTCACTCGTAAAATGTTTGAGTTCCCCAGAGAAACTTTGCGTTCACTCTTAAAATGTTTGCGTTCCCCAGAGAAACTTTGCGTTCACTCGCAAAATGTTTGCGTTCCCTAGAGAAACTTTGCGTTCACTCGTAAATTGTTTGCGTTCCCCTGAGAAACTTTGCGTTCACTCGTAAAATGTTTGCGTTCCCCAGAGAAACTTTGCGTTCACTCTTAAAATGTTTGCGTTCCCCAGAGAAACTTTGCGTTCACTCGCAAAATGTTTGCGTTCCCCAGAGAATCTTTGCGTTCACTCGTAAAATGTTTGCGTTCCCCTGAGAAACTTTGCGTTCACTCGTAAAATGTTTGCGTTCCCCAGAGAAACTTTGCGTTCACTCTTAAAATGTTTGCGTTCCCCAGAGAAACTTTATGTTCACTCGTAAAATGTTTGCGTTCCCCAGAGAAACTTTGCGTTCACTCGCAAAATGTTTGCGTTCCCCAGAGAAACTTTGCGTTCACTCGTAAAATGTTTGCGTTCCCCAGAGAAACTTTGCGTTCACTCTTAAAATGTTTGCGTTCCCCAGAGAAACTTTACGTTCACTCGTAAAATGTTTGCGTTCCCCAGAGAAACTTTGCGCAGAAAAACTTTGCGTTCGATCTCAAAATGTTTGCGTTCCCCAGAGAAACTTTGCATTCACTCGTAAAATGTTTCCGTTCCCCTGAGAAACTTTGCTTTCACTCATAAAATGTTTGCGTTCCCCAGAGAAACTTTGCGTTCACTCGTAAAATGTTTGCGTTCCCCTGAGAAACTTTGCGTTCACTCGTAAAATGTTTGCGTTCCCTAGAGAAACTTTGCGTTCACTCTTAAAATGTTTGCGTTCCCCAGAAAAACTTTGCGTTCACTCGTAAAATGTTTGCGTTCCCTTGAGAAACTTTGCGTTCACTCGTAAAATGTTTGCGTTCCCCAGAGAAACTTTGCGTTCACTCACCAGAAAAACGTTGCGTTCGATCTCAAAATGTTTGCGTTCCCCAGAGAAACTTTGCATTCACTCGTAAAATGTTTCCGTTCCCCTGAGAAACTTTCCGTTCACTCATAAAATGTTTGCGTTCCCCAGAGAAACTTTGCGTTCACTCGTAAAATGTTTGCGTTCCCTAGAGAAACTTTGCGTTCACTCGTAAAATGTTTGCGTTCCCCAGAGAAACTTTGCGTTCACTCGTAAAATGTTTGCGTTCCCTTGAGAAACTTTGCGTTCACTCGTAAAATGTTTGCGTTCCCCAGAGAAACTTTGCGTTCACTCGTAAAATGTTTGCGTTCCCCAGAGAAACTTTGCGTTCACTCGTAAAATGTTTGCATTCCCCAGAGAAACTTTGCGTTCACTCGCAAAATGTTTGCGTTTTCCAGAGAAACTTTGCGTTCACTCGTAAAATGTTTGCGTTCCCCTGAGAAACTTTGCGTTCACTCTTAAAATGTTTGCGTTCCCCAGAGAAACTTTACGTTCACTCGTAAAATGTTTGCGTTCCCCTGAGAAACTTTGCGTTCTCTCTTAAAATGTTTGCGTTCCCCTGAGAAACTTTGCGTTCACTCGTAAAATGTTTGCGTTCCCCTGAGAAACTTTGCGTTCACTCTTAAAATGTTTGTGTTCCCTAGAGAAACTTTACGTTCACTCTTAAAATGTTTGCGTTCCCCAGATAAACTTTGCGTTCACTCTTAAAATGTTTGTGTTCCCTAGAGAAACTTTGCGTTCACTCTTAAAATGTTTGCGTTCCCCAGAGAAACTTTGCGTTCTCTCTTAAAATGTTTGCGTTCCCCTGAGAAACTTTGCGTTCACTCGTAAAATGTTTGCGTTCCCCTGAGAAACTTTGCGTTCACTCTTAAAATGTTTGCGTTCCCCAGAGAAACTTTGCTTTCACTCTTAAAATGTTTGCGTTCCCCAGAGAAACTTTGCGTTCACTCGTAAAATGTTTGCGTTCCCCTGAGAAACTTTGCGTTCACTCTTAAAATGTTTGTGTTCCCTAGAGAAACTTTACGTTCACTCGTAAAATGTTTGCGTTTTCCAGAGAAACTTTGCGTTCACTCGTAGAATGTTTGCGTTCCCCTGAGAAACTTTGCGTTCCCTCTTAAAATGTTTGTGTTCCGTAGAGAAACTTTACGTTCACTCGTAAAATGTTTGCGTTCCCCAGAGAAACTTTGCGTTCACTCGCAAAATGTTTGCGTTCCCCAGAGAAACTTTGCGTTCACTCGCAAAATGTTTGCGTTCCCCAGAGAAACTTTGCGTTCACTCGTAAAATGTTTGCGTTCCCCAGAGAAACTTTGCGTTCGCTCGCAAAATATTTGTTTCCCTGAGAAACTTTGCGTTCACTCGTAAAATGTTTGCATTCCCCAGAGAAACTTTGCGTTCGATCTCAAAATGTTTGCGTTCCCCAGAAAAACTTTGCGTTCGATCTCAAAATGTTTGCGTTCCCCAGAGAAACTTTGCGTTCGATCTCAAAATGTTTGAGTTCCCCCGAGAAACTTTGTGCTCGCTCGTAAAATGTTTGCGTTCCCCAGAGAAACTTTGCGTTCACTCGTAAAATGTTTGCGTTCCCCAGAGAAACTTTGCATTCACTCGTAAAATGTTTGCATTCCCCAGAGAAACTTTGCATTCACTCGTCAAATGTTTGCATTCCCCAGAGAAACTTGCGTTCGATCTCAAAATGTTTGAGTTCCCCCGAGAAACTTTGCGTTCACTCGTAAAATGTTTCCGTTCCCCTGAGAAACTTTGCGTTCACTCGTAAAATGTTTGCGTTCCCCAGAGAAACTTTGCGTTCACTCGTAAAATGTTTGCGTTCCCCTGAGAAACTTTGCGTTCACTCGTAAAATTTTTGCGTTCCCTAGAGAAACTTTGCGTTCACTCGTAAAATGTTTGCGTTCCCCAGAGAAACTTTGCGTTCACTCACCAGAAAAACGTTGCGTTCGATCTCAAAATGTTTGCGTTCCCCAGAGAAACTTTGCATTCACTCGTAAAATGTTTCCGTTTCCCTGAGAAACTTTCCGTTCACTCATAAAATGTTTGCGTTCCCCAGAGAAACTTTGCGTTCACTCGTAAAATGTTTGCGTTCCCTAGAGAAACTTTGCGTTCACTCGTAAAATGTTTGCGTTCCCCAGAGAAACTTTGCGTTCACTCGTAAAATGTTTGCGTTCCCCTGAGAAACTTTGCGTTCACTCTTAAAATGTTTGTGTTCCCTAGAGAAACTTTACGTTCACTCGTAAAATGTTTGCGTTCCCCAGAGAAACTTTGCGTTCACTCGTAAAATGTTTGCGTTCCCCAGAGAAACTTTACGTTCACTCGTAAAATGTTTGCATTCCCCAGAGAAACTTTGCGTTCACTCTTAAAATGTTTGAGTTCCCCAGAGAAACTTTGCGTTTGATCTCAAAATGTTTGCGTTCCTCTGAGAAACTTTGTGCTCACTCGCAAAATGTTTGCGTTCCCCAGAGAAACTTTGCGTTCGCTCGCAAAATATTTGTTTCCCTGAGAAACTTTGCGTTCACTCGTAAAATGTTTGCGTTCCCCAGAGAAACTTTGCGTTCTCTCTTAAAATGTTTGCGTTCCCCTGAGAAACTTTGCGTTCACTCGTAAAATGTTTGCGTTCCCCTGAGAAACTTTGCGTTCACTCTTAAAATGTTTGTGTTCCCTAGAGAAACTTTACGTTCACTCTTAAAATGTTTGCGTTCCCCAGAGAAACTTTGCGTTCACTCTTAAAATGTTTGTGTTCCCTAGAGAAACTTTGCGTTCACTCTTAAAATGTTTGCGTTCCCCAGAGAAACTTTACGTTCACTCGTAAAATGTTTGCGTTCCCCAGAGAAACTTTGCGTTCTCTCTTAAAATGTTTGCGTTCCCCTGAGAAACTTTGCGTTCACTCGTAAAATGTTTGCGTTCCCCTGAGAAACTTTGCGTTCACTCTTAAAATGTTTGTGTTCCCCAGAGAAACTTTGCTTTCACTCTTAAAATGTTTGCGTTCCCCAGAGAAACTTTGCGTTCACTCGTAAAATGTTTGCGTTCCCCTGAGAAACTTTGCGTTCACTCTTAAAATGTTTGTGTTCCCTAGAGAAACTTTACGTTCACTCGTAAAATGTTTGCGTTTTCCATAGAAACTTTGCGTTCACTCGTAAAATGTTTGCGTTCCCCTGAGAAACTTTGCGTTCCCTCTTAAAATGTTTGTGTTCCGTAGAGAAACTTTACGTTCACTCGTAAAATGTTTGCGTTCCCCAGAGAAACTTTGCGTTCACTCGCAAAATGTTTGCGTTCCCCAGAGAAACTTTGCGTTCACTCGCAAAATGTTTGCGTTCCCCAGAGAAACTTTGCGTTCACTCGTAAAATGTTTGCGTTCCCCAGAGAAACTTTGCGTTCGCTCGCAAAATATTTGTTTCCCTGAGAAACTTTGCGTTCACTCGTAAAATGTTTGCATTCCCCAGAGAAACTTTGCGTTCGATCTCAAAATGTTTGCGTTCCCCAGAAAAACTTTGCGTTCGATCTCAAAATGTTTGAGTTCCCCCGAGAAACTTTGTGCTCGCTCGTAAAATGTTTGCGTTCCCCAGAGAAACTTTGCGTTCACTCGTAAAATGTTTGCGTTCCCCAGAGAAACTTTGCATTCACTCGTAAAATGTTTGCATTCCCCAGAGAAACTTTGCATTCACTCGTCAAATGTTTGCATTCCCCAGAGAAACTTGCGTTCGATCTCAAAATCTTTGAGTTCCCCCGAGAAACTTTGTGTTCACTTGTAAAATGTTTGCGTTCCCCAGAAAAACTTTGCGTTCGATCTCAAAATGTTTGCGTTCCCCAGAGAAACTTTGCGTTCACTCGTAAAATGTTTCCGTTCCCCTGAGAAACTTTGCGTTCACTCGTAAAATGTTTGCGTTCCCCAGAGAAACTTTGCGTTCACTCGTAAAATGTTTGCGTTCCCCTGAGAAACTTTGCGTTCACTCGTAAAATGTTTGCGTTCCCTAGAGAAAGTTTGCGTTCACTCGTAAAATGTTTGCGTTCCCCAGAGAAACTTTGCGTTCACTCACCAGAAAAACGTTGCGTTCGTTCTCAAAATGTTTGCGTTCCCCAGAGAAACTTTGCATTCACTCGTAAAATGTTTCCGTTCCCCTGAGAAACTTTCCGTTCACTCATAAAATGTTTGCGTTCCCCAGAGAAACTTTGCGTTCACTCGTAAAATGTTTGCGTTCCCTAGAGAAACTTTGCGTTCACTCGTAAAATGTTTGCGTTCCCCAGAGAAACTTTGCGTTCACTCGTAAAATGTTTGCGTTCCCCTGAGAAACTTTGCGTTCACTCTTAAAATGTTTGTGTTCCCTAGAGAAACTTTACGTTCACTCGTAAAATGTTTGCGTTCCCCAGAGAAACTTTGCGTTCACTCGTAAAATGTTTGCGTTCCCCAGAGAAACTTTGCGTTCACTCGTAAAATGTTTGCGTTCCCCAGAGAAACTTTGCGTTCGATCTCAAAATGTTTGCGTTCCCCAGAAAAACTTTGCGTTCGATCTCAAAATGTTTGCGTTCCCCAGAGAAACTTTGCGTTCGATCTCAAAATGTTTGAGTTCCCCCGAGAAACTTTGTGCTCGCTCGTAAAATGTTTGCAATCCCCAGAGAAACTTTGCGTTCACTCGTAAAATGTTTGTGTTCCCCAGAGAAACTTTGCATTCACTCGTAAAATGTTTGCATTCCCCAGAGAAACTTTGCATTCACTCGTAAAATGTTTGCGTTCCCCAGAGAAACTTTGCGTTCACTTGTAAAATGTTTGCGTTCCCCAGAAAAACTTTGCGTTCGATCTCAAAATGTTTGCGTTCCCCAGAGAAACTTTGCGTTCACTCGTAAAATGTTTGCGTTCCCCAGAGAAACTTTGCGTTCACTCGTAAAATGTTTGCGTTCCCCTGAGAAACTTTGCGTTCACTCGTAAAATGTTTGCGTTCCCTAGAGAAACTTTGCGTTCACTCGTAAAATGTTTGCGTTCCCCAGAGAAACTTTGCGTTCACTCACCAGAAAAACGTTGCGTTCGATCTCAAAATGTTTGCGTTCCCCAGAGAAACTTTGCATTCACTCGTAAAATGTTTCTGTTCCCCTGAGAAACTTTCCGTTCACTCATAAAATGTTTGCGTTCCCCAGAGAAACTTTGCGTTCACTCGTAAAATGTTTGCGTTCCCTAGAGAAACTTTGCGTTCACTCGTAAAATGTTTGCGTTCCCCAGAGAAACTTTGCGTTCACTCGTAAAATGTTTGCGTTCCCCTGAGAAACTTTGCGTTCACTCGTAAAATGTTTGCGTTCCCCAGAGAAACATTGCGTTCACTCGTAAAATGTTTGCGTTCCCCAGAGAAACTTTGCGTTCACTCGTAAAATGTTTGCATTCCCCAGAGAAACTTTGCGTTCACTCGCAAAATGTTTGCGTTTTCCAGAGAAACTTTGCGTTCACTCGTAAAATGTTTGCGTTCCCCTGAGAAACTTTGCGTTCACTCTTAAAATGTTTGCGTTCCCCAGAGAAACTTTACGTTCACTCGTAAAATGTTTGCGTTCCCCAGAGAAACTTTGCGTTCTCTCTTAAAATGTTTGCGTTCCCCTGAGAAACTTTGCTTTCACTCTTAAAATGTTTGCGTTCCCCAGAGAAACTTTGCGTTCACTCGTAAAATGTTTGCGTTGCCCTGAGAAACTTTGCGTTCACTCTTAAAATGTTTGTGTTCCCTAGAGAAACTTTACGTTCACTCGTAAAATGTTTGCGTTCCCCAGAGAAACTTTGCGTTCACTCGTAAAATGTTTGCGTTCCCCAGAGAAACTTTACGTTCACTCGTAAAATGTTTGCGTTCCCCAGAGAAACTTTGCGTTCACTCTTAAAATGTTTGAGTTCCCCAGAGAAACTTTGCGTTTGATCTCAAAATGTTTGCGTTCCTCTGAGAAACTTTGTGCTCGCTCGCAAAATGTTTGCGTTCCCCAGAGAAACTTTGCGTTCGCTCGCAAAATATTTGTTTCCCTGAGAAACTTTGCGTTCACTCGTAAAATGTTTGCATTCCCCAGAAAAACTTTGCGTTCGATCTCAAAATGTTTGCGTTCCCCAGAGAAACTTTGCGTTCACTCGTAAAATGTTTGCGTTCCCCAGAGAAACTTTGCGTTCGATCTCAAAATGTTTGCGTTCCCCAGAGAAACTTTGCGTTCACTCGTAAAATGTTTGCGTTCCCCAGAGAAACTTTGCGTTCGATCTCAAAATGTTTGCGTTCCCCAGAAAAACTTTGCGTTCGATCTCAAAATGTTTGCGTTCCCCAGAGAAACTTTGCGTTCGATCTCAAAATGTTTGAGTTCCCCCGAGAAACTTTGTGCTCGCTCGTAAAATGTTTGCAATCCCCAGAGAAACTTTGCGTTCACTCGTAAAATGTTTTCGTTCCCCAGAGAAACTTTGCATTCACTCGTAAAATGTTTGCATTCCCCAGAGAAACTTTGCATTCACTCGTAAAATGTTTGCGTTCCCCAGAGAAACTTTGCGTTCACTCACCAGAAAAACTTTGCGTTCGATCTTAAAATGTTTGCGTTCCCCAGATAAACTTTGCGTTCACTCGTAAAATGTTTGCGTTCCCCTGAGAAACTTTGCGTTCACTCTTAAAATGTTTGCGTTCCCCAGAGAAACTTTACGTTCACTCGTAAAATGTTTGCGTTCCCCAGAGAAACTTTGCGTACACTCTTAAAATGTTTGCGTTCCCCTGAGAAACTTTGCGTTCACTCTTAAAATGTTTGCGTTCCCCAGAGAAACTTTGCGTTCACTCGTAAAATGTTTGCGTTCCCCTGAGAAACTTTGCGTTCACTCTTAAAATGTTTGTGTTTCCTAGAGAAACTTTACGTTCACTCGTAAAATGTTTGCGTTCCCCAGAGAAACTTTGCGTTCACTCTTAAAATGTTTGCGTTCCCCAGAGAAACTTTACGTTCACTCGTAAAAGTTTTGCGTTCCCCAGAGAAACTTTGCGTTCACTCTTAAAATGTTTGAGTTCCCCAGAGAAACTTTGCGTTCACTCTTAAAATGTTTGCGTTCCCCAGAGAAACTTTGCGTTCACTCGTAAAATGTTTGCGTTCCCCAGAGAAACTTTGCGTTCACTCTTAAAATGTTTGCGTTCCCCAGAGAAACTTTATGTTCACTCGTAAAATGTTTGCGTTCCCCAGAGAAACTTTGCGTTCACTCGCAAAATGTTTGCGTTCCCCAGAGAAACTTTGCGTTCACTCGTAAAATGTTTCGTTCCCCAGAGAAACTTTGCGTTCACTCTTAAAATGTTTGCGTTCCCCAGAGAAACTTTACGTTCACTCGTAAAATGTTTGCGTTCCCCAGAGAAACTTTGCGTTCACTCGCAAAATGTTTGCGTTCCCCAGAGAAACTTTGCGTTCACTCGCAAAATGTTTGCGTTCCCCTGAGAAACTTTGCGTTCACTCGTAAAATGTTTGCGTTCCCCTGAGAAACTTTGCGTTCACTCGTAAAATGTTTGCGTTCCCCTGAGAAACTTTGCGTTCACTCGTAAAATGTTTGCGTTCCCCAGAGAAACTTTGCGTTCACTCTTAAAATGTTGCGTTCCCCAGAGAAACTTTGCGTTCACTCGTAAAATGTTTGCGTTCCCCAGAGAAACTTTGCGTTCACTCTTAAAATGTTTGCGTTCCCCAGAGAAACTTTGCGTTCACTCTTAAAATGTTTGCGTTCCCTAGAGAAAATTGGCGTTCGATCTCAAAATGTTTGCGTTCCTCTGAGAAACTTTGCGCTCGCTCACAAAATTTGCAAGGTTTTGCAAGTGAATACAAAGTTTCATGGGGGAATGCAAACATTTTGAGAGAGAACACAAAAGCATTGCCAAATATTTTTTCCTCTCATCTAATTTTTTTTCACCACCACGTCCCCTCAGTACCATTCTGAAAAGCTTGTCGTCAAAACAATTTTGCTTGAGTAAAAGTACTTACTTCTAATGTACTTATGTATAAAATTACTGATCGCTGAAGCATGTTTATTATTTATTCTAGCCAGCACTAGTCAGTAAGGAAGATTAGTGCAGACATGTAATATGTATTGATCAAAATATAAAAGTACTCTATAAATATTTACAAAATCATGTCTAATTTTACAAAAGAAAATAATTAAATGTGTCTTGATCTGATGCATAGGGCAAACAACTAAAATCAAGTACCCTGCGTGTGGAAAAAATTGTCCTGGCCAAGCGTCAATATGTGACGAGTTGGGTGTGAGAACATGTTGGATCAAAAACAACTGTCTCCAGAACTGAGTACCAGAAGTAAAGACGGCATATTTTAAACTGCATTCAGTCCTGTGTCAGCTAAGCAACTGTCACTGAGATGAATGCAAATGCTAATGGATAGCTTTCTCCTGACTCAACAGATCAGAGTCATTCCTTGTTATATCAGTTCATTTATGAACGAAATGCTCCAGTTTCTTCAGTCCATTTACATTCATCATGCCACATCCGTCCAGCTTGTTCACAAATTACATGCCTTGCTCAGTGCCACTCCACTCACTCATTCATTCAGTCTCAAATCGCCAGTTTGTTCAGTGCAAGTGTGTATTTGTTCAATGATACGCTCTGTCCCAACCCACTATATAAGGCTATTTTGTCTCTGATTTGTTCGTACTACACTTTTTAATACACAGGAGTCAGTGCAGTGAAGACTTAAAAGATTAGCTCAAAACACTTAAAAACTCCACTAATTGATATTCAAACTGTGTGATGCGGTGTTGTGACACGGTGATTGATTCCCTATCTGTTAAAGGCCCTGTTCATTTAGATCTGTCTGTTCTAATGCCACTACAGCGTCCAGATGTGTTAATTGTTTCTCATTTGTGTGTAATGGATGGCATGCTTTCTAAATGTGGGCAGCAGGCCACATGTCCAGGCGTGAAAAGTTTCCAGTCATGGGCACACATGGGTGTTTGAATTGGGATTTTGCAGAATTACAGCTAAATAGTCAACCCTTGAATCACATTTAATCACATTTAATTGCAGTTTTTTTGGATTTATCATGGGAAAGTGCAAATTAGCGTGGTTAGATGTCAGTAGATATTTGTTGTGCTACTGTATGTGAAACTATTTGCTGAAATGTTTCAGCAGACACCATCTGACAACGAGATTGAATTACATGTTGAAAAGATTTCCACCAGCATGTTTGTTCTCAAACTTGATATTTTCATACAGTGTCTTTCAAGGTTTCTTTGTTTAGCGCAACAGTATGCCTCCTTGCAACACAACAGGAGGCCTATAACACATCATTGTTGTTTTTTATGACAGCTTTTTCAATAGACACTTTTATTCTTGACTGTTTTCCTGCCCACTTGTTTTGTGTGAGGTATGTGACTTCCTTTTTATGGAATTGCATTGTAACTTTTGAAAGCTGTGACTTGGAATGACTTTTAGAAGTAAGAAAACCCAAGCAAGTTGAGGGACGTCATTGAGTCTGTCATCTTATTAGTCAGTTTAATATTTATTGTATGATTTGCAGAGCAGAATATTTATATTTATGTTATATTTAGTAGCGAGTGAAGTACTTTTAGCCTATACTAATCAGATGTACTTGCCTGAGCTTTGCATATCGTTTTGTTTATAGAAATCCCAGTGGGAATGTGATTCATATATCTTAATGACGATGTTAATTTAGTGTCTTTCTCAAATGAATCACTCCAATGATGCAGTAACCTTTCCAACAATGGACCGTGAAGAACTTGGCAGGTCTTCCTGCTGCCAGGTGTGCAATACTGATACTCATTTTTCATCTGTACCTGTTGAATGACCTCTATAAGGGACACTGCAGACAATAATTCATCAGGAAATTTGATTGGACACCCCATCAGAAAATGCCCAGACATCCATGATTAAAGCTCTGGAGCAAAATGAAAAGGCCACTGAGGTTGACTAACTTTGGTTAAGGCTGTCATTCCATGTATCCATTATTACCATTTTAACACATGCCCACATGATGCTGGAAAGACTTCTCGTAATCTCTTTTGATCTAGATTTAATATTTCATTAGGTTGCATATATCTATAATTAATTCTACAAAAGGTTAAACATAAACAATTCCATGAATTAATTCAATACATGATTACATCATATTTAGCACACACAATGAGGTCCCTTTTTTATACAAAATTATAAAATATTTATTGCATAACAAGTTTAATTAAAAGTTGAATTGAAAAATGTACACATTTCAGAATGTCTTAGTATTTGGTTTGTCCCCTTTTGCTTTATGAAAGTAGTCAAACTGCTATGAACTCCACAAGTGATTGCATGATTTTAGAAAGTCCCAAAGAGTGTGTATGTTTCAATGGAAGCAAAGAAATACGACTTTTTGAACAAAAACATTGTATATTTTATATGATGGGATGGATTTTAAAGTTGTAGAGTTATTGGAGGCACATCAACCAACTAAGCAACCAACCAACCAACCAAATAAAAGCATATGCTATTCTTTAAACGGTAGAAGCAAAATTAAAGAACTTTACAAAAAACTATCCAAAAGACATGCATGGATGCATGTATTCACAAACAGAATTTCATCCAAAAAAAAAAAAAAAAAGCAACATGGACACATTCCAAAAAAGAAAGGTAGGAGGACAATTCACCCACAATATCACAAAAAGAGCAGTGGTGTCACAAACTCCCATCACCAGCTCAGTCACCTTAGCACACTACATTTCCCAGCAGCCCTCCTGTTCCTGAGGATCGCCTGCACCTGCACCTCATCAGGACACTCATCACCTGCCATATAAACACACACCTCAAACACACTGGGTGCTTCTCAATATCCCTCCTCGTTTCCTTGCGCCGCCGGCCTCCATCCTATGACCCGGAACTCGATGGAGCTCAGCCATCTTGTAGAACATCTCAACTCTCTAATTGTGCCACGAGGAGGTGAGGATGGAGGAGTGAGGAGGCTTCCTGAGGAGTCATGAGCGAGGATACACAGGTGTATCCTTTGCGGAAGTGTTTTGTCGACTAAACGTGATGTACGTATAAATTCTCCTCCCCCTTCACATCTTGCCACCATTTATGCATTATTATATTATGTTTACATGTACAGGACACAAATGTATGTCAAATAACAACAACTGTAGGACAGTTGCAGAATTATATTAAAGCACAAGAAAATGAAATAAACAAACTGTAATACTATACAAAAAAAGCAGTTAATAACTGGGAATAATACGTTGTTAATAATAACTGGTAATATTAAATAAAATATGGACAAATGTGGTATTTTGTGGAGGTTGAAACTATTACAATATAAATAGTTATCTCTAATGTTCAAGAATCCCGACGTGCAAACTAAATTCAGCGATGTAGAGTCATCATTAATTGACGACGCTTTGAAGTGACACTAAAGGGAGCGAGGACATATCATTTCACTTGATTCAATTCCTCCGTCCTCACGTCTTTTCCTTGCATCCTTCCCTCGCATCCTGAAGGGGTGGAGATAAGACGCGAGGAAAGGATGCTAGGAAAGAAAATGAGGATGCAGAAATAAGAATTGAGAAGCACCCACTCTGGTCTATGGCTTGGACCTGCCTGTGACTTCCTAGTTCCTAGTTTCTAGTTCCTGCTTCCTGCATCTGTGCCTCTTTACCAGTGTTTCCTCAAGACCTGTAAGACAAAGATTTTGATTACTATTCAGCCTGTTAAATGGCAACTTAAGGTGTGTGTGGGTTTACTCACCTGTTGAAGTCACAATCTCAATATTCACTTTCAAAATCGAAGAATTGAAGTTTAATACATGCCTTCATCATTGCTGTGTTGACATTAACCACCTGTGTTTGGAATTTGCACTAATGTGTCATCCCTGATCCATCTCTCTCTCTCGAGTCTGCTATCACACAAGTGTGTGTGTGTGTGTGGTTTAAGATTTAAAATTGTCAGAGGCTAAGTGGTGGTGACTTTGAACTCATGAGACCATGGTGTAGGTTGTTTAGAGACTAATTTGAACTTTTTACTTCTGGTGATTTGTATTTAGGTTTCAAAATTCATAAAAGCTGCATATTTGTGAGAATTGTGCAAGAATTCCAGAATTTTTTTACAGCTTAATTTCTGCAATAATCCAAAAGCCAACTGAAACATTTTATTGGCTTTTTGTTAAGGGCACCAGGGTGATGCTAACTTCTGGATTGGCTTACAAAAATAAGTCATGCCTAAAGCACATTACAGGGCCCATTAAAATTCAGCGGGCTCAGGAGAACTGAAACTGAAACTTTAAAAGCTGGTGTTGCTGTTAGATATTTTAGTAAAATGAACGAATTAGCCTATACACCAGGGATGGCGGACTCTGGCCCTGGAGAGCCACAGTCTTGAGTTTTGCAGGAAGACACCTGAACAAGCTAATCAAGGTCTGAAGGGGTACTACAGCTACAGGCAGGTGCGTTTTATCAGGGTTGGAGCTGAAGTCTGCAGGACTGAGGCTATCCAGGACTGGAGTTCGCCACCCCTGATATATACCGTTCCATCTCATATTTTAAAATACTTGTAGTACAGGTCAGTGGTATCTGTGTAACCAATATAACCAGGCAACCAATCATAATAATCAAAATAATACAAAAGTTCTAACTTGAGTAGTTTTTCAGCAAAATCCAACAGTGATTCTAACTGACACTTTTTTAGTTAACTTTACTTAATGTCTTAACTTAATTGTAAAAATCTAGTAATCTGTACTATTCGCATACTATTCCTTGTTTACTCAGAAAACCCTAGATTAATTTATTGGTTTGAGTGCCATTTTGTCAAGCAAAAAAAAAAAAAAACCCTCACCATTATGGTGATCGGTGTTCACTTTGGTTGGGCACTTGCAACATTCATATTATTATAACTCTGTTCCTGTTGATGCAGTGATGCAACAAGAAATCACAGTTATTTGGTTTCAAAAGAAGATAAGTAATAAATAGGTTGCTTTTAAAAGTTCACCTAGCTTCTGACTGAATAATTAACTATAGTTAATGGTTTAGTCAGAAATTAAGGTTGCCTTTTAAAATTAACCTATGTAATATTTCCCTTTATGTTGTATAATGATTGTTTATAATTTTAGTGCTAACACTTATGTCATAAACACATGTGAAACTTTTAATTGTGTTATAATCCCTCTATATTGGTTGCTTGAGTCACACACAGACTTCAACATTCAGCTTGCAAAACTCAACAATGGTAGCGATACTAAGTCAAGAGTATATCTAAAGTAAAAGATCAAGTACTCTCTACAGTTCTTTTTTAGTTACTAGAACTCTTGTGTAAGTGAACTATACTAACTAAGCATTTGTTAGCATACTATTTCTATTTCACTTTACTTGTTTTTATTTTTTTAAGGCAATCGGTTTGCATGCTTTTAAGTAAGTCTAACTAATTCGATTTTTCAGTGTATCTACTCTTACTTAAGAAATAATTATCTTGATTTACAAGAAATGAAAAATAATATGCCATAAGTACCTTTTTAGTACTTTTCCACCTCTGGCCAAAGTCAATGTACCATTTATGATCGCTTCAAATGCAGCAGCAGAAAATGGCATCAGCCATCAAACCCTGATCAGCAGAAAGCATTGTGAAGGCGATGCATGCAAGCAGCATAGCAGTATCAGTACTGATAGTCCTTGCCCAGCAAATAAACTAGATCCAGGGTAAGGCCATATAAACATGATATTTTTGAAGATTTGGTTCGCCAATGCCAATCTAGCGGACTGACCATTACCATTTTTTTAAAAGGAAGGCTCAGGAAATTCAGTAATCAGCTCAGGTACTCAGCAGAAGCATAATGTACAATCACAAATTGCACTTGACATTTTATAAAGCTTCATATTGTGTTGCAAAAAAGCACCCCCAACCAATTGCAGAGAGATTAATATTGCCTGCTACACTATAATACAGTTCCTGATGAAAAGTCATCTAAAAAGCTAAAAATAATTCATCTTGGTGACAATACAGTGCCATGTCAAATTTGGGATATTGCCCAGAATTTATAAGAACACCTCATAAAGTCAGCTAAGTATTTTACTATTCAGCTGGATGAGAGCACTGACTTTGCATCAGGCACTACTGCGAGGTGCATTTGGCTAGGTGAATTTGTTGAAGATCTTCTGTGCTGCCTAACATTGCCTTCCAGAACATCAGGTTCACATATTATAGAGCTGAATGCTTTCATGACAAAATGTGGACTGGCTTGGGACAATTGTAAAGGCATCACCAGCGACAAGGTGGCCAAATCACTGGCAGAAATAGCAGAAGATGCAGCAAGACAGAATATTGTTTGGAATCATTGCTTTTTTTATTGTGAAGCTTTGATATCAAAAGGAATCCCACCCGAGCTTGGACTGGTGATTAAGACTTTGAGGCCCTGTGTACTGAAATGGCCGGAAACACACATTGGGCCTCATTCATGAAACTTTCGTAAATATACAAGCTAATTCAGAGTCATTTGCATGTAAAATAGACCTTTACGAAAACTCTCCTCCGGATTCACAAACGCTTCGTATACCACGGATTCGGTAGTTAAACGTGTGTATATTAATGAATTACAAACATTCGTAAATAGGGCGCACGTGCACACTCATTTATAATTTGCATAATCCCCGCCCATGAGTTACAACTGCAAATGACGTGTCCAGGAACGCTGTGGAATCTACTGGACCTCCTTCTCAGGTTTTGCTCCAGTATATTGCATAAATGCTAAAGAGACTAATTGGCCATATGCCTAGCAATATTCAATTATCGTGTGTCCACCAAAGCATTTTTAGCCAGCTAAAAATGCCAGGTGCTATTCTGAAAACTGCCAGCAGGTGGTGCTTGAAGGTGCTTTGCAAGCACAAAATTTTTCCAGCTGAGATACTTTGGTTTATGATGGCAGTAATGTGTTACTAGTATCTCATTTTGAAGAATACTACTGAATATAAAAATGCAGTAATCAGTAACTCCTCCATTGTTGTTCAGTCGTTGTACAAGTAGGATGATTGGTCGGTGGAGTATTTGTCCCACCCCTCCTCCACTGTGATTGGACGGCTGGGTAAAAAGTGACAGTGACTAGCGTTGCCCATTAGCGTCGAACATTTACATCAGAACGGCTTTACGAACGATTTAAACAAAAATTTGTTCTGCTCGTGTTTCATGAATGAGGCTCAATTACTCTTTAATAAACATGTAAGATGGCTGTCGAAGGGCAGAGTTGTCAGCCGAGTAAATTAAATAATGAAAGGGCTGTCCCGAGCCCTCGATTTAAAAAAAAAAATTAAATAAAAATACAACTGACCGGCAAAAATACAGAAAGTGGCGCATGCCATGGACGATTAGTGGCGCATGTTAGACTGTTTTCTAAGGTTGTATGATATATATAAAACGTATATATCTTCTCAAGGTCTTAATTAGCTGGTTCAGTCAAAGGCACTTGAAGGCAAGTGCTTTTATGAGAAAATGTCTCATCATTTAATGAATCGGCAGCCTATCAGCTGAACTTCAACATGTTTGCTCTTAAACATTCGTTTTGGGTTGATCTATTTTTAGAGTTTACACCAAAAAAATGCTGTTTTATAAGAGAAGTCAGGGACAATTGTGCGAAAGGTAGGATTCAGTTTACAGCACTTCTCATTCATTTCTATGGTATCCGCAAACAGTGATTGACTGTCGCACAACTCAATGACGTCAAGGCTGTAATGTGATTGGTTATCAATGAACGTGATCCAAGTTGGCGGTTACGCTTTCTCGAATGGTAGAGCCACGGACCCTTGTATCTCCCATTAATAAGACCATCTCTGGTTCAGTTGTGTTTGATCAGGGATGAGAGCTGAACTTTGCAAGAGGGTTGATCTCCAGGAACAGGATTGGGCACGCCTGCTGTAAAGTGTAACAACAACTTAATTAACCAGGCCGTTGGTGGTTTTATTTATTTTTAAATAAAAATGTAAAAAAAAAAAAATTTCATATGTAATGATTATGTTGATATTATATATTACATTATTACATTTTTTTTTTACTCTTTCCTCGCCAGCATTAAAAAAAAAAAAAGTTGCCAGCCACTGCCAGCATTTTTTTTTTTTTTTTACATTTTCACAAAAATTTCATGGCCCCCAGAATATTTTGTTTAATATTATGAATATCTGAACATGAAATGTATCAAAAGAAAGAACAGAGACTCTGCTTTTAAACAAAAAAACTGTTTTATTCTAGCTTCATGCTTCTTCTTTTTTTATCAACACTTGAATGTGGGTAAGTTTTATAAAAAAGCAACAGTTTGAACAAAAAGCTGAGAATCGTGTTTTTGTCAAAGACTACATCCAGATCAGATTCCGAACAATGATCAAAACACAGATTGATCGAGTCCATCAACACCCCCAAAGCTTCACAGTCCTATAGCTCGTCCTGGGTTTAACATTAGGCAGTTTTGATTTATATGCTCTTTAATATTGATGATCGTGTTATTTTACATATGCATCTGCTTGCATATGCTATCGTTTGTTTCTGCTTCTTCTTCGCCTGTGTTTTGATCAGGAGTTTTAGTAATCGTTCAGAAGATGTGTCATAGCGCCTCCTACCGTATAACAGTGAAAACATGGAAAGGCAGAAAATAACGTCAATGGCGGGGAAAGATTTAAGTGTTGTTCAATAAAACCAAATGTTTATTTGAACCAATTATTTCCTCATTCTTATTATATATGTTTATTATATAAGTCATTTTATTACCACAAAAAAAATATTATGCAATGACTCAATTAATCGCCAAAATAATCGACCGATTACTCGATTACCAAATTAATCATTAGTGACAGCCCTAGATAAAATGCATGCTTTCCTGATTGAGAAACCATTCACAAGCTGTACATGTTGCTGTATTTTCTATTCTAAACTGAATCTAAAATTACAAGGGAGGACAATATTTTCAGACATTGCAAATTGTATTTTCATGGCTTTGTATTTGTCAATTTAAAAAGTAAAAAACAGGTTGAAAAGCGCTGCTGAGCAAGATAAATGATAATTTGTCTCTATCTCAAGCATGCTGAACACAAATGTGGTGTTTTGCTCAAGAATGGCTAAATTCCTTATGAATGAATTTCTGTCAGTCAGCACAGCAGCAGTATTTACACTATTCTCATTTGTACTGTACATTAGTTGCTTATTAATATCCTGAAAAGGCCTTTGCTGCAAACCAGAGCAACGTTAGTGAAGCAGCACATGGTTTTGTATATCTCTCCAGCTTCACTGACTCGCCCGCTGTAGTCTGCTATTCACTCCCCCGATCCAGGGCTTCTATTTGAAGTGAAAGCCTCTGGGATAACAGCAAACCAATTAATCTTTCCTATAATAGACCGAAAGCTTGTGGATTATTGTGCTGATTGGAAAGTTTGCTTCAGGAACTTAATTAGCTTTGCAGGTTTACCCAACGACCAAATCTCTTCTGACTCCTCAATTAATTTAATTCTTAATATAATTATCATACATTGTCCCCATTATCAATTGACTCCAGTTACATGAATGAATGGGGGGTGGGGGGGGTGTTCTCCGTAGCCTTTGTGATCCTGGCGCTATAATAACTTTTGTTATTATAGGTAAATGTGATGCATGAGACCTCATCTGTCTTCCACCTTTGTCTCGTAGCTCTAAATTACCAAAATAAATTGTTGTGCAGGATAGGAATGCATTTTACATGAGGCAGAGGCTGATGGGAATTAATTGAGCGTGACACTTGGTGGATCTTTGTGACGTCTTCTAAGTGAGAGGGTTGACTTCTTGTAATTGATTCCATCACGGCTGAACACGTGTTCTCGACCCCAGCAGAGATAACAGCTGGTTCTGTATGTTCCAGCTCTTTTTCAGCAGGTAACTGACGGGCCCTGAAAACACTTGGGCCAATTTTTATCAAATTGAGCTTCATTCATGATTGATTCCCATTGGTCACGTAAAAGTGTTTCTTTGGGGGGGAATCATTACGCTGTCTTATCCTGCTGTTCTTCTTTGTCTTGGACAATTTCGTCTCTATTTGTCCCTTCGAATGATAGAGGTGCAGTTTTTCTGACTGTATGGAAAGTATGTAAGCAACCCTTGAAAAAAAGAATAAAGATGAAGAGATAAAGAAGGGCCATGTTCTCTTTACTACACTACAATATAGGGTTTCACTTAATTTTGATTGCCACACTCTGTTGACTATACGTAACATTACACCTATATGTCTACTAGCTCTCATTAGAGTGTTTGTAATTATTTTTTGATGTAAGTACATAGTAGTTAAGGCCACCTAATATAAAGTGGGCCAAAACGATTAAAAACTAACTTAACTAATTTGCTACAAAAAGCCTGAATTGCCTCATAGGGACATGGAAACACTATTGAGTGATGTAACATTTTGTCACGTTACACTACTACTTGTTTGAGAAATAACTTTGTTGGAAAAGCTACGTGGTTTTGAACAGCTGAGGCATTGTTGGCAGTTGAATTATGTTCAGATACAGTAAGGGTAACACTTTAGAATAATGGTCCGTCATTAATAAGTAACTATGCAGGAAGTAATGCAGGACTAACGAGTAGTACTACATTAACACTTCCGCTACTACTATTAACTAATATAGAAACAAGCTTAACTAATCAGTAAGTAATATCGAATTCAGGACTAAGTTCATTATTAGGTAATCAATAATTACTGAATGGGATGGGCATCAAGAACTAATAGGTAACTATGACAAATTATAAAAAATGACTAATTAATTACTATTCACAACATTAGCGTGCCTAAGATGTGAGCAATTGTCTTTTTTTACTCTTAACATGGTCATAAAATGCATCACTAATTACTTGTGTTACCTAGTCACTATGGATGAACTACTAGTGGTCTGGACCAGTATTTTAAAGTGAAAAACACCTCTTTCACTTTAAAATAATGGTCCAGGTCACTAGTAGTTCCTCCATCTTGAAGATCGTCTTTTTTTTTTACTCCGAACATGGTCATAAAATGCATCACTAGATACTCAAGTACCTAATCACTCTTCAAGGACTACTAGTGATCTGGACCATTATTTTCCTAAATTTTATATTACTTACTACTCATTAGTCCTGCATTACTTCCTGCATAGTTACTTGTTAATGACGGACCATTATTCTAAAGTGTTACCAGTTAGTTTCAATAATTAGTTCATTGCCTCTAGAAATCACATGCTTGATCACCAGAAAAAACAGCAGTCCAGTTTTCACTACCACACTTTGATTTCATCTTTAAAATACAACACAGAATCCTCTGCATATTGCACACAAACCCACTCCCACATTTCCCATTGGATAAGCATTTAGGGCAAGTCCTAAAGTATGTTATTTTGGTCACAGATCTCATTTCCACTGGAATCGGGGGATTTGCTGAGGGTTGTGGGTAGGTTACTGTTGTAGGGGTTGAATTTAAAGTCCTCAAACGTAATCAAAGATAAAAGCCTTCCGGGAACTTCCTAAATTGTTCTTTTAAAATGAATGTTGAATACTGACGTGACGACTGCTAAAATGTTAACTAAGATGCTCCAAGCATTCAATATCATTCAGCTTTCAAAAGAATATAGGCTATATCTGTAGTCCTTCAGTGTGTAAGCCAAAATCAACTGTGGCAAGGAACAACTCCATGGATAATTGTGTGAGAACCTCGGGAGAAACCAGGCAACGCCAGGGTGCCAGTTCTCCTCTGGCTATACAGTCAAAATAATAGACTGTCAGTAATTAAGTAGATATGACATTGTTACTACATTGATGAACTGTAAGATTAAGATGTGGGAGTCTTTGAGGCCCATCCAGGATTGAACAGTACAGTGCAGATTAAAAACTTTGAAAGTTACTGGTTATCCCGTTCTTTGCTATTCGCCAGTTTTAAATCCTTTCGATGCAGTTTTCCCAATGCTGAGTCATGCATTTGGCCTTTAAATGTGTGCAGTAACTGACAGCCATTCGAGCACACTTTTAGCTCTTTTTGCCAAGAACTTCATCGTGAAACTGACATCTAAATTATTCTTAAAAACATCACGCATTAAAGATTGTTGCAAACTCAGTGAAGAACTGTTCTAAAGTCTTTTTACTTTTCACTGTGGGACCGGTGAATTGCCCAGAGCTATTGAAACGGCATGGAATCAGAAAAGAGGGGAAAACAAAACAAGACTGCTGTCTCTTTATATATTGTTTTATTTTTCAGTTTTCTTCAGAAATCGAGAGAGAGAGAGAGAGAGATGTTCAAATAGGCATCAATTAAACAGTGCCTACATTTAAAAATACAACTGATTTATTTAAAATGCCACGACTTTCCTCATCTCAAGGAAAGTTTCAAACACGTGAAGTTACAATATTTTAGAAAATAAAAGATATTACTCTATACAATTTTAACTCAAAATAGTAACATGATTTACTAGCACAATGATGACAGAATCTCAACAGGAACTATATTTTGAATTCTCATTTACGGTTTAATTTGTCCTGTAAACCTGAATAAGTTGGCTACTTGGCTAGCTTTGACTAGCTAATTCAATAAATGCCACCTTGCTAATTGGTTACACAATGCTTTGGTAGCATTAGCATAGCACTTGCTGAATGAGGACAGCAATATAATACATTTAACATACTGTATATCTGTTCTCAAACTAAGCTCATGCTCCACTCGTCACCATGATGGAAACCCTACAAAAAAAAACAACATAACAAACTCTTCTAAACTAGCATAACAAAACATTAAACACTACTACATCTCCCACTTCACGTTAATCTTGCACAAAAAAACATAATATAACACTTCATTTTGACATTTACTGTCCCTTTTGAGTGCCATGGCAAAGCATGCTGGGAAATAGAAATCGCCGCCCAGTTTCGGTTAAATTTAGGTTTGTTTAAATGAAAAGAAACAAGTTCATAAAACTCAAAACAATGAAACAATTTAGATTGACTTAAAATGTGTCTGTTCTGAAAACTCAAAAGAAAAAGAAAGTTCTAAATACTCATAAAAGTTAATTTGATTGAACTAATTTGTTTAATTTGAGTTGGCTCTACTCAAAACAGTTAGTTATTTTGAGCGTTAGGGTTTACAGTGTGGAGACAGCTGATTGCTAGCCATTCATTTTTTTTTTTTAACTAAAGACGTTGTAATCGTTTAAAACGCATATGCATGTTACGTTACTTTACTTCATTAACAAGTACAGACCTGAGTTCAAGGTTTCACATTCACGTAGATCACGCCTCAGTTCTATTACATATTAAATTAAATTAAATTATTAGAATAGTTATTATGCACAAATGGCGAGAAACTCGTGCAGTGTGCACAAATCAATTCCGTTTGAAGCTTGTCACATACAGTATAAACGCGCACATCAACCCGATCACTTTGTTTAGCATTCATGTAAACACTACATTCAGATTCATCAAACGGAATGAGTTCATGTAAACATAACCACTGGTGCGCTCCCGGATCCACATGACCGATTTCACATTACCAATTTTTCAGGCAAATCCTTTGACCATTACATCATTACATCCTCCTAACATTTGAGGGATTTTGTAAACATCATGCCTGTGGAGTTTTTTTTTTCTTTCTTTTTTTTTTGCCAACCAGAAGCATATAAAAACTAGTTATATAATTATCTTATAGTTATCTTATATGTATATACACTCACCTAAAGGGTTATTAGGAACACCATACTAATACTGTGTTTGACCCCCTTTCGCCTTCAGAACTGCCTTAATTCTACGTGGCATTGATTCAACAAGGTGCTGAAAGCATTCTTTAGAAATGTTGGCCCATATTGATAGGATAGCATCTTGCAGTTGATGGAGATTTGTGGGATGCACATCCAGGGCACGAAGCTCCCGTTCCACCACATCTCAAAGATGCTCTATTGGGTTGAGATCTGGTGACTGTGGGGGCCATTTTAGTACAGTGAACTCATTGTCATGTTCAAGAAACCAATTTGAAATGATTCGAGCTTTGTGACATGGTGCATTATCCTGCTGGAAGTAGCCATCAGAGGATGAGTACATGGTGGTCATAAAGGGATGGACATGGTCAGAAACAATGCTCAGGTAGGCCGTGGCATTTAAACGATGCCCAATTGGCACTAAGGGGCCTAAAGTGTGCCAAGAAAACATCCCCCACACCATTACACCACCACCACCAGCCTGCACAGTGGTAACAAGGCATGATGGATCCATGTTCTCATTCTGTTTACGCCAAATTCTGACTCTACCATCTGAATGTCTCAACAGAAATCGAGAATCATCAGACCAGGCCACATTTTTCCAGTCTTCAACTGTCAAATTTTGGTGAGCTCATGCAAATTGTAGCCTCTTTTTCCTATTTGTAGTGGAGATGAGTGGTACCCGGTGGGGTCTTCTGCTGTTGTAGCCCATCCGCCTCAAGGTTGTGCGTGTTGTGGCTTCACAAATGCTTTGCTGCATACCTCGGTTGTAACGAGTGGTTATTTCAGTCAAAGTTGCTCTTCTATCAGCTTGAATCAGTCGGCCCATTCTCCTCTGACCTCTAGCATCAACAAGGCATTTTTGCCCACAGGACTGCCGCATACTGGATGTTTTTCCCTTTTCACACCATTCTTTGTAAACTCTAGAAATGGTTGTGCGTGAAAATCCCAGTAACTGAGCAGATTGTGAAATACTCAGACTGGCCCGTCTGGCACCAACAACCATGCCACGCTCAAAATAGCTTAAATCACCTTTCTTTCCCATTCTGACATTCAGTTTGGAGTTCAGGAGATTGTCTTGACCAGGACCACACCCCTAAATGCATTGAAGCAACTGCCATGTGATTGGTTGATTAGGTAATTGCATTAATGAGAAATTGAACAGGTAATAATCCTTTTAGGTGAGTGTGTGTGTGTATATATATATATATATATATATATATATATATATATATATATATATATATATATATATATATATATATATATATATTAAAATGGTACTTCACCGCTTGCGAAATGGGCTTTCAATAAAACTTGGCTGCCTATACAATAGAAAGGTTGAAACAATTTAAATTGCTACCTGACTAGAGAAAACGGAGGGAAAAAAGCTGTTTTCTTCTGTTTTGCCAAGTATGTAGGGAAATGTCAACACTCATAATGCACTGGGTATGTTGCCATCCAAAGCCACTCCCACCAGTCTGCTATGAATACACTTGACCAGAGTCAAATACCGCTTTGCTTTAGTAAGAAATACTTCTTAGCAAACTTATAATATATAATGGCGTCGACTTGTATTGTTCCCCGGCTGCAAGAATTCAAAGAGTAAACGTTTCTGTTCCTTAGATATGCTTCGGATCCCTCCAAGAGGAACTACTTCTTGAGCTATAGAAATGCCTGTTAACACCTCTACATAAACATACAATTTAATATTAAGAGACTGTATTATCTATTGTTCATATCACTTATGAGCCAATGATGATCCCTTTTCTTGACCAATAATGACATGTTTGGCAATGGCAAACCTGGTTGCAAGGTTTCCAGCCCCTGATGTAAGTCTTTTAGATTGTTTTTGACTTTTTTTCTTTTCCACCAGGAGAACATGCACCTTCCTATCACCTTAGCAAGCTTTACTAGTTAAGCACGGTGGCTTGGTGGATAGCACTGTAGTCTCGCAGCAAGAAGGTCCTCAGTTCAATTCCCTGCTTCATAAGTTGGTCTTTCTCTGTGGAATTGGCATGGATTTCCTTTTGGTTTTCTCTCACAATCCATAGACATGCAACATGGGTGTATTGATAACGGACTGTGTATGTGTGTTAGTCCGTTGTTGATCTGGCCATGTGCCCAAGGTGTTTCCCTGCCTAACATAGGACAAGTGATTTGGAAAAAAATGGATGAATGGAAAATTATAAAATAAACTTTTATAGTTAACTGCAATGTGATCTTTCTTCTTTCTTCTACTGATATTAGTGTCAGAGAATTTCTCTTGGGTACAGCGATCAATAATAATATAATATCGATCTGTTCATAAAGTCATTCTGAGAAGCTCCACGCAAGAGGTATGAAAAAAAGAAACTGATTAATATTTCCAGTCACAGTAACAAGATGATCAATAAATGTAATTGGAAACAGGAATTTAACTTAAGAGTTGCTGATGTAAAATAATATGATCATTTACAGCATAAATAGTGGTGAGAATCTGCCTAGTGACTGAATAATGAAACCGGAGAAACCCTTCTTATGATTTCTCATGACTTCCTCTTCCTTAATGTTTATTTCACTCACCTATGACATTATATTGAAGTGTGCAGCCTAACATAATCATTTGATATGCCTTGTTATATTTTCCCCTAAGATTCTCTTGAAAAGGACAGGCAATCACAATCCCAAGCATCAGAAAGAGTGTCATGATGCCAACAAAATGACTGATCCCTTTTGCAGATAGGTCTGTTATCTCAGGAGAGTTAATCGATACTGGTCAAAACAGGGCATGGGGAAAGTCTATTTGTATGCATGGACTCATTAAATCTGACTTGATTGCATCTAAGCTGCAACTGCCAGACCCACAAAGAGAACTGTAATCAATAAATACACACCACTTGACCAAGACTGGGCCCAGATAGTAGATTACTGATGGAGTTCAAAATCTTGAAGTAAACAGGACACATAGGGATAGAAGCTTAATATAGAATAGATTTCATGCACTCATTTGAATAATCTTTAGAGCCATTTTCAGAAAGGCTGGAGACGCTCCTATCAACCCTGGGTTTTTGAGCTAAGAGGATAACACAAGTGGTGGTGGGAGGGAAGTATAATTGGTCTCACTAACTCAAATGAGCTTTGGGGTGAGTTCATAAGACTTGTATATTGAATCCCTATTACAATACCTCACATGGCTTGGGTGACTAATTGAATCCCTAGCCCTCTTGTGTATTTCTGCACTTCCTGTTACAGAGGACTTGAAGATGATGTGTATATTTTTTTTCAGCAGTAACCCTGCTGAAATATCCAGAATTCCTCCACAAAGGCAGTAAAGACCTCGTTAAAATAGTCCATGTGACTCCAGTGGTTCAACTTTAATTTCATGAAGCGTCGAGAATAGTTTTTGTGCACAAAAAACAAACAAAAATAACAACTTTATTCAATCTCTTCTCGTCTGTGTCAGTCTCCTACACCGTTGATGTAGTAAATACAGTGCAGCACTTCCGGGTTCTATGTCAGAACAGCAGCTCACCATTAGCTAGCTGCTGCGTCAGCATCACATGCATGCATTGTGGTGCTCACGTGAACAGCGTCGGCCAATGGTAAGCCGGCGTTCTGACGTAGCGCTTCGAAAGCACTGCACTTTTTTTTTTGTTGTTGCTTTATAAAATTTGAGGTTGAACCACTGGAGTCACATTTTAACAATGTCTTTACTACCTTTTTGGGCCTTGAAAGTGTTAATTAAATTGCTGTCTATGGAGGGGTCAGAGAGCTCTCGGATTTCATCAAAAATATCTTCATTTGTGTTCTGAAGATGAACTGAGGTCTTATGGGTTTGGAACGACATGAGGGTGAGTAATTAATTTTTGGGTGAACTAACCCTTTAACTATAAGAAAATTAGACCTAGTTAGAGCGGTTGGGGGGCATGATCTACAGATGTGCATTTCAAGATGTTTGAAGGCCAAAAAAATTGGATAACAATAGCTTTAAAAACATGTCAGTTGGCAGTATATTATTTATCAATCCCTACTCTCTCCTCATCTCCATCACTCTTTGTTTTTCTCTGTCTCCTTATCTTGCCTGGTCTCTTCTCCCCTAAAGCTGAACTTTGACTGATAGTCTTTTCATTTTCCTCTGTGTCAGTGAAGAAAGTACTGATATTTATGTTTTATGAATCATTTTCTTAGACACGTTAATTTACTGAGGGCTACCAGGAAAGCTAGGTAACTAAGTTTATTAACTTCATTCACAATATGTGTATTCATTATTAATCTTATGTCTAATATGCTGAAAACAGCTTTGTTAATGCTTCTTGCCCCCTCACATTGAATCACGTAAATTGTATGCCTATTTTCAATTCAAAATGGCAAAATTAGACAAAAGTCTATTAGTTTGCCTGATTATTTTTGTCGTTCATTTTAACATTTCTGTCCTAAAACATCTGTCAAATATGAAATGTTTAGTTTAGCTACTTACATCTTATCTCGCACTTTATGACTGCTAACTGAAGCGTTGAGCTGCGCTATAATTCGTTCTCAGCTGCTTCTATGAACATAAAGCCCGCCTACTTTGATTTGATCGGTAATTTCAAATATTTTGACATTGACGAGCGATGACAGACTGCTGATGCAGCTCAGATGAGAGGATCTTGGTGCTGTGATATCCTTGCAGCACTAAAGTAGAGTTAAAGGTGTAGTTCACCCAAAAATGAAAATTACCCTTTGATTTACTCACCCTCAAGCCATCCTATGTGTATACTATCTTCTTTCAGACAAACACAATCGGAGTTGTATAAAAAAATATCCCTGGCTCTTCCAAGCTTTATAATGGCAGTGAATGGTGGACCTGATTTTAAAGTCTAAAAAAGTGCATCCATCCATCCTAAAAGTTATCCATACGGCTCCGGGGGGTTAATAAAGGCCTTCTGAAGCGAAACGATGTGTTTTTTGTAAGAAAAAAATATCCATATTTAAAACTCTATACACTAAAATAACTAGCTTTCGGCAGACAGCCTGCAAGTTGATTTATGCCAAAAGACTAACCCCTGACGCGATGTATGACGTAGGAATGGCTTTGATGCCTCTCGTGGTTCAAACAAATAGAACTGGGCAACAAACTCAAGCTCCTCTGAAATTTCTCTTTAAAAATTCTCGTTTTAGACTTCTAATTCTTGACCGGTGTGTTGTTTTGCTCTGTCCTCTGTCAATGCGTCAGGTCAAGGGTTACTCTTTCACCATAAATCGATGCGTACAGCCGTCTGTCGGAAACTATTTATTTTAGTGTATAAAGTTTTAAATATCGATATTTTTCTTACTTAAACGCATCTCTTTGCTTCAGAAGGCCTTTATTAACCCTCTGGAGCCGTGTGGAGTACTTTTATGATGGATGGATGCAGATGGATTTTTTTTTGGACTTCAAAATCAGGTCCGCCATTCACTGCCATTATAAATCTTGGAAGAGCCAGGATATGTTTTAATATAACTCTGATTGTTATCATCTGAAAGAAGAAAGTCATATACACCTAGGATGGCTTGAGGGTGAGTAAATCATGGGGTAGTTTTCATTTTTGGGTGAATTAACCCTTTAATACTATAATAGGCAATTATTTCACAACCATTTGTTTGACCAGTCTCCTTTTGAATATTTAGTGGGTCAGATAACAAACGTTTCATAAAACATTAGGTGATAAATACCCAAATGACGTACCTGTACTGTTTTTGCCCAGATTCTGAATTGTGCATTAAATGGACACTTTACCATCCCATTCAGTCATGGGAGAGGAGTCTTCATATACATAAAAAGACGGAAACTGCATCATGGCTGATTTAGTACTGTAGGTCACAGAATATGCTGACATGGTGAATATAGTAGCCTATGTCCTGATTGTATTCATACTACTCTCATACATACTTTAAAAACGTACTTTATTTATAGTCGAGAAATACATTCTTCATCCCAATCAGTACATTCTTTGAAAGTATGTTATTTTGGACGCAGCAATGGTATCAGCATCTGGGGACTGTCCCGTGGCCCATTTTTAAACCACAGGGAAAAATCAAGAGATTTGTTTTTTCTCTCTCTCTCTCTCTCTCTCTCTCTCTCTCTCTCTCTCTCTCTCTCTCTCTCTCTCTCTCTCTCTCTCTCTCTCTCTCTCTACATCTCTCTCTCTCTCTCTCTCTCTCTCTCTACATCTCTCTCTCTCTCTCTCTCTCTCTCTCTACATCTCTCTCTCTCTCTCTCTCTCTCTCTCTACATCTCTCTACATCTCTCTCTCTCTCTCTCTCTCTCTCTCTCTCTACATCTCTCTCTCTCTCTCTCTCTCTCTCTCTCTCTACATCTCTCTCTCTCTCTCTCTCTCTCTCTCTACATCTCTGCCCCTACAGGTACAAATAATTTTTTTTCTCCCTGACAAGGTGATTTCATCAGGTTTTTCTATAATAAATTCTATTTATAATAGCGCTTGTCACGTGAAGTGCGTAAGAGATTTGATTCCAATACTTTAATCTATTAGTATGTTGCTAAACTAATGGCACAATACTCTCATAAGCATAAAAATATTTTGTACACACATATGAGCTAAAATATTGTAGAAGATTGTATTGTAAAAAGATTCATTTGTATCCATAGTTAACATTAAATCAAATTTAGCATACTAAATGACTGATAAATTAGACGGGATTGGGTAACTGCCATGTTATACAGAAAAAGTAAATGTGGGCAAGTGTACATTCACTTTGACAGGAATACACTCTTCATCTTAAAAAACGTCCTTTTGTCTGATATGTGCTAGGTGGCATTTGAGAGCTCTGACCGTCATGAGACAAAATGTAGGTTGTCCAGGTGTTTGAATGGCAGTCAATCAATGAATTTAATCTCATCCACTCCACAAATAGAGGTTAACTTCACATTCGCCAAAAACGTTATCACATGTCAGTCTCTGGAGATTTCACCTGCACAATAAGATTACCTTTTAATAAAATATCAGTCCATCTTAAGTGGATCTGACATCCTATATGCATATCAAAATGCAATATTTGCTCAGTATGAAAAAAAAAAGAAAGAAAAGAAAGAAAGAAAAACACATTCAATAAAAAGACAACATTATTTTGTAAGTTATAGTCTTTTCTTACAGGTACCATATACTTGCATGGTAAGGTAGAATAGATATTGAATTATAGAGTTAAATATTGAATTACATCAAGAGTAATATAGCCTATATATGATTTATAAATTATTTGCTTTTTGTCTGCACAGAAGCCTGCATCAAAATTTCACCAATCGCTTTTGCTATGTTATGATTGTTCTTTTTCCCACGTTTTCACACATCTTTCTAATGTCTATTCATTCTATGTTAGAGCAAAACAAATTATCATGGTTTCACTACCATGAAATAAATACGAAAAAAACATAGATAAGCCTCTTTGATGTGTCTATGTAGGAAAGCAATATTAGATATTTTAAATGGTTGTGTTCAGAGGCAAATACAAGCCTTTTCCTCTTGCAGTAAACTACAGTTTGCTCACTAACCCCCAATGGCAGAAAATTGCTTATGTGATCTAAGTAAAAACATAAAAGTGGAATCATATATAAATTATTTACAGCTGAACCAATTGTAGACTACTTAGAGGCCTACAAATAATAATTTATATTATTTTTATTTTTGCTGTTTTCCCTGTTCATATTTTGCACTACAATGTCCATAATCAAATCATGTGATATAGTATATTTGCATTGTGTTTGCACTGTGAATTCACCTAAATAACAAAACGGATTATTATTTTATTTTATTTACTTTCACTTAAGTGTTCAGTTTGATGTCAGTGTTTTCACAAATTCACGCTTTTTGTAGTTACATGGACACGGAGATTATAGCTGTATCGTTTTCAAAAACATGCACTTTGAAACCCGTTTTAAAAGTTTGTGTTTTCAGGCTCCCAAAAAGCCATTGTCGTGTACATGAACGGCCAAAACGCATACAATTTTCTCAGTCAGTCAGTTCTCCGTTACCTACTTCAGATGCTGTAGAAAGGTTTTGCTTCATATTGTTATAAGCTTGATCCCAAAGTACAATATAAGAAAACTCTGTAAAATTAGACCCAATGTTAATATGAAGGAATTTTATGTATTGATTCTTCATAGGTGTTTTACTTGTATTTTAAAGTGCCCCTATTATGATTTTTATGCAGTGTGTAATATAGCTGTTTATGAATGTAAACGTTCTGCTAAGTTGTAAAGTCGAAAGTGCACGATAAATAGGTTATTGTCTCCTAAGGAAAGAATCGACTCTGAACCGCCTTAATGAGACGTTTATATTTCGAATCACTGGAAAAGACATTTGCATAAATCTCTCCTATGTTGTACGTTGTCTGCCTGCAAACAACTTAACCAGCCCTTCAATAGAGGTTCAGGTTGAATAACTAGTTCTTCCAATGTTTCATCATCGGACTCGCGCTCGGATTGATATGGTAAAATCGACAACATCATTACTGTCTTTACAGTGTGTGCAATCGATGAGTTTTAGAAAGCCTCCGAAGCTGGAGTTCAGTTATGGTAATGGCTGTTTACAGGTGCTGGTCATATAATTAGAATATCATCAAAAAGTTTATTTATTTCACTAATTCCATTCAAAAAGTGAAACTTGTATATTATATTAATTCATCACACACAGACTGATATATTTCAAATGTTTATTTCTTTTAATTTTGATGATTATAACTGACAACTAAGGAAAATCCCAAATTCAGTGATTTTCTATGGGGTTAAGGTCAGGCGAGTTGCTTTGGCACTGTGTGCAGGTGCCAAGTCCTGTTGGAAAATGAAATCTGCATCTCCATAAAGTTGGTCAGCAGCAGGAAGCATGAAGTGCTCTAAAACTTCCTGGTATATGGCTGCGTTGACCTTGGACCTCAGAAAACACAGTGGACCAACACCAGCAGATGACATGGCACCCCAAACCATCACTGACTGTGGAAACTTTACACTGGACCTCAAGCAACGTGGATTGTGTGCGTCTCCTCTCTTCCTCCAGACTCTGGGACCCTGATTTCCAAAGGAAATGCAAAATTTACTTTCATCAGAGAACATGACTGCTGCTGAGTGGTCCAAAGTTCAGTCCTTTTTGTCTTTAGCCCAGGCGAGACGCTTCTGACGCTGTCTGTTGTTCAAGAGTGGCTTGACACAAGAAATGCGACAGCTGAAACCCATGTCTTGCATACGTCTGTGCATTGTGGTTCTTGAAGCACTGACTCCAGCTGCAGTCCACTCTTTGTGAATCTCCCCCACATTTTTGAATGGGTTTTGTTTCACAATCCTTTCCAGGGTGCGGTTATCCCTATTGCTTGTACACTTTTTTTCTACCACATCTTTTCCTTCCCTTTGCCTCTCTATTAATGTGCTTGGACACAGAGCTCTGTGAACAGCCAGCCTCTTTTGCAATGACCTTTTGTGTCTTGCCCTCCTTGTGCAAGGTGTCAGTGGTCGTCTTTTGGACAACTGTCAGGTCAGCAGTCTTCCCCATGATTGTGTAGCCTACAGAACTAGACTGAGAGACCATTTCAAGGCCTTTGCAGGTGTTTTGAGTTAATTAGCTGATTAGAGTGTGGCACCAGGTGTCTTCAATATTGAACCTTTTCACAATATTCAAATTTTCTGAGATACTAAATTTGGGATTTTTCTTAGTTGTCAGTTATAATCATCAAAATTAAAAGAAATAAACATTTGAAATATATCAGTCTGTGTGTAATGAATGAATATAATATACAAGTTTAACTTTTTGAATGGAATTGGTGAAATAAATCAACTTTTTGATGATATTCTAATTATATGACCAGCACCTGTAGCTTCCGAAACATGTACGCGGTAGACCAATCACAACAGACTGGGCCGTCTGGCCAATCAGAGCAGAGCAGGCTCTTGAAAACGAGGTATTTTGAGAGACTGATTCATCCGTCGAGTTGTTTGAGAATCATTGAACAATGGGGTGATGTGCAATGTATATTATGAGAAAATGAAAGTGTTTTTTGACCTTTGATGCATGTAAACCTGTTGTAGGAGACCTCCAAAACAAAGTTAGAAACCTTTAAAAATAGCATAATAGGGGCACTTTAAATTATGCATTATGCATGCTTTTTCCGTTTTCTTTTGTTTGTTTTTTTACCATGTACTAGTGTTATATCATTTGAATTTAATAGCACAACCTGAAAAGGCCTTCAGTTTACTAATTTAATTAGAATCACTTTGTATATTACTTTTGTTTAGGCAATCACTACAAACCTACAAAGAATGTCAAAGTCTTGTCAACATATTTTTTTCTGTGATTAGTTCTGTAGAACATCAATATAAATAGATACACAAGCATTTTCCTGTAGGGAATGATGTAAACACCCACAGACAATCCCTGTGGCCCTGACATGCAGCAGTTCTTGAATTCTGGTTGGTTTTTGCATGAGCTAATTAGTTTGAATTTCCCACAGTTCTCAGTTGATATGTGCTAAGACTGTTTGGACATGAAATGTGCAGACAGTGAGGAAAACTCTTTGCCCTAGGGAAAGGTTTAACTTTCTCTTCATCCTATTACAATGAAAATAGGATTCTTGGTCCACGTTATTGATGTTGTGCCCATCCCTGCTGAAGCCAGGTGAAAGCCCTGTCCATCTGACTGTATTACCCTGTCTCTTGCATATTGGTTAGGTGATTCATTGGTCTTTAAATGAGTGTGGATTTCATTACTAGTGAAAGAGTCATTTGTCTCCATTGTTTTTGTAGACTCCAATTACCTGAAAAGAAAAAAGCTTTACCTTTGGCCAAAGAATGGCTCCTCCAGTGTTTGAATATGAACTCACAGTAAACTTGATGTAGGTCATATACTCACACAGAATGGGAAGATTGCATGTAGGACATACAGTATGCTAGTAGAATCACTGAAAGATGCATTACATTAGAGACTTGACTAAAAGAGTTAGGGAACAAATTAGGGATGCACGATATATCGGCCACCATATCAGTATCGGCCGATATATGTCAATTTTTAATGTTATCGTTATTGGCCCGAAAAGAAAAGTTGGCTGATATATTAAAGCAGATAAATAATGGATAATTTCCTTCAGCTGAGACACTTCAGATACACACTGGTCACCATGATGATGGTTTTGAATAGCTTGAAATATAATTGAAATCACTTCAAAAAGGATAATACAGTTATGTGCAACATACGCAGCGCAAGTCTGTCATAAAATCATAATGAGAACATTATAATTGTGTGCTTGGGTCATGGCTTTTAATGGTCAGACTTTTGTGTTTGCAATTAGACTTTCAATTTCAATTTAGATTTATCAGCCAATATATCAGTTATCGGCTTACAAATACAAAGAATTATCGGTTATCGGTACCGGGCAAAAATTTCATATCAAAATATGTTGTATGCACCCCTTCAATGTCAAATTTGAATAGGAGGAGAACATTTGGCATCTAACTCAAAATAACTCATTTCAACAGATCAATCTTTATTCATAAACAAATGTATTATGTATAAAAGTCGAAGAACATTCGATGCAAACTCAAAAAAGCTGCATCTATCTTATAATCTTTTGAATATGAAAACACAACAAATACATTTGTCTTAAAGTGGTGGAACATAGTGCAGAACAAAGTGCAGTCATTAAGTTGCCCCAACAGGGCATTGTGTATCAAAAAGTTAAATGAAAATACATAAATAGAATGACGAAAAAATGACATCTATATAATAAAAAATAAATAAATAACAAAATAGTCCCATGGTATTCAATGGCTGACTGTAGTAGGTGATTTCATATAATAATGCATATGTAAACTCATTACTTATTACTCAATTACTCATTACTCATTACTGAATTTCCACATTATAATGGAATCATAAGCTACTAGTCATAAAATGAATTAGGGTCCTTGACCGATTAGAATGAAACGCATCCAAACTGGATGAAGGGCCCTCAATATTTTGGCCCTTACAAGACATAATATCATAAAATATTATATTTTTCCCTATTGAATTAAGGTCTACTGTACAGTAGAGATGTCAGTTAAAGGGTTAAGTTTTAGGTGGGATATTATGAAAGCAAAAAGCACTAACCAAGACCAAAAATCTTGATTTATTAACCTATTAACACAGTATACCCCATTTCCCCATGATATATGTACTTACAAGTAATTTGCCCACCGGCACGCTTGGACTTTTGACTAAGTATACAAAAAACTTTGGATCTCTTGTAAGATTTGTTTGGTTTGGAGAGACCTTCATGATTATGTAGATACAGTATATATATGTCAACAAAAAAATACTTATTAGTAACATGAAAATGTCCTTTCTTTGAGAGGTTTTGCCTTTGCCATGCTTAGGGGTAGGAAGTTGGCAGCCTCATGTGACTTCTTGAAATCCTTTATTCGGTTGTTTGCTTTCATGTCATTGAGACATAAAACATGGATAACATCTAGAAAAATACTTACAAAGGGAAAATGACAACTATACACTGCGGCAACTATAGTTGCTGGGGGCTTAAATGGGTTAAATACAGTGGTACACCCCTGTTAAACATGTATTGTAGCTTTTTGAGATTTAAAACCACAATATGTAATTTTTCGGCGCTAGAGGTCGCTTATTCAAACAAAGGCGTAGCTTGATGACGCCTTGATTTCGCAGAGCTTTTATTCTGCCACAGACGAGCACTTCCGGTTCTTCCGCTCATGCGTATGTGGGGTAACGCAGCGCTGTTTTATCATATTAGATACATTTATTTGAGTGTGTTGAAAGTTATGTTATAATGCTACTCTGTGCGTTCACTCGGCGGCTACTATGAGACACACACTGCAGTGAGCTAGATGGATATTAGGAATGGTACTTGTGGTAAATCAAGAAAACGAAATTTAAACAATAAGACTAACTGTGTTGAGCTATATAACAATGTTTAGTTTTCTGTTGATTAATGTATCCAAACAGTTGCTCACCTGTCTAATAATATATTAAAGCGTCTTTGGTGTTTCCATGGTTTCTATAAAATAAAACCGTAAATCCGTAACGCGGGTATGATGTCATTGATAGGTGACGCTCAGACATGGTCCGTGTCCTGGTTAAAATAGCTTATTTCTCTGGATTTAAACATTCTTGGAAACATCTGGGATAATGTAAGTACACAAGTCAACAAAATATATTATATTGTTCTAGTGGTTTTTGGATCTTTAAATGAATAAAAAAAAAAAATCTTACATATTGTGTCTTTTAAAGTAAAGTCATGTCTGATATTTTTACAGATAGTTTACACTGCCCTTCAGTAACAATCTCACAATTGCACACAATGCACTGATATGTGCATATTATGTTTGTATATACAGTGTGTATAAACTATTATGGTCACAATGAAATTGGTCAGAATTTGTTGATAAACTTAATCTCTATAAAACTGTTTCAATGTTTAGACCCTCTATGCAATGATGCAGGTGTGATCTAACAGCAGGAAACACATAATGGTCATTATTCTCTTATTGTAAGAGAAATAGTTGGTGGAAAATGTATATAAACAGTATTTTGTGCTGTATACCTAATTAAATAATGGCATGTTTAGGAATAATGTCCTACTTCCTCCTCATTACTTCGCGGTGATTGTGTTGTCTTGATCATATAATAACGTGCTATAATGACTGAAGATTTCTGTACAAACTGTTTTTGCAGCTTACGTTATTCGTTTCTCCTGAGAAGGTCAAGTAAAATTCTAGTTTGAATCCAGCACCAGCACATATTTTTCTCACGCAACCTCAGTCTAAGCTATGAAGCAAATAATATGATCCTGTCCAGATGGAAATGTCTGTGGCTATTTTCTTTTTTTTCCCACATAAATGCTTATTTATTTTGACCTTCATCGAATACCATGATAAAATATGGATACAAGGATTTGTTGTGTTGTCTGGTTCGCCTTATGTATTTTAACCTTTTTGGCCAACTTTCTGGAAAACATAACCGTTGGTATTTACCCTTCTGATTAAAACAACAACAACACACATACAACAGTAACAGCTGGCTCTTATGTCTCTATAGTGGTTAAACATTAGATAAAATTGGTTTTGGGTATATCTAATGGGAAATCTATGGTCTCATTAATCTAAATTTGTTCCAGAGCAAATAGTTTTGGCTGAGGGCAGAGTTTCATAACTTTATAGTTTCGTAACACTTTATTTTACAGTGTCCTTGTTACATATGTTACATGTACTTACCATAAATGATGCATACATGCAACTAACCCTCAACCAAACCCTAATCCCACCCTAACCCTATAGTAAGTACATGTTGTTAGTTAATATTACTCAGTACTTGCATATAAAATTACACTGTAACGACACCTTAAAATAAAGCGTAACCTATAGATTTTATATAACTTTAATGCTGTATCAGAGTGCCTTTGTACTTTTGACTGAATTGCTTAGCAACTTGTATAATGCAGAGTGTTGTTTACTAAATATAAATTGTTCAATAAATATTTTATATACATAATAGTATTTAACAATCGTATTTGGTATTGAGAAACATTCTGTTTATTAGTGATGGTGATCTTGAGTGCAGGTTACATTATTACGCCATTAGATAGCAATGAGACTGTTTTTATGGGTGAATCAGTAGCAAATACTTTAATATTGAAAGGGACTGAAACAAGGTTGTAAACAAGGACATTACTTTTACATTCAACCTTTTACACCTTGCCTTGTAAGACGCAACCAAGCGTTGTCATGTGAAATCCACATAACCGTTGAAAGGATACTATGACAAAGATATTGATTTCTCAGCATATTATGAATATGAGACTGACCTGAACTGAAGGATGAATGCAGTATCAGATGCAGGTAATCACACTCTCTCATAATACTCTACTCTACATTATAATTTTAGCATAGGGCTATAACTTATAGCTTTGAAGTTAAAAGCTATTATGTAAAATACTTAAATTATGCAACTCGGCATTCCTTCCTAACTAGTTCTAAAGTGATGTTTTCGAATTACTAACGGAGGCTTGGGCTCATCTGTTAAACTGTCAACTTTGAATTTGTGGTGGAAGGAAGTAGTTCCACACACACAAATATTTTTAAGTCACTCCATTGTAGTTTCTTATTTATTTACACACTTGTATGTCTGTCGAACTGAAGTATAAACCGTTTTGAGAACATGTTTGAAATCGTGAGTATGAGCCAGATGCTGAAGGTACGAAGGTAACAAAACACAACATAAAATCGAGGCCTGGTCCTCTCTCGTCTTGCACTGTCGTCGCTCCTCCTTTTATGCTCCTGTCACTCCTCCGTGAGATGAGACCGGTGTGGCGCGCAGCTGGAGCTCATTATCACTCGCCACCGGCCCGTTCTCACGGTCCCTCGCCTCGCTGCTTGCCACAGTATTCTTTTGTAATTGTTATTTAAATGTTAGGGGCCATATTCACAAACCATTTTATCTTACCACTAAATGGCAGTAAAGGTTCTTAGTTAAGAATCTTCTCTTAATCTATTCACAAAGCTGCTGAGACCTAGACTGGGTAAACCCAGCCTGATCTGCCGGCGATTTGATTTTGCCCTGCGGCTCAGGCTGAAAACCTGTACATATTTTTATCCTGCTTCTGTTACAAATTTGCAGGGACCAATCACAAACCGGCTTATCCACCTGGTGCGCTATTGGTGGGTTTAACACAATGACGGATAGAGAAGCGACGGATCGACTATCCAATTGCGTACAGAGTCATTTGAACTATGCCCGTTGATCACGCCTCTTGTGGTCTGATTGGTTGAAGGACTATCCAATTTCATACAGAGTCATTTGAACTATGCCAGTTGATCACGCCTCTTGTGCAGTAAAAATACAGAGCAGACTCCCCTGACCAATGTTCAATCTTAAAAGATTGAGCGTGGTCTGGTGATAGCCAGACAAGCTGAGACCAACTTTTACTAAGGAATAGAGAGAAGTCTTAAGCTAAGAGTAAAGTTGGGGTTGACCTCGGATGATGTCATTACGCTTACTAACTATGACCACATTGATTGGCTTATAGGGGAGGAGTCTCTGTCAGTGATTTAATCTGTAGAACGAGGTATCATGTTGCCATATTCAAATAAAGATTTTAAAAAGTAGGCTTAGTGTCACTAATTAAACAAGTATATGTTCAGCTATGTCAACCTCTTACATGTCTGCATCTCGAGAGATTGCAGAATTCAAGTGACAAATTATGTTTTAATAAACAAAGTTCGGGAGGAGCCCTATCTATCAGCTCGAGAGGAGGCATATATACAGTATACACTGCTGACTCGCCTAGTTACCTCGACAGTTTTCTGCATCCCTCCACCACCCCGACTCCTCACTCTCGGCCCAGCCGGGAATATGTGGGAATACGCTGGGATTGGGCTAAATTCTGAGCTTGGAGCCCTCGATCCTCTTGGACAGCATGGCAAATAGACTTATTTTACTCTTTTACTCTATCCGATCATTTGTAAGTGTGAATTCATGAAACAACTGCCACAAGCAATCAGACATTATTTTCTTTTTTTATTTACTAAATAAACACATTTTTGGCAATTTTGTCTTTTTATTATGATAGGACAGTGAGTGATTTAGGAGCTGGTTTTAGCAAAATGCTTTGTGAAATACTCTTAGAGCAAAAAATTAGGACTGACACACCCATTATTTAAGAGTTTCTCCTAAATTGGCAAGTTAGAAGCCATGATGTTTTGTGAATACGGCCCCAGGAGAGTTTTATGCTATTGCAGCAGATAGAGATCCAGGCCGCTAAAGACCCAACTATGTAATAATGACTGGCGAAACAACATTCATGCATTTAAGGGTTAGTTAAAACCGTGATTAGCTAAGTTGGGTTGCATAATCAATAGTTTCCTTTTACAACATGCTAGTAGTTGTTAGTTAAAGTACATGTGTGGAATTATGATATAGGCATAAACAAACCTTCAGAGAGGTGAAGGCAATAAATCAGGATAAAATCAAGTAAATCCCCTTTAGACTAAGTAAACAAACCCCTTCTGCTAAGTAAATATACTGCTGATTTCAGGGCACTGATTATTTAATGTGGAGAACACATAATTTATTTTGACAAGATGAGTAATTTAACGGCAGAGAAAACATAATTGCCTAATTCTGCTAATCAACACTCAGAAGGCTTGGTAGTTCTGCTTTTCCAACATGCTAAACCACAGGAAACCATACTATCTTGTATTTAAGGTCCTTTGAGAGGTATTCTTGTTTATTAGCAATGCAGTTTGGCTTCTTGGAGGAGCACCAAAGAGTCCACACATGCAGAAAGGAGCTACTGCACATATGCTCAGGGCACTGTATGAACAGAGCAGCTGTAAGATAAATGAGTATTTTTTTGCATCCTTGTTGTTAAGGTCTTTGACTATTAGGGAGATACAAAAGAAACCGATGTCCTGTTTGTCTTCAGGGATTGTGTTATTATTTTTTGTATTATTAATTGCATAAGTAGCTCAAACTTCACATTTTATTAGTTCACTGTCTGTGCTGTTTAAGTGCCAGATTTGCTAAATACACTGGCGTCATACACGCGTTGGGCATGGGAATG